>JAWWMP010000081.1:52326508-52469615 GCA_035047865.1 Dendrocincla tyrannina | reverse complement strand
AAAGTGCCACATGCCTGGCCTCCACAACTAAGTATGAGAGGCTAGAAATCTGGGCTAAAATATGTCTGCATTTGTAGTATTTAACATGACACATACAACTTCTGCAGTTCCAGAAAGAAAGAAGAGTTCTTGTACTCTGTGTGTCCATGAATTTGTTGGGGACTAGCTAATGGTCAAATTGCCATCCTTCCTGTTGCAGGGTACCAGAAGTCCTGGCAATCAGGTGACAGTATTTGTCAATGTAATTTATGTAGAGCCCTGGTTTTGGTTGGGATAGAATTATTTTTTTCCTTAGTAGCTGCTACAGTGCTGTGCTTTGTGCATTTAGTGTGAGATCAGTATTGATAACACACTGATGGTTTATGTGTTGCTGAGAAGTGCGTACCCTAAATCAGGGACTTACGGTGTCCCATGCTCTGCCAGAGAGCAAGTGCACAAGAAACCAGGAGGGAGCATGGCCAGGAGAGCTGCCACAAACCAGCCAACCGAATATTCCACACCCTAGAGCATCACACTCAGCATATAAACTGGGAGCAATTGGCTGGGAGTCACCAGCTGTTGATGGAAGATGAACTGAGCATCACTCAGTGGGTGGTGACCAATTGTACTGGGCACTGTTTGTTTCTCTTCGGCTTTATTTCTCTCTCTATCTCTCCTTTTCATTACAAGCATGATTATTATTATTACTAGCAATAGTATATTTTATTCTGTTTCATTTATCAAATTGTTTATCTCAATCCATGACTTTCACCTTTCTTTCCAATTCTTCTCCCAGGTAGGATCAGAGTGGAGAAGTGAGGGAGCAGCTTTGTGGTATTTAGTTGTTGTCTGGGGTTAACCAAGGTATGTGGTTAGTAAATTATACCACATTTAGCAGCACATGGAGTTTTGGGGATAGCACACCAGACTTTGGTGTCAACAAAGCTTTCTGAAGTGATTAGCAAAAAAAAAAAGGCAAACAACAAACTTAAAAGTCACAGTGGTTTGATTATTTTTTAAACAATCACGGTTTTCACAAAATGAAGAAATGGTAATAACTCTACTGATGTCCTTTACTTTCCTTCAAATATAGAATATAGATGTTGTATATGTATAGAAAACAAACAGTAATATCATAGAAATATGGAATGGTTTGAGTGGAAAGGAACCTTTGAAGATCATCTAGTCCAAATCTCCTGCTGCTTACTGAAATTGTCATTCACATTGTGAAGCAGAAGAGTCACAAGTTTGAAAACGCCAGAATGAAGTTGGCTCATGCAGCAGTTTTACTTGCATGTGAAAAAGCTAACAATTAACACTCAGTAGAAGCTGAGCATTCCCATTAAGCTAATTTAACAATACCAAAGATTGAATTCTTTTCTTTTTTTTTTCCCCCAAACCAGCTGATTAGCATTGGTAGAGTGTTCTTAAAGGCAGGTAAGTGTCGAGGAAGTTCTTTCCTACACATATCAGCACTTTCAGACCTGGAGTCATGACCCATTTCTTTTACTTTTGTCCTATGCAGAGTGGACTTTGTAGGGATTTGTCACATGCACATTAAATGTCTGATCACATTTACCCTTGCAACCAACACCTCTTGTTCTACCCCGTTCCTACTGGAGATTTCATGTAAAGTACAGCAGCTTATCCTCTCACATCGTCTCTCTTTCTCTGGTATTTACGTAACAGTCTCTTCTCCACTCTCTAAATCCTTCTGCTTTTTAGAGTTCTAGCTAACTGCCTATAGGTAAGTGAAGCTGATCTATTTAGAGTGTAGAGTGATAGCTTTGGTCACTGAAATAGGAGTGTAGAATATAAGAACACAGAATTGTAAGGGAGAACACACTGACTGCAGGTTCCTTATCATTGCAGCTCTATCGGTAGTGTTGTTTAACTTCAATGGCTGCACTGGTCATGCTGCACTAACTCACATCCATTTGCCCCAAATATGATGATGACCTTTTCTGGATGTGCACACAATGGAGATGGGATCATTCCCATCTCACCCAGCTACTCTAGCCCTGTGATGCTCACAAAAGGAGAGCTTCTAACAGTGAAAGATGATTTACTCTTTACTAAGGGTGTATTCAAGGCAGATACAAGCACCCTGAAACATGGGGGTCACATAGATCCAGACAAAGGCATCCTAAATGGTTATGTCTAAAATGAACGAGAGGTAACACCTCAAATCTCAGCGTCTCTGATCTGTTAGAGTCTTTTCTTTGAAACAGGACTGAGGTAGAGATTGCTAGAGAATCTTGCTCTTTGTCTGCCTAATGATGCCAAAGCTACAGTCAGTGGTACAAACAGTAACAGGAGGCATCTGACTTTGAAGAGCTGACCCCTCATGTAACAACACAGCAAATCTGAGCAAAATTCTCTGACCAAAATGGCTTTAATCAGCTTTGGGCTTGGGACACAAATGGAACTGGTCTCAGAAGGCAGAAGGTCGGAATGGAGTCCTTGACAGCTCCTTGCTTCATGCTTCAGGACAAACACTCTTGGCTTTAAAGTACACCAAGTGATGATCTGCTTAAAGAGTCACATGTTTCTGCTGGTGACCGTGGTGTGCAACCAGTCAAGGACTGTTCTTCTGGCTGTTTCTCACGGCTAAAAATCTGCAGGGAGAGTAATTAGAACAAAAATTGTCACCACGAATGATGTTTAAGGCCCATGCTAAAAGCTCACTCATGCCATCTGCTTAAGAAAAATCATCCCTCTAGTAAACTCGTTTTTAATTTGAAGAACCCTAGTTTAGTCACATCACAGTCATTTTTGATTACATTACTGAGGATGTGTTGGGTTTTTCTTGCCCTTCTGGGCTACTGCTCCATTTCCTCATCAGTGCTGACTCTCCTAGATTCTTCATTGCGAAGACAGGGACTCAAAACACAATACACAGGGTTTTTTCCTAAAAATAAGCTCATCTACTTTTCTCATTTCCTGTCACACAGAGACACTTAGAGAATATTTTGGTATTAGGAATCTATAAATAGGAGTATCTGGGGTACAAAAGCTTTTCCTCTCCTCCTCTGAAACAGGTGGAAATAAAATGGATATTTGAAAGAAGACAGTAATGAAGGGAGTGGTGAATATATATATATTTTCTTCTAAATAAATATGGCAATTAATCAGTTAGACTTACATCAAGGCTACTGTAATTTAAGAAAAAAGGAAAGTGATTACCACCAAACTCCATCAGTCTGAACAAATATTTGGATCCCACCTGGCATCTTTCATGGGTGCTTACTGGGGAAAAAAATCACATACTGAGAAATTTTAAGTGTTCTCCTGCCTCTCTTCAGCTTCAATGCTTTGTGTGGATTAAACTCTTGTACAGGGACAGCACATTAGCACGAGGCTTTTGGTGACTGGATGGTCAACAGTAGCATTCACTCTCCTCCTGCAGTCCAAAGATCACCCTCCACCTTCTGTCTCCTCTGGTCGAATTAGAATTCAGCCAGAAATGGCCATCTTGCTCAGTTTTCTTGAAGTATGTTTACAGATGCCAAGTCTGAAGAAAGGCTCTTTACTAAACCTTGATCAGGATCCTGGAAAGAAAATTAATTTCAAGATTTTTTAAGCTGAGACAAGATACCAAAGAGAGGTGCAATTGAAGGACTGGGAAATATTGTAGTTCCAGGACAAGACTCCAGGCTGTTGAACAGTCCTTTGTGCAGTAGGTGGTTTTATCCAGACAAAAAAGGGAGAGGATCTCACCAAGGGTTCAGCAGCATCACACAGATTTTCTAAAGGAGACTCATAAGAGAAACATGGTCAAAGCTGCCTCGAGCTATTTTTTGTAAGAGAAGAACTGATTTTATTATCTTAAGCCTCTAACTTATTAAAACTTGGTTGTGATATTTTCTCTATATTTTACATTGTGTTTCAGGAAATACCTTGTGACTGTGGTTATGAATATAAAATTAATAATTCATTATATACTACAGAGCATCATGATTTTTAATAAAACTTGAAGCTTATTTATGCAAGGGAAATATATTTTCATACAGTGGGATGTTTGTTCCTCTGGAAGTTTTTAATAAAATATTACTAAAAACATGCAGATCACATTTCAGCAAAGCTAGTACTTTACATAGAAGTGCAAACAAGATCTCATCACTATAGATAGTTTGCAGAAGTGCAGGCAGGTGGAACAGCAATATGAGAAGAGCACAGTAGGCAAGATTTAAAAAATATATTTATTAGCTAGAAGCATTGGTGCTCACACCTTTGCCCTTGTAGTTGAAAGTCAAATACAGCCATGCACTTTCTGTGTCTCTGCTCTCCTGGCCTTTCCTGGGTTGGACCCCCACTCTGAACGCATTTTGTTCTGTGCAATCAGAGCTGCTCTGCTCCCTGCCTTACACTGAGGTCTGCAGGGGAAGGGAATTGTGAACCATTGGGACCAGTGGGCAGAATTAGGAGGCTTTGGTGCAGAAAATAACCTCCAGATTGTGACAAGATTCTGCCTCATCAGGTCCTGTGTCAGGATGAGGCTCTGCTTGCTCTGCTTCTTAGTTCAGAGAGGTGCTGGGCAATCCTGACCTCCTCAGTCTGGCAGGAGTTCTCAGAACAAACCCTCCTTTCCTGTCTGACCCCTCAGAGACATCGGTAAGGACCCTCTCCTTACAGGCTATGCTTGGTTCAAAGCCCATGGAAAGATTGAAAAGCAACAGAAAACTAGATTTGTGGTCTTAGTTTCTGTGGTATCAAACACACAATATTTTCCCTATAGCTTGAACATGCTAGTGTCTGTAGAGCTCCCAGTTTTGGAAGGTCATGGAAGAGGTTACTTCCATGGTGGGTGGCCTGGATTAATTTTTGGTAATTGCTGATTAAGAGGGTCCAACAGTTTGAATGTGGCTGGGCTAGGCAGTGGCTGCATTTTCTGGTTAAACACTGAGCACCGAGACAGAAGGACATGAGCTAGCAGAGCAGAATATGATCTATGGCATTATAAAGACTACTGGAACATGGCAGAGGAGCTGTTGTGGTGATAAAGCATGCACTGAAGAGGTGCTGCTTTGGAAACAGAGGAACAGGAGCTAAAGCAGTGGATTGACACACACACTTATAGAAGGGCTGTTAAGAATTAGGAAGGAAAGCACGCTCTTTGTGACTGAGGAAAGCACCAAGTTCTCATTGTGCCTTCGGAATACATTAGACATTATTCATTAAAATGTTCATGCCTTATAAAAGTAATGGAGGCTTCTGGATTCTGTAAGAGGAAGAAGCGTGCAGAGTCAGAGAAGTGGAATGAAGGGATGAAACTTGGAGCAGTATGGCTTTGTCTTTTCCTCCTTTAGCAAGACTAGCCCCAAAGCTCTGCAACCTCTACTAGCATTCATACTCACAAAATATGAATAAAGAGAAGAGAGAAAAATGACAAAAAATGAATGTTTTATAGTCTGGAGAAATTATTTATAAGGAAAGCTTAAAGGCTTTAGTAAACAACCTATTGAGATGTAACTTTCTAGTCTACACATATGTTTCTGCGTGTGATCAAAGCACACAGAATATGCCTGCAAATCCACCATTTTAGTTTTATCTCATAATTATTTTAAAAATTATTTCATTTAGCAAGTTGAGTTTGATCTTCCCTTACTCAGGCCGTTATACAGACACTGCAAACCAGTTAATACATGGGACAATTTTTGAATCTTTCTTCCTATAGGAGAAAAACACAAAATAATATTCAATAACCAAAATTTAAAATTCAACTGACATACATTAGAAATGTGGAACAATTTTGTGGGTTTTTTTTTCATAATGGGGGAAACTATTGCTTGAAATTTTGAGATATAAGGAACACTGAATTATTATTGAATAACTCTGTATCACATATACTAAACCACAACTGAAAATTAGCAATGGTGCTTCCTGAGAACTTTCACAGAGGAAAGCAGAGCTGTAGAGGAATATCTCTGTCCATACTTCATTCCTATGAGGATCTGCAGAGATGCTGACAGTAGTTGCTGCTTTTCTCTCTATTCTGGGGAAAAATTCCTTCCTTTTTGTTTTTTGGAGTTTTGTTTTGTGGTTTGTTGGTTTTTTTTGTTGTGTTTTTGGGTTTGGTTTGGTTTGTTGTTTTTTTGTTTGTTTGGATTTTTTTTAATGAGAAGGATTATTTCCTCCATGAAAAGGCTCCTTTTAAACACTGTAAAGAGAACCATTAAGGACCATTACTGTACAAATGAGAAGCAAAGGCATAATATATGAAAGATAATACTAAGAAAAGGCAGGGGTCAGAACTCCAGGTTTAGGTGAGGACTCCAAAGAGAGAATATGTGGAAAAAAGTCTAACAAAAGATGGCAGAGGTCCTTACATTTGCAATAACAAAAGGAGCAGTTGCAAATGTGTCTGATAATTGGCTCAAGACGGCTTTTTTATAGAATCTAAAAACTGCCAATGATAAAAACCAATAGGGCTCTAATTGCCCATTAAAAGAATTATATCAATACAGTAAATGGAGTCCTAAATGCCTGGAGATGCCCTTTTTTGTCTTTCCCCCTTTTCAGGCTTATAAAAAGAGCTGTTCAAAATGAGCGTTGGTGGCTCTGGCTCATCGATGTGTTCTGTGCTGGTGTAACTATAACCAGCTGCTTGACTAAAATTGACACTGATTCATTAATCAGCAGAAGGTCAGTAATAACTTGTCCTCTTCCTCCTCAGTATTATCTTCAAGTTTACAGTCAGGTCTCACGGAGATTTTCACCACATTAACTATACATTATGGTCTTGGTAAGAAATCTGTTTGAGTCTGCAAGAGATTTCCCCCTCATTACTGCTGGATCAGGCTGAGCTGGACTGTGCAGATATGTCATTTGGCATCTGTCCATACCATAAGCCATGCTGTGCTCTATGCTTTCAAAGTATTCTAAATGTTTCTTGAGCACAGGGATGTCTAAATTCAAAAAATTAGCTAAGAAAAAAACACTCTCTGGAAATATTTTGTGGATGGAGGTACGAGAAACACTTTCCAAATAAAATATTCTGTACCTGTATATTCCACTAAAAGAATGCATGAAGACCCTTCTTGTATTAGAATATGAACACTTTTCAGTATTTAAACAGCCATAAAATTGACTAACTGTAGCTAAACACATTTTTATCATTCTTTAAACAACAAAACTCCAAAAAGAAAGGTTACAACCAGTTAGTCACCTGTATTTACTATTAGGAATAGCTGTTCCATGCCAGGATGTGCAAGAAACACTGTCATGGAATGCAGGTGTGTATTTCTGGACCATGACCAGACACACTACACACCCTCTACCTGATGAAGGAAACAAGCACTTTGATTTTGTTGTGAGTGTCCCAAGTAATGGGAAAAGGGCTGTAGAACCTTTGGGGGAAAAGGTGGCAAGCAACCTGGCTCCCAGAACAATTAATTTTTTGCATGATTTCTTCTTCAACCATAATAGGTGGTGTCAGAAAGAAAAAAGAAAAATAGCATGTTGGCTGAGACAGGGTGAATTCTCACAAAGTAGGTTTGTTTCTGAAGCACCAGGTTTGGCCAGTCCTCTACTTACAGTGGTACAGGAACATCCACATTCTATAGAACAATATTAGACATAATGATCTATTGCATTAAGAAATGGAGACTGATACTAAATTAGCCCATTTTAATATAACCTTCTTTGCTGACATGCCAAATGAATCAATCTTTCTGCAAATAAACCACAGCAAATATTCACCTCACAGTTATGACAGCATCCATGTCCATACCACTGACAATTTTTGAAAATGAAACAATGGAACTTGTCTTTTCAGAGGTGATCTCAGTTAACTTCCATTTCATTCTGATGTGCACTTATTACCATTGTAATGAGCATTTCAGAGATCCTCAGGACTCCTTGGATGTGACACTTCTTCACTCATTGTCAGAGGAAGCACTGATGCCCACAAATGAGAATCTTTGAAATAATATGCTTCAGACTAATAACCAACTTAAAGAACTGCAGTTTTTCATTTTGCAGAAATAAAGTTCATCATTTTTTAATATCTATTTGGACTGCTATATCTGACCCAAAATTTGGACAACTGATTTTGCCTGTTAATGTTATCAAAGTTGAGCTCCTGATTGTGTTGACAACAATCATCATTCTACATGACAACCAACATTTTGATTTTTGTTGTAATAAGACTTTTCTTAGTCTGCGGTGTTTCTAATTCAGTGACTAAGGCTTTTTGCTAAACAATTACAAATAATAAGTTTAGCTCAAGAATAGACGGTGCTGAAAAGCCCAAACAAGACAATTATGTACATAGTAATTGAGAAAATCACCAGTTCCAATGCTCAGTGATGCAGAGCACCCCAGCAATATAGGCAGCGATGCCCTTATCAGGTTCTAAGTTTCACCTGTGAAATTGAAATCTCTGGACATTGATGGATAGGGCAGACATGAAAGGCATCTTTGGCAAGGCTGTGATTTCATCCTATGGCCTTTACTTAGGGTATCTGATTTGCCTATCATATTAGAAATTATCTTGCTCACAGAGTACGCAGAGAACAGTCTGTTCAGGGGCTTGTATCTTGTTTGCTGTAAGGTAATGTGATAGTCTTCCTGAATAAGAGTCTCCAGTGCAGGCTGACTCACATCAGCCCGTCCCATGACTGCCATCCTAGATAGCAAACAGCAGCCACATTAATTTAGATTCTGCTGCGACAATTGTATCTCAAGTCAGTAAAGTCACACTCAAGATCATCCTGTGCTGTTCCTAGGAGTTCTGCTCCAGAAGTCCTGCTGCTTGTCATCACCAGTATGTAAACCTTTCCACCAGAAATCTGAGGGCATATTTAGGAAGCACAATTGCTGGGGTCTTGAGTGAATAGTAAACTTTAATTGCCACCAAGAGGCCCAGGAGCCCCATTCCAGCTTAGCCCTGGGCCCTCAGTGCCAGCCCAAGCTGTGTCATAGGAGTGTTTGTCCCGTGCTCAGCCACAGTGCAGGACCTTGGACCTGCCTTATCCCACAAACTTCCCTGATGATCTGGACTCCTGACTGAGCCTTGTGCTGTCTCTGCACATCCCAAAATTCAGTTTCATTCTCCACTGGAATAAAACAAACAAAAACAACACTGTTTCAAAATAATGCTTTTAGAATGAAAGCATAAGATTTCTCCATATATTTTTCTCTTCATCTCTCTTCTCATGTGCTCTTAAACACTGGTTGTCAAAATGTCTCACACTGAAACTTCATAAATTGTGGGGTATATTCGAAAAATATTTCTACTGTAAGAAAACAATCCAATTTACCAGCTATAACACTGGATAATTACTTGTGTGTGTGTTTGTATAAATGTAATTATAAAAGTCTCTGACTATTTTTAAAGATCAGTTGAATTCAGCTCACTCTTTTATACAGTAAAAAACAAAAATCATCATCAAATAATTTCCACATCATGTCCACCACTTCCATATGAGTTAACACAGACATTTTTAACATATGCAGGTGATGAGTGGTGATTTAAAAACTTCAAGTGAACCTTCTGACCTTCTAAGTAAAATATTTCTGTGATTTACTACTCTTTTTACAGTCTTACCTGTTACATCTGTATTCCCCTGGTCTAAAGGTAGCTGGTGTGAACTCCCAACCACTGGATTTTATTATGACCTCTATTTTGACAGAGAAAAGGAATAATGACTATGAAAACTGCTTTCCATATGTGAGGTGATGGTCAAGTCACCTTTTAATCTTTTAGATAAAATAAACAGATCGGGTTTCTTTATATTCTTTTTCTCATACTGCCTCAGCATAAAACCAATACTGCTCTTGATCGTTGTGAGGAATTTATAATGTGAATTAAATGCATAATAATCATGATAAAATGAACAGTTATAGCTGGTCAGAAGGTCAGAGGAAAGGGATAGAAAGCTATCAGCAGAAAGAAAGGAAGTAGCATCTAGGAAAAGCCTAATTTTTCAACATTTTAATTCTGATTTACTGATTTGGCTTCACAATTTTCTGAGGGTATTTTCATGTTGTGCTAACGTTCTGTGCCTTATCTCCCATTATATTACACTATCAATTACAATATCATTATATTACACTATCAATCAGGTTTAGGCCAAGGCAGAAACAATGACATATAAAAAGGAAAAGGAAGTGAATTCAGTATAAGAATTTGAAGGATGTTTGTTTATTTTCCCCCACATATATTTTCTAACTTTGACAACCATTCCTGAGATTGTATATAACTCAACATCCCATTTTCTATAGTAAGAGCATGGTTTATTCCAGACCATATTATATTGCCCAGTATGTCTGATTCAGAAAGCACTCATAGGCAGTGACCGGCTCTAAATATTTTTTAAAGAAAGTAAAAAACAATTCCCCTCTGGAGCTTGGACTGTGGCATAAAACAGCCCCAAGGGAAGAGCTGCAGTTCTATACCAGATAAATGCCCTGTAAATGCTTATCAGGAAGAGCTGAATTCTGAATATGCAATTTGAGGTATCTTGAAAAGAGCGTGTTTCAGGACAATTGCTGAAAACTGGCTCCAGTCTGAGCAATGAATTTAAAACATCCAAAATAACTGATCAAACTGGAATGACCTGACCTGTTCTTTGTACCTGTAATTGTCTGAATATTTGAAATCTAGACATGCTACTTAGATATCCATCCTCCTCATGCTTCTTAAAACACATTTATAAAATGACATTTAGTAGATTTGGCCTCCTAATATCACAGACAGCCATTAATTACAATTAAATAAAGGATACCACAGATGACTTCACTGATTTGTCACAAAACCAGTTTTCAGGACAGGATATAATGATAAATTACTCTTTTAAACTGTCATTCCTGCAAAATGAGTTTTGCAGGAAAATCAGATCAGAAAAACAAACACTAGAAGTCTGATTAAGTACCTTAATTTCCTGGTTGTATCCTTCAGCAGGATGAAAGCTCTCCCTATGTCCTCTTACATTCTTGCCTGCTTAAATTGCTTTCAGGTTTTTATATTATAGCAAGAAATTACTTTGATTTACTTCAGGTTAGCATTTAGTTTGCTTCTTAACTGATTTTTTAAATGCCCTTGGGATCTATTACATATCTGTGAGACAACCCACGAAAAAGGTGATTTCATTTCTTTCCTTTGCCTAAATTTTAAAAAAGGATTCAGTAAAAGTGTATTTTTTGGATATCAAAACATTGGCAAAGAAGAAGACTACCTTAATAGTTTTTCCAAAGAACAGCAGGGTAGGTGTGTCCTTCTCTGATGGCTCAACAAATATGGAGCACTTTGAGGTCTATACAGAGCCTTATTTTATTAGATAATTGACTTAAACTTAGCAAAGACAACTGAAAATTTTCAAAAAACAAGTTATTAGTTCTGCCAAATACACTGAAATAAAACCCATCTTTAGAAGGTGCTTATCCTTCTTGTATTACAATACTATTTGAGCACTACATGAATCTCTGGAGAGAACTGCTATTAGATTCAATTTATAGAGAGTTTGGACAACATGACAGCATAAAGAGTTGGAGCAATCTGCAAGAAGCCCACACTCTACACAACTCCCTGAATTCAGTTTGTTGTTAGGTAAATAATTTTTCCTTGACTGGTATTTTATTTTATTCCCTTTGACTGGTTCTTTAGAGATGCATAGCCTTTTCCCTTCCCGAAGAGCAGAGATTTAATTTGGGATTTCTGAATTTGAGCTTAAGACATCACGCAAACCTTTGGAACCTAATTCATCATTTCCCAGCATGAATTCCTAAGTACAGGGTGAGTCTTACAGAACCTTAGATGAAAGCACTTGCTGATCAGGTTATTTTGGGGCAATGTAATTTCAAACTCCTAAAGTAAGAGTATTTAACCATGTGTCTTGTGCTCATTAATTTCCTTCTAATGTTAACTCTATCAGTAGAAACAAGCTCTGCTCTTTTACCTGTATAAGCAGCTGCCCTTTGATAGTGGATGCATCTGATTTTTTCAGAGGCACATTTAATAAAACAGCTTTACATATTTGAAAAGGGAAAGAAGCTATTATTTGGCCTCAAATTATTTTATCTCCCTTACTATTTAGGTAGAAAAATCTCTGAAAACACACTTAAGCAAAGTTTATGTTGGTACTTTCTTATTCTAGAGAGCTTATGTGCATTGCATGTCATTGCCTCAGTGTGAAGCTGAACTGTGTTTCATTTGCTTCTGGGACTGAAAGAGAAGCAAGTCCTTCTGTTATGTTCGTGCTAAGACTCTAGAGCTGGCTGGGAAATGATAAACCAGGGAAGAGTAGTTCAGTGAGTCGACTGGAAAACTGGAAAAACCGTATTTTCAGGAGGGAAAGGATAAGTCTGCTTTAAAGGGTCATTTCGGCTTGTGAACATTAGTTAAGTAGCAGGAACAATAATTCACACCCTTCTATTCAAGGAGTGATTGTTTTCCAGAAGATGTTGCATCTGAGGAGTTAGTTACCTTGAGCAGACCAAGTATCCAGGTGTGAGCACAAGTAGCTGCTGCAAGGGAATCTGTTTGAGTGCCCCATGCGACCCTGTGCTCTGGGCTGTGGGTGTTGGGACAGGCACAGCATTCCAGCCTGCCAGAAGAAGTACATGGCTTGGGTTTTTACAGAAAAACAAAGGCGCTGCGGCATGGGACAGAGAAGGAACCCCTGAGTAAGCGGGTGCCCTGCATGGTGGGGAAATCCATCCAGGGTCAGCCTGATGCGATGTTAGAGAGCAGAGTTCTCAGCACCTGAAGGAATATAAGATTTACCTGCTATCTATATTCCTCTTCTATTCCATCTTACTAAACTAGGTATTCTATTACACCATTTGTTTCAGGGCCTTTCTCACTGAGAGTCAGAAAAAGTGCTGCACCTTCTTTCTCTCTTTTCCCACCACTTCTTCCCCCACCCCCAGTGCAGAACACTGAAGCTGATAACATCCTGCTCTTTGATTACTACAGGCTCTGAAAAGGCTTGTCAGGTGGCAATCAGGCAGTGAAAAAGAACTGGTAAGAGATCTTGATCCAGCTCAGAACCTAGGCTGAAAGGAACAGGTGCCTGAGGGCAGGAAGGGCAGCAGAGAGAAACTGTGGTGGTGGAGGGAGGTTAGTGTGGAGTTCAGGGGGCAACATGGGGGATGCCCAGGTGAGAACAGAAGAGAAGCTGCAAAATTTGGTATGCATTGGGCATTAACATTAATGCTTTTAGTGCTTTTTCTATGTTGCATCCTAGTCAGTCTCATTTTTGCCATTCCCACCAAAAGGCTGTGGGGTTTCTGCTGGCTCCCAGTGCCGGGTTCAGGATTTCCCAGGGCTTGCCTTTGCCTTTGCCAGAGCAGGTAATACCTTGAACAACCACCAGTGCTGAAGTGACTAGTGCCCAGCTAGGTGTGAGCTCGAGTTCTTGGAGCCTTGCATGTGATAAAAGTCTGCAAATGCGTGCAGTCCCTGTGCAACAAAACCAGCCCTGCGTGTTGGCTGCGGCTGTGGGGACATCTTAACTTTGGTGGGGAACAAATGGAAAAGCAGGAGCGCAAAACCAGACAGTGTTAGGAGAATATTTCAAAGACCTACTCCTTCTAAAGTTTCACAGATATGAATACACTGCTTTTGATGGTTATTGAGTTGATCAAAGCCCTCTTTATGCAGGCTAAAATTTGTTGCTTTATACCTCTTAGATCCTACTTACGGCTCTCAGGGCATATAAGGAATAAGTGCCATACAAAACCTCTACTGACTTTCTGCAAAAGGATAATTTTTTAGTAACAACATTGAAATATGTCCCTCCTGAGCTCAGTTCATCCTACTCACATCCCTTCTTGTCACTGTATCCTTCAATCTCCTTCAAGAGAGTGTCCTATGTCTCTAGCACTCATTTATGTTATTTGCTTCAATGACCTTACTTGACAACTTACTCCAAGTGTTTACTGCTCTTTGAACAAAGTAGTTCTGCCTGAATTCAGGTGCAGTTAAGCGATAATAGTATTGCTGCTCTGTTTTATGAGGCCATAAGCTGGTTCAGCTGAGTAGTTTATCCCAACAAGGGAACCGGAATATTGCAAAGTAAAACACTCACATAGCTCTTTGGCTGCGAAATATGTTTGTAACCAAACACTTTAAACAAGAAGCAGCTTATTCAAGGCTAAATCACAATTTACAAGTACTTCCCTGTTGTACTTCTTAGGCAGCCAGTCACCTCACAAATAGCTCTTTAGTTCAGCAGAACTGCCCAGTCTGCAGCACTGCTTGGACTACTGTGGCTGAATCCTCTTGATCCACTATGCTAGGTCAAAAGCTCACTAAAAGAGCTTGGTATTTGTCCTACTGTCTTATTGCTCTGAAGGACAGGAGAAATGTCTCTGACAGCTCATGCTAAGGAAGGGACCCACATAATGAGAGCCTAGTTGTGAAAAGGGCAGAGGAAGTTCTCTGCATGCCTTGTCTCTCCGTGCTTATGTAAAAACCTACAAATAGCACAGGGTGAAGGTGAAAGCAGAAAGGAACTACATGATCTCTATAAGTGGTGTCTGATACTGATATTCCATTCAGTACCTATAAGACACCAAAACCTGCCCAATTATTTGTGAAAATACCATGTTGCTGTATCACAAGTGAAACCTATTGCCTTATCATGTCAGTAGGAAGCAGGAATCTTTTTCAGCTTTTGTTTCAGTAGCTTGCACTTGGTTTTAATCCCAAAGCACATTAGGTATAGATGTCCTCATTGTATGTGAAAATATGGGAAGATATACTTTGAGTTCCAATTTATATCATGACTTTGCTGAATGAAGCTGTGCAACTTCTATCTCACCATGCAAGAAACTCTAAGGTGGCTGTTTCAAATTAAATTAGTGGTGTGATTGTATTGGGTTATTTGCAAACTTTAAATGGATTATAAGGCATTTAGTGAAATCTGAATTAATTCAGTATTTAACTTAACAAGAAGTTTCAGTCCACCTCTGTCCTACTAGCACCAACAAGGGTTTCAACCAATATTCCTAGAACAGCTATAACAATATTTTTTTCCTTGATTTTGCTCAGAAGGCAACTCTGATAAACCTAGTAAACACCAGTGAGTATTTTATTAGTGCCAGGAAATAAAAATCAATGAAGGAGATAACTCTGCTCACATGTCCACTCTCTGTCATTTTTATTTAAACCCCCAATTAATTTAATGATTGTAATATCGATTGCTAACTTTTGAAATGTCATATTAGCCATTTCAGTTCACACAGAGAATTTAATCAGAAAAAAATTTAACTGTTGCAAAAAGCAACAGAGAATAAATTAGAAGATGAATCATCACTTCCAGAATTTTGTGACATTTCATTATAAAATCCATACTTTGACTCAACTAAGCTGGTAACAAGGTTTATTATAAATTCAAATCTAACCTAGAATTCTTAGCTGACCTGGAATAACATGTGTTCATTCTGAAGCATGTGGCTTTGGAAGGCCTGCAGGGTTTATTCATTTGGGCACCATGCTGCTTTGCTGTTTGGGCAGTTTTCTGAGCTTCACCTCCCACACTGCAGTGGGAATGGGTGATGTGGACTGAATGGTTTCATTTAAAAATTAAGATCAGTAGTCATAGCACATATTTTTTTCTGTTGGAGAGCACAGATACCGCAGAAGCTAAAGAATGGAGTGGAATTAGAATTTTAAAAAGTGCAATAGCCCATTATGACTTCATGTGCTTTGCTATACAGGAGGTAACATTGAATTTGTACTGATTGAGGATCCTGTAGGTCCTCTGTAGTCATAGGAAGCCTGAGAAAACTCAGAAGAGGCTGCAAGCCAGATTTATCACATCCCAAACCATGTGTGAGAGAAAGGGACTCCTCCTTTTAGTGTCCCAAAGTTAGCAACCATTTTTTAAAATATTATCTTTGCCATGATTGTATCAAGTCAAAGAGCCTTGATGGGTCCTGTTTATTGCATCATAAACACAAACTGCATTGAAGTTTGAAAGAAAGCTCTGCTCAGTTCAGACTGATGTCAATGGTAAACTATTAAAAATGTTTCCCCTTGTAACTCCAACCAGCACCCTTGCTAATCCAAGTCCCAAAGGTTATTTCCAGATCTAGTGTTATTGCAACATATTGACCTCCTTGTCAAAGTCCATAAGGGGGTGAGTGATCAGGACTATTGAAATGAATTACATGTCTCTTTGCAGTCTGGGCTTTATTCTGCAGGGTCTAGAACAGTTATACAGACACATTTCCTAGTGCTAATTGAAAGTTATATTGCCTATTTTAAAGAGAGAAAAAGACTGAAGACAGGCTTATGGTCAAAAAGACAAACTTAATCAAATTTAAATTTTATTACTATCACTCTTTCAGTAGTAACACAAACTACATCCCAATATTGCTGTAATTCAGTGAGAAAAGATATAGGACCCTTAAATGTCCACAAGGTCAATAGTGGCTGGATAAGTTTGATTTTTCAATCGTTGTCTGCAATTTCTACTTAAAGCCTTACATGAACGTTAAGAAGGTGATTGGGAGTAGTCAGCATGATTTTACAGAAGAAATCCTGCCTGAATAACCTGATGGCCTTCTACAGTCAGCTAAGTGGCTTTGTGGAGGAGAGGTGAGCAGGAGATCTCTCTTACCTTGACTTTGGTAATACATTTGACACCGTATAGCACATCACTCACATAGATAAAATGAAGTACAGGCTGGGTTGACTGAGAAATTATTTAAAACCAGTCTGAAAGAATCAGTAGCACAAAGTAGAGCTGAGGATCCATATGGTGTCCAGAAGTGTTTAAAATAGTCAGTGACGGGGATGATGGGACAAAATGCACAGTGAGGAAATTTGCTGAGGACAAAACTGGGAGGGAGGAATGGCTGCTGTGCCAGGGTGTTGTGCTGCCTTCCAGAAAGATCTCTACAGGCTGGAGCACTAGGCTGGCAGGAATCATCTTAAGTTCAGTAAAGAGATGCAGAATGTCACATCTGGGAACAAGGAACAGCGTAATGCAGCAGTACATGCTGCGTTCTGACCATTTGGGAAGTAGCTTGGCAGAGAAGGACCTGCAGGCTCTTGTACAGCAAACTGAACACGAGCCAGCAATGCATCCTTGTGGCAAAGAAGACCAACACCACCCTGAGCTGTATCACTAGGGAAAATGCCAGCAGTTTGAAGGAGGTGATCTCATTGCTCTTCTTGGTTCATGTAAGAGCCATATATGGGGTGCTGGGTCCAGTTCTGTATGTCTATAATGAACTTGACTGGGTGATCATCATGAACCTCATAACAGTCCTCCTGAGTATGGCTGGGACTGTGCCAAGCTGCAAGCCCAGTGTGGTGGTCAGACCTGTGCACTTTTCCCCACCATCCAGTCCATTAGTGACTGTGTCACGTGAACATCTTTTCTGTTTGACACTGAAAATGCAGAATAGAGCTATTTTCTTGTAAGCAAAAGGCTGTATTAGCTTGAGTGACCAAGAAGGGATAACCTGTTCTATGGACAGGGGTCAGTGTGCTGTGTGTGGATCTGAGACCCATTTGATGCTACACCATTTGGGGTTCCAGCATCTGAAGGTCTGTATGATTATCTGAACTATTCTCTCCTTATATGTTAGCACTTTAAAAGGTGTCTTTAAAGAGTGCCAATGCCATTTTTTACTGGATTCGTGAGGGACAGAATCTCCTGGTGCAAAACAACCTCCCAGTGTAAGAAAGATGTGAGTGTACTGAAGTGAGCTGAGTGAAGGTTTGCAAAGGTGATTCAGAACTTAGGACATCTCTTCTACAGGCAGAATGAGACAGCTGGGACTGTTTAGCCTTGAAGGTCTTACCAAGGTGTATGAACACTCCGTGGCAGGAAACCAGCACCTTATCCGTTTTGCCCAGTCCCAGGACAAGAGGCACAAACTGAACTATAAGAGCCTGCATTTCAACATGAGGAGAATCTTAGTTGGAGGGTGGCTGAGCACAGGAGCAGGTTGCCCTGAGGTGGTGGTGTCTCTGCCCTCAGAGGCAGTCAAAACCTCATTAGATGTGCTCCCCAGCCATCTTCTGTAGCTGACCCTGACTTGCCCAGGGAGCTGCACTACTGAATCTCTAGAGATCCCTTCCAGCCTCAGAGCCTGTGAAGCAAAGATTTCCAGGGCATGTTCATTTTTCAAGTGTCTCTAAAGCATACAGTTAATCTGTATCTGTCCTTGTAATGGTAAATATCTGTTTTATATATTGATGTAAACACCTTTTTCATTTATAAGTCAACTATATTGATGCTTTCTACTTTCCACATTTTAATTTCGCTACCCCATTTTTAGAGATATGTCAACAAGTAAGAAATACCTTTTAGCACTTGATCTGCAGCTCCATTAATAGCGGGTTTATTTACTTACCTCTTTGCACATGACAAATACTCAGCAAAGGTACATACTGTGCTACTAAGTGATAAGAAATTTACAATATTTACTTGTGTAATGAAAATCTCTTTTATGAAATGCTTGCTAAAGCCTTTGTAACTTCTTTCTAGATATTGTTCCTTGTTTATAAGAACAAAGATTTGTATCTGACATTGGAATTTTTGAGAACTCTGTACGTTCCTTTAAAAGACAGAGTTAAAAGGATTCATGGGGATGTAAAAGCTGTTCTTCAAGCACCTAAAAGGACAGAAAAATGGAAAAGAAGAATTACAGATTTTTTTGATTGAAAGTCTTGTAAAGTACCAAACCCATACGGAAGCAGTGACCATAACAGAGAAAAAGGTTGTTGTGGTTAAAGAACTTGAAATGGGTTATAAGCTAAAGCTAGTGAAGGACGTTCCGAGGCAAACATTCAGAAAGTCCAGTCGAGGGAGACGGGAGATCCCTCTTTAAATATGACATTTAGAGCAAAACCCACAAAAGCACTACTGCCATGTGACTCCTTGTTGCTTGGAACTCAGAATGGAAAGATACAGGAACGAAAGAGCCAGCTAAGAGACTTACAGAAGACCTTCAAAAATTGTTTTTTGAGATTTTCTAAAAATCTTGGTTACCATTTCTCTGAGTAATATGAATACTATGAATAATTTCCAAGGATAAAATATTTTTTTGTGGAAGAATTTAGAATCTAGAAATTGTTTGATCATACTCAGCTCTGGCAAGGGAAATATACAATAAAGTAACTGGTGAACTTTAATGTAAGTTATTATTTAAAAGCATTTTGGTCTTAGGAAAAGTTTTGTAAGGCAAGGCAGTTGATTCATGAAGAACTAACACTATAAGTTCACAGAGAGGATAATAAATACTACTTTCTCTCTGAATGTTTCCATCATCACTGATTAGTGTGTATACACTTCATTTATCTAAGGTTAGTGCAGGATCAGTCAATCCTACTTGTAAGAAATTTCATTAGTATTTTAATCCTGATACAAAATCTAGCAAGCTCAGAAATAATTATGATGTGCTTGATAGACTGCATTTCCTTCAATTTCTTCACTTGGGTGTTCTGCTGGAGCATTTTCACCCTCTCCCACGGCACTGTGAGTCCCCCTGGCAGGCTATCAGACAAATCAGAAGGGGCAGAGTTCAACCTACTCCACCTTTTACTTGCTTGAATTGTTTCTTCATCACTCTCACTTCTATGCATACAGAGGAACTGCTGAAAAAAGTCGCCCCTGAGGAAAAGGACCTTTGAAGAGCCTTCCTTGACAAGGCTTGGTAATTTCCCCCAGCTGGGTGGCCAGCACAGACCTCCTGGAGACACTTCACTCCTGTGCTAACTGTCTGACAGTGCTCAGATAGTTCACAGTTTGAATTCTGTGATTTTCCTGAAGAGAGACAGAAAAATGAAGTGTTTAGAACTATTCCAAACTCTAAGACTGTTCTAATTTATCAAAACTGCCTTTTCGTGTATTTTAAAGTTAATCCTAAAGAAAGTATTTTTTTGGATGATATCAAAAGAGTAATTGTTTGTTACTCAAGGTCATTACTTGAATTCAGCCATCATAATTCCTAGATAAGCAAAGCTGTGTTGTGATGCAGGATGCAATTTTTCGGCCGCATGCTAAGATAGGAGAACCCTATCAGCAGAGAACAAGAGTAGTGATTTAGTAATTCCTCCCTATTTCACTTGAAAAGCATCACAGTATGCCCCAATATATGCCTAATGTAGTCCCAGCATGCCATTTGAAGTCTGGGTTGACAAAACATGCTTACTTAGCGTGATATTCTGTTGCTGTGGGTGCTTCTGTGTGGTTTCCATCGAGGATGCTGTGTTGTCCCAAATATTCATAGTACATGTTGTGGGAATAAGCCTCCAGTTTCAAGTAAAATGAAAATGATTGGAGTGTTTAGTAAGCCAGCACCTCATTGAAATTATTTTGCCATCTGATTCAACTCCAAACAAGTTGCCTTTCCCCTGTGGCAATTTTGGCTCTGTAATAAAGACTGTGGGATCAGGTGGATAGCCACTCTTATTTTGTAATATCCTTAAATATTTAGAGGGTACTTTTTGCATAATTTAAAACTTCTCAGGAAATTTTTATGCCATAGTGGGCTTTAGAAAGTATAAAGGCTATAGAATCTATTTTTAGTAGGCAGGCATGTGTGCAGAGTCTCAATTTCACTCTAGTTGTCTATTTCTTTTCTGTTCTTGGAATATCAGTTGAATTCAAGAAAGCAGTTAACAACTAATTTGAATTATAACATATGCATTAGAATGAATATGCCAATATCTACATAGGTGTGTTAAACCATGTACAGTAGGACTTGAATGATATTTGAAGTGGAAAAAACAAACCTTTAATATGAACAGCAAACATAAAGGATTTGGAACTTAAATTACTTCTAATGTGTTTAAAAAGATCTTAAACTCTTGTTAGTGTTAGACTGACCTTGATTTCCTAAGGAAATGAAGCTTATGCAAACACATGATTATATTTGCACGTTATAACTGTTTTAAATATTTATCTCAATTATTATATTTTCTACCAGTCTTGTGACAGCATGCATCTGAATAAAGGAGGAAATCTCTCAAAGGTTCCACTGAAAGGGTGGGTTGCATTCACCCCTTGTCAGACATGTGGGAGCCCACTTCTTGGATGATGAGTCTCCTTTATTACTTTCTGTAGTAGAGGTTTTTCTTATGTAATTTGACTGAAGAGTCATTAAATTTAAAAAATACAAATAATTTTTATTTCGTGCTATCTTGATTTTTTTTATTCTGTGCTTAGCAGAAGTTGTTTTCAAGTATGTGTATTACAGTTATCATTACCTTTCTGCAGGACACTAAAATCAAAATCAGGTTTTGCTCTCTTTTTTCCTTTATACTTCAAAATAGCATTGACTACTGCCTACCTATTTATTTCATGATGTGTATTTCTTTTCCATTGCTTTTATATAGCTTGTGATCCTTTCTGAAACCTTATTATTGCCACTCTGACCTCTCTTCATGAGAGATAATAACTAGTGGGAGAAGAATAACTAACCAGTATCTTGTTCTGAGTTTTTTCACCTGGTAATTCCAATTTGCCAAAATACTTACATCTTGCAGTCCACTTATTCAGGATGAAGCACCAAAGGATTATGTGACAGGGGTAGGACTTTAGACCCTCTGCCTTGCAGTTGCAATGTCTACAAAATTTGTGCCATTCATGTATTTGCATTACATTTGCCAACTACTCTACCTGTGTGTTTATGATTTTTCCCTAAGATGATTTGCCCTCTTATTTTGATTCTTTTTCTGCTTTGGCAGGTCTGATTCTTTGGGCCTCATTGCAGTATGAGTTAGTTGAATGAATTATGCTGGCTGCCTGAGCTCCTGCCAATAGAGTGGTAGGACACAGATTCCTGTGTCAGAGTGCAAAATGACTTTGTGTTCCTGCCGAGCAATCATTTCTTGCTGATTTTTTTCACTCAATTTCTTGTGTATGTGTGGCTCTGTGTGTATAGCAGTATATAGCAACTTCCCTTTTACATTTTTATTAGAATTAGAATTAATTTTGCGTTGTTCTTCCACAGGTACATCACATCTCATAGAGAAGAAGCCAAATTCCCAGCTTATACAGACTGGGGCAATCCTAAGTCCAGGAGCTCTGGTGCAGTTGACAGTAGTTTCAAACCTAAGAATGTGCCTGCCCAGAGCACTTCTCAGAGGGCTTGCCTTTTTCCTTCGAGCATCAGCCCACAAGGCAGAGGAAGCAGGTCAGCTGAGTTAGGAACACTCTCTGGCAGCAAAATAATGGATATGACACTCAAGTGCTGCCCATCACACACAGAAAGGCAGCCTGTTGAAACCCTCCCGATGCAGGGGAGGGTAAAACAGCACAGTGGATGTGCTTTGAAACAACCAGCCAGAATCAAAAATCACTAGGATTAGCTATGATTCTCACCAGGAAAGGGAATAGGCAATGTATAGCCCCTAAAGAAATGAACCCTTTAATATTTCCATTCCTAAAGATGGAGTAGAGGATTCACATCAGTAGGTCAGATTTAATCAGATGAAAACTCTTATTTAATTTGCCTACATAATTTTATAACATTATAAGATAAGGAGGACACCCCTCTTCTGGGGACACTAGCTCTCTTTAAGTCTACAGAAATACAGAAAGAAGGCACATGGTATTTTTTAAAAATTGGAATCTTTATGGACCTTCAGACATGCCATGGAATTCTAGACATATACAAGTGTCATGGGTTTCTCTCATTAGGTTTTTTTTATAAGAAGAAGATTGGCTTCTGTTGGAAGCCTCTGGAGGTTTCCCTCCATCCTATAGAGCAGGGCCAATGAGGGCCAACTCTGAGGAAAACTTCCTGCTTTTGAACCATAAAGTCACGCCCCTGTGTGAACATATATTCAAGAAGTTGTTGCACAGTTAGAATTCGGCAGCCATGGGTTAACAACACAGACATCAAGGTCAGTGCAAGAGGAGAACCAGGGGTTGGGACCCCACAGATCAGGGAGAGGACCTTAAAGCTATTATTCCCTGATTACCGTGGGGATGACCATGGTGATTATGAGTTGTCCCCTTGAAGTCCATGGGATCCATCGGGGTGCAAAGACCCCCCTGTCGGAGCAGGGGGAGGCATGAAAGAAGCTGTTACCTCGTGGGAGGCCCCCAAGATGGATCAGAGGTCCTGCAAAGATTTGCAGCCGAGACCCACGAGGGGAGGAACCCACGCTAAATAGGTACAGCCAGCTTTTCATGAGAGACTGCATCCCATGAAATGACCCACGAGAGAGCAGAGGATCTCTCTCGTGGGGGGGACCCCACGGAGCACAGGGGAAGGACTCAGAGTTGTGATTCCCCTGTGACCGTGGTGATGACTGTGGTGGAGCGAGCTGTCCCCTTGCAGCCCACAGGAGAGCCCCCTGAGACAGAACTGCTGCTTAAGTCTTGGACTCACATCTGCGAATGGCTGACCCAACAACAACTGACTGTAAACCTTCCATTCCCCTGTCCTGCGCACCATCAGGGGAAGGAGGTGGCATGGACAGACCAAGGGGTGGTGGTGGAAAGGTGTTTCTAACCTGTTTTTATTTCTTAGTTTTAGTTCTTACTTTGTTAGTAATAAATTTAAGCATTATTCTAAGTTCTGCTCTGCCCGCGGTATCAATCAAAGCCCCTATTTTGGTTGTTATCTCTAGCTGTAAATTCCTAGCTGTTTTTTTTTTCTTCCCTCTGGAAGGCAAAAAGAGGCGGGGGAAGAAAGACCTTGAAACAGTTTTGCTGGATACCAGGCGCTTATCCAGGGTCAAACCACCACAACAAGTCACATTTAGCAATTTCCACTTGAATTTTAGTTCTAAGATAAACACAGCACCTGATCAACTACCAGCATTCCCAGTACATAGTTTTGGTCATTTTAATGAAAGAAAGAGAAGATGAGATTCTTCCCCCATTGTCAATAGCACCAGAGTTGTATCTTCAAGCAGACATGGGCACTTAAAGGGTCAGGTGTACAGGCAGAAATTAGAATTTAAAAAAATCACCAACTTTTTCCCAACTGTTTCTATGTAAACTTTAATTCTGTTGATTTCATTACTACAATGGGAATAATAATACAAATTACATTTCTTAAAGTGCTTTGAAGTCCAAAAATCTAAAAAAAAAAAAAAAAAGTAAGGTTATTTTATCAGTTTTGCTCTAAGGATTTAACATAAAAATCAACTGATCTGTATAAATAAGAAACCCTATTTATGATTACATCCTTTTTAAGGGAAAATAAGCAGTACTTGTATGATCGAAAATTATTTACTTTTGAATCCTCTTTGAAAGTTATGTATGTCTTAATTTTTAAAGAATTCCATAATGTTTTGAAAGAAAATAGGTATTAAACTTTGGCCAATTTCCTAAGAGCAATGCTTGGTCAGCTCCCTAAAATGATGCTGCTTTTTAAAGCACAAAATTATATGTCCACTTTATATGTCTCTGAGTTGCAGCAATAGCAGTCCTCATGCCAGTTTTAATAGCAGCTTTGAAATCCCTTTCTGATTGTGTTTTTTTTTCATTCTGGAACTTGCCAGGTCGTGCTCAAAGCAGGCACCACATGCAATCACACTGCAGCTGCACAACCCCACATTTCAGATGGGATCACATCAGGCAGCTGGAGAAAAACCCGTAAAATTTTATTTCAAAAAGAATTTAGCCTTACTTGGATTTACTGTTGATGTCAATGAAAAGAACATGGGAATTCTTTAAGGATAAAAAAATCCCACCTACAAGCTCTAAATTGCATCAGTAGATTGTGATAGGCAGCATATATCACCTTTGGATGCCTCTGCAAGTCAGTTTATTGCCGGAGATGAGGTCTGTATATTAATATGGACCTGAAAGTAAATTATTAGGAATGAAGAAAAATATAAATAACTGTAATTTTACAGAATGTAAGAGTGAAGATGGCAGAAATTCTGTTCATTTTAGAATTATAAGAGGTGGTGAGGAGCCAAAATACTATTTTTGGGTTCTGATCCATTGGCCTTTTGCAGGGCTTGGATTTTTACCTCGTTTTTAACTTCAGGTTGTATCTGGTAAGGAGCTGACTTACTCCAAAGCTTTCAACTTCTATGTGTTTTCTATCTCAAGATTTTCAGAAAAGCTAGATTTACCTGTATCTTGCTTCAAGCTGTCTTGTTCGAAAGTCAGAGAAGGATTTTAGCAAAAACATGTCTTAGATGCTGCATCTTGATGGTAACAGTCTAATTTTTTTTTCCTTAACTGCCTTTTTCTCCCTCGAGCTTTTAGTTACATGGAATCCATCTCTGAAGTCCATTCACATACAATTCAGACTGTCTCCCACTGACTTTTCAGCAAGACAGCTGAATCAGGGGTAATGTACAACTCCCAATTCAACATTTATCTAAAATTAAATGAACGAAGAAGAAAATCCTCTTATTGCTGAGCCTAAGAGAGGTAGGGCTAAGCCTGGCTGAGAAGAAGGGGAAGGAAGATAAGAAAGGTAGGGAGAAGCTGTCAAGAAAATACACAGAAGGCCTGGAGAAGAATGATAAAGGGAATTTTGCTGAGCATGATGATTTTTTTTTCTGTTCAAATCTTACATTCTGATTGATCACTAGTTGTTGTATACAAAGCCTTTAGTGATATATCATTGATGTGGGTCATCCAACACAAAAGAGCCTGATCCAGGCAGTTGTGCTGGGTTAGTGCTTAGTAATGAAAACTAATCAGTTGAAATAGATTTCCCACTTCAATTTTATACTACAGTGACCCTGTATTCTTTTTGCATCTGTGTATGCAATAGTGAAGGTGTTATCAGCTGCATGAGTCACGCTTTCTGTGATGCTCAAATCTCTAATTACACTTTTTTACTGCTCTTTAAGATATGTAAAGCAACGAGGCAGAATGGCACTAAACTTCCCATCTGAAATTGGTCAAATTTCTACTTCACTGCACTTCAATGTATCTCAGTTTTGTTATCCACGTAAGAAGGGGATAGCCAGAGACAAACAACATCATCTTCACAGGACTATAGCAAAGTTGCATCACTTAATGTCTGTTCAACACTGCCTATCCTAAGATGAATGTTTTTCATACTGTTATCACAGCCAACCCTGTGAAAACTTACTGAGGAAAATCACATTGTCATGGAGTAACCACAGGTTGACCTCCTAGAGGTTGAAAGCATCTAATCCGAGCAAGTCCCACTTAGGTGAGGTGGCTCAGGGCTGTGTCTATTTGAGTTTTCCAGAATGGACATTCTCTGGGCAAACTGCCCCTGCATTTCACCACTCTTACAACAGAAAATTCTTCTTCGATGCAACCATTTATTTTGGTGTGGGAGAGTACTAGCTGCTGATTTTGGGACATCTGGTTTTGGGGAAATTGCTGCAAACCACCAGAAAATCTGCTTTTCACTTGATTTTCTCCAGCTTTATCCAGCATTTGGATTCACTCAGAGTTGTCTGCTGAGAGACAGGTTACAGAGCCAGGTTGACATTCCTGAAGAAGGAAGGAGTTGCCTGCACTCACCATGTAGCCTTTGTTCTCAAAGTGGTGTGCTCTTTACCCTACAGCAAACAAATTACTGCATCAATCAAATTACCTGCACTTGTTCCTTTGACCCTGGTTTCTTCTCTGGTAAGAAATCTGCCACAACTTGGATTTCTCTTCATAAGTAACATCTCTAAGTAGCCCTGCTTTCCATCTGAGCTAATCAAGGTGTTTTCATTCATTCCTTCAGAAGTTATGTACTAGGCAAGTTCAAAATGCAAAATTATGTTTTCCCTCCCTAGGGTGGTTCCGTGCTTCCAACTCTTACCTTAGGAGAATAACACTCCTGCATAGATTTGCATTTTAGGAGTCCTGGGCAAAAAAAGTAGCTGAGAAAAGGCTGTCTTGCCCCTGTAAGGCCTCCTTTGTTGTATCTGTAGCTCTGGTCACAAAGGAACCTTTGGAGCTGAATAATAATACACCAAGGAGAATATGTCACTATTATTAATATTTTTTTCTCTAATTTGACTGGTTAACAGTGGGCTGGATTTTACAGAATTAAATAAGCTTTCTATCTACTTTTTTATAACGAGGACCAAAAGTCTCATTATAATGTTGCACTGGGATATGAGTTTCTGTAGGGAGTGACGAATTACGTGTTACTACTTCCTGAATGTCCCTGCAGGGCAGCAGTTTTGTGGTATTGGCAAGATAGCACAGAAATTCAGTCAGACTCCTCTGGTTTTGGAAATTAACTCCATAATATATATGCTCTCTAGCTCTGGAAGTAAACATAGACATATCTGCTATTGTCTAGGGGCTCTGTCTTGCAACTGCAACTTGCATAATCAATCCTAAAAATATACATAGTAAATTAGCAGTCAATAAGTTTATTTAAGAAACTGGATAATTAGCTTGAAAAGGATGTGTGTGGTGTAAAAATATAAAAAGAGAGAAGTCAAGTCAGGTCATGATTTAGACTTTATTCTTTCTTTTATATTCTCTTTTATTTCTGAGACTTTTTCTAAAAGTATTCAAGATTCTGTCTGTATGGTCAAAGCACAGACATCCTTCCCAAAATTCTCATCATCAAATCACGGAATAGTTTGAGTTGGAAGGCACCTTCAAAGTCATTTGGTCCAACCTCCTATGCTATGAACAGGGACATCTTTCACAAGATCATGTTGCTCAAAGCACTGACCAACTTGGTCTTGAACCCCTCCAGGAGCGCAGCATCCACAGTTTCCCTGGACAACCTGTTCCAGTGTCTCCCCATCACCTAAACATAAAATATTTCTTCCTTATGTCCAATCTAAACCTACCCTCTTTTAGTTTAAAAGCCCTGCCCCTTGACTTACAGGCCTCGGTAAGAGCCTCACTCCAATGAGAGAGAGCCCCCTTTAACCCCAAAAGGCTGCAAGGATGCCTGTGTACAGCTGGAGCCTGGCTAACATTTCCTTCTTCAGGTGGTACAATGTGTTGGGTCTATTTTGACCACTATCAGTCATGCTGTAGGGGGAAGACATGTTTCTATATTTTCTTAATCTGCTGTCAGAAGAGAGCATATTTCTTTGTGCTCCATATGCTCTCTGTTTTGTTTCTAGAAGAAGCTGTTTGAAATGTACGCTCACCAATTACTCTTGTATGAACGAGGGTTTAGCTGCACAGCACATTTAGCATCCTTAGAAATGGACAGTTTACCCTGAGAAATAATTTGTTCTTGCAAATGTTTCCTGAGGTCATTTTGGAAGCTCTCTAGCTTGTCAGTTTTAAAAGGTTTTGGCCTTAAGGTGTCTCTCACAGTTTTTGTCTGTTAGCCTTTCTATCCATACAACAGCAGTAACAATATAGCTATCAAAAAAACGTGTGTTTGGGTTTGGCATCCAGTACGGAAAGAAATTAATATTGTTGTTTATGGAAAAATCACTTCATTCAGGAGAACTAGCCATGTATCTTTCCTTTGAGGAGTTTATTAAAGGCTTTTGTCTATTTTAACTACTTTGTTATTCAGCTTGTATGGTACAGCAGTGCAGTATTCAGAATTATTGTAGAGTGTCCCCTGAATTATGTAAGAGATGGGGAAAGACAGAGTTTGCTTGAAACTACTGTTGGAATAGCATGTCTGCTGAAATCTTTCTGTAGTCTGTGGTAGTGTGTCAGTTTGTTTCCTTTCTGGAAGCCTAAGGAATACAGGACAGGTTTTGTAGCTTGCAGCAAAAAGGTCTATTTGTCCCCAGAGCTGTGGAGAAAGCTCTGGATTTTCATTCTCTCACTTTGTCCCTTGGCCTCCATTTCCCCATTACATCACAACTATATCCTAGCTTGCAAACAGCCTTGCCCACAATGTTTAGTGTAAGGTGTTATAGTCAAAGAGACCACAAATAATTTTAAAATTTGAAATACCAAAATTTATTAAAGGCAAATGAGTAAAACAGTGCTGGGCAGACGGGGAGTCTCCTGCTCCACCAACAGACCACAAACTTAGCGAGTTCCTAGTCCGCTTTTATACCCTCTGCTTTCTTTCGGCTGCTCCAATCAAAATCCACTCCCTTCCCATTCTCCTTTAAATCTTCCAATCAAAGTCCGCTTTGTTCCCACTCCGGGCTCTGTCTTGTTGCTAAGGGGTCGGTCCTCCCCCCTTTAGGCGGTTCAGGGATGAAGGCAGCGAGTCCTCTCCTTATTAGCTCTCTCCGTGCTTCCCTTATCAGTACATTCCAAAACTTACAACCAGCATAACATACACAACATTGTGGTTTAACATTTAGCAACTTAAGCAAATCACTAACTTCAACTTTATAAACCTAACATAACAGGATATACCTTATTTGATAAACAAATTATTTGTCTTTGTCTTTATTAACTATTACATAAGGTATGTGTACTGTCTGCGAGACTTTAGTCCAAAAATATCTCCCTACAGCCTTGGCAGAGCTCCCTGTTTACAGCAAGGTTTATTCTGGTTGACCATTCTTACGTATTAAATGTGTTGGATGCTTACCTCTTTCTAGCTTGCTGGGAAACAGCTGGATGGCTTTTATTCTGAAATGGGCTTTTTGACTGTACCAACAGCATAAAGGCCAGGAGAAACCTTCACTGGTTTTTGTCCTTTCTTCTTCTCTCTTGGAGTGTTTCTATCACTCTCCACATAACAGGCTTAGTTTAAGATTTCTTTGTATTTCAGCTAGGTGTAGTCCTTCATATATTTGTTCAGTTGTTATACTTTAGCACTGTGTCTTTGTGACTTCGGAGAAGAAGCCAGCATGTGGATGCTAATCCTTTTCATGTGTATTTAAAGGGATCCCTTTCTACACAGTCTCTTGTCCATGAACATGTTCATCCTATTTTCTGTGAGAATTTATTCTTTTGCACTGTTTGTGTTTGGGTTTCATGACCAAGAATGTCTTTGAGGCAAGAGTATTTTTTTGTTGATGAGTGTTAGGTGAAGCAATTAATCACTGTGCAGATATGCTAGGTATACAATATTCATGGCAGGTCTATCCAGGTTTATATTTAACTTTACGTATTTTTCTGTTGCTTACAGAACAATTCAACCACAGCATTCACCATGCCATGGCAAGGTTTGTACAGAGAATATTGTCACAGCTGACAAGTCCTTTTGGGCCACTAAATCTACCTGTTGGCACACAGACTGAGTGCAGGAGCTGCCTGCTGTGGGAAGCCTTGCTGCGTACCTTTGGCATTCTCACTGCACTGTTGCTGCTTTAGTCAAGGCCGAAAATACTTTTTCTGCTGCAGATATTTGGCAGTGAGAATTATTGAAACTGTTTGGGCTTATCCAATTGAACTGTTTCAAGGGCTATCATGCGACTTTCCCAACTAATGGTCTCTGTAGCTTTTGCAATGATGTAAAGTTTGTCTTGTTTTTGTTCTCTCCACTGTACATTATTGCTCTGCTCTGTCTTTTTTCAGTTTTAATGGTTGGATTATTTTGTACATTTCCAGATGTCAGACTCTGACATTCATCCTGGTCTTAGCAAAGTATTTTTGTAGTCTTTTACTAGCTTTGATTTGCAGACACTAACATGACTGCTCTGAACAAGTTTGTTTCCTTTGGATTGTGTGTTTGTTTTATAACCCTTTCCTTCAGACTGAGTGTCACTTGGGTTCCACAAGGATCTCTTCCTACTGTAGGTATAACCATCTGAGCTGAAATCTCTGACTTTATAGCTGCCTTTGGATCTTCATTATTCTGCCTGCTGTTTATTTTGATCCTGTTCATGCTATGATTGTGCCATTATAAAACGGCAATTTGGCTCTGTGAGATTACAATCCTATTTCCCTCCCTGGCACATTCTGAAGAAGTCTTTAACCTTGTCTACGCTAGAGAGGTTCTGCTGCGCCGTCAGCAAACGCCCTTGGTGTAGACATGGAGAGTGCTGAAACAAGCTCTTCGGCTTCTCTAGCAACACCAGGGCCCTGAGAAACAGCAAAACACCTCTTCCCCTAGCACTGCTGCATCCACACCCAGGGTTTGCTGGTACAATTAAATCACCTGGGCATGGGGGTATTTTATTCACACCCTGAGCCAACCTGGGGAGGCACAACTCCCTATAGGAGACTTGGCTTTTATTGCTGGCCAGCTGGCTCTGTGTTTTGTCTTTTTGTGTTTGCAGCTGGTGACAGACTGACTATCAGTTGCCTGTTTAGCACGGCATCACTCTCTTACATAGACTCAGCAATTTACTGATTTTTTGCCTCCGAAACATTTCAAAATGCTGAGAAATCTTTTTGAACAGAGCAAGGATGACAGCTGTAATCTCCAGTTCTCACAAATCTATTTTCTAAGAAAAATGTGGAGGTTTTTTGGCAATTCTGAAATATCAGGTTTTCAAATTCATTCTTGGCTTCAAAGCAGTATATATCTATAAAAATATTTCCAATTATAAAACATTATCCTTAAAAGTGTCCTAGAAATACATTTTGATACCTTTTTAGCTTTTTTTCCTAGTATGAAAAATGAAAAAAGATACCTATCTTTAAAAAGGCTTTTTATGACCAAAAACGGTTTTGTAATTCCTTTCTCAAATTCCCCTCTAGTTACACCTGTGTGAAATCTCACCTGTGTGATATTCATTTTTTGAGTACATGCTTGTTTATAGTGGACATGGGTTCACAGAAGGCCTTTCCTCACAAGACCATGTTTTTTTTTCCATGCAGGTCCTCCCTGTCTCTTCATCCATGGTTCTTCATTATATTTGTACATTTAATTTTGTATGTAGGTGAAATTACACTTCATTTTGACACTTGCATTAGCAAATTATCTGAGCTGTGTTCTTGCTTTAGAGGTGAGATTGTTCAGCAAGCTTGCTCAAAGAATTACTGTGTATTCTCTAAGCACCCTCTTTTGACCTTCCCTCTAATTCATAAGATGGTTTAATTAGAAATTATTTAATCTTATTCAGGTTTGGAAATTGCAGGAAAAGGAGAGCTTTCTGAGTTCAGCAGTTCACTGTTGCATTGTTTCTCCAAATTCTCAGTTATTGTTGTGAGAAGACACCATTCTTAGATGCCATTTCTGTGAGTTCCAAACACTCCTGGATCGTGCAGGAGCTTTGACAGAGCATTCAATGCACTCCTAAAGCAGGAGTTTCAGGTGCTGTCCGTGCCAGCATCAGCCTCTGTGTCACCTTCTCTCTGTCCTTTGAAGACAGCCTTCTTGCAGTGTTGAGGTTCCCCCACTGTCACCTACAGGCTCCCTCGTAGTTAAACACACCCTGTCATCAGCGTCTCCCTGGGGACAGAAAGCTGCCATGATCTTTAGCAAAGTTACTTCAAGGCTTTTCTGCAGTGCAGGGCCAAAAAAAAAGGGGCAAGGGCAAGGGCAAGGGCAAGAGCAAGGGCAAGGGCAGGCTGGTCCTGCCACAGGTGGGCTGAGTGAAAGACAAAGGGCAGCTGGCATGGCGAGCTGTGGGGAAAGCCCTGCAAAGCCAGACCTTTTTCTCTTTATCTACCAGTGGGAGGGGGAAAAGTGGGTCTGAAAGCTGCTGGTTTTGCTGTGAAAGACACTCTCTGCTTAGCTCTGCCCCAGCAGCAGCCAAAACCCCTTGGTTTTCCAGAACTTTAGCAGCCCAAGTGTAAAACAGGCACAGTATGTCTGCTAGGGGTGGCCTTTTTCCATAGGTAGAGAAATGATCTTTGTTGTTCCAGTAATTCATCGTGCTGCTTACCTACAGGAGTAAACCTGCAACAGAGAGAAGCATGACAGGCATGAACCTCTGTTTGTGAGGGCAGTCTGTCATCCAAACCTTGGTGATGCAGAAATCCCAGTTTCTGGCTGTCCTTACAGGACACATCACCCCTGACAGGAAGGTTTATGTGGTTTGAGCTGCTGTACCGCGAGCAGCAGCAGGCTGAGTCATGATGTAAGAAATGAGCACACGTTCATTTGGGGACCCGTGGAGTTGGTAAGAATTGGAAATTTTGACCCCAGAGAAAGAGATTTCCTATCAGTCTTAACCAAAAAAATTCATTCCTTCTAAATGTTTGGGAAGCTGTGAAACAAAGCAGTATTTCTATCTTTCTCCATAGCTGAAAACATCCCTACACTCAGAACATTCCTGAAAATTAAAAGTGTTATCTCTTAGCGAAGAATGTGGAGACAGAAAGAACAGAGATTTCCAAACAGTCTAAAGGTTTTGGTAGCCAGAGACTAATGAAAAGTCAGCACCATATACCCAAAGTGAGGGTGTGCATCATGTTAGAAGCAGAACTTTGCATTCCTTTCAATATTTGTTTCAGTGAGTGTATCTGGCAAATCTCTACCCCTTCATAAAAATTAAGAAGTTGAACAAGACCTTTAAGTAGAGGATAAATGAATGGCTTTTACATATGGAAGGCAGCAATGTGACTTTGCAAGCCCATTTGCCCACACAGCATTAGCTTTAATACTACAGACTGTTCTAAGACTTGAACACTTTGTAGTCCTGCAACAAGATACCTCTGGCAGTTCCTCAAGATAGGACTCAGATTTAAATGATTTAATCTAACTTGTGAACCATTTTAGCCATCCAGCTAGGGACAAGAGCTCACCTGTTCCACAGCCAGGCATTACAGTAGAGTATGTAGAGATAATAAAGACCTCTGGGTCATTTGCACACCCACAGTGTTTGCAGAGTCATCAAGAATGGAATTGTCTTGTTTTGCACAGTTCCACAATAGAAAATAAAGGTTACAAGAGTATGCCTTGATCTAACCTTCAGAACAGACCCCTACCTGTCTTTGAATTGGTAGTTTTTGAAACAGTTGTAATAGTCTTGCTAAATCATCAGATATGAACAAGCCTGGACAAGGTTAAGTCAAATTTTCAATGTCTTATTAGGGGAGGTAGCTGGTGAGAAAGTCAACAATTTACAGGAAGAATTGAGTTCTACTGTTTCAAAAGTTTTGAAAACTGTATAAAAATAAAACTTTGGAAGGTAGTAACAATAACAACAACAAAACTGACTGCAAACAAGCAGACAAAATGACAAATCCTGTAAATACAAATAGCAATTTTGCTTTTTTAAACTGGAAAGTTATGAGTGAGTCAAAGAATGGAAAATGAAAAAATAAAACAAAATTTGTTTTGAAATATTTTCTATAATTCAGATTATGTTTCCCCATATCTTTTGTCCTGAGTGACAGAATGTGTGTCCTGTAAACCCTGTCACTTTAATGAGTTTCAAGACTTTCAAATGGCAGTGTTTAAAACTGAAATCAACATATGGGGGAGGCAGGTGGTCATTTTCCTCAATAATGGGATATGATATGAGTTCATTTAGAGTACTAAATTGAATAGCAATAGGTTCCAAAATGCAGCAGCAAAACAAGCACCACACTTTCCGTGTTTTAAATGACATTATTAGGGCTGTTTCATGGATAGATCTGTCAGTGGATAGATATTAACTGTTTCAAGAGTAGAGCTGCAAAATCAGTGCATTTATTGCTAGATTTCTGTAAAAAGCCCATGACAAAAAAGATGGGTCTCAAAAATACCTTATAAATTAGCAAGAAATAGGAAACAAATTTATTATAACTTTCAGATATCATTCTATAACTCATGGTCCACGATCTCATCTGGAAATACACAGCATCAACTAAAGAAATTTGTCACAACTATCACAAGAGTGAAGGTAATTTTGCTGAAATACTTGGCAAGAAATAGGAAACACAAAGAGCTCCTTAAAGTCCCGCATGATTTATTGTCTTCTGAATTTTTCCATGTACCACATTATGTAGTTTGTAGCGAACACTGTGAGAAAAATCACATGGTTCTAAATTCCATTACAACTTTTCATCAAGTCATTCATAATTGTCTTTCTCCAGGACTCCAGGAGCCACCATTTCCCTTGGGAGGCTCTTTTGTGCTCTCACAGGATGCCCTGGCTAAAGCTGTCTGTCTTTCAGAGAACTCAGACTGAGAGGGGAGACTATTTCAGCCAGAAGCACCAATCCTCTCTGCATTTACAACACGCTATTGCACTTATTTCTGGGAAGCCTCTCTTCCATAAACTTGTAGTAAATTTGCTTTAGCAAAGTGTGCATGTGAGGGAACTTTGGTGTATTTGTATTATGAACAACAAACAGACTAGACACGACCTTAACCCCTTCCGCTGCTCCCCACAAAGGCTCACAACAGGAGTGAGCCTCCTCTTAAGAGAATCCAGTGTTAAATGTAGAAGGCAAGAAGGATAGACCAGGAACCCCTAATAGAAAGCTATGAGAAATTTAAGCTCAGCTTTTTAGATTTTGGATATTTATCCTGTCATACTACTACTCTGTGGCTTTTCTTTCTTCCTTCTCTGTCTTGGCAGCTTGGCTTACTCATCAGTAGTGGTGGCTCAGCTGTGGCTGCATTATACTCTTACTGAGGATGGGTGAGAATTGTAAGCTGCTGAAGAGAAGCCATTCCCACTTACAGCAAAATCCAGCAATGCTGCCAGCAGAGCAGTCCAAAGCAAGCAGCTGCTCCCTCAGCCCTTATCCTCTCTGTTCTGTGGCAGCTCTCACAAAATGCTCTGACTTTGGCGTAAGCGCCTGGAAAGGCTGTTATGAAGAACTGGAAAGTGCAGATTTTGATCCCTCCCCTCACAGCATCATCCATTTCCTGATGTGATTGTTTGTTTGTTTATTGCCTTTTTTTCTGGGTGATTGTTAAGATCTGATTAGTGGGAGATGACCCTGCCTGAGTTAAGGTGCAAGACCAGATGCCGAAGTCAACAATAAGGATTTTATTTAACAACAAATGTGACAGAGAGAGAGAAAAAAATAGAAAAGAGTGGGGAAAGAGAGGGAGAGATCAAGCAGAAGGTAGTCACCACCTGTGGATCCAGCAGCATCCTAGTGGTCCTTCTTCACCCTGGGCTTCTTGGTGGGGGGGGCCCGGGGTTGTTCTTCTGGGGGTGCCACCTTTATACAGCCCACGTTCCAGCTCTCCATGCGGAGGTCACAGATTCCATTCACGTAACTAGGGGTGATAATGTGTATGAGCAGTTGCTGCTTTTCCCAGTTTGCCGCAGGAGGAATTTGTCTAAACACACTCACCAGGATGTGCTGACCAGACCTCACCTCCACCACTCCTGGACTGAGCACCTTTTTGTCACAAATCCTTCCCTTCTGTGCTTATTTCAAGTTCCTGCTGTTGTGGCTTAGCATACAGCAAGTTCTTTTGGTGGCCTTGACAGTGCTTGAGACAGGCAGCTGTGCTCTTTAAGTCCTTACAGTGGGGATGGTTTGGTTGGGGGTCTCTGCTTGTTTCCTCAATTTTTGCTTATGCAGAAGCCAAATGTCCTCAGAGGCAAAGAAGCAAAAATGATCCTGACAGACCTTTCACCAGGAAAGTCTTTGCAGGAGCAGGAGAACTGCAGTCTGTTTAAAATGCTGTTAAGTATGCTGACTACTTCCCCCATATTTCCAGGTGTCCAGAGCCCACAAGAGAACTGCATGACTGGAGAAAGAAATTCAGCAGCTAGAAATTAGCAGATTGCTGAATGTTATCGATGTTAATTTTATGGAAAAATGGAAGCACCTCCCCTCTACAAATGAATAGAACCATAAAAGCCTTGTACTTTAGTTAAATAGAGCTGCCCTAACCATTATGCCCACTTCTATCAATATTCATTAACTTACGTTGTGCTTTACTAGCATTCTGAGAAGCATTTCAGACTTTTCATACATCAGTTGTCAGATTTCCTAAAAACCAAATGTACTCTTCCTTGTCGGTAATAACACCTTGAGTTCTGGAAAAGCTGAGTGTTTTTTCTTCATTGTTGTTGCTCTTACTAATATTCCCCATTGGCACAGTCTCTCAGTCTGGTAATGAGAGAGAGAAATTAGCATTTAAAGATATCAAGTAGGGAACTTCTGAGAAGTACATGTGATTACGCATGGTTTGTGCTGTTTTTCTCTCATACTATAAATTTTTAGTTCAGCAAAGCCTTACTAGTAGAGCTAAAAACCATGGCAGAAAATGGCACATTTTGTTAAAACTTGTACCTTTGCACTGGGTACTTTTTGTGGGCTATTCCCTCTTTGTGTTTTTTTTTCTTCCATGGAGACATACCACTCAACTCTCTTTCATAACTCTAATGACAAAACTAAAAGAATCAAGTGGCATGTGACCTCAAGAATGCATTTTTTCGGCAGAGAAAAATAGTGACATTTTCAAGGCTTTTAGTTTCTAAAGTTTACCACCAGCCTTTCCAGTCCTGAGATACTCTAGCGTTGTGTGTTGGAGGGTTTTGTTATGCAAAATGTGCACAGTTTAAACACAGAACGGTTCTCTGGAAATGGGAATTTCAGTGTGCTGTAGGGAATGTCAAGTTTACAGAACTGTTAGACTTTTTAATGTGTAATTCTCTGCTGTGCTCCAAGGAACGTGGTCCTGAGTGGTACATTCCATATATGACACAACTATCAAAATCAATTGGGTTTGGGTATATAAACTCATCTCAAATCAGGCTCATGCATTCCAAACAATTTAGCCTAATCCAAAGACACTCAGATACACAAATAGACCATCACAAAGATATTTCTTAGCACCTCCCAGGATCAAACCTTCAGAAGGCATAGAAAACTTAGCAGCAAGGGTTAAAAGAGTATCCAGATCCAGATTCTTCACTCGAAAATACATGAGTTAAAGAGTTCCTTGGTTTTATCACATTCCTGTCCTCACAAACAGTGCCATTGCTTTCTGGACCATTTAATCATCTAGAGTTGGAATAACAAACTCCTCACTCACATTTTCTCTGCTTTGAACACAGGAAGGACAATAAAATCCAGGATTATGTCACCTCTGTTCTGTTCTTGGCTGATATTTCAGTCTCTCTGGGATTGTTGGCTAACATTTCTTTTAAATCGTGTCTTCCTGCACTGTACTAAGAACTGCTAAAGGAATTCCTAAAACCACATCAGGCTATTTAATTTCATCTGCTTTACTATGAAGTGGAACAAACATTTGGTTTCATCTGAGGCCATAACATGAAAAACAGTTAGTCTGAAAGAAATATGACCAGCCAATTAAGAAATGGAATAAAAGGTGAAAGATTTTAGAATGTTTGAAAAAGGCTTGGAAGCCATGCTACCTTTCGTAGGTTTGCATATCACGGAACTGTAAACTTGTTATACAGTAGGACTGTCCAAGGACTTCTGCTTAAAAATCTGCAGAATCCACTGAGATTAAAATTCACCTATTTTGAAAACTACTCATAGTCAGGTGACATTTGTGCTGTTCGTGTCCAATATGCACAAAATACTTCCCAGGTTGTACTTGCCGCGATGCTACAACTCCCTGTAAGTCACCTTTAGGTACAGCAGCTTTGAATGGTTTTTATTTTATTTATATTAAATAAATACATAAAACTGAGCCAACACCATCGTGCATTTCTCAGCAAGCTTTCCAATAAAAGGAGAAAACGAATGGGCTGATGCCAAGTCACAGTTGGCCATCAGATATCATTTTCAAAAGCCATTGCAAGGCAAGAGGGGTGAGGACACCAAATGGTTGCATCCAATTCTCTTCCTGTGACACGTGTAAATTGTGCATTGTGTTTGCACAGAGCACTGAGACAAGAAAGGATTCCATTGACATCTCTATGGAAACACTGTGGTGCTGAGGAAAGATTCTGTCTGCAGGTGTCAGAAAAACCTGTTGGAGGCAGCTTTGCCAATGAAGTTACACAGAGTTTGAGAGAAGGCGAGAAGACCTTCCTGGCAACCTAAAAAGCAAATATATTGGAAATTTGACAAGTGAGTTCATTTGGGATGGAAGCCCTTCCTTGGAAGTTACAAGAGCAGGTGACAAGAAAGTCTGCCCTGACACTGCCCACTGGTTTGCAGGGTGGTACCAAAACTAAATGTAGTCCTGGTTTTCTGTACAGATCTGGAGTGTTGCACGGTCATGTAAAATATTACTGAGAATTTATGACAATATTTATTATATAAGCATTATCATAACTGCTACATTTCGTATATTTAAATTCTGTATTTGTACAGCATATTGTTCATTTTGCCTCAGGAAATTGAAGACTTTCTTAAAAACATCACGAATAATTTTGAAAATTAATGTCCTCTTTGCAAATAGAAATGGAATGCTTTAATTGCCATAGACACACATCGTGGCTGTGATTCAAGGGCAAGAATGTAGAACTGGAAGCTGAAGCCCATGAAGTTTTCCTGGAGTGAGCAGGAGTAAATTGAAAAGATTCACTGGTGTGGGTGCCCACATCAGGGGACATCAGAGATATTGAGAACTGGAGATAAATACTCCAATTAAAAATTGGATAAAATACCTTTTCTATTCTATTACTTTATTGTGCAAATTTTGCATTTGTGGTATTTTGTTTGAAAATAAAAAGTGCCTCTTCTCTGAAATTTCTTGTTGTTCTAGGAAACAAGCATACAATCAGCAACTTCCTTTTTATGTGGTTATTTTCAGCAGTAATATGTGTTTAATTCTTAGGTGATATCAAACTATTTCCAAAAGAATTGCTGTGTTAGCCAGAGAAAAAATAGTTCTCCCAGTGGTTTTTTTTCATCTTGAGTTGTTAATTTTTTACAAGAGACTTGCCTTGCTTCAAAAGAGTAATAACTTTTTTGAATAGTGTATCTTTCATTATACGACTACTGAACCTAATCATCCAAGGAACAGATCTATTCTGGATGAATAAATTGAATTTTAGGAAATAGAAAATTTTACTAATTGCGTTCATTTTTTAATTTAGTGAAATAAGAACCATATATTTAAAAATTGATTTTGTCTCCGTATTGCTTCTGTGAAGTTCATAAATTGTGTACCTGCTGACATAAAGGCACACAGGTGAAACCCATTACATTTGTGTATTACTAAGGAAAATTACATTTTGATTAATATACAAAATGAGCTTCATCTCCTAAAATGAAATATTTAGAGTGAGTCTACTAAATACCCTGCTAGCTTACCTATAATGTCAACCTTTTAAAAATAATTAATAGCACATGAGACTGAGTTTATTGATTAAACTTGAGACTTCACAGAAAATTTAAGGACAATTACCTTTCTAAAGCTGCAATATCAACAGTTCTTAATTTCAAACTTGATATAAGAAAGGAAGATACCCACAAACTGTCAGGGTTTAACTCTCCATGAAAGTAATTTAATATTGTTCTGATTGGTTTTACCTATTGTATTTCTCTAATTCTGTGTTTGGGAGCATAAAATAACACCTTGAAGCATAATTGGGTTTTTTTAAATTTTCATTTATCTGTGTAAAGGCAAGGAAGTCCAATTCTGAGTTTTGGTGGGGTTTTTTAAACAAAATGTGTTTTGTTTTTTTTGTATGAATTATTTAATCTGATCACAAAAATACAGTCAGTGTTCTGTATTCCTCTGTTTTCTAATAGCAAAAATCTTTCTGTTCAGATCAAAAGTTTGTTACCACATTTACTTCTTCCCGCACAAATTACAAAGAAAAATGGGAAGAAAAAAAGATGAAATGCATAACAGAATTATAAAACAGCCAATTTAATTATGTTTTTCATGAGCATCTTGAAACAAACAGGGACACTGAAAAGAACGTGAACTTTCTGTGCTAAGCAAAATTTATCTAATAAAATCTTTCAACATTTTTTGATTCTTGCAGCATATCCCCCAGCTCCTTCATTTTTTTCCAGTGTGCATCCTTTAAATGTTGTGTTGCCACTTCAGTACCTTCAGCACCTTCAGCTTCTTTGTTGCTGAGATCAGCTGCTGGTGCTCCCCTGGCAATATCCTAAGGTGCTCTGAAGAATAGGCTGCTCTGTTTTTAATTTACATTTTTTGTGTCCGCTCTGTTGCGCTGCGTCTCGTGAAGAAAGGCTGGAAAGGAGCTTTGTTCAGGGCCAGGATTCGGGCAGGAAGGAGTGCATGGCATGGCTCTGGTTTGTGTCCCTGCAGGGAAATGGGTCCACAAGCAGAAGAGGGTAGGAGAGTATTCCTTTCCTCCCCTCTTCCCCTCCAGCCCACTATCCCCAGAACACCCTGTTTCAACATCTTTGATGCATTCTGCAGGGAAATACTGATTTCTTTAGCATTTCTAGAGGGCTCTATGCCAGCCCACAGAGTCACCAACCAGCTGGCTGGCCCAGGGCTGACCTTGCATCCCACTGTGCTGCTCCTGGGCATCACCTTGTGAAGGCTCCCAGGCTACCTGGCCCTGCTGCCAGCACAGGGTGGGCACCAAGGGAGGCTCCTCTCCCAAACCAGCAGCTCAGCTGAAGAAAACAGCCTCTCAGTGGCCCCTGGTTTCTCCGGAATGGGACTGAAGGGGTGTTTTGATGTCCCAAGGAGATTTCGGAAATTCAGTAATTCGTATTTGTATCTGAAGTTTGTGACGGAAGAGTGAAACCTGGGAAAGCTGAATGGGAATTCAAGGCAAGCCGTGTACCGCAGGAACCACTTGTGCAAATAACAGTCTCATCCTCTGCTTGTAAAAGCTGACAATGACGATTTCTTCAGCCTTGTAAAACACTTCCCTGAGCAAATACAGCTTCGAGGCCCTCATAATTTAGGACAACTTTCTCTTCTGAAAGAGGTCAGTGACATAGATTTTAACTGTCTTTTGTAATGCCTCTTATTTACAAAGGGTTGCCAACTCTGTTTTGAACAGAGCAGGCCAAGGCAATACCTAAGCAGTTCCAGAAAAACTCACCTAACATGCTGCTATTGCTTCAGGTTTTGTAGGCAATAAATCACCTTTCTTAACCCTTAGTCCCTTTTCTTTATTTTTGAAAAAAGTTTCTAAGATGCAAAAGCAGCTCAAATGGAGGTCATTGGTCATAACTAATTTCCACAGTTGTAAATCAATTGTCATTCTTGGTCAGAATGACAATATTTTAGAGATTTTGAGATTTTAGTTGCAAACTGAAAAACCAAAGTAATTTATTTTTATAGTGGTACAATTGAGATCTTTCAATTCTGCTGAAACTCCTGTGTTACAAAGTGTTTTAATTCAGATAATAATCACATTTTTATAGATTTATATATAGTCATACGTATTCTCTTTTGAATTGTGTTTCCCAGTTCCTGCTAATTATTGTCGCTCTTAACAGGCTGCTTCACAGGGGGCCAGGTATTTAACCCACCCTTTTACAACATTGTTTTGAAAAATTCCTGTGGTACATCTATTCACACATCTGCTAGAACCTTCTTCTTTGTTAGTTTTCATCTGGATAAAGGGCAATTTCTAAGCCCGAATAATTATCTTTAACAGACACGAAGGTGAGAACCAACACTGAATGATTTTGTGAACAGGCAGATTATCACACTGAATCCTATTACCAGTACTTTATCACAGCTGTCTCATTAACATCTGTGCATAATGGAGTTAATTTTAAGATTTGGGCTGGGGTCGTCTCCTCAGTCCAACTGAACAGGCATGATCCCCAGCATCTATGCTTTAGACTCAGATCACAGTGTTTCCTCTTGATAATAAGAGCAATAAGATAATAAAGTTCGATTGCTAGATTGTGAAATTATCTTTTTTTTTTTAACCCAGTAGAAATTATTGTGTTCTTCTCACTCAACCTCCTGTACTTGGATCACAACAACCCCAGGCAGCACCACAGGCCAGGGAAGGAGTGGCTGGAAAGGTGCCCAGCAGAAAAGGACCTGGGGGTCCTGGTCAACAGCTGAAGATGGGCCAGCAGTGCCCAGGTGGCCAAGAAGGTCAGTGGTATCCTGGCCTGTGTCAGAAATAGTGTGGCCAGCAGGACCAGGGCAGAGATTGTCCCCCTGTACTCATCACTGGTGAGGCTGTAACAGGTAACAGGGTGAGAAGACATAGCCTCAGTGTGCACCAGGGGAGGTTCAGGTTGGACATCAGGAAGGATTTCTTCATGGGAAGATTGTCAAGCCCAGAATGAGCTGCTCAGGGAGGTGTTCAGGTCACCACCCCCAGAGGTGTTCAAGAAATGACGGGACATGGTCTAGTTGCCAGGGTGGTGCTCAGTCAAAGGTTGGACTTGGTGATCTTAGAGGTCTTTTCCAACCTAAATGATCCTGTGACAGCACAGGCTGCAGATTTAATTCCAGGTATTCTGCCTGAATCCCAGCTACCCGTGGCTGAGCTTGGACCTAACTTTTCATTGAAAGTGCAATTTGGTGCAAAGACTCCCTTACTGAATGCTCTACTTCCCCCAGTGATGTGCTCCTTCCATGTTAGCTGTCATCAATAGCCACATACACAGTGTAAGCAGAAACTCTTTTGTATAACAGTAAAGTTTTCCTTGAAGCATCTTGGAGGAATGTTAAGAACTTTTAAGTTCTTTGCGAATTTTGAGAGACTGCTTTTTGCTCAGGCGATAGAAATATATCTGCAAGGCAAGAGCAGTTGAAAGTTGCCAATATGAGGAGAGACAGGTGCCTTTTAAATTATTTATAGATCTCTGCTGGCTACCCATCTTTTTGCAGATGGGGTTTTTGGTGTTGTTTTTTTTCCTTCTTCTCTTTCTATTTCTTTATCCCTGATGGATTTAATGCCTTTATTGCACTCTTAGCTCCATGAATAGATATGGGAAATGCAAAGGCAAAGCTTCAACTTGTAACAGAACAGAAAGTCTCTTCTGGTTTAACAGATTCTCTGTCTCTTGATCACTGACAGCTATCTTAGACTGTTAAGGAACTTCACAGGAAAGCCTTTTCCTTTTTTTTTTGTGACTTCTCACTGATGACTATAGCTCTTTGTGACAACAACCCGGGACAATCAGAGGTGGAAGATCAGTTGCCCGATCCTGCAAAATGGTGTATTATATATTTTTGATCAGTCCTGTAAGAAAAATTTATTCTTTTTGAGGAGAGCTACAAGAATTAATAGCTTCCTAACTATTAATTTTTAGCTTTACTCTGTCACAGTGTGACTTTAGAAATTACCTCAGTTATTCTGAATATTTGTTTCTACTTTGCTCTTATAGGATTTATTTTATCCATCAGCCTTTCTTTAAAAAAAAAAATTAAAAAAATCTGGATTATTGCTATACTTTTTACATCTTTGTCTTACTTGAGGTGAAAATATCTTCCAAAATTCTTTCTCCTTTTTTTGTCTATTAGTTTATTCTTCACCTTTTATCTATTAAATGTCCATGCACCCAGTCAAAGAGATGGATTAATCTGCTATATAATGGCACATGATTCAAGCATCTGATGTCAAGTTCGAAAATAAAGTGAGAAGTCAATGTATATTCAAAAATAGAAGACCTTGAAATAGGAAATTTCAGTCAAGAAAGATACCATCTCGAGGCAGGAGTTAATACAAATGCTGTGCAGGAATGTGTGTGAGAGAATATACACGTGTGAGAAAGGTGATCTATTGCAGCTTGCACTTGGCAATGATCAATAAAATCATCTCAGCTGTTGTCAGGAGGCTTCCAACTCTGACCTTCTGATGGCTCACACTTGGATAGACCGCAGAAAGTCCAGGAGCTGAATCCCTCACTGTTGGGTTGCACAGGGTCAGAGAAGTTACTTCTCACCTCTGGAGAACTGGAAGGGAAACCTTAGCAGAAGAATCTTTCCATTGAAACACTACTTGGCCTAAAATTTTAGCGTCTTGAGCTTGTTTTTCTGTCACACGGCCTTTTCATATTCGCTGCACTCATGGAGAACAGAGTCATTCACACGTAAACATTTCAGCATGCAAATAAATGTCTTTGAGTTTCTTCTGGAGTTCCTCTCAGACTGCAGTAGGCAGATACTGAGGCTGTGCTTTGTTCAGTCATATATATTTTTCTTTTCTGAAAGGAATGCAAAATAAAGGCCAGATATGCCTGTATGTTTTGGGGATGTCCTGTGTCTTTGCATGGAGACTAAGTGTTGATATGGCTTGAACTGATGTAGGAACCAGTCAATACTCCCTATCTCATTAGGAGAATCCTTTCATATTGTGGTCCTGGACCTGGGGGCTGTAATACTGTATTTTACTGAGGAGTAAGAACAGAGAGAAAAACATCAGCATATGCACCAAAAAATTTCAAAATTAACCTCTTATCTGTCCAGCACCTTCACATCGCTCTACTCTGTGAGCCTTCAGAATACATATCCTTCAAGACAGTGGCGTACCCTTCAGTGTACAATAAATTTGTGTTGCTATCAAGATCTGGGTTAGTGCTGTGGTAGAAGTCCCATGTTTTCACTTTTTCTTTAGTATTTCAACCCACAGGAAACTAGAAATAATTAGAGACTGTGATCAAAGCTCCACTAAACCTGTGAGTGCCCCCTGCTACCACCACCTTGCCATGCAAACCCAATCCAGCAAACCAGTTCATCTTTTAGTGCATTTAACAATTGGAAATGAGAGCTGCCTTTCTCCTTTTTTGACTTGGTCACTTAGGCTCTTACCCCAATAAGCATGAACCACCTGCTGCTATGTTTTACAGTGGTGGTCACATCTGGCCACGGGTCTCAAGGAGAGATTCCAGTATAAAAGAGAATTTTCATCAGAATGGCAAGGTTTCCAAAAGACACCTATTACTGTTATACTCTGCCTGCATCCCACAGCGTGTTCACTCCTTCAGGGACTGCAGTAGGTCAGTAGTTTCAAGTAAAATAGATGCAGTTATGTTTGGCAACTTGCATATAAATTAGTATTCAGACATGATAACAAATCATTTATCCATCCCTATGTAAGTTAATGCAGTAAGTTAAAGCTCTTCTACCAAATTTGTGCATTCTAATTGCAGGACTCTACATGAAGTTTGGTTTTTGCAGCTGAAAATATAGTCTGATATCCCAAGATTTCATGAGTAAGCATGGATAATGTTGTTTGGGTTTTTTTTTGACATATAATATGTGTCCTCCAAGGTAATACATGCTTTGATTTGCATGGTAAAGGATTGTGTGTATTTAATACCTGCAGGAATGTATGTTTTAAGAGTTATGTCATGATTGATAATTAGGAACTTTGTCAGAAAACCAAAAGCAGTGTCATTTCCCCTCAGACTGAATGAATTTTAAAACTCATTAGTAGAGGCAATATTTTTTTGTCACATATTTCTTTCACTAAATTAAAAAAACCCCACACTTTAATCAATAATGAAATTAAATCCTTTCCAAAATACTGAGAAGCTAAAATCACTTCTTCTCTTGGCTGAGACAAATCTAGTTCTCTGTGTCCATCATGTCAGTAATCATGTGTTCTTCTTGCATCTTGTTAGTTATTATGGCAATAGGTAATCTAACTTCCAAACATTTTGAGAATGAGCATCTGTAAATGGCTACATATTCTCTCTTACCACCTTCTCACCACAAGGTTTAGTTTTGATTGGTGGTGCAGTCACAAAAAATTATCATGCCTTGCTCTTTCTGCTTTGGACTTCATTAGCAAGCAAAACAAATGCCAAACAAATATTCAAATCTGTGTGTTTGTCCAGTTTTAGATAAGGCAAACTTAATTTCTTCTAGTCTAACTGCAGCTCAGTGGAAGGAAGGAGGTCAGGTTGATTTTTCACAACTTGTCTTCAAGTCACGAATATTTTTTTCCTAAAGCAATTTGCACAGGCAGTCTTGCCAGTGAGCTGTGGACTTACTTGGGTTTAGATCTCAGCACTCATTTAGAAAGAAATTCATGCCATTGCTGTTTAGTTTTCTGTATTTTAACTGAAAAAACCAAAATGCCAGTTTCTTGAAATGGAACCACGTTACAGTCTCCTGTAGGATCTTAAGTGTTACCTGTGTTTGCTTCTCTTTCTGGTTGTGAGAACTAAATCCAGCACACCCAGATTCCCAAAATGCTTCGTGTTGACCAGGTGGAAGAACCACAAATCCCAGCTCACAGTATTTCAGTTTATTCTGATTTTAGGCAAGGCACAAACACTGGGAAGATCCTTCCCATGATGGCTGTTTGAAGCAAGGCAGAGTCTAACCATTAATTCTCAGGTCTCTTATGTTTGCCTGTTCATTCAGCTGTGTGCACATCGATGCTGGTGAGGCTCTGCCATGGTCAGCACAGTGACACTGTTCAAGCCAAGCAATCTGGGAGCCTTTACAAAAATTCTGCCAGTGAATACTGGCAATTACTGTCTTAATGGATTCCAATTGGAATAGAAAATGGAATGAATTAAACTGAATTTAAAGCCCATTATTATGTTTGGTTTTCTGGAAGTTTCATATAGCCTATTAATTCATTAATTAATTTTTAATTGGCAAATTTTTTTGCATAAAGGTTCATTAACATAACTCTTCTTTCCAATGGAAGTCGATGTAATTCTATGCTTTTTCATGACTATCATGTTTTTCTTGAAGCATCATCCTTATTCATCCTTCAGTGAAAGGTAACCTGTGAAGTCAACCTGCAGGAAATCAACTTTTTGTCTTTTGCTTTTATAGGTGTCCCTATTAGCAGTATAAAATATTCACTGTGCTACAAAATCATTATATGTGATTGAAGTAGTATATTTTAGCTTTTTGGGGGGTAAAAGATTTGCAGATTTTTATTGAACTTGCAGGAAGGATGGTCCAGTTTTTTGCCTTTCTGGAAAATTTCATAGCAGATGGTGCACGATGCAGGGGATGTGAAGATCCCAGAGAACTGGACTGCTTACAGTGTCTTCTTCCAGCTGTATGTCCAGCCTCAGGGATGTCCAAAAACCAGCTATTATCAGTCATAGCTAACTATCACCCTGACATATCAACTACTCCTGCTCTGGCCCCCAGACACAGAGAAAGAAGGCAAGATGAATTAATAAGAACATTGTATGAGGGATGAAGAAAGAACCTACTTAGGCCTGGCAGAGAGACAAAAAAATCACAGGCAAAATATAGGTCAGGTGTATGAGGAAGATTTCTCACATTATTCAAAACTTTGTGCAACCAGTTAGCTGTAGCAGAAATTCTGTCAAGAAACTGTGCATGCAGGAAGAGTAGTAACATGGCTTATCTTAGCTACAAAAAGTTGTGTGTCTAATTACAAATTTTCCAGGCAACATAATGAACCATTCTTGTTCAACAATATCACATGCAGAAAGCTCTGGGACAAAGAGAATGCAGTCACAGGGCAAGGATATAGTTTGAGCTGTGACCTTCACATCACATCAAACCTGAGACAGAAAGGACTTTGCACTCTGAAAATGGAAAGCACTGAGAGCTCTCACAGATACTATCACTTTTTAGTGTTGCACAATCAGAGGAAGAAGCCCCTTCTATTGTGAACTTAACTGAGCATATCTTTATCCCCTAGACATTGGTTTTACTCCACAGTGTGCAGCAGAAAATGGTGAAAAGACTGTTTTCATTAATATGATGATACAAGTCTACGCATTAGTGAAATAATACGGGCTCCTCTTCCCCTTCAACAAAGCCTCAAAAAGAATGGTGCAAAGCCAGAATGTTTATCTCAGCAGTGATTTTGGGACTGAAGGTAGACACAAATTTAGAAGAATTAGGTGATCCAGTTAGACACCCATTGCTGCTGCTCTTTCAGATGGACTGTACATGTAGTTCTAATAAGCTGTAGCTGACCTGACCTGTATTTCTGTGCTGCACAAAAGTATGAACCAGAGGTGGCCAAAAGGTAACCTCTATGCCTGTACTGGGGAAGGATCCTTAACAGATGTGTACACAGAGGAACTGGGTCAGTGGTGTCTAAAGACAACAGCTGTTAGTTCTTGTATTGTTCTCCTGCCCCTGAACTGCAGGTTATACCTTCCCTTCAGCCTAATGCAGTCAAAGGAGGTTGCAGCCCACAGGTCCTGTTTAACTGGATACCCTTCTCTGCAGTTTTTGCAAGGGATTTGCATTTTGCTTTCAAACATCTTCCCAGTCAACAGGCAGGAGATGGTTCTGTGGGTATTTGGGTTTGTGATGCTGTGTTTGTCTTATGGGATAAATTTCTTCTGTTCTTTCTTCTAATTTTAAGCAATTTTATTTCAATTCATATGACACACAAGGTGTTTTTATTTATGCTCTTGTACAAGGCACTTCAGAAGACAACACAAAGTGTAATCAAGTTGTGTAAGACTACATTAACAATTTTAATGTAAAAGGAGGCAAAAATGTGCAATAAATCACCTGTTTAAAGCCTGAAAACCTCATTTTGTTTATACATTTATTGATTTTTTTCTCTAATCATGTCTAGCTCCTTTAATCATCAGTTGCTTGCCTGCCCTCTGTTATCCAAAACCCAAGTAATAGACTTCAGCTAAACAATAGTTGCAATTTATAGAGTAATAAGAGATGCCTTTATCCACGAGAGAGACTCCTTCCAACTCCAGGGAAGGACAAACCTTTCAGATGTTTTTCAGTCTTCATGAAAAAAAAAAATGCAAAGGAGAAATCAAACATTTCCCTACAAACCATCACCGAAACAGCCAGAGGGTAAAGCAAATTTTGATCTGTGCCGGTTTTCCTTGGCTTTGCTAAAGTAATTCCAGGCAGAGCTGGGTGGGTGGGATGTTAGGCAAGAGGTGATGCTACTGGCATGACCTGGAGTAAGTGCATTCTGCTGAACTCCACAGTCATGCTGCAGCCTCCTCTGCTTTATGACGTGGAAGGGCAGGCTGTGCATAAACTGTCCTGTTTCAGACGGCCCTGGTTAATGGTAGGGGAGAGAGTTGCTGCTCCCAGTGAGCAATGCCGATGGCTGGGTGTGTTCATTCCTGCTGAATGTCAGGACTGAAACACTTGTCTTGGTGTCTGACTCAGCATCAAAGGTTATTGTAGACCTTAGTACTTTCTGCTGGTGCATTTCTTCTGTGTACCCAGTCACAGTGCACGATACTTTAGAGAATTAGGCACACCATCATTCTCACATTTCCTCTTATTTCTTTTCTTCTCTTACAAGCAAACTTGAGTAGTATAAAATGTCAACTGTGTCATGTGTGACTTTTAATATACATTTCTTGGTTTGTTTGGTTTGGGATTTTTTACTAAAGCTGATGCAAAAACAAAGTGAGAACATAGCCTGTATTTTCTTCCTTAAAACCTGACACGTTGACTGACAAGCTGAAAATATGGGTGGGCAAAGGAAAATTTCACCAACGTATTTCTCCCATAAATGTTTTGATAACTTTAAAAACACCTTTAAACAAAAATTACTCCCAACAATATTCCAGGGTTATCTGAATACCTCAGTGATTATAATTCCCCAATTCCTATCGTTTTCATCATTACAGCATCCAAGAGAAATGAAATAGATCTTGTCATGTATCTCATTCTATTATTTCCTTCATTTGGTTTCACAGATCACTTGTAATCTTTTGAATGTGGAAGCTGAAAATATTTACTGTGCAAGAAGTAGCACAGAAATAAGGCATGAAAACGGACCAGGATTTTGAAAGACAACACTTTTTCCTTTTGATTGCATTGGTAACTGCTACTAAGGGCTCTTCCTAAGTAATGCTGGCCTGCTTATGAGAACAGATTTTGGTAGTATCTCTTAGGATCCTCATTTTTCAATTTCCTCTGCATACAATGTACTGCCAGCAGAGAATTATGAAGTGGTTTCTGCCCCAGAGAGCTTACACCCATTTAAATTGTGATGAACACAGGTATCAGAATACTATCAACCTAACTGCTTTCAATTCTTTTAGGCCTTTTAGAAAGAGTCTCAGCAAGAGTAGAAAAGAAACAATATTTTAGGTTAAAATTTTAAAATGCAACCAAAGGTTTTTGTATAATGAAGACTGGAACAGACCAGCTTGTGGTCTTCAGCTTTTCCTTTGGCAATTGCCGCAGGAAAGGAATAATTTGGTGCCTGCTTTACTGAGCTAGCTGAATTTTGAAGTGGCCGCCATCCTTGTGGTTTTGTATCTGTTTGTGTAGTCAGCGTGAAAACAGTAGCTGATTTTATCAGGATTTGTGGTGTGGTTTTTGCCCAGTAACAGTGGAGAAGTGATCAGTCCATTGATTTAAGTGGGTTTCCAGATGTACCAAAATGAATTAACAGGTAGCAACTGATTCTCACATCAGTATGGGCAGAGTAGAGCATGTAGTTCCCTTTTAATAGAAGAAGTGATACTATATGTTGTCATTAAGGCATACAGTTTCTTATTAAAACACTCCATAGAGAAAGAGAATAAATTGCATATTTTAAATTGATATAACTAGCAGAACAGTCAACATGAAGAAACCATAATTAAATAACCACCTGTAAAAAATACACAAGATGTGGGAAATAGGATGATCCAGGTTAAGCAATGTGTGAACATAATTTCACAGAAAGTTATATATGCAAAAGCAAACTATGCAAAGTATATTTATACTACTTAATAAGAAGAGAGGAAAATGCATGTTGAAAACTGAAAGAATAAAACCAACCATGAAGGCTTATGAATTTAAAGAAAAGCTACAAAAAGCCAGAAACCTGAAATGTCAAAACACGTTATTGAGCAGGGAAGAACAGAGTTTGCTTTCAGCTGGGATTTTCACCAACTTTACACATATTCAAAATCCAGTCCAGACAGGCAGCCCACCAAACCATCATTCTTGTCTCTTAACATTGAGGGTTCTACACTGTCATTCCACACAGAATTTTATGGAACAAAGCTCTCAGGAGAAACAAAAACATGTTGACAGTCTTCATGGAGAAGTCCAGGAGTTCCCTGACCAGTAAGGGGCAGCTCAGATCTGGGTTCACAGATGGATTTAGAGGCTTAAACAACTATTGATTTCAATGGGGCTCTAATTCATAAATGTATTTATGTATCTGCATCCTAAGCATTTCTGTGAATAAAAGCTAGAGCTATACTCTAATCAAGAGCCCTGTGTATGGAGAACTACCCAAATAGTCCAAGGCATCACAAAGTTCCAGCTCAATTCTCTGTGCAGGAGCAGCTGCAGTTTTGTACCTCTACCAGACAGACTCAATGGCAGGTGACACATTGCTCTCCAGGCTGTCTAGCATAGTATGACACTTGGTTGGCCAGAGTTTGTATGTATCTGTATGTATTTTTCCTCTGCTCTCTGAATTACAGCCCTGCTAGTGAAACCCTAAAGTAATACACTGGTTTCAGATGTCTCTGGATACCGTATTCCAAAGAAGGCTATAAAATGAAAATCAAGATTTGAACCCAGTTAATACATCAGTCAGAAACATGAACACTCAAGAGGCTCTTTGCCAAAAGCAAAGTGGTCAGTCCCGTTCTCGTGCTGGTACCAGATGTGTGTGCAGGGTGTGAAGGAGAAGAGAACCCCCAGCTGCACTGTGGTGGGATGAACACATCAGAGTGGCACAGCAGGCTCCTGGAATTCTGTTTGCCTCTGTCCCTGGCTGTCCTCTCCCTCACACTGCAGCCTGCACTGTTCTCACACAATTTCCAGATTTAGCACCATAATTGTCTCATTTCCCCAGACCAGCCTCCACAGAGGATAAAAGCTCCACTGCCTCCACCTCCTCTCATCCGCTGGGCAGCTTCATTTCAGAGATGACTACCCAGGAGCTGTTAGTGATTATAAGAAGCATCCTTGTTTGCCTGCTGTCAGGTTCCCTCCTGGGCCAGGGTATTGAAAAGACATATTGTACGCTCAGCAAGAAATTGCAGTTAGCTCAGGATATACTTAGACCATCGTTTTGAGAGACAATATTAAGAACTCAGGGCACTGGAAAAACAAAGGTCTTTTTCCACCCCAGGAGGTAGAACAGTGCCAGAGGGTGGATATGAGGTTTTTGTAAGCTTTGAGTTTGTGGCTTCTGCTCTCTGACTCAAGGTTCTAGCTCTATAGTATGAAATTTAAAGTCTCCTCTAGGTGCTTATAATTTAATTGTAAGGTGTTTCACAAACATCTTAGCAGGTGCAAAGAGGACGTGAAGTGATCCTTTTTTCCTCTCTCATCAGCTGGAACATGAAGAAGGCACTTTATGATCCAATTAGTGCCTCCAGGAGCTCTCTAATTGCATTATAAAGCATCTTAAAAAAAAAAAAAAAGAAAATTAGAAGTTGGTTTTAAAGCCTAAAAAAAAAAGGAAATTATGTTTAACTATTTCCCCTCCTGGTAACTCAGGAGGAAGAGGACCCAGCACCCTTATACACCTCATTTTGCCTGTAAGTTCCACAGATGTAAAAAGCATTCCATGGCCCAGAGCTCCAGAGAGCAGAACATCCTTTATTGCACTGTAGTTGTAGCTTGGAGTGTGCTGGGAAGCTCTGCACCCAAAGTAGCTTGTGATGTTTATGCATGTTGCTTGTTCGAGGGAACTGCAACTGTGCTGCGCTATCTGTGGCCATTTTAGCTTGCTAAATATCTGTTCTATTGAGTTTTTATACCAAGCTCATTGGCATAGTGACTGAGAGGTATTATATATAATGAGCTATAACAGGCTTTCAACTTCAAAGCTCAGCCTCTGTATAATAATTATCACATCATTTTCCATAACTCTCACATATTTTACTTACTGAGTGGGTGGGAAGAAGATACTGAAATAATATTTAGACTTATATGGTGCATTTCAGCTGTAGATAACAAAATATTTTCTCTTGGCAGCTAACCATTATCTCCTCTGTGAAAATGGAGAAGACTAAAAGGCAAGTAACACAGAACTGTGAATAGAACCCAGGCTTCTGATCCTCAGTGTATGGCCCTTCCTATTCGTTCAAATAGTGCTGCTTCCAACTACTTTTTTTCATGAGCTGACAAAAGTTATAGGACTTCTATCCCCTTTTCAATAAAAGAATGAAATGTGTAAAAGCAAAACACTTGAATATGTCTGTTATGTCTCATAAATGGCAGTAACGCTTGTTTTCCCTTACACCCACAAACAGCTGAGCAGAATACCAGCCCTGCACTTCGTGTTTCCATCTATTCCTTTTTTGTTGTTATTGCTGGGATTTAAAGCAGCCATTGCAGCAAAAAGGCAAACTAACAAGACTCTGAGATGTTTGTTCATTCCCCCAGGCAGAGCCTAACACCAAGTATGTCCTTAAACACATATGTGTCCTTGAAATCACTCAGAAAGGGACATCAATCTGATTTAAATATGACAGGGTGTATTTCAAAATTCGGGTATTATGTTACCTGAACCCAGTCCTCCTCTTTGCACTCAGAACATCTTCTCCCTCTGGCTAGCAGGCACTGACAGTGCCTCTGCACTGTGACAATGGGAGAAACAGGCTGCCCCTCTGGGAGAAGAGATTCACGGTCGGGTGCTGCTCCAGGGACAGGGCAAGGGACAGCTCACAGCTTTCCTCCTTTGTTCTGCCCCCATCTGTCACACACCTATGCATTGGCATACCCATTCACATACTGCTTTAAGTAAAGCCACTGATAATTCACAGGAAGTCATCAAGAGATTTTGCCAGGATGCTCTTTTTTTCTTCTTCTTCTTTTCTATAAAAGTTCACACTGCTTTCTCTCATCTCATCTCATTTTAATCCTACTCAAAGCCCCAAAACAAAATGATCTCACAAACCCAAGAACACTGCTTACATTAAAACTCCTTTGATCCAACAAACAGTGCATCATCTTGTTCCAGATTCTTTCATGGCAGGATCCCAATTTCTGGTATAAAATTCATGGGCCTTAATAAATCTTCCACAGTACTAGTCTGAATTTCAGGAGTTTAACAAACATGCTGAGTTTTAGGTTTTATTACAAACATTTCATATAATTAGCATGAACAGATGGCATACAATTCTACCATTAATCATTTGTGTACAACCAAAATACAGTAATGTCAGTATCTCCCAGAACTGCTACTTTGAAAGAATACCTGTCTGCAATTCTGATCTCCCTTGCACCCATCAGACACCATGACTGTAGTAAAATTACTTCTGATTTATCACAGTATTGTACAATGGTGGAATAAAGCCTTTTCCATTATGCAAACTATCCTCAGTGGTTTCAAGACTTACATTGGGTTTTATGCAATATATAATCAGTTCAAAAAACAACTTCCCTGTGTAGGACAAAAAGGAGGAATATTAATGGAGAAAATCTTTCAAAGCATTTCTGGAAACAATACCCTTATGTATAAAAAGAGTGGGGTTTGGTTTTTTTAATGGGCGTCTCTATGTGGTAGTGTTTTCAATTCCAATAGCTATAATAAGAAAAAAATCTGCCCTATTTGTCAATCTGTCAGGAAATATATTTGAGCTTAAAGCATCATACTCCTGGGGTTTATGGAAATCACAAAACATCTCATTCAGATGAAGAGGCTGAAGCTATAAGCAGTGCAATTAATATCTTCAATTTCTGCCTTCAGCATGAAAAGGAGCTCAAAAGCTTTTTGAATCTAAATCCCAAATGCTGTCTGATAGTTCACATCTGGCTTAGCTATTTTGGAGAAACAACAGTTGTTGGTGTCAGCAGCCATTCAGTGACACACTGACCTTCCCACCAAGGGGAGCTGGCCAGAGGTCATGGGAAGGTTGCTTGGCAGGTTGGGCTGGGCCCAAGGGTTGCATCTCAAATGTACAGCTTGGTGATGAAAAGCCTGCACATCCCTGACACTGCATAACCATGGACTGCACACACAGAGTACAGCCAACAAGAGTCATGCTGTTCATTGGCAAAAGGCTTAGCACAGTGACCAATTTAGCCCTTTCACTTGCTGTTTGCCTTTCAGGAGTACCCAACACCTAATCTCAGACATTGCTGGGTTTGATTCTGTGCAAGCACCTGGACAGGCGTAATTCATTCCTGAAAAATGCTTCCAGTCTAAGACTGTTTAACACACCTGGAAGGACCCCACTGTCTGCTTGTGCTTTGTCTGTGAGACTCTCAGGTATCTAACAGGACCAAGAAAAGCAGAGGAAAGGCAATGGCAGTAGTTGTTTCATTACTGGAGCTGGATACTCCATCATTCATTCCAAGCAGATGTTATCTCACATGACTATCTCACCTCACCTCACAATGCTTCAGAAGGACCCAGAGCATACAACAACCGTGCTGCTACAGCAGAGGAATGTTGTGCAGAGAGAGAAAGGGGCTTACTCTAAAAATGTTGCAGCAGACCTTGCAAGACTTTCTCCTAACTTGTTCATTTTGCCGTAAACAAAAATCCTTCCATCCCACAGTGCCTGTCTCCAAAAAGAGCCCTGCTTTTTAGGAGGGAAATTGAGAAAAAGATAGACTTGTATAAACACTAGTTTGTTGCAGTGAGGCAGCTGAGGTGACAAAAGAATTTGGGTCACTTTTTGGGCAGGAATTTGCACTAGGAAAATGAGTGGTGCCAGCACTGGCTTTCAGGTCCTACTGGGTAAAACTCTCATCAGTCAGAGTTTATCGGAGTGTAGCCTCACTTTGAGCAGGAGGTTGAACTGTGTCAACTCCCAAGGTCCCTTTTAACCTGAATAATTCTATGTTTTTAAGAAGTCATGCCAACACTCAGGTGGCTGAAAAATGGCAAAAACCCCATGGTAATGAATTGTTTGGCACAACCCGAGCAGTATTCTGTGCCTCCCATAGCTTTCCTTCTCTTCTGACCGGGCTTTTAGCTGGTAATTTACATTTTACTTATTCTGTTGTAACCACAGCTGTAAAAACAGAAGGGAGAAAGGGAGGCAAAAGAATACAGCTTAGACACTCTTGAAGCTAATGAAGAATACAGATGCTGTATTACAGTGCTGTAAAATGCTCTCCTCCATCAGGATGGTGCATGACAGTAAACCAAGCACGGTTAAGAAAGCTGCTAACAGGCACAGGCTTCTTAATATTCCTTCATAATCTATACAAGACAAATGTTTTCCCAATTCATCTCTATTTAAACATAATAAAGCAAAAGAGAGAGAGAGAGAAATATTTGTCCCCCTGGGATAAATGTCTTTTCTTGAACACCAGAAAAACCTACTACTGCTGGCCAAAAGTCATGCAGGAGATGGTTTCCTCATCGTGATCAAGCTTACCAAAAATACGCTTTCAGTCAGCATTAAATTTAGTCAGCATTAAATTTATCCCAAGCTGCAACAGAGAAAATACCTGTGCAGGCAAATTCTGATCAGAGGTGTGTCTTGTCTGGGCTGGCACAGGACTGCAGTACCTGAAGGGCTACTGAACAGGGGAGTGCTCACACTTCTGGGCTAGGACAGGCATTTGTACAAAGCACATGAAAGACTACCTAGGGAGCGCCTAATAAACTCTTGCTTGTGGCTGTGAATAACAATGATAGCTGGGTTGAAGGGGATTGTCAGGGTTTTTTTCTTCCTTTTGTGAATTTTCATACTTCAACTGAACCATTTTATTTATTTGTTTTGTGCATATGGCTAAATCCAAGCTGAGGTTAATCACTGTAAGCTTTATGTCTCCTGCTCGTTTTTCTGAAAGCGCTCAGGACAACTGAAGCAGAGAGACTGGATCTCTATTGCTTTCTCACTGGTGCAAAGAGGGTGCAAAATAAGGCCTTAAGGGCTTGATAACTTTCAGGTAATAACACAATATATGCAGACATATCAAATATGTACAGGTGAGATATGATATATATGATATAGGATATGATCACATAATTTCACGTACTGAATATTGAGACCTCAATTGTCACTGATTAGCCAGTCTATTCAAGGCTGGGATCATACCATGGAATCATAGAATGGCTTGGGTTAGAAAAGACCTTAAAGATAATCTAGTTCCAGTCACCTTGCCATGGACAGAACACCTTTCTCTAGCCAAGTTGCCCAGATTTCCATCCAGCCTGGCCTTGAACACTTCCAGGGACGGGGCACCCATGACTTTTCTGGGCAACCTGTGCCAGTGTCTCACCACCCTCACAGTAACGAATTTCTTCTTAATATCTAATCTAAATCTACTCTCTTTTAGTTTGAATCCACTCCTCTTGCAAAAAATTCCCTCTCTATCCTTCTTGCCGGCTCCCTTCAGGCACTGGAAGGCTGCAATTAAGTTACCCCTAAGGTGTCTCTTTTCCAGACTGAAAAAAATACCAATTCTCTCACCTTTTCTCATAGGAGAGGTGCTCTAATCATCCTAGTGGGTCCAACAGGTCCCTGTCCTTGCTGTGCTGGGTACCCAGGGCTGATGCAACACTCCAGGTGGGTCTCACCAGGGCAGAGCAGAAGGGCAGAATCCCCTCCCTCTCCCTGCTGGCCACGCTGCTTTTGATGTATCCGAGGATATATTTGGCTTTCTGGGCTGCAATCATACTTTGCCGGGTCTTGTCTCATCCACCAGCATCCCCAAGTCCTTCTCAGCAGGGTAGCTCTTATATATCATCTTGTAGCACCTGTACACAGCAGATCAACTCATTATTTAATCGCAGCTTTGGTGGGTTTTCTCCCAAGCATGTAAAGGGCCAAAATTCTTTACACTATTGAGAGTGGAACAGGAAGCCCATTCACAGTATAAAGGGATGGGCTAAATTTCAGGTTTCACTCTCCATGGATGTCTGTGCTGTCCCCATTTCTCTTTGAATATTCAGGCCAGGGAGCATATGCTGGAAGGGACGTGCCATCCAGCAACATAGAAATGGAATGTGGAGTGCTGGAACACTAAATTTACACTGACTGGAATACTGGGAGTATTCTGCCTGCCTGGGCTCTTTAAAACTGCAGGAGGTTTTCAAGGGCCTTTTAAAGCATCATGGCAAACTGGTAGACATTAGCTCAGCTCTTTGAAGGGAAAGCAGTTGCACATCATCCTAACATATTATTTTTGTTTGTTTGTTTGTTTTTTTCTCCAAGTGAAAAGCTGCTCTTATCTGCAGAGAGGTAAAGCTATTTTTTCCTTTGCCACAAAGGTCTTTCCCTTCTCTTGCTTGTAGTAAAACAAGTTCACGCATGGATGAAACATGGAAGAATTTAGAGACAATATTAGGAGGTGTCTTGCTTTCCACAGAATCAGAGCAAACACCTACGAGTTCTGAAGGTAGAAGGAAAACAAGATTTTCTTGACACTCTGGCATTGAGGCAAAGTTTTGTTTTGGTGGATAATAACTATGCTTAAATACAATCATATTTACATAGAAATCTTTTCCTGAAAATTAATTGTTGTTTGGAAGTACTGCAACAGAAGAAAATACCAGTTGATAACTCAGTTGGCAACAATTCTGTCCACAAATTAAAACAGCAAATTGTCTTTTCTCCAGGTGGTTTGCCCTCTTGGTTAACTGAATTTTCCTCTTTCCCCACACTCTTTCACATTCACTTTGATAAACCCCATTCTTTAGACATGTGAGTTCACTCTTTTAGGTGCTGTTTCTGAAACAAGATATTTACCAATCCTTTCACTTGAATCATGTCATCTGTCTCCCTGTTGATAACTTTTTTGATATCTTTCAAACAGATCTCTAGAAACAATTATTTTTTTTTAATTCCCCATTTATTTTTTTAACAGGTGGCAAGATGAAATGCTGATGTTTAACAAATGTGTTTACTGATTTATTGCATAGTCTCCTGTATGGAAGATTTTATAATGAACAGGAATGTCAGCTTTCATGTTGTGCCTGCTAGGCAATGCAATAGGATAGGTGACAGGAAGTCTACAAAGTGGGAAGTAAAGAGGAGAGTGAAAGTCCTTCTCAATAAATGATCAGAGAAAAGAAATGAAGGCTTTATCAGGTATTCTTTTGTGAAGATCAGGGCTTTAGCACCACTTGAAGATATGCTTCCCAGGAATATTGCACTTCTATTCTTTTTCTGGAGGTCTGTGGAAAAAGGACAGAGAACAAAAGAGAAAAAAATAGAAATTAACAACTATTACTACGGTTCTCCCCGATTCTATGATGCACACTTTTATACCTTTAATCCATGGATTTCAAAGACTTCATTAAATCTGATTTGATTAACCTAAAGAAATCCAGGAGTTAATTTACAGCTACTTGCCAATTTACAAGGCATTGAAGTGCAATGAAGCTGAGCATTCTTCTTTCAGCACTTTCGTAATTAAGCATTTGACTAATTTAAATATTAAAACTGTTTTTCTCATAATTGCCTCATCTCAGTCAAATATAAGCAAGACAAATTCATGTCTGCTTAAAAGATGTGAGATCTGTTTTAGCATAAACCCCACTGAAATCAGCAGAAAGATTCTGGTGCTTCTGCCAGCAAGGTCATCATCTGCAGGGGCCAAATTTACGCTGTGTAAGAGCAGGCTTTCATTGCATACACTAAAGGAAGCCAACAAGATGAATTGTTTGTCTGTTGTCACTAATAGCATCTTTTTAAAACACTATTTTGTGATCTTAAAACAGAAGAAGAGCTGTTAAAATATAGTTATATAGTTGCTAATTATTTGTATCTTGTTTTCCTCAGGTGAGACTTGGAAGTGGAAGTGTCATTTTCATTTTTTGTTTCCATTCCATTTCATTACCAGGCTAAGACTTATGAACAGAATTCAGACATTGGCACAGGTTTGTCAGAGACTTTGCGGTGTTATCTTCATCCTTGGAGATATTCAAAACCCAGCTAGACAAGTCCTGAGCACCCTGGTCTAGCTGATCCTGCTTTGAGCAAGGGGAGAATTGGACTAGATAACCTCCATAGATCACTTCCAGCTTCAACTACTCTATAACTCTTTGAAAATATCTAAATATGAATTACAATTTTCACAATGTAGAAAATGTGTACGTGGAAAGTTAAATCCGTTTCAGAGCTCCTTTTCACAGCTTCTCATGGGTGCACAGCCCTGTCCTTGGTTCTTGTCTCCCAGTGAGGGATCATGATGGTGACACAAGAGCTGCCCATACCACACCACTTGTTTCTCCAGCAAATGTGCAATTGCTGATAAGTGTGGTAAATAATATGACATGTAAAGGAATATTATGGAGTGCACTGTGTTTTTACCCATCTGGAAGATTTATTTGACCAATATATCAACCGTCAGGGGATTTGAAGCACTGTCACATGTTTGCAAAACCAAAAGAAAAAAGAAGCCAGCACAATATATGTATGTGCTTCATTAGTGCTGAGGATGTGTCATTTTAGCAAAGTATGGGAAAAATCAAAGTCAGGAAGGGGGAAGCAAAACTAATTATTTAGGAGATAAATCTACGTTTTTTCAGACAGGTTATGGGACTTTCCTGTGCTAGGGGGACAGCTCATGCCATAAAATCAATACAGCAGGAGTCTGATGGAAGTTTGGAGCAAAAGTTCAAGTTCTATTAAAGACATTCATATACCTACCTTTCTTTATGCTACAGATCACAGCAGCAAAATGCCTCTGTTCATAACAATAAAGGGAAAGAATATAAGGCCAGTAGGTACTGATGGTGTCCTGATTCTTTTTCTTACACTTGTCTTTGAGACATTTAAGTTTGCTAATGGTCAGGATGCCCAGCAAAGCCAATTTTCTTGTGACAAAGTGACCGAGTGGCAGTGCTTGGATGGGGACTGTGTGATGAATTCAATTAGATAACCTTGTCAGTAGGTAATTTTTTTTTTGCTTGTCTAAAGTAAAATCTAATAACAAAAAAATATCTCAAGGGCCTAATTTTTATTTTGCTTGGAAGTTCAGAAAAGTAGGCATTAGTAGGTCTAATCAGGTTTTGACTGGTATATACCTTTTTTGAAAATCAAGCCTTCATTCTTCAGTCATTTAAGTGCATTAGAAAATTGTACCCAAAACACAAATATATCAAAATGACTGTCAGAATTGCCCAGGCATTAGATGTAATTCATGCAGTATTTAGTTCCTCTGTTCTCCATAAATTATGATAAACTGAAAATCTGGGACAATGTCACTTTGTAACTGTCTCAAAATCAGATACTTTTGGTCCATCACACGGTTTGGGGAAAATGTTGGTGGAAATACTATTAATCAGTGATAATATTTATTTAAAAATAAACTGCATATGTAATTACAAATGCAATTTTAAAAAGGCTCTCACAAACTTGCTTTCTCCAAAAATTAAACAGTACTTGGAACAACACAACAAGATGCACAAGAGATTTTTTACTTCTTGTTGCTCTAGGGAACTAATTTAAATATACAATATGGACTTAAAGGGGTTTGTTTATGTGTTTTGGGCTTCCTTTTCTTCCTTTTGGCCCAGCTCCTGGTTTCAGAAACAGTTGCTATTTGTTGTAAGCACAGGAATAGCAAACTCACAATTCCACCAGAGACGTAGGCAGGTTATTAACAGCTGGGGAGTAAATTCCAAGTCAAACAGTACCATATTGTTTCTGTTCCTCAGATGCTATTTTCATGCATATTAGCAAAATAATTACACTTTCCTTTCATAAGGAAACATATTTATAACAAGAATTATGACACTTCAAGGAAACTAGAGTTATTGCAGCTAAACTTGTGTGCTCCCTATTTTTCACTGGAAAAACTGGAAAAAAACTTCACCAAAAATTGTGCTTCATTGAAAAAAAAAAGAAAAAGAAAAATCATGAAAAAAATAAGAATGTTATGGAGGGCTGGTCTCATTCCTTCTCTCTTTCTGTTATCTGTGTTTTCAATGCAGGAAAGAAGCTGTATGAGAGAGAAGCAGTCCTGTAGAGGGTTCACTAAGGGTCTGAAAGAAAAGAGTTCCATTTCCTTCCTTTGTTACTAATTCTTATAAGATATGAATGTAGTTATGCAGAATCCAAGGCAATGCAGCTGACACTGGAATTAGATCCATGGATTTGAGCTTGGCTCAAGTTTGATTTCATGGCTACAGAGACCTCTCAATCTGCCATCATACTCTTTTGAAGGTCTGGGCCTGAGCCACTCTCAGTGAGATTTGCTAAGGAGTTTTAGCACCTACATATTACTAATTATTCCAATGAGAGACACCTATGTGGGACATGAACTCGTGGTGCCTGTCCGCAAAATAGAAATTAATTTCCATGAAATACCTGCAACATGAGCCATTCAATCAGCTCATGCTTTTTCTTGAGCTATTACAAGGACAAATGGAGAAAGAAATTCCACTGGGGGACCCCAGTGGTCCCTGTGTGATTTTAGTCTGTCTGTATATTCAAGGGTTAGGATATGCAGTGGGTATGTGACCTACATGACCCCAGTGGGGCTGCACAAAAGAACACCAATCCTGTGGGGAATATCCCAGTGTAGATTTGCATTCTGGTATCAGCTGAAGGGGGAGAACATGCTTAAAGAAATACTTTTTTTTTCCCATAAAAAGCCTTCATTGTTCTGAATCCTTAAACAATGTGATTTCAACAATGGTGCTGACACACTGTTGTTCTGAGCTGAAATGAAGAACTCAAGGACCACAGCTTATTGCTGTCATTGCCTGTTGCACTGCAAGTTGTGTTAATGACTGGAAGAACACTAAAATACTTTGATTTCTGGAATGTTGTGTAATGCCAGTCACAACAATGTCCATCCCACTCATACTGCATCCTCCATTCTCTTAGCACTTGAAAATAGAGACCAGAAAAGATAAGTGTCTTTGAATTATAGAACAAATTTTATATTCCACTCACTCTGTGTCTTCCACAGAGCTCCTAGGCAGGTTGAGAAGCTCCTCAGGTAATCTCGAGCGTCATTGGTTTACATTGCCTTAAACTGTCCTAGGCTTTATCTTTCCCTACATTGCCATGAATGCTGATGTGTGCCAGGTGCATTCAGACCCATAGTTTTTTATCAATCTCTTCTAGATAAATTCAGGTGAGGTGTGAGGATGTCAGACACAGCTAGAACAGGATGCTCTGCCTGTGGTGGTCTTGTTTCAAAGTGCACCAAGCTAATTTACTGCTCAGAAAATCTTGTTAAAATTTGAAACCAAAACATCTTTGTTGAAAATATTCTGGTTTATCTTCATAATGCCAAAGTTCTAAAACACCAGACATGTTTCTCTTTTTGATATGGGGTCTTCTCCTCTTGACACAGTCACCAAAATCTTGTGTTAATCTGCAGGGTACCTACTTACTGCTGTGTGTTCCTGGGAGCTGGGTCCATTTACCTGTCACAAACAAAATGCCTCTGTAGCATGAAGATAATGAAGGCAACAGGGATTCTGAAGAGAAAGCTGTAGAAAATATTTAGATAGAAAATCCAGACTGGTGGGTAAAAGTCTTGATTTGGGTATTTTTTCAACGGGAGGATAGCAGGAATTGCTGGTGACATTTAACAACCTTATCACCAGAGAGTCAGACCTTCAGTTCTAAGTCTGCAGACTCTCCTCAAAGCAGCATAAAGACTTAGATTTTTCACAGTACCCTAAATCTAATGGACACTTGATAGGAACAACTTGTCATAACAAATTGCTAAGACAAGCAGCTTGCACTCGTATTTTGGGAGTACAGGCATCACACACGGTGCCTCCTGTTTTCAGAGAGCTTCTTCCTGGATCCTACTTCCCTACAGGTCTGTTTTCCTGAATTGTTGCCTCACACACCTGGGAAATGCCTCATAACCTGAAAAAGCCTTTTTTCCACTAAAAAAGTAAATCAACAGGATCAACCCAAATCCTACTATATTTTTTAACCATTTTAAGGATTAGAAATTATAATGAACAGAAAAATACATTTTGAAAAAAAATCTTCAAATACTCTTTCTGTTGATTCTCTCAAGTGGACACTGCATGCTCTGTTCTCTATAAATGCATCTTATCTTTGAACACTTGAACAGTCTCACTGAGTTAAATGGCACTGCTTACCCACTTACAGTAAAGCACTTTAAGAAAGTTGGTCATTCCTCATGAGAAAGGAAAAGTGCAGAAATTTCAAAGGTAAGATATCTGGATTGGAACTTGAAATATTTCTATGGGGAAAAGCTTTTAGTATACTTCATGACAGCTGTACTTTGGTTGCTTCATTCTATGCTGCTTAGATTATTTTTCCACCAGGAATTTTGATGGAGAGGAAGAGCAATGCATGACAAGAGAAGGTTCTCCTTAAGACACTTGACCTGTGGACTGTGATGGAAGTCTCAGTTAGGTAAATATACCTACTGTGACTATCACAGTCTTCCAGATTAAAGCATATTACCTTTGGAACAGTCATCAGCTCCCACGAGCTTTGTGAGAAAACAGGGGTTATTTTTGTGGAGAGAAGGAGTGTTCTTATCAGTCATACTTGCAAAATGCATATACAATATGTACAGCATGAGACATAGCAATCTATTGATTTAATTTTTTTTTGGCCTTTTGCACTGTGCTGAATGACCTAATTTCAAAATATTCCAGGATCATCGCAATAAAAACTGTCAGAGTTGTCATCAGTTTCAAAATGCCTACACTAAAGCATCATTTGATCTGGTTTTATAACATGTTTTTTTGGGGCAGGCATAAATAAACAGAGGCATGCCCCTAAAATCCTTTATTTAACTGATTGTGACTCGCTGTGGCTGCAGCCACCCATCACATAATAAAGGGTTTATGTTATTGCTGCAGCTTGAACACATACTTGGAAAGGAAGGAAAAGTTTTTTGCCTTCTCAGTTGCTTCATAGGCCAGTGACCTTTATAAATGACAGCAAATCTCTGCTGAATGAAGGATGAGGGAAAAGAGGAAAACATTAAGATATTTTGTCCTACTTTTTTGTGGCATGTTGAAAACAATCACAGTGCCTATTTGTCATGTTCCAGCTTTGTCTCCCTTTTGCAGTAGTCTCTGACAGGCTGAATGAACAAAGTGTAAGTGAAGATGAATTGGCAAAGGTATCACTTCTGGTCTGTCTAATTCTGAAGCAGATGAAAAATATATATAATACCAGGGTGTTAAAGTGAAGGAAGCATTAAGATCAAGGGACTGCAGGGATAAAATAGAAATCCTTTGGGCAATTTTGGCAACAAATGAATAATCCAAATGTGTTCCTTGTAATTCAAGATCTTCAGTTACTTTGTGCTATTTGTAACATCACAATAACAAGAAGGCTGTTCACACTGGAAAGGAGTGAGCAAGGTGAACAAACACAGAAATAATAGTGCTAAGAATAGAGGAAAATATGAGGAAAAATTCCCTAATATCAATGCTCATTCACACTGCAAAATTGCTTTCAGGGGGAGCATGTGCTTCTGTTTTGGTTCATTTGAAACCACACTGAGGAGCAGACCACACCGAAAAATCCGTCCTCAGCAGTGGGATTTGGGGATGAATATCACGACTCTTCCATGCAGGAGCTGCATACCTGGGAGTCTAAAAAGCCTGGTCATGCTGGGGAGTGCAGCGAGGTCCTGGCACCGCCCTCATGCCTCCAAGAGGTCAGAGCCCAGAGGAGACTCTCTGGTGAGCCAGCATCTCTCTTCCCATCACTATCCACAGCAAACATTCAAGGTTTCCTAATGATGCTTAGCAGGAGTCAAGGGCTGGGCTCATATCCTGCTCATATTCTCTCATTCAAAGACAGAAAAACGCTTTCCAGACCTCAGTCCTGTGCAAGAAAAGTGTGGAATTTGTCACAGTTTTCACAATGCACAATAACTGAGCTACTAATCCCGCTTGCTTTGTGCAGTTCAGTGGCAAGAAAGACACTCAGCCACACTTGTGTGTGCCCTCAAAAGTTTGGTCACTCCCTCTCTGTGTAGATTCAGACTGGAGAGAAGTAATTCCAAAAGGAACAATAGAATCATATTTAACCTCTCCAGGCATTTTACTGCAGGTAGATTGTGAGCAAGACAAGACAGGAAATTCCCAAAGATGAACTGAAAGACCTCCTTTATGGAAAAGGGTTTGACTGTCTGCCCATGGGTGCTGAGGAGAATTTCACTAGTGATTTCGGTCTACAAATGATTGGACTTTAGTTAACAGATCAAATGAAGAGAATTATAATTCTGATTTTATTCAAAGCTGATTTATACCAGCCTTTTCCCATTCAGTTCAGTAGAACAGTTCCTGACTAATAACGCTTGCAAACTAGATGCAAACCCTTACATTCTATAGCTCAAAAGACTTAATATCACATCTGAAAATAAATCTAGAGCACTAGAACTACTTGAAATTTTTTGGTAATGATTCTTTCTTCAAAATCATATTTACAGGAAAAAAATAGAAAAAAATCTTGGTATTGTCTGTTTGGGTTTTGTTTGTTTGTTAATGTTTGTGTTCAAGGTTTTCTAATGTTTATTGAAAATGCTATGAACATTATTTTCTTTACTGATCTGATTTTAGCAAAAAGCAACATCTGGACATCCACAAGGATATTTCCAATACAGCCTTTTGGAAGGAAAAAAAAATGCAGATGCTTGTATTTTGTACACAAATTGCCAAACCCCCCAAATGGATCTGTTTCAAAAAGCTTCAAATGTAAATTACATCAGAAGTTCAGAATGTGCCATGAAACCTCCTTTTCTCTTCCAGCCACCTGTGCAGACTAATTGATCTTCTCTCCTCCCTGCCTTTTTTAAGCACTTCATTTCTGCCACAGCCACCTCTGTTTTGAATTTGCTGCCTGTTCATGAGGAACAGCCACAAAGGGAATTTAGAAAACAGAGGAATGGCAATGCCTGGCTGAAATTCCTCAGCATGGGTGTGAGACAGAGGGTGTGGGAGGCGCAGAGAGCACTGCCTGCAGGATGTGGATTGATAGACACCACATGGCCTGACACTACAGGGCAGTGTCTGTGACAGTCACTTCATACACTCTTACCTTAATGCACTCTCTGCAATGATTTCTTCAGGCCCTGTAATACCAGCAAATGATACTCTGAAACACATGTTTTATTGAAAGAAGTTGGATTATCTTTTCATGAATGCTAATTAACGTTTTGCTAGTGGCTTAAATGGAACCAAAAAAATTATAAGTTAACAAATCATACAAAACCATTAAAATTTTGACTATTTCTCGCAGCTTTATATATATATATACTGGTGTGTCCCCAGTGAGTTCAGGGAAGTATTCTTGATCAATGGCCCAAGCAAATTATCATGGGTGGCAAGCATAGTGGGAAAGTCAGCACACTGATAGCTACCCTGGTGGGAACAAAATGTCAATAATGTACTACAGTTACACTTATTAGGTTTATCACCAGGGAGAAATGCAGGAGAAAGTCCCTACTGTGCTCTTCTGATTTGATTCCAGAAACCACCAATGAAAGACAGCAACTGAGCTTCATTTTTGACAGCTCTCCTCCACAGCCACCAATAATTCATCCACCCTGAGATGACATCCTAGCTTGTGTGGGCAAAAGGATGTTCCAGTGGTTAGATCATTGCCAGCCCAGGACATATCAGACCTACCTTCTGCCTCATGCCCATGATTTTTCTGGTGGCCACTTATTGTTACTCTGTACTATCCTCTTGCAGAATTGTGTGGCATCCTGAGCATCCCCGTCCTTGGTCCCCCCTTCCCTTCTCCTTCTGTCCCATTTCCCTGAACACTTTCAACCACCACTAAAATTTCACCTGTTGCCTCTGCATTGGTGATTTCCACACCCTGCCCTCTCTTCCAGACCAAGTTTTGGTCCAGAGCAAAATTTCAGCTTGCCTCTGTAGCTGTCCACTTGCAACCTCAATGGTAAAAATAAAGTTCCTGGGTTTTGCCACCGAGCCCTCGTTGCAGGATGCAGCTGCAGAGCTTTCCTTCTGCTGGGGCACTGTCTGTCCTCACTGCTGTGACAGCCACTTGGCTCCCAATTCCCTGCTGTGAAAAGCTGCATAGAGGCATTTGTAAAGAGCACTCAGGCTGACTCCCAATACTCTGCCTTTCAAGCATAATTTCATATTAAAATAAAGCTCCCAGTATTGGCACAATTAGCTGAGCCACAGCCATGGTCCAGACAGAGAGAGGATATTCCATTTTCTGCAATAAAGTGGTGCCTCGTTGACATCCCAGAAGTGGATCATTCAGGTCTCTCCATTGTCTCTTTTCTACTTTTTTAAGCACTCTGGGAGCAGCAAACTTTGTTCTGGTGTAAGATCCTTGACTGTGAATTCAAGTATCTGGGAAAAAAAAATAGAAAACTTGCTATACCAGCAGAGAGATATTCTTTCTTAATAGCCTTCCCGAAAAGAGGAGCTGAGGATCACTGCCCAGTAACTGTCTTCTTAACACATGGCAACAATTACAGCTTGAAAAATAAGACAAAAGTGAAAAGCTACTTTTTCATCCATCTTATATTCTTCCACACATAATGAGACAGGTGAAAAATGTTTTACTTGGAGGTAGATCTCACTTCTGAAAGCTTTTAGTCACTAATTACACAGTGGCTTTGCTTTGTAGCATACTTAATGTCAATTCTTCAGCAAATTCTGTTTTTTAAAGAAAAATAGTTGTTAAATTAATTGATATGTGATTATGTTGCCATTTTTTTCTAGGATTTCTGAATTATTTTTCAGAACATTGTAAATCTATTAATTTTAAAACCCAATTATCCCAAAGGGGTTTGTTTTAAGAAGTTTAAAATGTTTTAACAAGCTCGAATTTGATAAATTAAATTATGCTTAAAGAAATAAATATGCACATCATATCAGGGTGGACACTTCCTCAAAATCATCCCAAGATTTTTGTCTTGCCTCACAATTGCAGTGCTGAGCTGATACCTGGGCTAAAGTACAAACCAGATTCTGTGGGGTTTGACAGGTCATGTATACTAAGGTATGTCTGCAGTAAATGAAGTGGGATAAAGGCTTTTCCAGGGGTTGCTATTCTGTCCTCACTTATTCTAGGCCCTAAAATGATCAGTGAAGCTAGTCTGGAATTTCTGTGCCTCAGTTCTTGGTTAATAGGGGATAATATAATTTTTCTCTGTGTTTTCTCTTTAGGCTGCCAGTTATTTGGGACAAGAATTATTTTGGCTGTGCATGTGTGTCATACCTACAGAACAGGGCCCATCTTGCAGGTAGTTTTCAAATGCTACTCTAGTATGTATTGACAAAAATTAAGAACACTTTAAAAGGAAATTATTTTGTGCTACCTTAGAAGTCACATTGGATTTTAACCAATTTCCTTGAGCTTTTTGCACTCATTGCCCTTAGTTAGTTCTTAGTTAGTTCTTCTATAATTTCTCTGCCTGTAAATAAAATTGAAAAACTTGTTAGTTTTCCCTCTGGAAAGCCTGGGCTATATGTTCAAGGTGGCAGAGCTGAATTCAACCCCAACTTCAGGACTGAGCCTAGAGTCTTCTTGGCAACAAACAGGAAAGACTAAGCACTTCAGGCAGGCTCTGCCAAAGGGAAAATGCAGACTTCTGTAGTTTTAAGATTTATTTTTCCCTTCCTTTTGGAAATGCCAGAGAGAAAGAATGAAAACGTAAACCTCTTTTCCTCATCCAGGAATGAATTCTTCTTGGTACAGAAAATCCATGTCGATCTGAGGTGTCTTTTGAATCTTCTTGTCCTTTTTGGATGGCTTTGAATTCAGGATACGGCTTTTGTAAAACACTTTTTCTAGGAATCATTTCTAGGCTACAGGTATAGCTCTGTTCTGGCTGCCCATTTAGTTCTGAGAAAAAACTGAGGATAATTAGAATGCATGAATTTACAGTGGAAAATGGCTTTAATCTCCTCACCTTGTGGTTACCCGGTTTTGATCATGGTGAAATAAATAGCAAGACATGTTACCTCAGTGTGAGTAGGAAAGAAGATTAACCTAATGGACGGAGTGGTTCAGAAAAAGCCTTTTTCCTGCTGGAGGTGAAAGTTCACAACTGCTTTACAGGATCATTCCCCTCCAAAAAGAAATCATTCTCCAGTACAGGATTTTAGACAAGGTAGGGCAATAATCTGATTAAAGATGAGTAGTTCCCCTGAAAGTGAGATAGGAAAATCTCAAAATGGACATGATTATGTGCTGGAGAATGTAGTGAAACTACAAAAAAAAAAAAAATTTAGATATATAATTTCTTTTGCTTCTTCTTTTCCACTGCAGACCTGCAAAAACCTTGTCTGATAATTTTGGTGTTATTAAAATTCCTTAGACCTCCCCGTAATGGAGAGCTGGAAGTTTTGTCTTGTCCTAGAAATGGATTTTTTAAAACTCCCTGGCAGGTACTGGATCAGTCCATATCTTTGCATGACCTCCTAAGAATGGAGAGAGAGAAAATGGCTCTGGGGCAATGTTGCCTCTATTCACAAGCTGTGATTTCCTCATCTGCTCTGAAGGTCTTTGCAATGAGGCCACAATCCTTTCCTGTTCCTAAGTCTCAGTTTCTGAGTGGTTTTGGTGTCCAGGTGAAACTGCAGGATCAGGCTGTTCTGCTGTGCTGCCTTTATCACTGGAGAGCTGCTCTCTAAAGGTGCTTAACAGTCTGAAATATTGATTTCTGCTTCCCGATTAGCAGTCTGATATAAGACACAGAGACTATAAATCTTGTGTAATATTTGAGAGGGGGGATAAATACTGAAGCTTCCAGATAACAATACTTGCCTTTCTGGAGGAAATGCTGCTGTGATAGAGTGAACTTTTCACATTTGAGAATGGATTTCCAAAACACTTGTTGGAAACTTGAATGTATTGTGGCTCATTTTGATCTCTGGAATAAAATTGTGAAAATTAATATATCAGTCTGAGGTATTAAGTCGAAATCTGCTCATTTCTTTCAGATAAGCAGCACTTTGGGACAATATATGTAAGTGATTGCCATTAAAAAGTCATAATTTACCAACAGATATAAAATGCAGAGATACCTGCAATGCTTTCCTTAATACAAAGTAACTGCAGCAGTTCAGAGGTTCAGAGGCAGCAACTAATGGTGAATTTTGACTCGTTTCAGTGAGACTCCCTTCAAGTTTTAAATGTCTTCTGCTCTTTCTACAAGTTCACTGAAAGAAAAACAAAACCAAAAACAACACACAAAACCAACCAAACAAAATAAAAAACCCCCAAGCCATCAGTGAAATTTCCAAGGCTATTAATTTCTATGTGATGTTCACTGAGGCGTATTGTAGGACTGGGGAGTGCATGCAGTCTAACAGTACACACTGCTTAGCAGAATTGCAAATTATACCAGAGGAAGACCAGAACCTGCTGAGAATTTAGAAGTGTGAACCCACTTCTTAGGGCACCTTCTGCAGAATTGAGCCCTTCTGGCTTAAGCTCAGCCCAAAGGTACCACGTCACAAAATTGCTTGGATAGCACCTTTTAGAAGACTGGTCCTCCTGCTGCAGCTCCTGGTGCCAGGTGATCCAGGGGTGAAACCCCCTGTATAAATTTATCTACGTGCAGTTTGTTGGCATTTGCTCCTTCACAAACGTTATCACTCAGCTTCCATGGCTCTTTCCCCTTCCCTTTGGACTCCCTGACTTTTCTTCTGTACTCTTCCAGAAAGGAAAGCTGTGAAATGATGGGTCCAAAAAACACAGAAAGAACCCTTTGTCATATGAATTATACAACTAATACAATTAGTAGATCTTGTGGGAGGGCAAGACAGATGTTCTTCTGCCCTGTGCATCATCCAAAACAAGCCAGAACCCTAAAAAACCCTTAAGCCACATCACCAGTTTAATTGCTGTTTCAGAATTGTGACTGGTGTCAGTGATGTGCAGATGGAGAGACATCATAGCTGGATTTTTATTTTTTTTATATCAGGTTGAGCATGATGTTTTGACACCTGGGAAATCAAGTTATGACTCACAAGCTGAGTAAATGTAATGTGTAAGTCATGGGAAGAGAGCAAACACAGATGACGGAAATGTCATTTTCCCGAGTCATTTTTATGGCCATGGCCACATTTAAATGCAAAGTAAAGGTTCAGTCCAATGATTAACCCAGGAACAAGATGCTGGTGGTTTATTAATTGACCTAATAATGTATTCTACCTTAGGCAGCCTTTGTCTTCATCCATTACATTACAGAGCAGCCAGTCAGTCAGAGCAGTTATAACTCACACACACAAAAACTGTGTTAAAATAATGGATGTGATGTGCCAGCCTATATAAACTGACAAAATAGAGCCAAGAAATCCACTCCCGAGTCAATAATACTTTGAAAGGCAGGGAGGTAAGATTAAATCACTCCATTCTTAATTCATTTTGGTTTACCTGCATCAACAGTAATGAATGTTGCTCAAACAAATGACGCTTCCTCAGTTGCTTCAGGATGATAATTAAAGCTCCATAACTGCCTTTTTCAAGAAATTTTTCTATTTGATGAGTTCTTTTATCAGTGTTAATGTTATTTTTACAAATCCTATGACAGACGTGTTTCTTAGGACAGGTCTCTAAAGAAATACTTGATAAGGTGTTATGATTTTTTAGCATCAGTGCAACCCTTTTAGAGTTAAGCAAAACTCTAAATCAGCTATACTGAGGGTCCCTGGAAATCTTGATATGGAGTTCATTGATAGGCAAGTGGTGGCATGGTTGCCCTTTATTACACTTGGTTTGCAGTATTCTGATTTGATTGGGCTGCTGGTATCCCTGATAGACAAACACTTTGATAATCTGCTCAAGAGCACACCAAAATCCATCTCCTCCTCTGTTCTCACACTCCAGGGAGGTAAAGTTTGCCATCTTGGAGAGGGGCAAACGTAACATTCCTGTGATGTTTAAAGTGCAATCAGGAATCCCAAGGAAAACTGGCCAAATAGAACCTTGTAAACTTTAGAAGAATACCACCCAGAGGAGCGGTGAATGTAAAAATGTTAGCTTTCCCTCTTCAGCATAGAAAATGGTGACGTGTTTCCCCCTAAATTAATGTGGGGTTTGAATTATACTCCTACAGCCAAGCCTAAAAAACATAAGATAGAGCTCTATTCCCTTCCACTCTCGTGAGTATGAGGGTGCCCTGGTAGGGAAGCATGATACCTAACTAAAGTAAAAGGGAAATTTCTTTTATTTAACTGTGCAACTTAATCTTTAGCATCCAGAACTAGAAAGTGTGTCTGGCACTCCTGCCTGATAAAGGTCAAAAGAATTGGTTTTCTTGTTTGAATTTGCATACAGGTTTTGCTTTCTGATTTGAAGTTACACAAATATCCTTGTGAATGACTCGAACTGTCAAGAGGTTCTCACAGGAAGATCTGTCACCTCCAAATATATTGCTAAAATAAAATATCTGCTTTATATTTGGCCCTTAAAACCTCATAACATTCATGATCTTAGTCTAAAGGTACATCCTTCACATTCCTGACTCTAGGGGTTGCTCTAAATATTTCAGTCTGACCAGAAATTTTCATCATGTCCCTCTCTCAGGCTCTGAAAATGCCAAGATCTAACCTGTTTTTAATAGAGCAGAATAACAAGCATGTGCAGGATGTATTGTTTCTCTGTTCCACAATTACACTTTTAAATCTTGTTCTGATTGGGAGTTAATGCTTATGAACTAAAGATTCATCTCTTCCTACCTACACCTGCTCCCTCATCTCGTGACGGAAAGCTTGATGTTTTATTATGATTTTTCCCTTCTCATCTGAGAAACATAATAACCTGCAATCTCTTGCTTTCAACATGGCTATAAATTTCCTGACTTGTAGTCAGTATTGCCAGGGAGATTCATTAAATCTACGTATTAAACATCAAGTGAGGCTGAACAGCTCAGAGAGCTGATCTCTAAGACAGAGATTGGTTCATATTTTCTGTTGAAGGAAATTTTTTTTTATCGTAGGAATCTCCCGGATCAAAAGAAGCATGACCAGCAGGTCGAGAGAGGTGATTCTCCCCTTCTAGTCAGCTTTTGTGAGATCCCACCTGGAGTGCTGTGCCAGCCCTGGGGACCCCAACATGAGAAGTACCACTGAAGCAAGTCCAGAGAAGGCACCAAAGATGCTCAGAGGGATGGAGAACCTCTGCTATGAAGACAGGCTGAGAGGGTTGGTGTTACCCAGCCTGGAGAAGAGAAGGCTCTGGGGAGATCTTACATCAGTCTTGCTGTACCTAAAGAGGGCCTGCTGGGAAGAAGGAGAGGGACTTTTTACACGGGCTTGTAGTGGCAGGACAAGGGGAATGGTTTTAAACTGATAGAGGGTAGATTTACATCAGATATTAGAAAGAAATTCTTCACTGTGAGGGTGATGTGGCCCTGGCACAGGTTGCCCAGAGAAGCTGTCCCTGGAAGTGTTCAGCACTAGGTTGGATGGGGCTTGGAGCAACCTGCTCTGGTGGCATCCTTGGACATGGCTTGGAGCTGGAATCAGATGATATTAAGGTGTCTTCCAGCCCAAACCCTTCTATGATTCTATGATCTTCATTGCCCTGCTTCTTCTGAAGCAGAGGTTTTGAAAGATCATCCCCCTCAGAAAACTTCTGAACATGCCAATGTCATATTTCAGTGCAGCAGGACCACATATAAACTTACCAGTAGTTGAGGTCTGTAGCCAAGGAGAGGAAAAACTTTTCAGCTTAGATCTAAAGTGATGGCAATGCACAGTACAAGCTTTTGAAGGAATTGGTGTTGCATCAAAAGGTGAAAATGGTTTATATCTGTATCTTTCTTTTCAAGTCAGGTTTACCCAGGGCAGTGTGGAAGAGATGGCTGCAGGAGGTGAACAGCACACGTATTGAACTAAACTCTCCTCTTCCTTGCCCCAGTGCTGTGCAGATTCCTAATGAAATACTTCTGCTGGTGTAAGGGCACAGCCAGGCCCTCTGCTATAGCATCCACAGGCATTAATTTAAAATCTGCTTTCAAAGGCCTGTGCAACATTTATGGCATTTACCTCACTAAATAACTGAACTCAGGAATCTGTCCTTCAGTTCAGAGAACTGACAGATCTGGAGGACACAAAAGTACCTTCTACTGAATTGAGATCAGCAGGTGTGGAAATATAACCAAACTGCTATGGGTTCCAAAGGGGCTTCTCTGTAGAAGGGATGTTCTCCATACTGAACAATTCACTGTCTACAACTGCACCTGAGTGTGAAGATTTATTCTCGGAAGAGCAAGGCCATTTAACTTTTCTCTCCTCCTAAAAGATAATCAGAGTATTGGAAGCAGTTCAGGGAGAGGAGATGTCAAAATGTTCAGCAAGTTGCCAGCTCAGTCATTCTCATTGTGGTTACCACATAACCTATGACAGAATGATTGTGATTCTTTTATATTGCAATACACATAAACAGAAAATAACCAACACTGCAGGGATTCAATTATTGGAATATTCACTTACCCTATAGTTCTTACTCTCCAGAACTGCAAAAACTTGGTTAGTTATTAAATAACCTGACTTTCTGGATCCTGAGGTTTTAAACTGGGTACGTCAACGAAACTAAATAATTTTAAAAGCATGAATCGCTTTTTTTATAATTTGAATTGTTTCTAGAAAATAATCTTCAATGAGAAAGTGTTTCCTATGCTTTAAGTAATAGCTTATGTGGTTTGTAACAATTTTTTTCTAAAATAATCAAGAAACTAATATAGCAAACAATTGCATTTTGAATTTCTCTGTGTTTATTTCCTTTGAAAGTATGTAAAGTGGTATTTACCTTTTAATCCAAAAATCTAGCACATACTCTAATTCCCTTTAGGATCTAATAGAAAGTTTTGATCAATCTTTTTTAATTAAAAAACATAGATTGTCTTTGTATTTATATTTCCCATGGCGGGGGGGGGGGGGGAAACACCAAAACTTGCCCAAGAATGGTTTTCTGTACTTTTATTTTGTCTTCTTTGATTTTTTCTGGGCTGGACTTTTACTTACCCTACTATATAGATGAAAAAGTGTGACTCAAGATCCTATCATCTGCATAGCAAGGTGCATCCTTTTTACAGGAAATAAATCCATCTTCTGGTTAAGCTGCTGCTTCTTCCATCTGTTGACTGAGTTTTTCTAAAGAGCACTTAAGAGATGTGAAGTATCTCATGGAGAAAGTCCCACTGCACATGGAAAGTGGGGTCACAAGCAAGGCCATCTCTCTCCCCTGTGCCTGCTGACCCTCCTTCCCACCCCAGGAACGAGAACACAAGGGAGTGAGGCACTAAAAGGTTAGAATTGAGCTCAACTTGTTGCTTCTCTAATATAACCAGTCGGTCATACTTATGTTTAAAATTCCTGAATACTCTTGAAATTTCATCAGGAGGAAAGGCAGAGAGATGGAAGGCAGGGAAGAGCAATCAGCTTCCTAATAGAGCATCACAGTCCCTGGGCCTGGGAGGAGGTGCAGCCCTCTGAATTATGCTACCTGCCTCATTCTGAGCTCTTCTGATCTTTATATTTAATATTTGAATTGCACTACCCCCAGAGGCTTTACCTGTGTTCTCTGTACAAACACAGGTCTGCCCTAGATCTGTGTGACTGCACTTCTGTTTGGACTTTGTGGATGAGTTCTGCTGTTTGTTTTTATGGTGAAGCTTATTAAAGGAAATTTTTTTCACAAGGTGTTTGATAGAATTATAGTGCTTTGCCATTGCTGTGTTTCTGCCATCATATATCACACTGCAGAGCTCCAAACTTCACCGGGGAAAACAGAGACCATTTATTTAGGCACCCCATAAGACAATTCTGCTTCCACAGGCAGCTGCACCAACCTTAAATCTGCTGACACCAAATGACGCTCGTTTCTGTCCTCACCCTTTCCTTCCCTTAAGAATCCTCCTAACATTATCCTTCGCTGTTTTCTTAACTCTGTGCCTTCCCCTTTCCTCCTCTGGAGCTCATCAGGTCTTCCATGAGCCACTTTGAATCACTGGCATAACAGGAAATGTTCAACACTCTTTTCCCCCCACCCTGGAGTTGTGAATTAAAGAGGCTGTCAAAGAGGATGAGATGAGCACTTGTTTGTACAGTGGAATGGCAACCAGATTAGCAAGGAAAAAAAGTGTAGGATACAGAAAAATTTATATCTGTTGTTTTTTAAAAAAAATCTGATCAAGCCTATAAATATTTTGCTAAACTCTTGGAAGGGTCGTGACTTGCCAAAAAGCCAGAGGGTAGCAAGAATGTGCTAATAAGAAAGCAAATGCAAATGTTCATTTAGGGAAGCTCACAAGTAGGTTGGAAGGGAAAATGAAATCTAATCCCAGAAAGAAAGGGAGGAGAATTTTTCTTCCAGTCTAGCTCGGCGGGGGGGGGTTGGGGAAAGTTCAATTATGTTCACTTGGTTTCTTCACTACTCTGCTCTTGTACCCTGGTATGTTTTGGTGAACTTGGGACCAATCTGCCTATTTTTCTTGCCACCCATCTTTTCCATCCTGTACACAAAATCCTGTGTTAAGCAAACCTACATCTTAAAAAATAATTAAAATATAAGTGAGATTTTTCTTTAGGTGACTTTCCCCAAAAGATCTTAGCCCAAGAGTCATTACAAGCAAATTTACTGTGCCATATCACTGCCAGCTTAATTCAGAATGAACTGCATTTTAGTCCTGGCAGCCCTGGTAAACTGGCTACAGTCTACTGAAGCTTTCTATTTCTTCCCATATAACTTCTAGCTATCTTAGGGCACATCAGTGTTGAAACCACAGACAAGACTCAACTTTTATATTCACCTTCTTAAGTTTCTAGATTATTTTCTATTGAATATCACTCCAATTTTCTTCTAAATTCTCATATGCCTGAACCTCTGGAATCTGGGTCCAAACTTAGATCTCATTTTATATGCTCTGTGTCATCAGATTGAATTCACCTGGCTGATGCAACAGCCAGAGCAAAACAGAGAATTAACCACCAAGACATGCACACAATGCTGTGCTAGCCATGAGGAAAAAGGGATTAGAGCAGCAGACAGTGACAGGGATTTCTACCAAAGATGGCAAAAGAACATTATTACTTGGTCAGAGCTTGCAGGACTACGTTTCTGAGACTCTCAGTGAGATTTAGCTCCTCATTGTGGGCAGCAGCACCCACAAGAACAGCAAGGATACACATTTTGCTGCGACAGCTCACTAAGGTTGTGCTTTAGGCTTTGGTGAAGAACCCACAGGAGAAAACGGAGTAAACCAGTGCAATCCTGCCCCACCAGTGGCCATAACCAAGCCCATGTGTCTCAGGGTCTCTCACCTCGGTTCATGTGGGAATGAAATCATTGAGGTTCTTACCTGCACTGGCTGTCATCCTCTCCCTAAACTTCAAGCCAGGTGGTTCCTCTGCTGGGATCTGAAATCTGGTGGTGCCCAACCATGAATTCAGGCCAGGATCTGAGAGGTTCAAGAGCAGTAAACTGCAGAGAAGTCTCTTTATCTTTTCCAAATTTACAGAAGCTTTAGCCATTCCCGCTGTGATCTGGATTTTAATTCCCAGAGTCTGAAGGACAGTTGTATCCCTGTTTTAACTCAATTTGTTTTGGGACAACTAAGAATAGAGAGGAATTTGTCCCTAGATGTTTTGAACTTTTAAAGCCACAAATGACCCCTCTGACACACAGAGTAGGTAGAAAACATGCCCTGTTGTCCTTCATTTTCCTCCCACACTTCTATCCTTCTAGTCTCCATTTTTTTATTCAGTCTCATTACTTTTCCATACTATTAAGCCATAAGTAGCTGGAGGAATGACAGTGATATAAAGCTGCTTCTTGCTGTATGCTCCATCCTTTACATGGGTGGATGGGTCCCTGTAATTGCAGCTAGTTTTAATCAATTGCTCTCAAATACATACTTGCCCATTTTTTTTTCCTAGGTATTGTGAATTTTAAAAGTACGTATTATGCATTTAAAATTAATACAAGCTTTGAATGCACACAAGTCCATATAACTTTTCATTTTTAATTTGAGTCTTTTCTCCCTAGAGGAGTCTGGAATTCTTTATGAATTTACCCACATTGACTAAGAAAAAAAAATAAACAAATCTCCTTATGTGTCCTAGACTTTCCTCTAGGGAGAACTGTTCAGAGTTTACACATGAAAAACAGTGTCTCTCATTAAGTTAAGTTGTTTTGAATTGTAAGAAATGTTTCACCATTCAGTAAAGGTCTAATTTAATGCCCACTGAATGCCAAAGAAATAATCTCATTTATTTCAGTAGGCAGCAGAACAGGCTGCTCTTGCAAATCATTTTGATTCACACAGTAGCAATTCTCAAATGCAGGAATGGGCTGAGCATCCACAGCACCCACAGGAGCAGCGTGAGGGTGAGCTCTGTCACAGCTGGAGCAGGAACAATTGTGAGCACCAGGCAGAAGTGACTCGTGATTATTTGTAAGGGCCATTCAGGAGTCTGCACCACAGTGAAACCAATGGCCAGGCAGCTGATGTGTGGCAGAGTCAGCAAATACAATGGAAAAGGCAGAGTTTGAACTTGCTTATTTTTAATGGGAAAAAATGAAATGCTATTCTGTGAGTGGTAAGCTTGTCTGTCTCTGTGTGCTGCTGAGTTTGCTACAGTAGGTTGCTTATGGCTGTGTGTTACAAGTTGTGCAGCTGAATATATGAGAAAGATCCTTGGTCACAATTTTCAGTGTTGAGACTAATTAGCCTAAAGACCATAAGCCAACCAATCAATGACCAAAAAATAAGAGCTGAGGATTAGGGAGCATTTATCAATTTTCTTTAAAAGATTTTTGTTTTGTTTTGTTTTGTTTTTTAAAAAAAGGAAACACCAGCTGTGTTGACTGATATACAGGACTAAACATAATGTAATTGGATACAGACATCCCAGAGGAGGTGTTCTCCCTCAGTGATTAAGTGATTGAAGATATTCTTTTGGGTGGCATTGTATAGAAGAATTGACAGAAATGAAAGTTTAGGTTAGACCTGAAGGTAAGGGTGAACTATATGATTTAAAGGCAAAGTACAGGAGGAGAAGCATGGCTTATGGACAGTTCAAGAAGTCTGGAAAATTGTTGACCTGGAGAGCCCAAAGTGTAGATCACCAGCTGATCTGTAGTAGCATAAGCTTGTAGGACATGATGTCTAATGGTGGAAAATCAGCATTCTGCTCTGGAGGAAGAGTGGTCAGAAATAAAGGTACAACAGCAGAGACAGAAATCAGAGAGCCAGTTCAACAAAACTTCATGTTAAAACAGGTCTGCCACCAGAAGTGCTCTAGAGGAAAGGCTTGTGAAACAGAACTAAAAGGGATCAAGATGTGAAATATTGTGATTATCCTGCATTCTGAGGTAAGTGGATAGAGCTTTGAAAGACTTTTGGTGCTTCCTGTGCATCATACAACTTCAATTTTGCATCTCTGAGAAACTACAACAGGGCTCTGCAGAGGAGCTGACAAGTTGACTGTAGCTGGTTATTGGAGTCAGTTGAAAAGGCTCAGTGTGCTCACACAACCTTTTACACTCATTTCTACTGCCAGGTGTGTGAGAGAGATCCTTTCATAGTGCAGAAGATGAACTTACCTTCCCACCCCAGCACAGCTCTGCCAGCTTTCCTACAGCAGGAATTCATCACTCAAATCTCAGTCTTTATAATTCTCCTCTTATTGCTGCTCTCATAAATGAAACTGGGATAGAAGTACTGGTAGATAACAGAAAAGAAATGTGGTGTCAGCCTTCAAACAGAGAAAGATCGTAGTAATTACTGTCAAGAAAGTCTAGCTTCAATGCCTTTTAAAATACTGGAATGAGTAACAGTTTCTATCCATTTGGAAGATAGCAGAGGCATCAGGAATAAGAGCAACTTACAAAAACAAACTAGCTGTTACTTTTTGACAGAATTGCCAAATGAGAAGACTATGACAGATGCAGTGCAGGACTTTTTCTGCCTAAAATAATATCCTGCGAAATGTCATATTTGCAATTAATTCTTGAAATGAAGTCTAATACCACTGACTGAAGATGGAGATGAAAGAAGAGATAAATGCCTATAGTGTGGGACTGGTGTTGGACACCTGAGGCTTTTTTATTGTGTTGACTAAGTAGAGCTTTCACGGTTTGAGAATGGTTTTATGTTTGGTAAAGTTCTAGTCAGCTTGAGAGTCGGGCCCTGGGGCAGCATTTTGTTTAACCTGCTCTAAGCAGATATCTGAGGTTCTCCTTTCTTACTTGCACTGCCATTTAAATCCTGCTGCAAATGGAAGGTGTTTGTTACCCTTGCCTGCTTCCCTGTGTCCATGTCAGCTCCTCCTGGGAAGCCTGTCATTCTCACCCAGGGAGCCACGTCATAGCAATCAGACAAACAGAACAAATGTATGAAATCCATCAGATACTGAATGCCTTTGCAATGTCCTTCACAGAGACAAAACCCATGGAAATGTGGATTTTTTGACAGTATAAATTCGGAAGGAGCAGCAATACAGATGATTGAAGAAAGATGGTGAAAGAAAGATGCTTAGAGGTATAAGGATATATATAATAGACATATAAGGGTATATACTGAGAGGTATAAGGATTAAAAAAACTCATGAGAGATGTTAAAAGAATGCCGCCTAATAATTCACCTGGAGAGGAATGACAGTTATTGAGAAGAGTTTCATGGAAGGACAGAAAAGATTAAATTAAGGAAGGGCAAAATTTGGGCTGAATATCAGGAGAGTTTTCCTACGAGTGTGACTTGGAAGATACTGCAAAGGAATGGTCTAAATTCACCAGTTTTTAAGGTGAAAGCACATCAAAATGTTCTTTAGACAACATAAGCAGATGGGGAAGTAAAAGCAGATCAAAATGTTCTTTAGAGAATATAAACAGATGGGGAGATTAGGTTGCATGTCTGCAATTTATGAGCTCTGATGCCCAAAATGATTATTTCAAGAAATCTGAAGTTCATAACAACCTTCCCTTTCTCTACAGCACGATGGAAGAAGTGTCCCAATGCTTTTTGTGTTGTAAGACAGTTGAGGTGTTTTTGGAGAAGAAAGTGTTAACAGGTCTCCTTTACCTGTACAATCAATTCTTTTTAATTTGTGTTACAGCAGCATCTTGCACTTCTATTCCACATTAGATCCCACTGAGCTAAGTATTGTTGAGAGATACAATAAAAGTTATTTCTTTATCCCAGATATCTAATAACATCAATGTAATAGATAATTCAATTAGTAGGTTTTACAAATGGTTGGGTATAGAATGGAGGATAACAACACCATGATGACAAAGGAACATAAGTTAACTATTTTTCAAGTTGGTGATTTTGACTGTGCTGTGAGTTCTTAAAAAATCCTATGCCTACTTCTGTGTTGAAATGGTTTTAGATATTCATCTCTCCCTGGAAGTGGATATTATAGCTAGAATGTGACTGGGAGCAAGTCAGATATATCTCATGTGAAGAATACGCACAAGGAGTTGTATCTGTGAGTTGTATCTAAAAATGTTTGAGCATCCTCATACCATGAGTGGTGAATACACAAACACAGGTGGCCTAACCAACCTTCTGCCAATGCTGCCAAAATGCAGGGCAGCATGTAAAGAGTGTGACTGTGCTCCCCTCTGCACCCAGAAGCTCCTGATGCACCTTCATTTGGGTAGTGTTTGAGGGCAGGGTCATGCTGCACAGCCCACAAGGGTGAGGCTGGGGCTCCACAACTCTCCCTGAATTTAAATCTGTAACTTCTGAAAGAGGTTTTCCTCTTTTGTAGTTTTGTAGTAGTTTTACATTCTTACAAGGTGTTTTCAGATACGAAATAAGAAGTAGTGTTTTTCCACTGCTTTCCTACTCATATTTATGCTTACTGTGATCTGAACTCTAAAGTTTCCATAAGTCTAGGGGATTTCCAAAAAAATGTTCTAAATTAATACTGCTGGTAATTCAGGTCAGATCTGGCTCCATGCATGTGCATGTATTTTTAAAGATCCTAAAGAAATCGATAACCCACTTTTTCTGTCTTCAGATTCTGTGTTCTGCACCTTCTTTTAACTGCAGTGATGGTGTATTTATATAAAGCTTCTCCCTTTCCCCATACTCATTAATAATGTAACCTTCAGCACAAAGGGCTGTCAGTGGTGGGGTTTTTCCTCACTCTGAGAAGAAAAATAAACCCCCTGTTTCTACATGCAAGAAATAACACATGCTGGAAGATGTGATAATATAACATGAAGGTCTTCCTTCAGGTTATTTTGCTTGATGTAGTTTGACACCATCTTGTAAGTGCTTTTCTCTTTGTTCATATTGTTCTCAGTATTCCCTGGCAACAACAGAGTATTTCTTACACTTGACAGAAAGGGACCCAAGGTCTGTGCTCCTTTTGCTCTTTTCCAGGACAATGCCATTGGATATTTCCTCCAGATGGAACACTAAAGACTGCCAGACTTACTCAAGTGATTAAAAAAATACTGTTTATTCCTTATTATTTTCAAAATCATGCGAAGATGATTGCTATTTCCTTACTTTGTGCCAGTTTGTTGTATTACTAGATTTCAGACAGAATCCTTGTTTCCCTTCTCTTATCAATAGAATGATTCACATGAGGGACAAACTGTCCATTTATTAAAGTTTCAGGAGCCTAAGCACAGCTAACTGAACGGGAACTGAGGAGTCTGTGGCTATTCAGGTGCATGTCAATGGGAGAAAAGAGCCCTAAGGATGCACAACTACACATATTTCTGCCTGGATACTTCCTCCACTTCAAAGCATAGGCAAAGCTGGAATCTCTAGCTGCAGGGCTTCACTCTGTCTTATTGTGGAAAAATTCATACGGCCTCCAGCTTTTTAACTGCATTGCTCTTAACCTGGTAACTGAAATAAGGGGAAAACAAAGTTAATAGTGAGCTACTCAAAAATGCGGTTCTGTGAGGACCTACAAGAACAAAAGAAGCAAGTTTCTGTCGATGTCAGTCATAAATTTCCACTCCACACTGTGTAATTAAAAAAAAAAGGCAAATGCAGTGACTGCTGCAGGCAAGGCAGCAGCATGAGCAGGCTGCTCTGCAAGGCAAGTGCGTGGCCAAGGGCCACAGCAAGGCAGGAAGACGCAGCTCCTCACTGGCAAGCCCACAGTACTCCTGCAAAAGGGCAGAGAAGATGATGGGCACATGCAGCCAGCAGAACAGGGATTACCAGGTACTTCTGTAGAGATGAGGGAGCTCTGAGATCAGGCCAGAAGTGAGGGCAGCAAGGCAAGGCTGGGATCAGCAGGGTACGAGGCCAGGCACATCATGTCTACAGCATAGCCTGAGCAAGGGTTTGAGCTTAAGAGAAACTTCCAAGGTTCCAGCACAGAGGATACACGAGTGGACACTAATGAGGGCTTCTCACAGCTCTTTGTCACAGCTTGTTGTCACGTCAGGCTGGTCTAAGGTCTTACAGCTGTGTCATATCCAGGAGGGAAAGAGGAGCAGTATAGAGAAAGATGGTACAGTCTCATAGAGGCACATAAGAGGTGGATGATGCTGTCAGGACTCTGAAATGTTGTTTATAACATACCACTTTATTTCAGCACATGATTTTAAAGTTAATTTCATGGTTATGCAAACATAAGCTGGAAAATACTGTATGAAGCCATATACAATACACATGTTTGCAGAGTCCCTGGGTTTGTGCATCTCCACATACACATGTACATCTAGTGTGTCACATCAAAATCCCTCTTGTAGCTCCTCCAGCACCTTTAGCATGGAAACTTGCCAGAGGCTTTTGAAAACCCCATTGCACCTCGAAAAAAATGAGGTATCAGTCCCCCTGGACTCACAAGCCCTGCTGACTCTTCTGCCTGAAAAACCTTGTTCACTTGTGAAATCAGAGAATGCACCCCTCATTACAGACTCTACCACCTCACCAGGAACAGTTTCCAGGGTACTCTCTAGAAAGTTTGGGGCATATGGGAGGGATGCTGGCAATCAGCCAGCCCTCTGTCCCAGGGCATGTTTGGAAAGGTAGTTTGCATTGCTTTGGTCAGCAGTTCTGCAATTTCACATCTGAGTTCCCTCAGAGCTCCCAGGTGAAAGCCATCCAGTCTGGGTGACTTATGGACACAGCTTCCCTCCTTGGTCTGGTGCTTCCTCTTTATTTACTTGAAATCCATCTAGCTCGTCTGACCTATTTAGTACAGAGAATGTGTAGGCATATTTATGTCATGATTTACACTGAATTCACAAACCTGGAAGTTTTTTTTAGGCTCCACTGTAGAACCTCTCAGTGTCATCCTGTGAAAAGATAGTGGCATTTTAAATGTAAAATTATAAATGAGCCATAGCATGTATAAACCTTTCATGTGGTACCTTTGCAGGAATTTAGAATGGGTTTTCCATACTAGCTGGGCTCTCGAGGGCTCTGAAAGCTAAGGAAGTCTATACAAATACAATGTTGTCGATGCCAGCAACTATCAGGTAACTCCATTGTCACAGATGAGATCAGAATATGGCCCTTGGGTATAATTCAAAATTATCTTGTCTGGCAAAGAAAGAAACAGCTAGCAATAGTGAGATCCCCAGGTTTTTGTTATCTAAAATGATGCCCTTAATGTTAGCAAGCTAATATGTCTGTAAGGTTGCAAACACCTCAAAGGAAAGTGTCTCCTGTGAGAAAATGACAGATATTGGTTATGTTGGTACAACACGTCTCATGGTAACAAAACCATGAGACAGATGCTCAGCTAATCTAAATCAGAGTGACTGATACAAAGACCACATTAGAGATTTAGCAGAATTTGACATCTACACTTGTTATTTGGACTTTCTAAAGCCAATAAATATATTTTCTATAGAACGTTTACATGAGAGGTGGTTTCACATTCTATTTCTCTGAAATTTAACAAAACAGTGATTTCCAGCGCTGTCAGATCCTCATTCAAGTGTAAGGATTGAAGCTTGGAAATGAGATTCAACTCCCATTTTGATGCAGATATGAGAGTGTATACTTATTTCTCTTGCATAATCTTCCAGCAAAAGATTTGCTCTTACAAGGCTATGAAAGCTCCATGAGGACACAGGTCTGACCTTTTGCAATGAATCATTTCACTAATATCTTCTTGTTTGGCCACTTGTTTGTTTTGAAATTAAAAACAAAAACAAAAACAAAAAAAAAAAAAAAGGAAAAAAAATCCAGTTAAATCACATCCAGTTAGGTGTTTATAAACAAACTTCAGCATTTGTTGTTCAGTTCTGAAGCACGAGGAAAACTGGTATGTCTAAATTATCATAATCTGCAAAATATATATTTAGGAGGACTTTATGGAAGACCTGGCAAGTTTCCTTTTTGTGTCCAGAAAGTCCATGGTTAAGGTTTCCTTGATGCTTTTGGTGCATCCAGCATCAAGGTAAATCTCTTTTTCAATCTAAATCTTTAAAAGGCATTCATTGCCATTCTTCATAGGGAAAAGAGTCTTCAATTGCTAGACCTGAAAGCCTGTTACTGTGATTTTTCCTAAAAATGATGGCTTTTCAGTTACACTCCTGAAAGGAACAAACTTTTAAGGCATATTATTTCATAGAAGTGGCACAAAAGGGGAGATGCTTTTCAGAACCGATTTTTAAGATCTGTAACTTCAGAAAAGTTCACCTAATTTACCTACGATTTCGATAAGAGGAAGTATCTGTGCAAAGCTCTACATGTGAAATGTGAGTTACGTGGAAACTATAGTAACAAGCGTGGAAGAGGGAAGCCAAAGGCAGATATATCATGTTACTACAAAAGTCGCCTTTAAACAACTAAACAACAGCAGCTGCAGAGAATGGGTTTGAAATTATATTTTTCAAAGTATTTAGGAACAGTTAGGTTTTAAAAAATTGACTTTGTACTCTCTATCAAATGTAACAGTGGCTGTTCACAGTTCACATTCACTTTTGAAACAACACAGAAAAGCCCCATGTTGGATTCCCTATAACTTCTGCTGGTTAACACGACCAGCAAGCTCAAAAGCAGCTTCATGTCTTCACAGCACTGAAACCTTAGCTGCCTGCAGCAGAATCAGATTGCTTTCCAGATGCTGGAAATAAATATTCCAGAGGGTTTAGCCTAATGGCTTCTGGTCTGCCCATGCACCTCATGTGTAGCCCCAGCTGTTAAAGCCACTTTGTGACAGAAGGATTCAAAATACTTCCTTAATATTTCTGCTCAGTTTGTATTGCTGTCATTTCAGTCATTTTACCAGACTGGCAATGTCCGGGCTGCAAACTGCAGAGGTTCCAGCATTTAGCATGTGAACAAGCTCACAACTGTAATGTGTTGTGGTATGACAGGTGTGGCTGAGTCTCAGGAGTGCTGGTAGAGACACCTGACCCACACACTGTCGAATATCCTATTCATCATCCTGTACCACACGAGTTATTCATGTCTGTTGCAGACAAACATCTGCTAGAAAGTGTCCTTCCTTTTTCCTTATGTGCAGGCTATCAAGAACCTAACAGCACGTAGCTGGAATATATTTATGTCTTCTCACAACAGAGTGGGCTGACGCAAATGTTTTGGAAACTCCAGTAACCAACCTGAAGATGGAAATTTTACAGACAACTAAAGCCAAACATATCATGCTCCTGCAAACAGAGATCCCAAGTGAGGTCCTTTGAGCCCTCCTGGAACAAGGAGGGAGGTGCTGGAATCTCCCTCTCATGAGGATGCCCCTCAGAGCTCAAGAACTCTCAAGTTCGTGGTGCTCAGAGGACCATCACTACAAGCTGACAACAGGGCCTGGGCTGATACCCTCACTCCTCAAGGCTCAACCCTCACACACTGAGAATGCTGAGACATTCAGTGTGAGCATTTCACTGACAGCTGAGGGGAATTTCTCACAGTCACAGCTTTGTATAAACTTCTTTTTTGGGTGTGTGCATGTGTGTATGAATTGAATACTCTATAGCTACTATAGCACAAATACTGCCATGTCAGATCTAAAATTGTCACCATTGTAATTGTAGTAAATTCCATTGAATCACTTTAAAAATGTTAAATTAGTTGATAGATTAAAAGCTGCTAAATCCTTTAGACATAATTCACCAAGTCTGAGCCTGTTTGGCAAAGGGTAACAACTGTACATTGTGACCCAACAGAAAGGTCTCTCTTATCCCTTTTTACTCTTACCTTTTTCCATCTTTATCATTTTCATTCTGACCTCTTGTAAATCATTCTAAATTGATTCTATTTTGATCTTCCTTTGTATGTTTGTGGTAGGTTGACCCTGACTGGATGCCGGGCTGGATGCCAAGCCATTCTATCACTCCCCACCACAACTGCACAGGGAAGAGAAAATATAATGAAGGTTTCATGGGTTGAGGTAAGGTCTGGGAGAGATGGCTCACCAAATACTGTCACAGGCAAAAGCCTCAAATTGGGGATATTAACTGAATTTATTAGTAACAAAATAAGAGCAGGATAATGAGAAGAAAAATAAAGCTTAAAAACACCTTCTCTCCACTCCGAGGCTCCAGCTCCTCCCCCCCAGCAGCACAGGGATTTGGGGAATGGGAGTTTAGGTCAGTTCATCACAGGTTGTTCCTCACACTGCTCAGGCACAGGAGTCCTTCCCCTGCTCCAGCCTGGGGTCCCTCCCATGGGGGACAGCCCTCCATGAACTCCTCCAACACGAGTCCATCCCACGGGCAACAGTTCTTTGTTAATTGCTCCAACACGGATTGCTTTTCCACAGAGTGCAGCCCTCCCAAGAACAGCCTGCTCCAGTGTGGGCTCCCCACAGGGTCACAAGTCCTGCCAGGAAACCTGCTCCAGTGTGGGTGCCTGGAGCATCTCCTGCCCATCCTTCACTGTCCCTGGGGTCTGCAGGGCTGGTCCTCTCACATATTCTCACCCCTCTCTGGCCACAGTTATCTATGCAATAACTTTTAATTTTCCCCCCTTCTTAAATATGTTATCACAGAGGTGTTCCCACCCTTCCTGATGGGCTCAGCCTTGGCCAGCCGTGTGCCCAATGTGGAGCCAGCTGGCATTGGCTCTGTTGGACAAGGAGGACACTTCCAGCAGCTCCTCACAAAACCCAACACAACCTCCTGGAGTTCAGAAGATCTACTTTGATCTTTGCTGTTGTAACTTCACACCTTGTGTGCAGCCCCATTTGCTTTGCTGCAGATACTGGTTCCAGCTGCTCTGTCCCTACAAAGCAGCAGAAACTGGAGTCAAGGACTGAGACTTTACAGAGCTCTGTCAAGTCGTATTTAATTTAATTCTGGCAATGGAACCCAGTGACAAAGCAACGTGTGCAGCAGAGCAGGACTCTGGATGGGTCCTGAGCTCGTGCCGGCAGCGGCAATAAGGAGAAGATAGCCAGCTTAAATGTGGTTTACAGGGTGGGTTAGGGACTGGCTTTAGACCAACTCCCTTAGGAACATCAGATCCCCCATCACAGAGAAAGAGAGAAGCAGAGAAGTGCTAAATTTCTAGAGAGAGTTGCTGCTGGGGACTCTTCCTACACGCTGGAAGGTGCTATAAGAGCTTGGCCAGGACTGTTGTGCAATATTTATGGCATTGCTGCAGTTCTCCTCTGTGGAGCAGATGAGCAAAATCCTCATTTAACCCAAGCTGTGGAGGTATTCACTGAGCAAACAGCAATATTGCAGCTCCAGGCCCAGTTTGGTTGTTAGAGGAATAATCATTGTATCTGCACATTTTTGCAAATGATGGGAACAATGGCATACGTACAGAGGTTGAAAGATTTGTTTTATGAATGTGTTTTAAAATCCTCTTTTACTGCCTCTTCTTGTGAATATATTAATCTAAATGTGACAGGATTTATCAGGATTCCAAAGAAGAGAAAAGAAAAATAATTAACATTGTGTTCTGGTTAGCTAATACCACACTTTAAAAGCCACTGAGCGATAGATGGGGTTTGTGAGAGGGGCTTTTTAGTCCTTATATGAAGTGCTGGAAAATGACTGGGTGGAGGAAGGTTGTTGATCGTGGTCAATCCTGGACCTGGTTGTGTTGAGAAGCTTTCTGGTACCAAGTTGTCTGAAGCCTGAGTGCATGGATGGAGTCACCTAACCCTGAGATTTGGGTCGGGAAAAGATTCCTTCTCCTTCCTCTTCCCCTGTCTCTCTTCCCTGCCTCCAGTCATGAGCACTGTAGGGGGAATTTTGCTCCTTTCTGCAGCACTGTCTGTGGTCAGTTTCTGGGAGCATTTGGATACCTTTCTGTAACAAATTCAGTAGATTTCACCACTAGCATCATATCAACTTGGCAGTGTGGCACCTTTCAAAATAGCGATTATTTTTAGGTTCTTTGCTGTCATGTCAAACCACAGCTTCAGACCTAAATGCCGTGACAGAACACCATTGTTTTTAGCTAATCTCAAGTTTCAGTGTTGCCCCATATTTCCATTCTCTGCTTTGTGTGACTGTCTCCAAAGCACGGCAGCCATAGGATGATGTGTGTAACGAGGTGTCTCATAGACAAGTTAGAAGTAAGGCAATTCATTAGCCCATGCATCTCAGTATTACTCTTGCCCTTTTCCTCCTGAGAATAGTGTTCTTTATCTCACAGCACAAAGCAGAGACAGACCAAAATAGCAACAAGTTATTTTGTCTGCCTTATATGCAAAGGCTCTACAGCAGTGACTGTCAAACTGAAGCTACATTTTATTTCTGCAGCTGTTTCTTCAGTGCTCTAACACTATTATTAATAGTCCCTGTCACCTGTGCAGCCCCTCGGAGTTGTAAGTAATTTGATAAACGTTATACAAACTTACTGGGAAGCATTAAAAATTAAGTAGACACCCTTACTCTTACCAGCTAACTCAATTCTCATAATTACTTCATAGCCTGGCTTTGCCTTTAAGCTTAGTGAAAGTCTTCCAGACACCTCTTTCCTTGACTTACTTTATACTTCTGTTTTTGCTAAATCATTTCTAAATCATAGTATTGGTACAGCTTTTTCATATCTAGACTGGCAAGGCACTAGTGGAAATAATACAGATTCCTTGTCTAACTTTCCAGGCCACTTTAATTAAGAGGCTGAAGTGATTCTGAACAAACACCGGAGCACATCTTGTTAGTAGTGCTACAATGCTACTACTAGGTGTAGAAACTCCCTGCAGTTAATGATTCTTGTTGATGCTGGTGAAGCAGTAGTAGCAGCAGAGACCTTAGTGTAGCAAGCTCTCTGTGTCGTAGCATCATTTTCATCTGCTTATCATTTTAAATTGCCAGGTGATGTGACAGGAAGTATTCAAGCTATTATTGCAGTACTGCCGTGATTAGAAAGCTGGAAAAAAAATGTGTGCTGGAAATAAATTTGGAAACTTCTGACATCCATTTGCATTTCTGAAGGCTCACCCAACACGGGTGGTTTCTATCCAGGGTAGAACACACAGTTCTGTTAACATATTTTTCTCTTTTTTAATGAAATTGTGAAGCTTTGACAGGCAGTGCTTTTGTTGTCCCCTCCTGAATTCCTGCAGAGCCCCTGCCAAGCATCTCCCCTGCTGGAATAGCCCCCTGGCCCTGCCTGCTGGACTCCCTTCACCCCACATCCTCTCAATGCTTTCATAAGCCTGTTTGTATGAATACATTGAGATTGCAAAACCATTGTTTCCGTGCTGCAGAAGCAGGGACCAAAAGCTACAGTGGTTATAAAAATTGTGCAATGGAATTTTTTGTGTTTTCAACACTGCTCCTGGCCCTGAGGGGATCTGTGCAGTGCCAGCCTGTGCCCTCTCAGCAGACTCAGCAAGCCTTTGTGGTACTTGTGGTGCATCAGTATTGAAAATAGCTCATGTTTTATTGTAAATTACAGTTATTTGCAGCTTCCAGTCTTGCAGTTCCCACTGCACAGAGATCAAGGACCCAATTTTTCCTTTGTGTCCATCAGTGTAAATCAAGATTAACTCCAGTGAAGTCAGTCTAACCACAAGTGTAAAACTAGGAGGAATGAAAGGAAAATCAGTCTACAAACAACTTGGGTTCTTTTACTTTTAAATAGCAAAATTAATGCTGCTGTTCTGCAGACACAGGGTGACCTGCAAAGTACCAGCTCATGCATTACTAATGTATCTCCATTTAAATGCAGATTTTAGCTCCTAACACAGAACTTGAGGGAAATCCTCTCCAGATAAATTGTAATAGGATACCAAATGGTGATTCAATATTTCACTTTAGCTTGTGTTCCAGCTTATCGATCTTTATTTTCTGTCATTTCAATGCAGCATTTGCCTAGGGGGAAGAAGATTACATTCATTATAATAGGGCTTTTAATTAATAATTAGTTATTTTGATATTCCAAACACCCGTGCCACCAGTGGCAATCTGCTTGTATTCCTTTCCTAATCTCTATTTTCAGTGGAGGAAACCAGCAAGGTGTGACTTTACATATTTCAGGAAGTAATTGAGACACACAGTTGAGAGAAGGAAGTGTAGTATAAATCTCACAGTATCATGCTTATCATGGTACTGCTTTGTTCTGTCATTTGTGGTGACAGTGATAAGAGACTGAAATGATTTGCTCTGGCCATATATGACAAGTTTAAGATGAAGTTTTTTTCTGAATATACCTCCCTCAAGCCCTGCTTAAGTGCAGCTTATGAGACATACATGAAACCCTGATATATATATATATCTATAGATATATACATATATATATCTCCTAAACAGTACAATGAAGTCATAGAAATAATGTTTGTAAGTCTGCCAGATCATGAATACAATTATAAAGAGGAATGACCTGATACTGGGTTAGTGTTTTTGCAGCACCCAACATGAAGGCTCCCACTCTATTTCTCAGTTTCCAAGCTGCAAGCTGGCAGCAAAAGGATTGCAAGCAAGGCTTAGGTCTCATTTATGGGGCCATCAAATCAAAAATAACTCCCAGAGGTGGCAGAGGTATAAATATGATGAGATTTTAAAATAAATATTTAGGTTTGGGATTTTTCTTTGAGAATTTATATAACTTGACTGCTTATAGGATGCGTTTTGTTAGCATTTCCACATGCTGTTCTTGCAACCATAAAAGCCAGCAGTTTTTGAATTAACATTTTTCACATGGCATCCTTAGATTTGTATATTTTTTAAAAATACCAAAATATGAGCAATAAAATAGTGGTAATTGGCAATCTTGGGGTTAGTGAGACCTCTTTTGTCATATAACTTGGTCAGCAAAAGAGATGTCTAAGAAATAATGATCTTTGTGATTATCCTCCTTTGGGAAGCTCACCTACATGCCCTCAGATTTCTTCCCTAGATTATTTCCAACATTCCCAAACCCCAGCAGATTCAAACACGTGCTAAACAAAACAAAAGCTGCTAGAAAAACATTCCTGCACTACCTCATTAAAATAAGCCCTCTCCATTTCCATGTTTAGGTCTGAATTAATGGTATGTTACAATCCATCAGGAATTCATTACTGATAAGAACAATAGGCACATCATAAAAAATTACCTTAGATTGTGTTGGGTGGTTGGGGGTTTTTTGCTGTTGTTTTGGGGTTTTTTTTCCCCAAAAAAATAAAGGCAGGAACAGCATCTACTTTTAATATTGAAGTCCATGAGATGGAGGGTAATGAAAAGCAGTATAGCTACAGTGGAGGAGCTGGGTAGAGCATTTTTCTCATCAATGGTCTATTATAATCAAGATAAGATGTCTTTTAATTAGAAAATTCTAAAATTCAGAGTTTTTAGAGATTCAGTTTTTTGGTGGTTTGTTTTTTTTTTTTTTTTTAAATTACAATGTGAAACCCTTTATTAAAATTGGGTTTGGTACCCAGTAAATCTATAAATACTAAATATTGCAAAACAAAAAGGTGGTTTTCTTTGGAATGCATCTCATGAAAAATAATCTCATTAGCAAGAATGGGCGTTGTAACAGGGCTTTTCTTCCCAAGGCATAAGCTCTTGCTAGGACTGAACAAATAAGACTGACATTCATTTTTCTTTAAAAAAGGGAATGGATCAGGTATGAACTGATAAAACTTTCCACTTGTTTGACCTTGTAAACTCACATCAAAATGCATGACACAGCAGGAAGTTTGCCTAGCAGCAGTAGGGACGTACATCCTCTTTATTTCCTTTACGGGCTCAAACCTAGTTTTTCACATTAATTACTGTTCATTTATTGAATGGAAAGCATGCATTTTTAATTATGTTAGTGGAAACGTTGGGTGGCTGTGAAACCAAGTGCTTGGAATTGGTCCATTTGAGCCACGTGAATCAGCAGTACTGTCTTATAGGGTTTTATTTTTTCACTTCAGCATTTCAAACTGGGATCCTTCTGCAAAAGAAAACCTGATAAAGATAAAAGGCTCCATCTACTGGGCAAGAATTTTCAATTTAGAGAAAAAGAAGAAAGCTCTCATTTTCACTTAATTTTATGCTTGAAGAAATACAGCTTTAGATTTTGTTTCATTAAGCTGCCATGTTGTTGTTAATTCTTGCCTTCTACAGAGCCATTATTTCATATGCCAAACATTAAGTATTATTCTGACTCTTGAGCAAGAAGCAATAAATGACACTGAGTGGGTTTTATACAGCAGTTGATCCACGAAGTTCTTCCTCCCCACCCCCTTCAAGCTTCAATACACCGTAAGGAAAAACGGGTAATTTGTGTGTCAGTATTTTAAACTGACTGGCAACATTCACAACTTGACCACAGCACTTAAGACAGTATTTTTGGGAGTATTTTTACACAGGGAACTCTACCCATGTGTTACCTCCTCATTAAATGACTTGTTTACCTGCAAGCAGTGAAATCTGGGTTCTCTGGCAATGCAGACCAGAGCATCACCCTCTGGCAAGGCACAGCCCCCGTGGCCTCTGCTCTCTCTTAGCACCTTTATTTTAGGGACACAGCTGATCTAGTACAGTAGCACTTTTTGGTCTTCTCTCTTTTCCTCCCTCTTTGCTGCATTTCTGCACTGCATCGCAGTTATGCTCCCAGCTCCTGGGAAATTCAAACGGCAGGACTTTTCCATTTGCAGCAGATTTTTCCTTCAGGATTAATGCACAATTTGGCAGTGCTGGCAGGCCACACATACTTGATCTTCCTGAATATTCTCCCCAGCTGCAGCTCTCCTTGTATCCTCCATGGGAATCCATCTTTGTGCTGCCAGCGTGTAAGAACTGTCATTTGGCTTGTTTTACAAGCTAAACCAAAGGATAGTCTTAAGAGTTCTCGTTCAGACCCTTTCTAGAAGCAAGGACTAACAGATATGACTAGTCCTAGAGTGCCTTTGAGGAAGTTGGTATGTTTGCAAAATGCAAGCAATGCTGTCTCAAAAAGGGAAAAAATGAGAGACAAAATTTCAACTGCATGTCTTGGCACGTGTTAGAGTAATGGTTTCTGATGTACACGGATTCCTACCTCACAAGGCACGCAGGAGGAGATGCAAGACACTTCATTTGAAGTTGTGGAGTAATGTAACCTTTAACTGCTGGCCCTTGCTCTAGAACTGTTCACATTTTAAAAATCATAGGCATGTTGCTGAGCTAAAGCAAATCTCAAATTTGGAACTACAGTAAGATCCTCTGCCTTGTTTTAATTTAAATACCTTTACTAGCACTGGTACTTGAGCTGATGCTAACGAAGTACAAATTTCCAGATGTGAAACTGTGGGGAATATCCGACATAACAGCTTCTGAAACAATCTGCTGGAAACTCTAAATGTTAATTTGGGGATTGAGTAGTAATTTATTCCCACTACAGGTCACCATACAAGCCTTCTAATTTATTCAACAGATGTATTTTAGATTATATTTATCTGGGTTAGATTTACTCGGCTATTTTTCCATTTCTTCTGGGAGCAGCAGTCTTTTGAGGCAAACGCACTGATGTGCACTTATTGCTGTGGAGTAACCCTGAGCCTCATTTATGTTTTACAGCTAACCAGGCGCTGAAGTTTGGAACTCTTGTCAGTACTTCCAACACCTATGACAACTCCGGGATTGTGACCATAGAAACAGACAAGCCCTTGCTGTGGACCATGGCTATCAAAACATAAGATCAGCTACAGCCGCCTCCTCTGATCCCACACGACTCCAGTTACTGCCAAATCTCACTGAATTAAGACGGTAAAGCTGTTCCAAAAGATACAAGCAGACACTGATTTTATGTATCGAATGGCAAACAAGTCTGAAATAAAAGTCACTTGAGATCCAATCAAAATTACTTCAGCAATAGAGTACTTCATTCTGGTCCTCACACTGCTCAATCAGAAGACACATGAGCAGCCACCCAGTACAGTCACAAACAGAACTGAATGTAAAGCAACTGCTGCTGCTTATCTGCTGAGTTCAGGCTACTGTTACAAAGCAGTTTATTCCAATGCTGAACTATTTTCTCCCCTTTTGCTGAAAGGAAATACAGTACCCAGTTGCACATAGCGTAACTGTATTACAACGTGATACCACTAAGATTAGTTAATCTCATTTTTCTGTCCGGGTTTGTAACATATGTAGGTGCTGCTAAAGATTTCTCAAGAAGAAGAAGAATTGAACTTTTCTACTTAAGAAGCAAAGTTTGAAGAAGCTTCAGTTTTGCTGTAACACCAATACCAGATTTCCAAGTATTAAGTGTTCTTAAAATCTGTAATAGAAATACCATTGTAGCTCCTGCAAATACCACATGCTTCCAGTAAGCTTTCTGGAGTGAAATAAATTTCTTAATCTCAATCTAAGGAGGAATAGCATTGCACTTACTACAGGTTTTGCAGGCTTAGTTCTTAAAATCAAAATGTTCAGTCATTTACTAATGGAAACTTCCAGGTCACTTCATAATTCTGTGTGTAGAACAGTATCCAAAATCCTTTCCAACAGTGTGAGCAAGGTGTGGATTTATTTCTGACAGCTGAATTATCCTCAAATGGTACATCTCAGTAACCAGCTAACTTTGGCTTTTATAATTATGCCATCAGAATAAGGACTGGCCATGCCAGTTCTTCATTTGATGGAGTTTTTTCTCCAGTCAAGTACATAATGTAACCTAGCAGGGCTTCCAAATGCAGAACGGAATTAATGATAATGGTGGTGATTCCAGAAAGTAGTGACAAGAATTCCAGTTGATAAGACTTTTAAATCACTACTTGAAAACATACAGTAATGCTGTTTTCTTGCTGTTTTTCTTGCTGGAGCAATGCTGTTCCAGTGCTTAATTTACTGCTTGGTAAACAGCTCCTGAAGAGAGGTCAGACAGTTGTCAGCCTTGGAGGCTTTCAATATCTGACTGGACAAAGCCTTAAGCAACACTGACCCAGCCTGGAGCAGGACATTGGACTTCCTACCTGAATGATCCTACTGTGGTTAAAAGAAGTAACAAAACAAACAAAAGGCACTACTACTAAAAAAAAGTAATCTTGTAATACAGACAGGTATGATCACATACACTTTAAAAGAGAAATAAGATGACAAGAATGTTTGAAAACCCAAACTGAGCTTGTTTAATATCAAACAAATTAAAGCTGTGAAATCTTTGCAGTAGGTGTCACAACTGCCATCTTCTTCTTCTTCATGATGAATATTCAGCCACCTCTGTTGAGAGAACAAAGTAGTCAGTTTCAACTAACCAAGTGATCCCACCTGAAGTCTAATTTATCCTCCCACCATGCCTTGCTAGGACAACCTTTACTACCATTACTGCTTATCTCCTACTTTCAAACACTTCTCCTTGGTATAACCAAGCCACACACCGTGGTCACAGAAGAGTATTTAATCTCTTCCAGTGTTAGAAAGGGCATTACATCAGCTCTGGAAAATAAGAGGAGTTTTAATTGGTACTGATAATAGGTCAGTACCATGGTGCCAGTCAACTTAAGGGTCAAGACTTCCCTGCTGCAATGTTCATTCCAAAAGGGATTTTAGAGAGTGCAGCTACACATAAAGTTTCAAACACATCTAGCAGTCAGTAAATGAAACAAGAACCAACTTTGTTCTGTGTCCTGTCATCCTACAGCACACCCACTCAGTTTTCCCTCCCTTACCATCCCTGTTTACTTTGGATACCCAAATTATAAACTAGAAACTGTAAGAGTATATAAGATCCAAACAAAGTAAATGTTCTATGGTCAAACACACACTGAGGAACTGAAAACCAAAATATCTAAAGTTCAGTTTTGATGCAGAATACTCAGAAAAAAACACTGAACTTTTGTGCATGTAATATTTCACAGCATGCTAAATTAACAACCTAGTTGCTGATCAAGTCCTTTGACTCAAGTAATTCCTGTCATATTACACTAACATGTGGAATGCACAGACACTAAAGCAACACAGATCCTGCAGAGCTCACCAACATCCTCTCTTTTAAACTGAACAGGCAGAAATGAAGTGAAATAGGTCATATTTACTTACACAATTATATTGTTGATTGGGATATGGATCAATTTGACGAAGAAACCAATAAATCCCATTATTGCAAAACCTATTGCTGTTGCCATGGCAATCTTCTGGAACTCTGCAAAAACAAAACAAAATTCTGTGTAGGGAGCCTCATGTATGGTATACTGATGTGCACTGCAGTGTCCAAAAGAGAGAGCCCTCTTCAGAGAACAACGTTCACACAGGAGATAGTTCCAAAGCAACCTGCAGTGACCATGAGAAGTGAATTCACTTTTTCAGAAGACAGATGAGATTTTGAAAGAGAAGGGGCTGCTTTCCACAAAGAATGACCGATCACATTTTTTTTTTAAAAGAAGAATCTGAAATATCCACAGCCCATGACAATTCATGGAACACTTATTCCATTATCTTTCCTTTACACCCCTCTAAGCCCTGAAAATAATCACCAAAACAATATCAAAACCAGAAAAGCTCCAGTTATGTCTGTCACAGGAGAAGACCACCTTAAATCTCCACAAAAATTGAATACTTGTGATATTTTCAATTATTTTAAGACAGCAACCATGAATTGGAATAAGAAGGTCAACAGCTCCTCACAAACCTGCCAATCCAACAATGTTCTTTACTGATCTCAAAAGGCGTCAGTAAACTTAAGAGTCATAGAATTGTTCATCCTGAGCACATGAATAAAGCATTGTAACTACTACCATTAAGGATGACCAGCTGCATTCTGGTTATAGTTACAGGTTTTCTCCAGTGCCTTTGAGAAAGTCCAAATCCTACTCTTCTACACTCCCAGCAACAAAATCCTTCTTGTCCCAATCAGGCAGTGACTGACAACTGTGGAGCACTGAATGGGCACTACAAAAAGCAATTCTAGCTCCATTCAAGTCTCTTAAAATGAAGTGTTTCCTCCAAGGTCATGTAACAAGCAGTTTACACCTGAACTTCCCCCAGGCTGACTGCAAGCAGTCAAATTTGACTGCTGCATTTGTCACTTCAAAGTGCACACAAGTTCTTTTCAGATCAGTTTAGTTAATACAGGAGAAGTGTTACTTGCCTTTATCAAAATGGCTAATTTCAGCTACTTAGCCTCTTTCACAAAGTGAGTTTTAGTTCCAGTCACACACCTATGTACGTACCAGAAAAGAACACACTGAAGTGCATTACAGCCAGAACCATAAACCCATTAAAATGTAGACAACTGCTCAAGTTTAAATCTCATATTGACAGCTGAGAGACATTCACAGCCAATGGATCAGCAGAAGTGACACATGGCAAGACACGTGGTTAAGATACAAGATGAACTAAGGATTGTGTTCTGGTTCATTGTGTGCTTTACCTTTCCTGTCAGGCTTGGTGCACCTTTTGACAAGTCGTATGGAGTCTTTCACAAACTGACGGCTGGGTTCCACGAATTGCATTACCTGATCCATGATTACCTGCAAAGTACACTGAAAAAACAGAATTTTTTAATTACAGAAGCAGCAATTGCCTACAGAATTTGTAAAGATTTAAAGTGAATTAAAACTTCATGCTCCAAGCGAAGTGGACTTTTTTAAAAGATACTTCCACTTTGCAGGGAGTGAAGCTGTAAATAAACAGTAAATAAACACGAGGGCCTATTTCTGACTGCAAAAAGTGAAACATGGAAAATTATGCAGAAAACAACAGCCTCGTCAGGGTTTGCTTTCAGCCGTGTTTCAGGAAGCACCACTGAGGGCGCCCGGGCAGAGAGACAGAGCTCAGAGGCTTCCCAGTCCCTACCCCAGTTCCATCCCCAGCCCCTGCCACGGCCCCAGTTCCAGTTTCAACCCCAGCCACGACCCCAACCCCAGTCCCTGCCCTGACCCCAATCTCAGCCTCAGCCCCTGCCCCAGACCCAGACCCAGTCCCAGTCCATCCCCAGTCCCAGACCCTGCCCCTTTCTCAGTCCCATCCCCAGCCCCATTCCCAGCCCCTGCCCCAGCCCGTTCCCTCCCCATCCCCGGGGCAGCGCCTGTTTCTCCCGTTCTCCCGGCCAACAAGGCCCAGCCATGGCCCCGAGAGCCCCGGAGGGGATCAGTGCCCTGACCCTCAGGGGCTCTGCCGGACGCGGGTCCCGCTGGACGCCGGGCCCTCCTTCCCAAACCTTCCCTTCCCAAACCTTCCCTCCCCGCCCAGGCCCAAGCCCGGGCCCGGGCCGGCCCTGCCCGCGGGGGTGACCCCCTGGGACAATCCGTGGGACAATCCGTGGGACAATCCGTGGGATAACCCCGGGACAATCCGTGGGATCCCCCCGGCCCATCCCCCGTCCTGCCCTCACCGCCCGCTCCGCCGGCACCGACACGTCGCACAGCGCGGGGAGGCGGGGCTGTGACGTCATCAAAATCGCCCGGAACAGCTACGTCATCAAGTTGGGCGGGGCCGTGACGTCATCTCGCTGGCGCGGGGTTTGGGGCGGAAAAGGCGGATTTGGGGCCGGGGCGGGGTTAGTTTTTAATGGAGTTCCGGCGGCCCCGGCGTCCTGCCGCGGGCCGGGGAGGGCGGGGGGGACCCGGTGCAGGGGTGGCCGTGTGGGGTGTGGGATATGGGGTGTGGGATATGGGGTGCGGGATATGGGATATGGGATATGGAGTGCGGGATGCGGGATATGGAGTGCGGGATGCGGGATATGGGATACGGGTTGCGGGACATGGGATATAGGATATGTGGTGCAGGATATGGGATATAGGATGCAGGGTGCGGGATATGGGATACGGGGTGCGGGATATGGGATATGGGATGCGGGATATGGGATGCAGGGTATGGGATATGGGGTGCAGGATGCGGGATATAGGATACAGGGTGCGGGATATGGGATATAGGATATGAGGTACAGGATATGGAATGCGGGGGATAAGCGGGGGGAATTCTGTGATTCCATGGTTCAATGATTCCACGAAGCAGCGATGTGCTTCCCCCAGGCAGCAAGCCCCGGGAGGTGTAGGTTGGGCATCAGGAGGGGTTTCTTCGCAGGGAGGGTGAATGGATACTGGAATCATAAAATCATGGAATAGCTGGGTCGGAAGAGACCCCCGAGATCATGAGCCCTTGATCCAACCCCACTGTGATTGCCAGGCCAGGGCACTGTGGCCGAGGCCACATCCAGTCTCACCTTAAACACCTCCAGGGATGGAGAACACACCGCCTCCCTGGGCAGCCCATTCCAATGTCTGATCACTCTGTAAAGGATTTGTTCCAAATATCTGTGGAAGACTCCGGGGCTGTGGACAGCTTTGGCCTTGGGAAGATGCAGCTGTAGGCATGGGAAAGCAGAAGAGAAACATCTGTGGCCTTGTACCAGGCATGGGAGAGTAGAAGAAAGGAGAAAAACAAGTGTGACTAACAAGGTGTGTTTTGAGACTCACCAGCAGGAGGAGAGATGAGGACCACCTATCAGAAGATGAGCAAAGGCTTGTGGACAAGAACCTATAGCCAATGAGGTGTAGCATGTATGCACGTGGACAGATAAAAAAGAGCATGAAGACAAGGCTCCTGTTTATTAATAAAGTGGTTGTTAGTTGCTACTTGCCAACAGCCTGGGTGTGTGTGTTTGTCTTTGTCTGTCGCAGATATCCAACCTGAACCTCCCCTGGCACAGCTTAAGCCTGTGCCCTCTTGTCCTGGAGAGGAGACCAGCCCCACCTGGCTACACCCTCCTTCTGGGGAGTTGTAGAGTGATGAGGTCTCCCATGAGCATGCTCTTCTTCAGACTAAACACCCCCAGCTCCCTCAGCCTCTCGTCACAGCACTTGGGCTCCAGTCCCTTCATCAGCCTCGCTGCCCTTCTCTGGACCCTGTTCCAGCACCTCAGCATCCTTCCTGAACTGAGGGGCCCAGAGCTGGGCACAGCACTCAAGGTGTGGCCTCACCAGGACTGAGGATAGGAGCAGAATCACTGCCCTGGTCCTGCTGGCCACACTGTTCCTGATCCAGGCAAGGAGGCCACCTGGGCACACACTGGCTCGTGGTCAGATGGGCTGCCCAGGGAGGTGGTGGAGCCCCCATCCCTGGAGCTGTTGCAGGAAAGACAACGTGGCACTCAGTGCCATGGTTTGGGTGGCAAGATGGTATGAGCTCACTGGTCTCAGACACCTTTTCCAAGCTATTTGTTTCTGTGAATACACCTGTAAGAAATGCTGTTCCATGAAGGGATGGAGCGGGAAGGAGGAGAAGACCCCAACAAACAAACAAAAACCCACTAAAAACTTGTTCAGGCTGTGATTGCCCAGGAGTCAGAGGTCACTTTTTTCCCCACTGTGCACTACAGGAGTTCATCACCTTGGAAAACACCTGGGGTTTATCTGTGTGCAGCACTGAAAAGTGGGAAAGCCTTATATATTTCAGTGCCACAATGTGGTGTAGAACTTCCTTGCATGAGAGGGAAAAAGGCTGTCACTGCCTAAAGTGAGCACTTCCTTGCTGTTTTTGAAAGAAAAACTTCATTTTGTGACAGGCAAAGGCAGAACAGACAACACAGATTTATTTTTTTAATCCTTATGTTGCTTTTGATGTTATTGACTTCAGCCTAGAACTCTGTCCCTGTAGGCTGCCACCTTTGAGTTTATATTAAGTATCCAAAGCTTATTCAGTCAGACTGTGGGGCTTTTGCAGCCACATTAGGCAAATGCTTTGCTGGTCTCAACTCCCTGTTGCATATAAGTCTGCACAAACTATTTTTCTGGGCGTAATTTTACCTGGCAGCCTTCATTACAGATAAAGTACCATCACATCACAGCAGGATTTTTTGAGAGCCACCTTCTTTTTCTGTGTCCACAGGGCAGGTCCCTCAGTATTTCTGATCTCCCTCAGAGATAAGCTTTGTACTTGGCTCTGGAGAGCTCTTGGCTTGAGGTCCTCTGCACCTTTACTCCAGAACTCTGCCTTTGGATTGGATTTTGCTTCAAATGGTTCTTCGTGCATCACTATTCCTCAGATGGGACCACAATTCTGGTGGCCAGATTCTGCTGGACCTTTTCCATCGGCCTGCCAGCACAGAAGGATTACAGAGTCAGTCAGACCTCCCACAACAGATATGTGTATGATTTGTCCCTTGTTTTTTGAGGCAAATTTGCAGTCTGCAAGGATGGGCAGTGTCACTCCTCAGGGAGAGGAAGATCCCTAAGGGAAGCAGCTGAGGGCCTGATAGCCACAGTGTGTGGTGGGGCAGAGTGGGTTGCTGCCCCTCTGCATGACAATCAGTACACAGAGGCAGATTTTGGTGGGTTTAGTCTCGTTTGGTTTGTCCCTTCAGTGTCACAGATAAATGCCAAAGACTTTGCCATCAGACTAAGCTCACATTTCCAGCTTTGCTGCATGATGAGCCTTGCTGTGAACCATCCCCACAGTACAATGGTTTCCACAGCACTAGGTTCCTGCTGAGAGGAAGAAAAATTAACCTGAAACAAGAAGACACGTGTGTGAAACAATGCATGGCACTTCTGTTTGGATTAGACCTTGATTTTAAAAAGCATTTACTGAAATAAAGCTTTGTTTCCCTCCCTCCCTCCAAAAAAAGTAAAATAATCTCTATTTGAAGTTGGTTTTCCTGGGGAGAAATGTTCTGGAGCATCACAGTAAATCTTGCCTGGCTTAATAATGTGGCTTTGCCATGAGTAGTACCATGGGTTCTCTGTGGGGTAGAGAAGGTATCAGTGGTCCTGTCTCAGCTGTCCTTCAGCCTACCAGGATGAGCTCCCCTCTTTGCCTGCCAGGCTGTGAGCTTGGAGCTCAGCAGCTTAGGGAAGAGGCAGAGTGCTGTTTTGAGTACCCAGAATATTTGCTGCTCTTCCTCAAACCATTTTCCAGCATTCGTGGAGGTTTTGGTGTCTTTGAACTAATACCTTATTACTTAGATTTCAGGGCAGCTATGTTACTGTTCTGTGTGTATTTACAAAGAGCCATCTGCTTTTATGGAAGATGTTTACATCGCCCAGGCGTTTTGTATTTGTTTTCATTGAAAGGCACATTGTTACTAGGGCGTTTTGTTTCTTCTTCTTTATGGTTCTTGCAAGGCTGAGGAAGAAAGTGGTGTGCTTGCACCTGTAAATTTTCATGGCAGTTTTGCAAGTCTGCATTTATAGCACTGCCTAAGCAGTACATAACCATTCCCTCAACAGAAAGAATAGACCTTGTAATCCTGTATAGTAGTGTGCTAATGCTGATTTGCTTCTGAATATTGCATAAAGTGGAGGCACATCAGGGAGCTTTTCATCCTATGCATGACCAAGGATGAGAGAGTTCCTTTGATGGTAGTTTTATTTTGCATATTTACACATTTTGGTTTGTAGGACATGAAAGATGAATATCTGCTTTCAACTGTGGGCACATTAGACTGTTGTATGACATCCATCCCCCTGTATCTGGACATTTATCCATGAGGAGTGAGCTCAGCCTCCTCTTCAGCCTCTCCCATTCCTTGCTGCCCAGCGTGCATCCCACTGCAGCCTGTGGGACATGGTGGGGTGGTGGGAGCCAGAGCTGCCAGCAGCAAACATTGCTAGCAGCAAACAGTTTTGGGATCAACTGGAGAGCAGAAAGGACACAGTCTTCAGTATGAGACCCTCAGCCTCTGCACGCTGTGATGGCACACGTGCAACCCCCCAGTGGTGTGGGTGGTCTCTGTCTGACTGGGTCTCCAAGCTCCTCTGTTTCCCTGTGGGTAGAAACCCCATTTTCGCTATCCTGACTATTCTCCAGCCCCAGGCAAGGAGGAAGAGCAAAGTGTCTGCTCCTGTTCATGAGGCTGGTGCTGCCTGGCCTGAGCAGCAGCTCGATGGCAGGGGCAGTGCTCCTCTCTCTGCCAGCCAGAGCAGAGAGACCAGGCACTCTGGGGTTTTTTGTTTAAAGGATTACTCTCCATGTCCTAGAAGAAAGTACTTGTAGTGGTCCTGCCAGGTTTCCTGTGGCTGCACAGAAGGTGATACATTTGGGATATGAGGTCTTGCTCAGCTCTCTCCTTCACATCCCAACCCATCCCACAAGAAACAGCAGGCACTGAGCTGCTCCCCTGCAGGAACAGCTAGAGGGGTGAGTGGGTGGGCAGGAGGCACAGCCAGTTCTGTGGCCAGGACCTCTAAATTCCTGTCTTGTGGCAGGCCAGAGGCAAAATTTCTTCCCCAGGGGAGCTTTTAGGAGGGATGGACTATTTGAGCAAGAGTAGCCACTGGGAACAGAACCTGACTTGCCTTCAGGAATTGGAGAGGGAAATGGTTGTCCTGAGAGACAGTAAAAGTGAAGAAAAAGGCTAATAAAACTGGGAAGGTGGCCACCTGTGGACTTACATATGCAAGGAAGAGTGGGCATGGGAGTGTGCTCTGGGTCAGAAAACAGAACAAAGAGCACACAGCAGCAGAAATGTCCAGCCCAAACAAGGGAGCAATGCAGAGGAGGAAAAGAGAGAGGAGAAAACAAAGTGATGGTGTGGGAAAGGTGTTAGGGGACCTCCTGCAGTGGATGCTTTATCAGGTTTCCAAAAGCAGCAGCACAGTAGCCCCATCGACTGAAGCCATGCTAATACTCCATGGTGTGACAGTCAGTGTTGTTGGATGACTAAATAACTACGAAATTCAGTCTTTAGAAATTGCTAAGATATATGGGAGCTTTTATTTCTTAATTCTACATTATCATAAATGTGTTTGATTAATTTATATCTTGAAAAGACCATTGGAATATCTATGTGCTTCTGGCATTTAAAAATGATTTTTAGCTTTTCATTCTCCTAAACAATCCAGAGACTCTGTTTGGACTTGATAAGCACATCCGTGTGATTTACGATGAGAAGAAAGATTATTTCCCTCTTCAGTAGCTGTACAGATGCAGGGGGAGAGCATAAATGAGGAATTAATGTTAGGAAGGAAATGATAGCTCAGATTTGGGGTTCAGAAGGACATGATGAAGTGCTTGTGGTCTGTGTCTTTGGGTTAGCCTCATTAATTATAGAAATGCCACTAGATCAGGCTTTAATGCCATGGTTGTGAAAGGGAGTGTGGCCAGACAGAAACAGTCAACAAGCCCCATCCTTTGATTTGTGCTGCTTAGTATTCAGTGCAGATGAAATATGGGGATGAGGTAGGAGTGCTGTTAAAATAGATTTTTACCAGTGTTAGATTTATTGTATATAATTTTAAAGATGACCTTTTAAAAAAAGGCTGTGTTCAATTTTATTTGAAAGAGAGCACTTGGGAGATTTGTGTCTGTATAATGACAGATGCAAAACGAGAGAAACAAGGGCAGTATTACTAAAATGGCATCTCTAAATGATACTTCAGAATAAAAAAGGTCTGAAGATTAGGTTCCTAGATGGCAAAAGCAATACAGGGGAGTTAACGGAGGAATGGGTTTGCCTCCAGCAACTGTTCAGGTCAGAGAGAGAAAGAAAAATCAAATGTTTATTAGTTTTTCTGACACAATGCTTGTAATGGTTTGTTTTGTTTTAGCACAACTGCAACTGATGGCTGTGGTTTCTTGCTTTGAGGTGCACCACTTTTTAAGGTCTTGGTTTGTTTTTTGGAGTTTTTTGTGCCAGTCAATGTAATTCTTCCACCATTTCTGGGCTCATCCAACAAAAATAAAGTAATTAGAAAAGGAACTTTGGCAAACAACAGGTCACAAAATGTTTCCTCTAAGTCTTGCTCTGGTAAATAGGAGCTGGTGGTACAGGCCATGTCCCTAACTTTGCAATTTCTACCTGGAGACTTTTGTGTATAATAAACAAATTACTGACTCCTTCATAATGAAAATGCTAATAGTGGTTGTGGAAATAAACGTCAGCCTTAAAAAAAAAAAAAAAAAAGAAAGAATAAAACCCAAATTAAAATTGGAAATATTCCCAACTTTAGAATGATTTTTTTTTTTTCTCCAGAGGACAGAAAAATATTTTATGTCAGCAGAAACATTTTTCAGGTGCTGTGTGTGAGTGTTCAGACATTTAAAACTATGCAATGTTTATACGGATTATACATGAGACTCAATTATACAGGAGTAGCAGCAAAGAGTGCACAGAAAGCACTTTTATGAGTGTATTGAACGTGGCTGCTGCTTCAAGCCAAGGGGACAGAGCAACCAGTGTTTGGTGACCATGAAAAACCTGTTCATCCCTGCATGGCTACAGTGTCAGAATATTCATGTAAAGTCCCACTCTCGTGACAAGGTCTTGTTTTACTTTATTTTGGCAAATCTGCACTTATTTCAGTGAGTGAAGCTTGCCCCTCTTGGCAGTTTATGCATGTAGTAAAGGGAACCTTCCCTTTCTGTGGTATTCCACTTTGTGGCTCAGGATGCCTGTTCCATCCCATGACCCACGGATGGGCTGGGCTGAGCTGGACCCCACTCCTGCTCTCTTTATCTGTGTTTTGGTGTAAAAGCTATTTCATTACCTGTTTCATTACCGAGGTTGAGGATTCCAGCTGGCTGGGAGTGTGAGCCACAATGCCATCTTTTCCGTCAAAGGTTAAAAGGTGTTTCTTCAGCTTTTTCCTGTTGTAAAACCAAAAATTTGAGTGAAGTTGAGAGCCACTGCTTTATAAGTGTAGGAACCATTAGACAGGTAGGGTGGAGTGAGCAGCTGAAAGGATAGAGCTGAAGAGACAGAAAAAACCTTCTTACTACTGAAAAGAACAATAACTTCTTGCCCCTAGGTTTTTTTAACCTTTTCTTTTCTCTTTTTCCCCAGCTGATCTGTATAGAATTGGTTGGCTGCTTGTCTTTGCTCTTACCTTCAGATTAAGTAGGACCTTTTCCTTTGGCTCAGGTCAAGCTTTTATCATAGTGTGGAGGTGTCCTGAGTTTGTTGGACAGGAGCTGTTGTGCTTCAGGCGTGCCAGCAGCACGGGCTTTCACAAAGGCTGCTTTGGAAACACACTCTAAATATGTAATAACTTGTGTATAAAACAATCCAGGGGAGTCTGGCTATGTCAGAACTGAAAATCAACTTCGGGAGGTTTCACAGGGTTGGGAATCATTCTTGAACTTCAGAAAAGTTGAATTGCAAAATTTGCTTTGGTTTCTTGTTTGGTTTTGCTTCACTACTCTTTTAAAGATATTTTTTAATGTGTCCCTTTCCTCCTTTTTGCCTTTAGAAATCTTCACTCTCTGTCAGAAATTTAAATGGATCTAGCAATTTTTTTGCTGTTTAATCGCTGGGTGCTGAGAAAGCTTGATAGGACCTGCTGTGTCTGAACTGTGGGCAGTTGCTCTTTAAACATCATTTGAGAGTGACCTGAAAACGTTGTTTTTTGTAGAAGCAGTTTAGCTTGTCAGGGTTGAGTGCATGATCCTCCTCACCCAAGTGAGAATGTAGACCTTTTTTGCTATTGCCTGAATCTCAGTAATTCATTTTTGTTCCTTCATGAGGTTCTGTGGATTATTCTGCTTCTTTGTCTCACCAATAATGTTCCATCTGTTTACTGGGGAGAAGGATTTGGGGAATCACCTGTTCTGCTGGTACAAAGGTATCCAGCAGGTCTTCAACACAAAATTGCTGGTAGTTCCTGTGTCCTGCTGCAATTGGACCAGGCAATGAAACATTTGTCAATCTAATTTCTCTCACTTCCTTTCCCACTAAGATAAAAATCAATTACTTCCACCATTACTGAAAAGACAGAATCCTGCAAGATGGTGTTGGTTTAAAAAATAAATACCTGGGGATCTAGTACTTTCTGTTGTCTTTAGTATCTATCCAGGAGTTAGTGTTGTAGAACTGTCCAAAATGTTGCTGTAATCAGATTTAGGAAGTTTCAAAAGCGAGTTCCACCAACATTATAGTAAGTTTGAGTCTGTTCTCCAAATCCTGATCCAGCCCAAGTGCTTCCCTTAATAATCATGTGGAAACATTTAAAGGCATCATCTCTGCCTGTTTGCAGCAGGTGACAGCCCCAGGTGGCTTTAATTAGCACCTTTTCCAAATTGTTAGCTAAATTAGTCAGGTATTAAATAATCTTTGCCAAATGATACCTGCAAATTGTACTTTGAGCCTTGCATCTGTCTTGGTGTGTGGACACACTGTTATCCTGATAATGCTGTTTACTGGATTGTGTATCTTCTAGCAAATTCATGGCTCATAATCTGAGTGAAATCTGCCTTACCTTTATAGAATTCATTTTTAAAGCAGCTGGCAGCTCTTTGGTACTGGCATTTGTAATTTTACAGTTTTCAAGTGTGGCCAACAACACTTTTCTGTGTTGCCTGCAACAGAGAACTTGTTCTCATACGTATTTCATGAGTATAAATTATTAATTTTCATTACTCTGAGTTTATGGGGCTGGACTAAAGATGCCTGCTCTGGGCCTGTAAGAGCTGTAATCCTGACTAGAACCTAGTGCTGAGTCAAGCTGTGAAGCTGATGTCACAAGGTATTATTATCCTTATCTTCTGAGGGTTTTTTTCAATTTAAAATTTTGCTCCTCTTGCATAAAAATAAACATGAAAGACCATAACACTGTAAAATAATAATAATCCACATTTTATAATAGTGAGAGATTCTTCTGGGCTAAGGAAGCTGTAAGTAGTCTCTTCACATTTTTACCCATGCCAGGCACAAGCACAACATATTCATAACTGTTCAGCCCCAAATCAGAGCACCCTTCCTGCAACCATTCCTTTAGCCAGTTCTGTTCTTTCTCCACCCTAAGCCCGATTTTCACTGTAAAAGAAGAGCCTTAACTACCTTTAATTAGCTACTGAAAAGTCACTGCTTAGGAAAAAGCCCTTGTTTAGTACATTCTACTTGGAGGAGAGAGGTAAGGAGGTGTTACTCTGCATTTCAGAGATAAAGCCAGGGAACATTCAGGTGTGGTATGTAATGTTTGTGGGGGGAGGAAAAATGAAATTTCGTGTAGCATCGTGGTGTAAGAGATCTGAACTGAAGGGAACAATGAGCTGAGCCAGAGAAAATGCAAGGTAAAGCAGTGAAGGACTGGTTACCTTGTCAAAGGTACTCATTTTAATTACAGAACTCTTTTTCTTTCTTTCTTCCTGCTATACTTCTGTGTTAAACCCATTTGGCAATTAAATGGCAAAGCAGAACGTCCTTTGACTCAGGGGACAACAGTGTAGTTTGTCTGTACCAAACCATCTCCCTGGGTTATAAATACCTAAATAAATAACTAGCTCAGCTGAAGGAAGTGGTGGATCTTCAGGAGCCTGCTCTGCCTTGGGTGCAGGATAAAGGTGCCTGGTGGGAAGTACCCCAGCTTTGACCCTGGTATCTACAGGGGCTAATCTGTACATTTGTAGAGGTTCTTGTTACTCCTTCGGGGCTGCAGTGCATTTATTTTCCTAGAAACAGTCTATAGACATAAACCTGACAAACATACTGGCCACTGAACATGATGTAATTAATTGTGAGTTAATCACTAAGCTGTTAAAATTATATTAAATCCTGAAAAATCTATGGCTTGTCTGCTGCATAGATTTAAGGCTTTTAAAGGCTGGCAAATCTTTTTTTATTGTCAGTTCAGCATTATGGATACCCTTGGCCTTTAAAATAAACAGCTTCAATTACATAAGTTAGGGCCTTTTATTGCATCAGCAGCTTTTTAGTGCTAATCTTATTGACGGTGTGTAGCTTGTCATGGATTGAGAGAGGTGATGCTAATAAGACTTCCGATTTTTATAATACTTGCAAAATATGTTACACAGAAAATATCCAAGATGCCTTTTTCTGGCCTTTTACCCTAGAGCAGTGAATGCCTCACTTCTCAGAGGCTGCAGCCTGAGAGGGGGCCAGTGGATATGGATTATCAAATAAGTAATCCTGTGAAGTTGTTCTAAATGGATGGGACTTGAATAGATGCTGAGAACTTGAGAGGAATTGAGCAATATGGTCTCTCCTCTAGCAGTCTGAGGCTCGGTGTCTTAGGACATAAAGAGCCCCAGTTGGAGTCACTTGCAGATTTCATGTGATTGGCAATGTACTCTGGAAATAAATGGCAAACACCAGTTTGTTCCACCCTTACAATTGCTAAGAAGTAACCACTGACAAATTGTGATATGAGTTAATCTGGGCTTCATTTTAGACTGTAGCAATATAAGATTAAAGGTGTTATACATAACTCCCATCTTTTCTGTGAATTGAGTCTTCTTGATGTCCTTTTAAACACTCATAATTCTGCTCCAAGTGCTTTGTCTGTATGCAGTGTGTACAAGCCCTGAGCCAAACAGCCTTCCTTGGCTGCAATAGTGGGGCCAGTCCTTTAGAGCTGATGATTCCACCCACCATGCAGCTGAAACACAGGGGGATGGTGTTGCACTTCTCCTTAGTTTCTTGAAGCATTTTTGCTTTCTTCTCTGAATGCTCCCAGGGCTCCACGTTATTCCTGGGTGGTAGGTCTTGGCTAGGATTCTTGTCTGCAATTCATTAATTAAGTGGCTTTGGCCTATACCTTATTAGCAGTCCTCAAGCATTGTATAGCTGTAGATTTTCCTCATTAGACAGCCTGTGTTAAATCACAGTCTGTGGTGGTTTCACATTCTCTGCCATGCCTTGAATGTAGCATAGAATGAAGGGGTTCGTCAGTCTTGTCTGGCTCTTAATTACCCCTGCAGGGTTTTATAGCAGGCTGATCTTTACTAGTCCATCCTTAGGCTCCTGAGCTTTCCTTGAACTCTCAGCACCTTCATTAAATATCCCAGTCAAGTTCTTGGAACAGTCTGTGAAATGGAAGATGATTTATTCTTTTCCTCAATCCCAGACCTTAGGTGGAAATGCTACCCTGCTATCCACAGCCAGCACTGTTCTCAAAATTCAACTTCATCTGGCTGTCTCCAACTACAGAGCTGTCCCAGCCAGCCTTGGGATTGAGGGGCAATCTCAGAACGTCTGACAGCCCCAAGGTCTGTGAACACACAGGCTATCTAGAGGTTAATTCGTCAGCTCCTCTGCTCTTTCAAATTTTGCTTCTGCAAATGGGTCCTCAGGGTAGTGAGCCATCTGCAGGTCTGTTTCTCTCAGGACCTTTCTCTGGCAATTTGAAGTTCACAAGATGGTTCTTTTTAAAGGTCATCTAGCAGTGGTGACTTCCTTGATTCTGCTGATGGGTTGCCTGTGGTTCTGGAGAGGTTTTGCAAGTGCAATCTATTGTTGTCTCCAAGTATTGGTGGTGGAGTGTGTGTTTCAGGGCAGAAAGTTAATTAGTGCTCCTATTGTGTGAAAGGCTCCCTGGCTACACACACCCACCCACCAGTGGAGTTTTCCCATGTGCCAGAGGTGGAGAAAACCTCTCACTGATCTTCTTTAGCCCTAACAAGATCTCGATGACATTTGGCACCAGGACAGCCTGTTTCTAGGAGATTGGCTGTTGGTATGGCCAAACAAATGGACAGAGGGGCCCAAGGTTTGGATGTCCAGCCTTTGACCATCCAGTGCTTTCTCCAGTGGTCCTTGCTGGTTTTTTTTGCGGGGACTCATTTCAGAAAAGCCCAAGGAATGAAGGTTGTACTGGAATTTAGGTGATCAGGACAGGTTCCTTTGCTCTGGGTGAGCTATGTTAGAGGAATTAGTTCTTCATACCAAACAAGCAGAAGAAAGGGAGTGAAGATTCATTGCACACTGTCAGAATCAGACTATGCGTATTTGGAAATGTACATTTAGGTGAGCATCCCTGGTGGCAGGGGTTACATTTTCACAAAGTGTTTCACAAGGTATTTCTAAGTTTCAGGCGTTTGGATTGCAAGAACTGATGCTTTTTCACTAATCAAATACTGGAAAATTCCAGATGCTGGAAAGAACAGTTGGAATAATTTGGCTGCTCCAAGGGAAGTGTGCATGTTCTTTTAGGCAGCCAGGTCAGGTGGCTGCTGTGTGACATGAGCCCACACAGGAGGTGTCTGCAGGTGTGGCTCAGTGTCCCACAGCATTCCCCTCTGGATGTGACTTGCACGGTGCCTCTGGCAGTTCTGAATTGCCCAGAGGTGACACATCCTGAGGCAGTATGTGAAGAGACATCTGTTTTTCTGTGAATATTAAATGTGAGGACCAGGAATGCCAACTTGGCATAGACACACACAGAAAATACGAACAACTTTTGAATTTATTCAGAGAGACACAGAAGGATTGCATTTGGAAAACTGAAGTCTTTTCGTATGCCTCTCATTCTGTAAAAACCACAACAGATTGTTACTCCTTTATATTTGAAAATACTTGGGGCTATTTCAGCTTTGTTGCCTTTTATGCAATTGTTTGGAAACAGTTTGTGTTTGTTTACATCTGAACTTCAGGTTACATTGCAGTGCTGCATTTAGCTAGGTAGCAGATGTTGGTGACATTTCACAGAGCATAAATAACAGCTGAGTTGTGAAGTCATAATTCTGTCAGGGGTTCTTTCTTACAGTTTCTCAGAATGAAGGAGCAAGTTTGGAGTGATAAATATGTATGTATTTGCCAGAAGTTTGTTTCAGGCATTGCTGGGTACCCACTGCTTTCATGGAGCCAAACACATGGGCTGTAGGTGCTGGAACAACAAACTTGAAGGTGTCCTAACACGCAGCAATTTGTACAACTGAGGAGATGCATGGAATATTGCACGGGAAGAGTCGAGTTTTATACGTGTGCCGTGGTGAATTGCTGTCTCAGGGCAAAACTGGTCACCCCACGCCCTTTAAAACAGGCTCAAAGGGTGCTAAGGGGGAATTTCCCAGCCTGCCCATTCACAAGGTTCTTTGGATGTTTGTCTGCATACATAAATATATATTTCATATTTCCTTAGATTTCTTAGTGCATGGGCGTACACATGAATTTTTTTAAAAAAATACTCAACAGGCAGACAGAGTGCCTGTCAGCCTTCCTTAGAGGTACCAAAACAACAGGATTGAAATCAACTTTAAAACCTGTTTTAATCTGACCAATTGTCATTGTAATCAGTTGTCAGAAAACTTTTTAAGGGCAAGCCAGTGAAAAACTTAGCCTTTATTTTAAAACTATCCCATAACTAAAATAATTACAGTAATATTTTAATGTATATGTATAATAGGGAAATCCAGAAGAGACAATGAAATCTTCCTATGGAAATGAATATTCAGGTGTTGCTGAAGAACGTGCTTATGCCTTGCCTTTATCCAAAAAGTGGCCTAATGGGTAGACATTTTATTTCCTGTAATGCACTTTCCAATAGATAATAGATCGAAGTGTTCTGTGAGTGTCAATGGTGCAGTGAGTCCTTTCTCTCGCTGGATGGCACCGTAACCCACAAAACAGGGTCAGACACTGCATTTTTGAGTGAAAGAGGTTTACAAAACAGTAGATTCACCTGATTTAGGTTTTGTCTGGGTTCTGCAGATGTGGCAAAAAAAATCCTCTTTGCATCAGTGTTAATTCTTGAGCCTATCTGGACTGTTTAGTTTTCTCTGGGTTTGCTGGTTTTTGCTCTCCATGCACTGATCCATATTGCAGAGATTGTGCAATCACAATTCTAAGTTGACTTGTTAGAAAAATTAGAAAAGGTGCATTGAGGACTGAATAAAACAAATGTAGTCTCAAATCCACGTGTTTGTTTTTTTGGTTTTGTTTTTTTTTTTTTTTCAAATCATAAGATATATGGACTCTGGAGAACTGGAAATAACTCCTAGGAATGGCCTGAAAGAACAAGCAATGGCAGTTGGGGAGGGATTGGGAGAAAAGACAATAAGAAAGAGGGTGTGAGTCCTGAAACTGTCCTGAAGGAAGAGCTGAGCCCTGGGGAAGCACAGATGAACCACAGGCTCACTGAGGGCCACCTGCAAAGCCTGTTTGGGACTCCTCTGAATCAGGGTGCTTCTCAGAGGTGTGATTTGTTGTCTGACCCAGGGACACACCAAGGGAGAAATGGTTCTTGAAGAGCTGAGCTCAGTTTGGCTTCATCTGTGAGTGCTCTTTCCTTTAAGGTGAAATTCCAAAAGCACGCATGGAATTGGTACTTCTTTTAAACTGCATTTTTTTAAGCAAATATTTTAAGCATTTCCCATCCTGTATTCTGACCCACATACAAGATCACACACCAGACCCTCCCAGAAGAGTCCCAGCTGTCAAGGTTCAAATCTCATGTGGGTTCAATTTCTTTCTCTATGTGTACATGTTTGACACTCCTGATTGCTCCTTATCCAGGAGAACAAGGGGCTTAGAGCTCAGGGAGTGTTTGGACGATGCTCTCAGGCACATGGTGTGATTTTGGGGGTGGTGCTGTGCAGGGCCAGGAGTTGGACTCCATCACCCTTGTGGGTTCCTTCCAACTCGGCATATTCAGTGACACAAATGGGGGGTATCATTGATGAAGAGAAGGAGAGGGCATTTAATGGGGAGTTAAGAAGGGCAGAGTGAACTTCTGGTGTGGAGACAAAATGAAATGGTGTATCGCTTCTGACATATGGGATCACTGTCTGAATTGCTTGAGGTCTCGAAAGGATTCCTGCTTGTCCAGGCCACTCTCTGCAGGGAAGGACATCCTGATGTCAGCAAGTCCCTTTACAAGTGCTGGCTTTAGCCCCTGGGGTATGTGTATTGTGTTGGAGGCTTCCCACTCAGGCTCCAGATTTGTTTCTTAAAATGCCTATTGCACAGTCAGTTGTTGAGGCCTGCAGCCTTTAAAAACCTAAACAACAGCATTTGAGCTCTTACAATAAAATAAAACCAAAGCAAATCATGGGATAGTTGTAAAATAGTTAAATTTCATGTGTTGTGGACTTTTTTTTCCCTGTCTTTATTTATTTTAATTCTGTGCTTTTAGTCAAAGTGGCTTTCATTTTCAAACTTTGTGACTGCTGGGAGCATCTAATTTAATTTATTTTGAGGATTAAGTTTTTAATCACTTGATCCAAGGGGTTAGAAGGATATGATAAACTCCAAGTATTGTAAAAGCTGACTGACAATATTTTGTGTAGCATTATATACAGAGCAGCCCAAAGTAAAACCAAGGGAATATTCAATTTTACAAATGCACATGGAGAGCAGCATCTCTGGTGTAATTGCTGCAGTTGCTGGTTTGTTATGGCAGAGGCTCCTTCAGGTGGTGCTTGTTAGCAGCAGGATGGGGATGTGAAGAGAGAGGAGCTCTTAGGCTGTTTTCAGGTGGAGGGAGGAATTAGAAGGGCCTGGGTTGGATGGACAACTCTGAAGGTATTTGCATGCTGAAGGAATGGGGAGGAGCTGCTGGAGTAATTGGGTAAAGTACTACTGTCAGTTCTGTGTGGGATACTGTTGGAAGAAATCATACCCAAGTTGTTTTACTCTGTATTTAGGAGTGAGGAGCTTATTTAGAGCAGGTCTTATGCATGTATAGAAAGTTAATCCTGCCTTTTATGCCTCAGGAAGAGAGGGAGTGGAGGGCTTCCTAGAAACATAAAGACAGAAAATGCATAAGAGCATTTGGTCTCACCCTTTTGCCTTCTAAATGACTACTTTGAGTTTCAAGCATGGTCTCCTCTTATGTTTGAACATGGAGGTCATTTAGTGTCACATTTAGTGTCACAATGGCACTCCAAAACCAGCACTGAGGAAAAGAGTGTTGGGAAATGAGTGTTGTTGGGTGCTGACTCTCCCCTGCCCAGTGTGTGTCCATTACAGCAGCAGAGCTTAGAGCTGGTCCTCGCTCAGAAGTCAGGAGAAGAGCTGGCACTTCCTGGGCAGAAGGAAAAACAAATTTATAGTAAAGGCCAGGGTTTAAAATGATGACTGTAACATGGGTTGTCTGTAACTGGTGTTGCCTTTGTGATCTTAGCTTTTCAAAGCAGGGGTTGATCTCCTTCTGCAGAGTATCTCAGGGCTGTTCACAACGAGGAAGGACCTGTTCCAGGTGCCCACTGTGGCCATGGGGGCTCCTGTCATGCTGGGAGACCTGTGGCCATCAGGAACCAGAGCAGGGACTGTTCAGGGAATGAAAGTCTGGGAGAAGAGCTGCCTCCCTTCAGGGGATGGATTTGTAGCTTGCAGCTCCTTGTTGTATCTTTATGTTGGGCCATTTGTAAAAGTGAGCTTTCTCTTATCTTTTTCTTTTTGAGGTCAGGTGTTGTTAGAAAAAAAAAAAAAGGAATAAGGAGTTGTATGGGCAGGAGAAGGAAATGAAAATGGGAGGGTGCATGTACTCAAAAATCTATTCACATGTGCGTGAGTGAGAGAGGGAGGCCAAAGGTATTCCAGGCACTGAGGTATTGCATAAAACTTGGGCACATCTCTCTAGATACTATTTATAATAAGAAGACAAAAGAGGATTTTCCATAACATGCTGGAAGTAGTTGATTTGGATGACAACTGCCAGGAGTTCTGGTGCCTACTGTCAGGAGAGGACATCTTTCCCATGTCCCACCTCCAAGACACCTGATGTGCTCTGTGTTACTCTTTGCTGTTCGATGTGCCAGCACCTGGTAAGGCATTATCAATTACCAAAGCACCCCTTAACTGAGGGTTAACTGGTTTTTGGGGTTGAATGTGGTACCTGAGAAATCTTGTTTTCACCTGGGCACTTTAGTAGAGAGGAAGATGAGCAAGTTTGGTGCTCAGGGCTGGAGAGTAATCCATGTGTTTGCTTTCCTAGGCAATCATTTCAAGGCAATGAATCACCATTGCTAGCAGCCTGTGATCTATAATGACTCTAGTACGTAGCAGAAGCCTTTTATTTTTACCTTGCATTTAGTAATAAATGCAGGCTGACACCTATCTTATAATTTGAAACAGACAGAAGAAAGCAGATACCTGGCCAAGGACACAGATTCTCCTAGTTCTTGTGTGCTGTGAAGGAGACGTGGTTTCCTTCATGCCTACTCTCTGCTTAGGAGTGATCATTTTACCTACCCAAGATCAGGTGCTCTCTGGGTGGGATGAGGGAGCACTGCAGCAGCAGATTGGCATGTGGGCAGGGACAGATGTGAGGGTGTGAGTGTCAGCAGAGTCCAGGGCAGAGCAGGTGATGTGCCCATGATGGTGTGGGGTGTCACTGCAGCACTGCCATGTGCTGTGGCTGTGCTTGGCCCCAAGTAGCTGTAAGGAAAATATATTGTAGACTTGCTGCAAAAAATACCACGACTGCCTTTGTGTTACTCATTGTTAGTCAGGATGTCAGATTCAGTGATGTGGCTTTGTGGGACGTGCAGATGGGGTTAAAGAAATGAAATGAAAGACCACCTTCAGAGAGAAAAACACAGAAATCGGGTTTTTTGGGGGGTTGAGTAGAAATTTGGATTGCTGACATCCTCTGATGAAATCTGTTGTGGTCTAACCAAAAGGAGAGGGAAGAGTGTGTAATATTCACTGCCAAATCATCCTTATTAGCATAGTAAAACACCACGTCTGATTTCGCTTTTGGCAGTTCTGGTACTGTGCCTCTCTCTAGGGAGGGAATGAAATGGGCTGGAGCAGTGCTGAGTTGAGCATTTCGTATGGAAGGAAAGGAAAAAGCAAGATAACTATAGGAGTAGTGCTGTAGTACTGGCTGTTGCACAGAGGACAGTAATTTAGAATTATTAAGAATACTATTATAATTATTTGGAAGAATAATAGTAGAATAGCTATGATGTTCACAGGAACTTATCAGACTGTATGAGGTCCTTTGGCTTCAACCTAGATTGCTGTTACACCAGAATAAGGGATGGAAGGAATGGTATCTGTGCCTCTTCCTTCCTGTAGGAGTATAGGAACCCAATTCTCTCGGAGATGCACGTCTTGAGAGGTTGCAGGGTGTCTCTTCTCTCAAGTGGCCTGTAGCTTTCCACCACAGCCCTGTGCAATCAGGGAATCAGAATGCCCCTGACTAACTGAGGGCGAAATTTGAGGAACAAATTAGCCAGAGCACATTTGAAAGACCACTGTTACTTCCACAGACTTGGTAACGTTGCACAGCTTATATGTGTGGCTCACTAAGAAAGTCTCTCCTTTCTTCCCCTTGCTCCCCTTCCTGCTCCCACCCATGAGCTCTAATCCTGCTGTTATTAACAGCTTGTCTTGGGGAAAACCCCTCGTTGATAAAACTGCAGCTTTCCACACATTTGAATTTCCAGTGAACCAAATGGGGATTTATTTCTTCAACCTTTCAGGGTCAAATGAAACAGCCATGTGAAGCATCCAATGAAACCAATGGAGTATAGGTTTTGCAAGCTTGGGAGCTGTTAAACCAAGCTGCCTGGAAGGTGGTCTGGCTGCATGCAAATTGTCACTTTTCAGCTTATACCCTTTCTGGGGGGTTGTTACCATTTCTGATCTGTGCTTTGTCTGGTCTCATAGGCTGTGTGATACAGGCAGTGGCAAGCCAACATCTTAGGCTGACAGTAATGTGTCTGTGATGGAAAAATGAACTGTGGCCCTGGAGAAAAAGGATTATCCCATAATCCTGCTAAGGCGGTGCAGGGGCTCTGTTCAACCAGCTGTGCCGCCTTGGCAGAGGTGACTTTTCTGCAGGGTCTGCAGGATGCCCATCCAGCATCTTTCCCTTGGCACAGCAGGGCCTGGGGCTCAGGACAGGGACCACACTGACACAGAGACCAGACTGCTGAGCTTCTGACCGTGCTGGCTGACTCTTCTGGTTGGGAGTTATAAAATCACCATTCCAACTGGGATGTGTAATCGCAGATGTGGGCGGGATTTATCATGGAAACAATTGGATTTTGGCTGCCTAAATGAATAATAGCTCATGTCATGAGTGAGAAAGTTGCATCAGAAACCAGCATTGGCCGACCATTGGAAAACACAAACTAACACTCAACACAAGAAGTAGGATATGGCCAAGAAGCCACGACTTCTGCATACTGTTGAAGTAGATCTGAATTATTGACACTCTGTCAATGCTCTCAGCAGTTGAAATACCAAATGTAGATAATGTTTTTTCACAATTTGAGAGGAAAAATAATAGTTGGATTCTTTAATATCTTTTCTTCTGATGTTCTTGTCTGTGTCATTTGATGTCTTCTGTTTCCTTTCTGTACCAAGACCATAAAAACTTGGGTAGAATAAAATATTAATCATACTGAATTTTAATTCTACTCAGTTCAGAACTAATCTAGAATACTTCTGCCTTTCTGACTTGGCCGAGAATGAATTATTGAGCCAGTCTGCCCAGCCACAGGCATGAGAGTTACTCACTCGAGAATGAGAGACTGGGAGTGAGAACATGCCAAGCAGGGTTTTTTCTATGAGGTATCTTGGATTTTTGCAGAAACACTCTGCATGCTAAATACTTGTCCTTCCCCTCTGATACCTGTAAATAAGAAGGTGATTTTAAAGTGGGGAATCTATGAAAGGCTGAGTAAGAGAGACCTTTCATGCTCTTTCAAAGGATCCTCAGGTAACAGTTTGGTGCCACCTCTTGGAGAGACTTGTTTTCCCCCTCCCTTTCCTTACTTTCCTGGGCTTTCCTCAGCCCATTCCCCACCCATTTGTATCAGAGAGAGTGGAGAACTGAGTGTCACATTTAAGGAGAATTAAGTAGATCCCTTGTCTAACTTGTGGATTCCTCTATATAATGAAAAAGAAAAGTTTTGTTAAATCTAAAGGATTTTCATGCAAAGAAAACTTAATAGATTCTAAATTCAGACTGTGTAATTCTTTGGAAATTGGTGTGTTAAGACAGGAAGATCATGGCATGTGTTTCCCAGCTATCAAAGTGATAATTTTTTTTGTTCCCTCAGACAGTATGTATGGTAGGTTTCAGGGCAGACTGTTCTCTTCATGATTAATTATTTGTACAGCCCTCTAACTTTATAAGGCATCGTTTCTATATCAAGCAACACATCACGGCTCTGCGTCACACCCTAAGACAAGAGCACTGCGTGTTCCTGAAAGCAGAAGGGAGCACTGGGTAGGTAGGGCATCCTAATCTCTGAGCTATGACTGCAGTGTTCCTGCTACAATAGCAGTGGGGGTTTTAATCATTACAGTGACCAGAGGGAGACAGACCTTGGATTAAACAGTAAGGGAAAAAAATTCTTAATAATAAGAAAAATTGATCTCAGGTGCTGTGGACAGCACACTATCAGTAGAGGTATTAAATAGGTTAGATTAAATGTCAGGTGTAATCATGCAGTGGGTATGATGTAATCTAAAGGGATGACCCAAGCACTCTCTCTTCATGGTCTCATTACCTCGGGTCCTATTGTGGACCAGTGCTTTCCCCACATCCACTGGTTCTTTAATTTTGCACAAGGTTTTGTCACTGCCATCTGTTATTTGGTGGTTTGGATATAGCAAAAATGTCACAGGCAAGGGCAATCTGTTCTACGAAATGAGTGTGTGTTGTCTCACGTGGTGGTTGCAGCAGCACATCTTTACAACCCTCAGAGTGAGATACCAGTTGCTATGGCACGTGGCATCCTTTGGCAAGCTGAAGGGTTGGGTCAGCTGGGAAAGGCCCACAGGCAGCATTGGAAATACTCTTTTAACTGGAGATAAATAAATGCTAAGGTAGACACTAGACATCTTCTAAGTTTTCTACACTGAGTATTGTTTGGCTGGAAATGCACAAGTCCATGACAAAATCCTGATGACAGCAGTGGTGTCACAGTACCAAAGGACATCCAGGAAGGTGGAAGATGAGGCAATGCTGCTTGAGGAAAGGTAGAAGCAGGTAGTTTCAGTGCGGTGGAGCGTGTAGGTGAATGCCAACCAAAGATTTCTACATGATCTTTGAAAAGAAAAAATTACCAAAGGAACATAAAATTACTGGTTTCAGTTATGGTTCTATACAAAGAAATTTCCTGGTTTGGGTTTTTATTCCGCTCTGGTTTGCCTTTACTTAATATTTCAATCTTTTGTAAGAGTATATAAATTAAATCCTTGGACCTGGACCTTGGCACCATGTTAAGTTTAGTGGGATCACTGGCTCCAAACCCAGCCTTCAGCAACCGGTCACAAGTCCCAGGATTTTGACCTCACCACAGGAGCTGGCAGGAAACAAAAGGGAGGTGGAAAACAAGAAAAGGGCTCATCATGCAGAGAGGTGGTTGAGAAAATAACCCCAGTGCCACAAACGCCTCTGCTGGTAGTAGGAATGTGCCAGAATGAGTGAAGTCACCTCAATATTAGGGTGAAGAATGAATCCAGCAAATCAACTGATGGAAGAAAAATTATCCTCCTGCCACACACACACACACACACACCATTTCACACAACATTTTTCCACGCTGGTCTTTGTGTTTCTGCCAATTGAAGGCAGTTTTCCTTGGGGCTGCTGGGCTTAGAGATTTTTGTCCTTTTATTTATACAAAGAAGAGCTGCATCTAGATGGGAATAATACAGACTTCTTTACACTGCCCTAACATTGCTAGGGTGTTTTAGCATTTTCTGGACAGACTACATTTTTATTTCTGTGGTGATTTATTTCTGTGATTTCTGATTACTCTTTGTCTTATGTGCAGTGTCTCCAGCTGGTGGGTCAATAGGAGTCAGAGCAGTGACTTCAGTGATGTGGGTGTTTGCCCACAGGAATTGCAGTCCTAAATTAATTTAACAGTGGTCATCGAACTTACCTGCATGAAAAATATGAACTGCTGAAATAAGAGGTGGTGACAGGAATGTGAGAGATGAGCTCTCTCTGAAGACATGTTCTTAAAATATCTGAACACATTCAAATTACCCCAAGAAAAAGTGTTGCAAGATTTCTACAGATGCTTCCTTGCTCTTATGGGAAACTTGTTAATCTTAAAACCTGTGAAAAAGATGCATATTTGCTGTGTTCAGCGTAATTTCACGCTTCTAAGTGCAGGAAGGAAGGCAGAGAATTGAATAACTGCTGGAGGCAATTAGAACAGGGAAAGAAACTACCACAAACCCCAATAAGGAGAAAAATCCCTGAAGTTTCACTGAGGCCATCCAGAGAGTTGAAGAAAGAAACCCCTATAAACCATGAGATCTGCTGTTGTCCCTGTAGTTTACAGTGACACCAGCTTTGCAACCCTTAGTGTAATGAATGCACTGCTTGGGATATTCTGTGTGCCTCTTGCCTTGCTGAGTGCTGAGAGATGATGGATGGCATTCCTGTGCTGTCCGTAATTCTCTCTCTAACCTCTTGATCTTGCAATATGGAAGCAGGAGGCTTTATCCCTCTGGAAAACAGACAGCTGACAAGAAGACTGTCCTCTAGATGGTTCCTGCCAGGAGGGGTTCCTAGCAGGTGGGAGATAACTGCAGTGAGCTGGCTGGGGCAGGGTGTTGCTCAGGAGCAGAAAACTGCTCTCTGTTTCAACACAGTTCTGAGCTGCCTCTGAACTCTTTAGCAACCCTTGGGCTAGCCAGTTGTTTGTCTTGAGAAACGTGGGGGATTATTCTTTAAATTTTTCGGTTGCTCTGGTGCCTTGTAACTTCCCAGAAAGGGCTTTTATAGGTTTATTTGAATTTTGACCGCGCTTGACTGGAATTGCAATCCATTATTGCATTAGCAATGAAAGAAGCACAAGTTAAAGAAAAAAAAACCCAACAACAACAAGAAAAACCCCCACACCCTTGTAAGCTTTTATTAAACACTCATTGTCTGCACCCAGTGTTCCCACATCGAGTGTGACGAGGCTGGCAGGAAATCTGCCTGCGAGGCCACTCCAGCTGTGGCTGAGGAATAAACCCAGCGCCTGAAGGAGGAGGGAGGCAGAGCCCTGCTCACAGCAGAGAGGGCAAACATCACACGCTGGCTCCAAAGCCATCGTGCCCTTTGGTGGGCTCTTTCTGCTGAAAGCCAAGGCAGTGGTAGCACCCTGACTGGCCCCTTTTTTGGGAGCAGGGGATTTTTTTCTTTGTAGAACTACACAGTGCTGCAGCCACAAAGAAATAGTTCAACAACTTCTTTGATTTCCTGGTGTCACGTGTGTTTATTCTGCCCCATCCAGCAGCTTCAAGCATATTTGCAGGTTCCATAGGATGCCACTAATCCTCAATAATTCACTCATGGTGGCTGCAATATCTTTACACTCATCTTTGCAACAGTGCTGTGAAGTACTGAAGACACAGGCTCTGTAAAAGACCATGATCCCCCTTTTTTGTGGGTTTTCCTACTCAACTTTGCAACTCTGCGTTTGTCTTTCCCACTTTTTTTTCCAGCTTCGAACTCTGCTGTGCATCCAAAGGGATATGCCTTTAAACAGGCTTTGAGAATGACCTTGCTTTCTGGGAAGTTATGCTTTTAAATTAATTTCTGCATCAAACCTGCAGCAGGGTGGTTTTCCTGTTACCAGCTCAAGCTAATCCTGGGATTTTCTGATCAATACACTTTGTTACTGCCCCAGGCCAATGCAAGTCATGCATTTGGAGCTTGATCAGCTAATTTTCTGAAGTCTAGAAGATTTTTTTGTCATCATATTGATTCAGCTCTGCTTTTATGAGCCACGAGAAATAAGCACAACAGAATAGCCAGCGATGTTCCTTGTTTGTGTACATGGATCAGAAGCATTCTGTGAGAAGGGTGCCCCATTTCCAGTCTGCCTTCTGCATGCAAGCAGTGTGGGACCCTGTGGATGGGCCAGCACCCTGTTCCTTCTGCTAGGCAATGCAAATTGCAGCTGCTTCTGTAGGCATTAAAAGATTAAATGCTATTTCCATATTACAAGTGAGAAAATGCAAACATGCATTAAGAGATTCAGTGTCAGGGCTTCATAATAGAAGTTCTTGGTGGTTTGCTTTGTCATATTACATGCCCTTTAGATAAACAGTAAGGGCTAAAAATCAACGTAACCTTTTCCTTCTCCCGGCTAGATCTAAATCTGTGCCTATTTAGGGAGAGTGCATGTGCCTGGAATGAAAACAGTTTACTCCTGGAAGAGCATGTTAAAACTGCAGTGCTAGAGCGGCTCTAAAAAATCTTAAACTCAGGCTTGAATCAAACCTGCAGCTCCTCAGGATCCACGAAACTCACAGCTTGACAGTGAAGTGCTGCAGCTTGTGTAAATACAAACTGCCCCACTGGCAGGTGTTTCAGCTTGCAAGTGGATATGTGTAATCTCTGCTCCTGTGCAGACCTTGTGAGTCAAACAGGACCCAGATCTTTAGGACCGTGGTGGTGTCTGATTCTTGTGTAGTCACACAGAAGGTGCTTTTGTCTGAGACAAGATGAGCCACAGACCGCCTTGCCCTCAGCTCCCCTGTGAGACTGCAGGGGCAGAGGCACTTGCTCACAGAAGAGGTTGCTCATACTGATCCTGTAAGCACCTCACAGTCTCTATACATACATGCCAAAGTAGGGGGCTACAACCACTAATGGTACCTTGCACAGTAGCATGGGGAAAGCCTCATGTGTGGTTAGTATGAAATGGGGTAGAGCCCACCCATGGGATTGCCTTGAGGTTTCCCCCTGACCCCACTGCAGTGTGGTTCCCTGTCCTTACCCTGCCTCTCTCCTCCAGACTGAGAAATTCAAGTCAACCTGGTGTCTTTCTGAAGTAGCACATCTCTGAGACTGGACTCAGACCTCCAGCTGCAGATATATCTTGAGCAAATGCATGTGTTGCTTTTGTTATGCTCTAATCAGACTGGCAGCATCTCTTAAATCAGAGGTGAGCAGCAGCAGCAGGCATGGGTGAGGAGGTTGCATCTAGATGGCAGTGTTACTTCAGGAGAACATTAAAAGTCGTCCCAGTTCTGCATGGATTGAGCCTGATTGGCCTTACTTAGGAGGAAGAGAACATGCCAAGAACTTATCTGGAACAACTAGTTAGTAAGCTTCAAGGTTTCTTGAACTTTAGAACAGTCATTTTATGTCTTTACAAACCTGTTCCACCTGTCTGCAGCTTGTCAATATTTATCCTGTGGCTTATTAAATTCCCAGGCTTCATAAAAGGCATTGATCTGTTTTGCTTAACCCTTTCTCTGACTGTCTCCCAGTGTAAATCACAATGTGATATTAAATTATCTCAAAGTCCAAACCCTAGACTCAAAGTGGTCCGTTCATAGTATTTTCATGTCAATATTTATTTAAATAGACCATTTTTGAAAATTACAAACATTGCTAAATACTTGTTTAATTTTTACTTCCCTCCCAAGTCTGTGAACCAGTGATAAGTATTTCTTATTCTGAGAGCATATGAATCCCTGCCAAATATTGTCTGCCTTCTGGTTTATGTTTTTTAAAGAGCAGGTCTCATATTAGCAGCTGGAAAAGCCCCTGTCATCACAGCTGTGCCATGCCATTGCTATTCTGCTCAAGCACTGCAGAGCCTTTTGAAGTATTTCAGCATTGTCCTATGTTATCCTAAACCTCTGCAAATTTGGTATGTACCTAAATTCACATATATGGATCTGCCTTTGGGTTTTGAGTGCAGAATATGCCTGCTCATGCTCCGTTGGCTTTATTTTTGGCCCCATGTTCCACCTAAAGTAAAAAGCCTCCAGCCTTTGTGGTCAGGCTGCTGCTGTTCCACACCTACCTGTTCCATGTCTCCCTTCAGGTGAGGAGATAAGAAAAGCAGGTCTTCACACCAAACCACGAAGCTCTATTTTTGCAGTACCTGGCCTTTGCATGCAATCCCCAAAAAAGGTGGAATGAAGATACGTGTCTGGCAGAGTAAAAGCTATGATAACACAGCTGTGTGGAGCTGTAAAGATCAGGTAGAGCAGGTTCAGAGAGCGTGTGTGTGTGCTCTGAGGTGCATGTATAATACAAGGTTGTCCTTGGCTCCAGCAAGGGTTTCATTGCTGGATTGTACTGCCCTAGACAAGCTGCTCTTTATGAAAAGTTTAAAAGCATCAGTCCCTGCTGTATTGTCCATTCTTGTCTGTGCAGTCAGGAGTTCCCCTCAAACCTGTTACAGCTCACGTTTGGTCACCTTTCAGGACTAAATTCCACCATATACCCCCTCCCCCAGCTTCTTCAGTCCAAACAGGATTGTTCTGATCCATCATTATTTACTGAGTTTCATACTTTTTTGTGGTTGTTTTCACTCCCCTCTCAAAAATGGACTCCAGGGTCCTTTTATCTCAGTAGAAAGTTTATCCATACCTCCCCTTCTGGTAGCATTTTAAAACCAGAAATCTTGCTCAGTTGCCTTCTAAAAAGGAAAAGCCAGACTCTCAGCAAACTACTTTCATTAATGTCCGTTTTATGAAACCACTGTTAAATACAAAAGCACTTAAAGATATTTATGGAAATATATCCAAGGCCTGTGATACTCAGCTGTTTGGCATGCTCTGAAACAAAAAGTTATTTATCAGATGCTGTACCTTTATTTATATATATATATATATGAATGTGTGGTTTTACTGCATCCTATGTCAAATCATAATATGTACTGATGTGTATATTATCTCTGAGTGCAGATAAAATTCTGTTGATCAGCAATGTTTTTCTTCTCAAACCTTGCTAAGATCAGGAAATTAAGAGTGACTCCAATGTAAATAGCACTGAGAGTCAGCAGAGCTGTGTTCCCATGGGCCTCATTAGCTTATTTAGCGTGAGGACACAACCCTTGCCTCTAGATCCTGAAAGATAAAAGTGTCATACTCCCACTATGACAACAAAAGAGTTGGGGGTCTTATGTAACTCTTTCTCCTTTCAGTGACCCCATGAAGATTATGAAAACAAAACCTGCAAATGGAAACTCATATATCATGAAAGGAATAATATTCAGGATGTTTAATTTTTGCTCAAGCGCTTACTAGAGTTTGAGATTTTATTTTAATGATTTTTTTTTCTCCTTCTCAAAGCATCTGTTGTCCCTTCTGATTTTTTTTTTTTAATAAACCCAGAAAGGCTTCCCCAATTTTTTAAGTTTTTATTTTCCCCCCCGTGGTACTGCAGTTTGCTATCAGCACTTACCAATAATTCATAAGAAGACCCCTAACTTTTTGGAAACAAACTAAAACAAAATGCAAGCTAAAATTGGAAAAGAATCCTGAGTTCACCACAAGTGCTACTATTATCCCTCTGTCCAAAGCTGGAAAATACGGATTGCTTGCTTTCATATAGTTTTGAATAAAACTAAATATATTACTGGCCATAACAAGAGGCCACAGTCATAGAAGCCTTTTCTAAATGTTTCTTTTCCAGTATTCACTCACAAGCTTTAGGCAAAGCAGGAACTAGCTCCGTCCATCAGTTCTGGGTGAAATGGGAGTTACTGGAGAGGATCTCCAGGCTCTGCTCAGGATTTCATGTGTACCCCCAGGCATCCAGAAAAGCTCAGTCCAGTGTGAGACCTATGGGTCAAGTTATGAAATTCCCCAGGCAAAGTTGTATGTTTTTTATGTATGTATACATATAAATGTGATTTTTGTTATATATATATATATATATATGTCACATGGCCTAACCACAGTGCTAATGCTATATCTATATATATAATTTTAATATATAATTTATTAGTATATTGATTATATAATATGTTTTTTGCATTATTGCTATAATAGTATTTCTGTATTGTATGTTTTTTATATAGCATAGCAATACTTACTGCTTCCACAACTGAGAGCTGTCTCAGTGCTGAGTTTCTGTCCAAGGTTAATGTGTTGGGGGCTTGAGGGTGGGAAGATAGGGAGATGTGAATGTGCAGTTTGGGTTTTCTTTTCCTTTCTTTACTTCAGAAGATGGTTGAACAGTGCTGATTCATGCTGCTGGATACAGTTATAAAACTTTTAAAGATCAAATCTTCAGTCAAACTAGGTTTGTGTGTTTTAATCCCTGTAGGAAGAGAGTGAGATATTAATTCTTGATATAAAAAAATCAAGAGACTGTTGTTGGGTATAGAAGCATATTTGATTTTTACTGACAAAGAAAACACCATCCAGGAATTCGTGAGCAATGAACAGATACCTTTTCATCTGCCTCAGCAGATAACACAAAACGCAGTGTGGATTTCTGCATCAGGTTTTGAGACTCGTCCTGTTGGCACGCCCTGTCCCCGCTTTGCTGCTGCTGCTTCTCTCGTGTGTTTGGTCACAGGTGCCACGGGAAAGGCTGGCACAGGCACCTCCACCTGCAGGGCAGTGTCATCCCAACCAATTCAGCATTCACCCTCTGTTTATACCCCGAAGCGATGATCCTCCAGCAGTCTCAGGTGCTCACTCTTAGCTCCCGAGAGGATCTCTGCCCTGCTCCCAGCCCCTGGGGTTAGACCAGCACAAAACACCACCTGCTGCAATAAGCACATCCCAAAAGTGGCCAGGGGGGTGAAGGGCAAATGTAGTGTTCAAAACACTGACTCAAATGAGGGTGTGCGAGCAGAGCCAAACCCAGCCACAGCTAACACAGCTCAGCTCTGCATCAGCTGCCTGTGGATGGTGTTGGGAAAACAAATCCTGCTCTGCCCAGAGCCTGGAAAGGATTTCCAACCCTTCTACTACTGTGCTGTGGATATTCACTTTGATTCATGCCCCCACTGAGTGTCTCACCTCTGCTAATGACCTAATTAGATGAAAAGAATTTATTTGAGCATGATTCATGGTGCTGGATTAGGGACTCTGAGTTCAGTACCACCAGCTACGTCTACATCTTTCTGGGTATTTCTGACAGAGGATCTGCCTCTTGAGGCAATGGCAGACAAATCCTGTAGTAATTGTTGTGATTACAGACCCTACATCGGCCTGCAGGACTGTCAGCATCCAAAGTGCAGATTTCCTTTCCTTTTGAAACGCTAATAAAAACCAGCCAGTGTCTCTGCCCCCTTTACTGTGCTCACACTGGGCAAGTGAAAAGTTCACAAATTAAGATGCTTTAGCACCTCCCTTTAGTCCAGTAGCAGACACCCCGTGCTCAGTGTTCTGCTCGAAGTGCACAGGCTGCTCAAGGTTTTCTTTGCTTTGCTTTGAGAAGTCTTTTACAGCACATTTGTTTGACAGTGCATTGGATGTGATCTGCAGTTTCCTCAGCCATACCCATTCATCTTGTTTATAGCCCTTTTATTAAGGGTCATTTACCAAACAAGTAAAAATTAATTTAGTCTTGTTAAACTGCAGAGAACTGCCAGGATGAGGCTAATACCTGAACTCTGAAGGAAGAAAAAATCAGCAATGTGCATATTTCACAATCCCTGGTATAGCTCTTTACTTAAGTACCCAACAGTGATTGTAGTATCCAATGTTCCAATCCTGCCAGGGCAACTAGCATATGTTATGTCCCATCCTTCTAATGGCATTAAATTTCTGGGTAACACCCATCCCAGCTTTCTCCATCATTCCTGCAGTTTTGTGTCCATTTAGAAACACAGACTTTCCTCTAGTCCAGCTCCCCTCCGTGTGTGGGTTTCTCTGGCTGGGCAGCAATGGTATCGTTGAATGCACATCATTTTCTGTTTATCATCAAAGCAAAGGATATGGGTACAGCTCAAAATTTATTGTTGTTATCTCATAAGGCTGAAATTCTTGTGAGAAGCACCATGTTGACAGCATCTGAGCTGCTTTCTCAGCCATGTTTGTGCTACAAGACCACTTTGATATCAGAATAACAAACTGAAGATGACCACCTTGACAGCTCGAGGTGTCTACCTTCACTGAGGTAGAAGTGGACTGTGTCTCCACTTATCTTTTCCAGAGAGTTATTCTGATTTGAGAAATTTATCTTTTGTTACAGCAATACCATTGGAAAGACATTCTAAAAGGCTATATGGGAAGAGCCTAGTTCCATAGGAATTTGAAACTCTCCCTTTGAGTTGCACAAATAGCTCTGAGTGAGGTTTGCAAGATCCTAAGTGATAAACCTCTGTACGGACCCGGGAAAAATCTTTCCTGGATGTACAAGCATAGAACCACAGGATGGCCTGGGTTGGAAGGGACCTTAAAGATCACCTGGTTCCAACCCCCCTGCCATGAACAGGGACACTTTTCACTGGGCCACGTTGCTCACCTCTACTATGTTAACCACTACCCTCTGGATGTGACTGTCCAACCCCCTTCTTATCTGTCTAACTGGCCACTCATCAAATCAATCTCACTCCAGTTTACAGAGGATGCTGAGGGTGACCATATCAAAGGCTCTACAGAAAGCCCCATGAATGACATCTGTAGCCCTTCCCTTGTCCACTGATGGAATCACTCCATCACAGAAGGCCACTGGGTGGGTCAGGCAGGACTTGCCCTTGGTGAAGCCATGCTGGCTGTCCTGAATCACCTCCCTGCCCTCCCTGTGCTTCAGCATGTCTTCTAGAAAGATCTGTCCCATGATCTTCCCAGGCACCAAGGGGAGTCTGACAGGTCAGTCACTCTCAGGGTCCTCCTTTCTACCTTTTTTAAAGCTGGGTGTAATGTTTCCCTTCTTCCAGTCACCTGGGACCTCTCCTGACTGCCATGACTTCTCAAATGTCATGGTGAGTGGTTTGGCAGCTACCTCAGCCCCTTCTCTCAGGACTCTGGGATGCATCTCATTGGGTCCCATAGACTTATGTGCATTCAGGTACTTTGGGTGGTCATGAACCTGATCTTTACTTGCAATGGGAAGCACTTTGCTCCTCCAGTTCCCATCCTACTGTCCATCCACTCGAGAGGTGTGGGAAGAGAAGATGCCACTGAAGACTGAGGCAAAAAAGATGTTGAGTAGCTCAGCCTTCTCCTCATCTGTTGTTACCAGTTTTCCAGCCTTGTTTACTGGGGTGGGTTACACAGTGTAGGGAGAAGAAATTCAGGCCCTGAGAAATGTTAGATAACACCCTAGCTGATCTGCTTTTTTCTCCTAAATGTTGTTGAGGGACTTCTTAATTTTTAAGAGCAGTCTTGATAAATGTGGAATATTAAAGGCAGCTTCATTAGGAGGTGGTGATCCATACAGTAAAATACAGACAAGTATCTGTCACAATGTTTGGACAAGTATAGGTACCTGTAGTTGCTAAATGATATATGACAAGGTATGTCATTAAGCCATCAGATTTGAGTAGCACATGGAGTTACATATTTTAAGGAAAAAGGTTCAATTACAATTTTTTCTATCAGTTTATTAATGTGAAGCACACTCAACTTCCTGAGTGTTTTTTTAACATGCAGATGTCCCTAAGACCAGTAATTCCAATAAAAGAGGTACCACTACTAAATGAGCTGTTATTGGATGCCTCACACCTGAAAATGTCTCTTTGTTCCATTTTAGGAAAGGTAGAAAGCAGCCCATCTATTCATGCCAGCTGTGTATATTTGATCTATTCTGGCTTGTAGGGAAAAGGGAGACAAATATTTTAGGCATTGATGAGTCAGGCATTTCTTTGCCTGGGAAAACCAGATGAGGTGTCCATGTAAACAGACGAGCTTTCTTCCTCCAGGTAAACCTGCAGAGTGCCAGCAGTTGATAGTGTTTTTCTTGTTTCTAAGACACTTGGAAATAGGTACCTGACAGGGACTTACTCTTTGTTTACCTAATAAAAAAAATATGTACTCGAACAATTAATTAAAAAATCCCAAAGTAATTACCTTCTGTAGCAGAAAAAAAATGTCCTGTCCCGAATCTCACATTCCTTTTGACTGGTTAATCCACAGAGAAACTCATCAGATATGAAAGTGTGACAGACAATACAGGTGTCAGATAGTAAGAGGGCAGATAAAATCAATGAAAACAACGATATTAACCAGAGCAGATTTCTGGTGAGGTAGAAAAGCAAGGGATATAAGTTTATTTTTGGTCTGGAATTTCTTTATATGCTTTTCCCCTTTCCTGTACATCTTCTAGGAAGTGAACTTCTTCCTGTGCCAAAATATTGGCACCCTTTTTGTCTGAGCATCAGAGTAGAGTTGCTGTTACCCACCCCAATTTACTCCTCAGCAAATCACTCCTGCTTATCAAAACACTCTTGTTCATGTATTTCCTGCTTGGTTTCTTCTGAAACTTCATAGCTATTGTAAGGTTTTTCAATCAGCACTCATGATGCAACATTCAAAAGGTGTAAGAAAAATAAAGGACATGGAAAGCTAACAGTATCTTACAGTAGAAGAAGACTTAGAATCGTAAAATCTTGCCTTGAGCAATAGAAGAGATTTTTATTTTCTCAGAAGAAAAGCAAGGGAGTATTTATTATGATTTGTTTATTAATAAACAGTAATAGAATAAGTGCATGTTTTGTGCTATAATGATGAGGCAGCTGATACTTTCCCCTTGGAGTATTTATTTTTGCTACTTCTTTTTCTTTGCTCTGCTGCCCTGGGACTCATCCTCCAAGTAAGTCCAAACAGGAATTCCAGCTTTACAATACCTGGCAGCCTCCTTGAAGCAAAAGCTGCTTGTGCTGGGAGGCAGCTCCATCCAGATGGACAGAGGTTCCCATTAAGGGAATTCACACAGTGGGTGGGATTTTTATTTTATTTTAAAATAGTACTGCATTGGTGGTAGGGACACAACAGTGGCTTCGTTCCAAACATTCTGCTGAAGGAAGCATTTCTGGTGGGGATAAAAGGTTAATGTCCTCCCTCTTGTCAGTGTGTTGTTGATTCTCATTGTGGTGGATTGTAACCCAAAACATTACTAGAGCATCACCTCTGGTGATCTGCTCCCCAACGTGCCACGTTTAAGTGTTATTTGAATCCAAAGAGGGAGTAAAAAGAGCCATTCAAGTCTCTTGTAACTGTGTCAAGGCGCAGGATCTCTGTGCGAAAGGGAGCAGGACGTGGTTGCTGACTGATTTGTTTGTACTTCGTGGAAGGGGGAGAATACAGTTGAAAGTCATGGAACAAACTAAAGGTTTTGGGTTTTTAGAAGCTATGACTAAGAAAGAAACTTAAGCATAGAGGATGGCTCATTACAGCTGGTGTTTAAGTCATCAAAGGAGGCAGAGGCAGTGTGAGGAAAGAATATTAATTATCAGGAACAGTGAGGGCTACTATTTAATTTGATCTGTGTCAGTGTGACTGTAGGAGACATTCCTGCCCCCGAGTGCAGAAGAAAGGGCAGATCTCTGCTGCTGCAAAGGGAGAACTCAGCATCATTTCAGATACACTGGTTGTACCACACTCAGCTGCCCATTTTCCCTGTAATGGCAGGTCTAAAATAGGTTAATCTCAGCACTCTGCAGTGCCCTTTTGTAATGATGCCACCAAACCTGCCTGTGTAACCCTCAGCATGCCATTTGCAGCTGTGGGAGAATGCTCTGCCTCATACTGAAAAGAGCATCCTTGTGAAGATATTGTGGGAAGCTTGTTCAAAGGAGGTTGGGAAAACTATCATTGTTGGACAGACCACGGGTTGAAGCACAGTATGGCTGAAAAATTTGCCACCCAGTGTAGTAGATGAGGCTGGTGACAGAGCTAAAAGTATAATTCATCCTAGATCAGAGCCTTGTTGCAAAAGAATTAGGTCTGGTTCCCATTTGTTAGGAAGCACGGGATAAATAGTAGGGAAAGAAACAGGTCAGATTCCCATAAAGTTTTGCTTGAGGTAAAATTTGAACAATGTGATTTGTGGTTTGCTTTCTTTTCTTTTCCTTTCTTCTTACTCATCCATGTGGCTGCTTTAGAAGGTGTAGCCAAGCTGCCACATTACTATGACAGGTTAAATAACAGGAACTTCTCCTGTTACAACATTTCTTTATATTCTGTATGAAAGTATACACTCCTTTCACTTGGTTTTTGAAATGTTTTTACTCAAATTTAGTCGGCATTTACCTGGATGGCCATGGCCAGCTGTGGTCCAGATGCTGATAATGCTGTTGTGGTGTTTCTGCTGCAGGTCCTGCAGGTCATCACCATGGTAGGCACAGATAAGCGTTGTTCTGATGGGAAAATAAGTAGTCTAGATATGCTACAGATTAAACAAAGTTTTTTAAAAAGGGCTGTTTACAAATCCCTGTTTCATTGTCGCACACAGGAAATGTGTGATGGGTAGACACAGGAAAGCAAGGTTGGGCAGAGAGCTGGAAAGCAGGTAAACAATAGCAGAGAAAGAGAGGAGGGCGTTCATAAGTTTCTTGGTTATTCAAGCCAGGGAATGCCATTTAATCTGTGTAAGGTGTTAAGCTGATGCTGCTCCCGTTCGGGACTTTCAAGTGTTGCTGCAACACAAAAAGAAGCAGCTGGTGTGCGAGGCAGGGCATTTGGAGAGGGACCAGTCCAGCCTTGAGGCACCAAAGCGCTGTTCCTGAGCCCTGGGGGAGAGCGACTGAGCTCTCGCAAACCCAGGAGATAAATGCACCCGATAAATAACAAATTGTCTTCATCCACAAAGGCTCGTTCTGTTCGCATTGTTTATCAGCTGTTAGTCAGATATGCTCGAACACGCCATCCACACCGCAGTGAGCCCGAACCAATAAACGTGGGACCAGTTTTCGTGGCATACCTAGAGGCAGAAGCTGTGAGGTGCTGAGTATCATTTAGGAGAGTCTGGCTCCAGATGTTTTCGTGAAGTATGACAAAGGAAATCCGTGCCTTATAATAACCTCAATTTTCAGGCGGAAAATCGGAGGAATGGGTACATTTACCAGCATGCACTAACAAGACTGCTGCTGCCTTTGTGCCCTGTGAAATAAATTTTCATTGTCCCCCTCCACCCTCCCTCAGGTGACTAGTTTCATCTTGCTTACAAGTTTTAGATTTGCTTCCAAGTTCTCAGACAGTCTCCTCTAGCTCACGGGTTGATAATTACACCTGCTCTTGAATAGTACCTTTCACTGAGGAGCTGTGAAGGATTTCACAGCCCAGTGCCAGTATCTGCTCTTTCACCAGGGAGAAGGCAGGGCAACTTAAACCCGTGGAGAATCGAATGAATGGAGGAGCTGGCTCTGCATGTGAAGAGGTCTCTTCACCTACAGCCAAAAGGGAGAGGGCTGGTGGGCGCTGTGCTCTGCCAAGTCAGCTCCCAGTCTGCTGGCAGAAGGAAGACAAAGGCTGCTTCTAGTGGAAAGTATTTAAATGCTGAGGACTGGGAGGACAAAAGGTGGAAAATGTGCCAAGGCAGCTGCGTTAATACCCTTGTCTTGACAAAAGCATTGAACAGGTCTCGATTGTAGCTGGCATTACTGTAGTTGTGTGTCATCACTGTTCATCGCTCCCAGGTGTAAAAACCTGAGGAGTGAAGCTTATTTTGGGGATTGGACCTTTTGCCGTACTATTTTTGAACCTTAGGGATTCTTTTTTTCCTCTCCCATTTTATTTTAATGTTCTCTTTATAGCTGTAGACTAGAAACTGTTCCTTGTCATTTCCACTTAGGGCTGAATTTCTCACAATCACTTGCTTCCTGGAGCTGAGGCTTTAAGAAAAACACTGTAAGTCCAGGCGCTCCTCAAAACTAACAAACAGACAAAAAAGCCTTGAAAAAGTGACAATATTTTCATATGAATTCCTCGTGGCTTTTTTTTTTTCAGAAGACTGTTACTGACATCAGTCTTGCCTTGGAGTAAGGTAGAGGCGTCCCATTCCCCCTTTTAGGGCTGAAGACACACATGCTTTCCGTGCTATTTTCACCTTCTGTACAACAAGGTTTCCTTTGCTGTTTATTTTCTTTCTGGGACTGTTTGCCTATTAACAGAGAGATTGTCTTATGAACCCAACTCTTCCCATCAGTAGGTGTGATGAGAAGCCCCACGTCTTTAACCAGCAGACTGTATTTGTGACAATAACCTTCGCACATCACTGTGTTTGAGGCTTGCTCGGCTTTGACCTTTCTGTAGGAAGAAAATTACTCCACTCGTTTCACACTTTTCATTTTATGTTTTAATAACACAATCTGGGAAAGGAATTAGCACTGAGCAGTTAGTGCTGCTACATCTAACAAAGCGTTGCTCAGCTCTTCATTCTGATGGTGATTTAGTTCACTTAACTAAGGAAGGCCTTGGGGCTATGAAGTATCTGAGAGGTTGTCTGAGTATCTGAGTCTATGCAGGTGGGGCAGGGAGAGTGCATATAGCTAAGTAATGCAAGGATAAAGATGATAAAAATGTATATAAATGGTTAAAAGACTCAGAAATCTGAGAAGGCTGGACCCCACACTCCCTAAATAAAATCCCAGTTTAACCAGAAGTGTCCTGGCGTGAACTTCCTCGCTGTGCTCTGACTTTTTTGGAAGTAAATTCTCTTGTGGTCATTACTTAAGCTCTAGATTTGTCCCAAGTGCCACAAAGTTTTGTTTCTTTAAAATAAATAAAAAAGGAAATGAATCCATTCTTTTTTGATAAAACAACTATTAAGATGCTACAAAACCAGACTGTAATCAAGCTCAGGCCCGCGTGGTTTTTGCTGGCATGTTTCCTTCAGGAGCTTAAACCCATACCCAGCACCAAACTTTTGTGAAGGACGAGAAAAGTCCCCTTTGCCCAGTTCCCACACACTCCCCAGGCAGCATCCAGCCTTTTGCATGGAGCAGGGTGGTTTCCATAACTCTGCACAAAATGCAAAGAGTGTAATCATTTGCTTGCAGGCTCCTTTGTGGGAATCAAAGCAGTCCACATCAGAAAGGAAAAGCCTGGACACGTAACAGAAAGATGATTCCAGGTAATAACAAGGCTGTGCAATGCCTTGGCAGTGGGGCAAGGGTTCTTGTATAACTCCATGCTCTGGATTGGAAAGGGAATATGTTTTATGATGTTACATAATGGAGTAAGATCATTTGGGGCTGGACAGATTTATGATGCACCCGTGGATTGACAGCCCTGTCCCCAGGACAAGGTTTCAAAATCTGTTTCAGACTCTGCTACTCCTCTTTTAAATACTGAAAAGCAAATCCTTATCCCAATGAGCTCAGACACATTGTGGATTTCAGCTGGATCAGGATGTTTTTTTCTTGCAGCTTTTTCTGAATATGCAGTAACCAGTTAGTGCACCTCACCAACATGTGAAAAGCAGGATTTCTCCGTAATATGATTACAGCTTCTCATTGTTTCTCTACTTTCATTTTATAGGTTTCTCTTACCACACTGATACAAAGAATATGTCTTTGTAACACCCCTGTCTACTAGACACCTTGTCATCCTGATGCACTGAAGGAAAATAGACTCAGTAATTTGCTTAAAACCCAGAGTGAATTCACCACAAGGTGGGTACCCTTTGAGCCTTCAGTCTCAGGCAGAATCCTAACCACTTACTCATCCTCTTCTGCTATGCCAGCCTACAAAGAATAAGTATTAGGAAAAATCTCCAAATGTATAAATTATTAAATCAGAAAAGGAGTAGCTCCACTGTGAGAAATGTAAGACAGTGTAGTTCCAGAAAGTCACCATCTCCAAATGAATGCTGGGTTTTGAGAAGTGCTTTGTGATCCTTAAGAGCCCTTCTTAGTAATCCCTCAGATAACTTGTGTTTTTTGATAAACCTGTCATTTCAAGGATCTTGCTTCTATGAGGCATATTCCAAGTCTTCTTCTTAAGTGATGTGTCAATGGATCCTAGAGAATGTAATGAGGCTTTTCAACACTCAGCCAAACCAAACCTGTAGTTACCAAAAGAGAGGGGGTCATGCAGCATCATCTCTGCATTTTGGCAGGTGTGACACTTGGTGTTGCACCTGAGTCAGGTATTCAGCACCCAGAGAGGGTTGGTGTTGCCTCAGCATGGCCACAGCATGCCCATCCCATGTAAAATCCCCCTGGTAGGACATGAGCATGTCACAGGTGAAGTGCAAAATGGAGCTCCACTAAACCGTGGAAACCCTGAGCCTGAAGCAAAGCAAAGACTTCAGTGGGAATCAGAAGAGGATTTGGTGTTTGTATGGATAATGGCAGAATCCATCATTTTATTCCTTATTTATGGAAAGGGCATAAACTGTCAGTCTCGTGGCCTGAGGCAGCTGCCTGTGTTTTGAGATTAAAAAGGAACTGGTTTTGGTGAGGTTTTTTAAATGTGGGTGCTCTCATAAGAATACAAAAAGAGATTTCGTTGTGTCTTTCTCACAAACTGCATTGGCCACTTTGTGCCAGGGAGCTGCACTAGAAGAAAGATCCTCTCCAGCTTTGCAGTTCTCTGTGATTTCTATTACTTAACTCTGAGTCGCAAAGGCAGTTCCATGCTAATTTATTGAAAAGTCAGGCAAAGATCTTGGGAATATTTTTGGCCTCATATAATTGTTCACTGGGTTCAGTCTGGGAGGCAGGCCCCTTAACTTCAGCCCCTCTCTGTCTTTCCTTTCACCTCATTGTCCACACATTACTCATGCTGAACACGTAGTGGCCACTCACAGACTGGCAGTGCTTCACCTGTGACTCACACCTCAGTCACTTGTCCAGAACTGGAGCTGTCCTGGGCACCATGGAAAGGGCACACAGCCCTGGGAGCATGAGTAAACCCCCTTGGCTGAACTTTCCTTGGTGGTGGCTTTAGGGAAACCACGGGCATAGCAAAAAGCAGCTCAGGAAAGTGCCTGTGGATCAAAGCTTGCCTCGAGTCTGAGCCCCCAGCCAGGGATTCACCAGTTTAACCTGAGAGGAGCTGCAATCCTCCTTCCTGTGCTGCCACTGGCACTGTGACCCGACTGCTGCAATCACTGTAGTGCTTCAGAACAGCACGTTCTCAGGACTTGTGGGCAAATTCCTGGGAAAGACTGCTGTCAGTAAAATCCAGAGGCTGCAGGGGATCCACAGGAGACATTTCTGAGTGTTCTGAGACTTTTTATCACTGAAGAGTTCCTCAGTCAAGGCATTTTTAATTTGAAATATGGAGGGTCTCAACTCATGGATTCATGTTGCAGTTTCCTGACTTGTCACCGAGAATTTGAGCTCTCACCTTTTCTGTGTTTGTTCTTCTGAACTTCTACAAATGCTCTCTGGCTACAGGCATAATCAACATAGTTTCATGCTGTCTGTATCAACCAAAAAATTCTGCCGTAGAAACAGAATTTCTTGTCAAGACTGTATCTTCTTGTTTTCCTAATTGGAGTGGAGAAAAAAAGACATATACTTGCTTGCTTTTTGAGTATGGGCTAATGTTTGGCAGAACTTGAATGGAAATGTAGGGGTAAAGATCAAGGTTATATAAACAGTTTAACTTATTGCATTACTAAAGGAAAACAAGTGAAAATAATTAATAGGGATGGTGAAAATAACCATCAGTAGATACACATAGAATTAAAAGTGGGTCTCATCTTAATAATTTAGGGTTCTTAGTCCAAAATAAATTATTAAAGATATGAACCTGGGCATAGTATGAGACTAGTACTCTTAGCAGTAGATGTTCTTACATGTTAATAATTGATTAAAGGCTGGAAATTCCTCTGCTTGGTTTTTTCCTTCACTGGAGAAGTCTTCTGTGGTATTGAACAGGCACTCAGATTCATCAGATCCTCAAGCGGATTTAATTGTCTCTGTGTGGATGCAGAAAACCAGGCAAGACTCTCTCGAAAGAACTTCAGGGTCTGCTTGCTTAGCACCTTCCATAGCACTAGGGCAGTTCACAAAGAAGGCAGAGAGGGGGTTGGGGTAATGATGCTGAAATCTCTGAATACACGGAATATCTTTGCAGGCAGAAAACAATTGAGAATGAAGCCCAACAAAACCTCCTTGCCTGAAAAACAAGGTGGGAGCTCTACTTCCTTTGGTTTGTATAATTGTCTAATAGTTCAAGCATTTACCTAAGAATGGAGCTATCTGCATCACCTCCTCCCTCACAGCAAAGGGATTTAGTTCTGCATCCCACACATCCTGAAAGAGGGACCTAAAGTCCAGGTTGCTTTTGCTCAGTGTACAGCGAGGGATGTAAAGAGTGGGCTGGAAGGAGAGGGAAATAGGCAAAGACCCTCAGTGCAAAGGAGTGTGATGTTTGCTGCCTGGAAGTGTGCCCCTTCAAGGTTTGACTATCTAGGATTAAACAAGTTAGGCACATATTTCTTAATGAGGAATGACAGCTCAGAATAAACTCCCCAAGACTTTAAGTGCTGCCACTGCCAGGTTACCATCAGTGTCCCTTTTTGCTCAGCCTCCTTTGCCCCACGACTCCTGCCAGCTACACAACAGCCTGATTTCATCCCATGACCTAAGCAGGGGTGGTTCAATGAGTAGGTGCCTAGAAAATGGGAGAGTATTTTGGGTCTGTAGCAGAAGGATCTGAACCTGAATCCCCTGGTAGGTACTCTAGACACTAGGACCTTACCAGTAATGCTGAGTGACTGTTTTGGTGCTGAGATGGGTGCTTTCCCAGTCAGGCTTCGTGCTCTGGATCAGGGGCTCTATGGAGGATCCTGCAGGCCAGAGAGATTACAAGCCTGACCCAGCTTCAGAATCTTTAGTAACCAGCTCCCAGGACATGCTGTGAGCTTTCTGGACCACCAATAATCTCCTCTGGCTCTATATTGTCTCTGTGTTATATTTAATGGCACTGATTGGGGCAGGAATATAGCTGCACGTTGGGGGTAACTCCACTGCCAACCTTGCTGCCAGCCTTCACTTTCTCAGCTTCCTTCATAAATAAATCTTTCACCTTTGCATTTTTAAATGTCTTGGCAAATCCAATTTCTTCTGTAAAAGTCGTTAAAAGGTTTATTTTTTTAATCCCTCTTTCATGGTGCCAAGATGTTGAGTGAGCACGTAGATTCACATCCTTCAATCAGCATAAGAAAAATGCATTTCCTACTGATGTAAACCTTTGGTGAGATTCACAAGCCCATACATGCAAGCAGTGATTAATTCTCTTTGTCAAGGTTGCAGTTTTCACAGGTTATTATAGTTCTAGCATGGCCAGCATAGAATTAACTTCCATAGCCTCTGGCCTTAATTCAGACATAAAAGGGATTAATATGAAGGAAAAATCACTACCAGATATACCACCCCATTTAGCTTTCCCAGCTACTGCTGCATCTGTAAGAAGTAATTAATAATAAACCAGACTGGAGCTGATGAGACCAGGTATCACAGAGAAAATTGTACTGCTTTATGTGGAAGGATGTGTTGTCTAGATCAGGAAGCTTTTTCAAATAAGATTCTCATGGCCTTATGATTTCAGATCAATATTTCATATTACTTACACTCTAATACGCTGGAAAATTATTTCTCCCATCTCTGCTCTCAAACATCTTTCAGTGGTCTAACAGGATATTTTAGGAAGAAAGTCTACCATTGTTAACTTGTATAGTCTTGCATGTAGTTAGTGACACTAAAAAAAATCAGTTGTACCTACAAAGGTGCCAGAAATTCAGATGGTGCAAATATTACTCCTGATCAGCAAGCACTTTTATTCTTCTTGTCACATGGTGAATTCTAAAGCCCCCACAGTACTGTAAGTGACTATATATATTCTGTAGATATAACAGTGAAATAGCTGTATTTGCTTTGGTAACAGATACAGACTTTTCCCAACTGTTGCTGTCAAAACCCAAAGCAAGCCATCTGTATCTACACTGAAGGCACTAACGATGTGTTTCTTGCTACAGGCAGGGGACAGGCATCAAGTGAACAGGGCAGATTCAGCCCTTACTTAAAATGTAACAATATTTGAGTGTTTATACACCTTAAATTAAGGGGTGACACCCACTGCAAGCTTTTAGCAGACTGCACAAATCCAAATTACCCCGCAGGCCATAGAGTTGCATAGTATATAGTACAGATAGCACTTGAACATCAAAGGGGTGTGAAAATAACTTTGCTTAGGAAGCATCTAAGGGATATCCCTTGATTTGTGTCTTCTTTCATCCATTCACATGCAATTTTTGCTCTTCAAATACTTTATTCGTTTTGTGTTACAGTATCAGTGTAAAACTTCTGTGCAGTCACAGATTAGGTGGGATAATAGGAATGCATCCTACATCAGTAAATAAACAGATAGATAGATAGATAGACAGACAGACAGACAGACAGACAGATAGATAGATAGGCAGATGGGTAGATAGATAGGCAGATGGATGGATGGATGGATGGATGGATGGATGGATGGATGGATGGATGGATAGATAGATAGATAGATAGATAGATAG
>JAWWMP010000081.1:52314101-52326408 GCA_035047865.1 Dendrocincla tyrannina | reverse complement strand
TCCAACACGGATTGCTTTTCCACAGAGTGCAGCCCTCCCAAGAACAGCCTGCTCCAGTGTGGGTTCCTCCCTCCAGGAGTCCACAGGTCCCTGCCAGGAGCCCATTCCAGCATGGGCTTCTCATGGGGTCACAACCTCCTTTGGGCATCCCTCTGCTGTGGTGTGGATCTCCTCCCCTCTCTGCCCTGTCACTGCCCTCCCTGGGCTGCAGGGGACCCTCCTGCCCACCCTTCACTGCCCCTGGGCTCTGCAGGGCTGCTCCTCTCACCTATACTCACTCCTTTCTTTTCTGAATGCAATTACATCTGTGCAATAATTTTTTTCCTTTTTAAATATGTTACCCCAGGGGTGTTACTGATTGGCTTGGCCTTGGCCAGTGGCACGTCCGTCCTGGAGCTGCCTGGCATTGGCTCTATCAGATGTGAAGGAATCTTCCGGCAGCTTCTCACAGAAGCCACCCCTGTAGCACCTCCCATACCAAACGTGGCCACCAAACCCAATGCAGTGTTTCCTCCACACAGTATGCAGCAGAGTGAACTCTGCCATCCAAATTTGCCATGCTTTTTCAAATTATTATTAAACTTTTTCCAGGGTGATTCTTTAAAAGCAACGTAAACCATTCACTTGTGACAGCGTTTTGTTCAAATACACATATAATTTTTCTCTTCCCCTCCTCAGAATTTAATGCTTCAGTGGAGCATGAGATGTATCAACACATTTTAAAAACTCACATTCTTAGGGAAATTTCCTCAAAGATTATGAGGAATAATTCCAAATCCTAATTAAAAAACAAAAACACCCAAACAAACAAAAAATCCAAACCAAAACCAAAACCCAATCAAAGAAACAAAATGCAGATCAAGCAAAGCATGATTAGATAATCTTTCTATAGCATTACAAAAATCTAACAACCTCCTCTAGCAGCGCTTTAAAAAGGTGAAACCAAGTTTCCTCTTTCCCTAAAGACAAAATCACACTGTGTGATTTAAACTGAATTAGTGGGATGACTGATGTTCTGTGTGATTTCTACTCCTCTTCAAAAGGCTGGCAGGAATGTAGCATGTGGAATATTTCTGCTTCACCTGCAGCAGTATGTTTTTGATTGAAAATACATTAAGAGATACTGGGAGCCAAATTGCCACCTGGTTTATTTTACTGGGGTGGCAAGGAATATGAGGTTGGGCAAAATGCTAAAATCTTGCAGGTCATTTGCCAAAATACTGTAAGGAGAAGTATAAAGTTTTATTCCATAATCATAATGAAAACAGTGGATCCTCTTCCTTGTTTACTTCATTATACGTCACTGTTCATGGATTTCCATTAGGCTCTTACTGACTGCCACATATAAATTTGAGGGGAAAATCAACTTAATGGAGGTACCAAGCAGAAAATATGACCTTTATAAAGTGGCCTTGTACTGGATATTAGAAAAAGGATTTGATCATCACTTGTTCCTGTATTCATAGATGACATATTTTGCCAATTCTACAGTGATGGTTCTGGGGAGATTTGTATTAGAAATCTGAAGGAAACAATATTTCAATAAATATTAATCTCTTTTCTGTTGAACCTCAGTTTAGCATAAACAGCATGCACAGAACTGTTCATATTTATTACCTATGATTATTTGTGCTTTAAACCTTTGCTAGATACAATATTCTTTAAAAGTTAATTTTGAACTCAAACGTTGGTGAAAAATTATTATTTCTATTTTGGCATTCAAAGTTCAAAAGATGGCTCCAATAACCTAGTAACACTTATATATGTGTTTCATAAGCACCTGAGTAGTCCTATTGAAGTCAAGGAGATTCCTCATGTACTTCAAGTTAAGTGTTTCTAAGTCGGGAATCTTCTTTTGAAACTTTTTTTATAACTCCTGTAAAAAGCCTAGAAGTAGAGAAACAGACAAAGTTCAACACAGGCATTATCTATTGTGAATTATTCATTCCAGTAGCATTTTGTTAGTGATAAATGAGCATGATTGAAGCTCTGACTGAGGGCTGCTAACAAAGAAAACCCTAGTATTTCCAAAATGTAACTTCCTTCTTTGTTGCCACTAGAAAAAGTAAATGCTGGAAAATTTGCTTATATTCTTTCCTTCTTTCTTTCCTGTAGAGGAGGCATTCCGTTTCAAAGTAATGTTATCTCAGGCTGAAAAGTGGAGAAATTAGCAATTCCTACATTATGACCTCTCCTAAGTTCTGACTGCCATGTGTGGCATCAAACAACTCACTTAAATCCTTATGCTGAGATAACTGCGGTAAATGGACATGAAACCTGTATGTTCCTGGCACACCTGTGGGGCATCAGTGATGCTTGACACAATGTATTGTCTGACTGGGCACAATTCCTTCCAGGGATGCCCAAACTGTCCTTCGTCAAGACAAGTTGTAATATAGAAACAATAGAGTATTATGCATATATTATATATACTCCATACATTAAATATAATATATTACCTGTTACATATCAGACACATCATACAATATATATTATATACTTTTTATTATCTGTTTTCTATTATATAGAAATGTGTATATCAGTACTGCTCAAAAAATTAATGCAAGTAAGGCCTCTGTGTGCAAGGTAGAATATGAATATACAGTAAGACAGCACAGGCCTAAAGGTATCGGTCTAAGGCCACAAAACAGAGGTTAGAAGAAAGGCTGCTCATACTCATTTTATTTATCTAGAATTTAACCTTGCATGATTAACTGAGGCATGATTAACTCAAGCTTCTCAGGACCATTTTCAAACAGGAATCAGGCAAAGATGCATCCAGAGAGTTCCTGAGAAAACCCATGCCATGTAGTGAATGTTCAGCAGAGAGCTAAATCTGGATGCAACAGTTTAGGTTCAGATTGTTCCTGCATCTGTGCAAAACAAATTCACTGTGCTCTTTGCTTCGTTCTGATGTACCACTTTAAGTTAGGGCTGGCTCAAGTGTTTCTGCACAACTGTGTTCCCTGGGTCTTGGTAGAAAATCACTGTTTATAGACGCCTAATATTGTAATAAGAACATTGTGCCCTTCTAAATTTAGGTTATTTTTTTCCCCTACAGTACATAAAATAGCTGTAGGAGAGGAACTAAACTCCTGTGAGGTATACAGACTGTATCATGAGGTGCAGATCACCCAGTAAACAAAATCTCTTTAACAGTAAGATTTTAGTCTTTGGCTACACCTCTCATTAAGCCAGAGCAAAAAAAAAAAAAAAACAAACAAAAAAAACACAAAAAAACCCCACCAAACCATTTCTAATACAGGGTAAGTGAAAGGCATTAGCGGTGTGAAAGAGACTGCAGAATTTCAGAGCAGTGACACATTACTGCCTTTTACTGACCAATCCAAAAATCACTTTGAATCTCATAGGAAATAAAAGCCTGAAGTCAGAATGCACATAAAATGAACACTAAGAAGAAAAAAGTCTCTTAGAAAAGAGAAATGTCTTAATTATACCCAGATCTTACTGTTATGATTTGATTTTATCTTTGTTAGATCTTATTTAATCTCTGTCTCAGTGGGCTGATCTGCACAGAAAAAGATGTGAAAAATATATTACATGTATTCCCCAAATCCTGAATTTCATGTATCTTTATTTTGAAAGGTCATAAGTTGCTCATTGCCCTTCAACTCTGCATCTTCTCCAAAACTTCCTGGACGTTATTTATCTCATATTCAAACTCTTCAGGACAAGTTGTCCATCCTCTGATGTTTTATTCATAAAGTGCTAATCCCTGTGGGTCCCTACTCTCACATGGGTTTCTTTGCTTTCAACTGTAATACAAATACAAATTAATTTTTATTGATGACAATGATATCTACTGAGAATCACTGCATTCCTCATTATTTGGATAAATTAATACAAATCTGTTTTAAGAGAGGAAGATTTATTCCTAAGTACAGCTATTGAACACATCACTGCGCATTTTAAGCTCGTATCTGTTCAGAATGCTGCTCACAGGACGTAGTTTGTTCATTTATGTTGACAAATATAATGTTGTGTTTTAATTATTTATGGATTTTTAATTATTGAAGGCATTACTTAGCAGTCTACCAGGAAATGTATCATACTATATATTCCGAGGGTAATAAAAGCTTAATGATCAGAGGGCCAATGGCAGCCGCTGCCTGAAATTTAATCTTTGATGAGAAGTGTCGGAGTGGCTGCAGGTTTGGGACGGGGAGGAAGAAGAAAGGGTAATAGGTAACCAGGTAACAAATGTTTTCAGCTATGTGAAAGGTTAATGAGCACATAGCATTTGCATAATGTGACCCTGGGGCTTGTCTAAACCGCCCTTTATTTCTCCTTAAAACACCCCATCAGTGTGAAGTCCACTGTGAATCCATCAAGACAAGTACTCGTGGACATAGATTTTTAACTGATTTTTAATACTGATTTTTAACTCCACACTGACAGGGCTAAGACAATGACATGGCAAAAGCATTTGTAGGTAAAAGACATGTAATCCTCCAGTATTGTTAGGGCTATTCCACAGAGGGAGCAATACCAGTCTAGTGAGGGGTAGAGTAAATACATGTAGATGAAACATTCATGAATAGTTTTTTTGCTTGATTTGTTTTTTTTGTTGGGTGTGTTTTTGTTTGATTTGGTTTTTTTTGTTGGGTGTTTTTTTGTTTGTTTCTATTTATTTTATTTTTCCTACTAGCTTCTTTTATATTCCAATGCAGAAGCTAGTCTTTTATTTTTTAAAAGAGAACAATATTCAAACTACTGTCTGGTTAGTCTTTCCAAATTGTGGGAAGGAGTTAATTTAGTAAAATAAAATGTCTACAAGAAGATGTCAAGGAAAAATATTACACTTCTTTTCTTCTCAATTACTACTGTATAAAATATGATTATAAAGCACATAAAATTCAATAGAAGAAGCTGGCAGGCACATATACCAGTGGAATGAAGTTTCTGCTTTTTCTTGCTCTCCTTTGCTTTTAATAGAAACATTTCTATTAAACTCATATTTCTACTAAAATATTAAAGTTTCTTGAAAGCTCAACAGGCTGCACTGATTCAAAATATGTCATTGCTGCACTAACTTACATGTACCAGTAGTAAAATTTACTTGAAATGCAGAAGCAGATATAATGTATGAATTCAGGTTTGCTTCTGTGACCTGTTCTTGTCAGGATTTAGCTGGTAGCAATAGGACCAGGTAAGGGGATGCTTCCAAACTGCTCTTTCTTGTTTGGCCCAAAAGCTGGGAAATTAAGCTATACTTTGCACTGGTCTCTGGGATTATTTTTCCCACTTATAAACAGGAATGACTTGACTCCAGCAGTATTTTCTTAAAAGAAGAAAAGCAGATAAAAGGCAGGTAAATGGAGTAATATACAGAATTTTAAATTTTGACTGACGTTATTTCGCAAAGCTTTTTGAGCATATTTATTCCATTCAGACATCTGTGTCATATTATAAACACAAACTTTTCTCCACTGTATGGTATTAAAGCACACAGCTGGAAATGCTGCCCTGAGTGAGAGGCACCTCCAGCCCCACCAGCCCAGACAAAGCCCTGGGAAGGCAGCCTGTCCATCACCAGTCCTTCCCTGCAGTTCCCTTTCTCCCAGGATTTCACATTTAGATTTAGATGTTATGGGTCTATTTCTGGTCTAGCCTAATTCTAGACCACAGAAGGTGAGGTCCCACTCAAGCTCCTTACTGCTCCTTTTTCCTTGGCTCTGACTATCACACTGCCATTGGACAAATGGGGTCAGATCATTAATCCAACAGAGGATGAGCCTGCCATAAGAAATTGCTCATTTACTCATGACATCAATGAGCTTTTGAGTTCACCCTCCAATGATCTCCACATTGATCTCCAGATCCTTCTCAAGGGAGGAAGGCAGTAGGACATGCCAAGATAAAAATAAGACAGACCAGAACTGTGCTTTTGGCATCAAGCTGCGTGAATGTAGGTTAGTTGCAGTGTGAAACAACAGCTCAGATATACCTCTCTGGAGAGTACTGTCTTCTAACCCACATAGACATAGAGGGCAAAAAGAGATTTTGTCTTTTTTTAACCCTTTTGCCACCTGCTGCCTAGGACATTTCACTGTCACTGCGTCATGACATGATACCACTTCTCCTCATATAAGACAAAACCAAAAAGAAGTGTCAAAGCCTCCTTCATATATGGGAACTCTTCTGAGTAGCACCCACAGAAATGGTTGCAAAATCCCCATTTGCTTGGGTCTGTCTGTAACAAGAACTCACCAAACCATGCCATTAGCATTCAGCTATATCTAAGAATTAGGATGTTCACTGAAGAAATGATTTTTTTCACCATTGCAGTAAAGTTCTGAAACATGCTTCTAGAGGGAAAAGAAAGCTAGAAGGGCTAGCAGATAAAAATGAAATTAATTTATATGTTGCACAAGTGATTCCCCCCCACTCCCCCACAATTTTTGGTCATGTTTACCTAAAAAACAAAGAGAGTTGTTTCTGAACTCAGATTATCTTGACTTTCCTTGTTCTGTTTTAATCTCCAGTCATGAAAAAAATGAAATTCCTAGAAATCCTTGAAAAAGGAATTGGGAAGCAAGTGCAGAGTTCTGCTTTAAAGGGCATCTCAGTTCATGATACATGCCTTGTATCCTAGATAAATGATCAGAACACATATGCAGTGCTGTCCAGCTTCTAAAAGTTCAACAAAGAGGTAACATCCTTTCTCAGCTGCATTTGCCTTGCAGCCTTTGGGTAAACTGGAAGGCCACAAGTCACACAAGAGGGAAGCTGAGAGAGCTGAAAGAATGACTGAGTTGTTTCTTTCTATAGTGAGCCTCCAAGGAGCTGCCCGAATAAGCTGGGAGAAGATTTATGAGTCTGACAGAAGATGTTTGTAAGAAAAGTGAGGCAGCAAAGGATTGGAAAGAGTTCACTATAAACACTTCATTCAAGTTTCTGGGTCAGGACCTGGAGGACTGGAAGGGATGGAAGTTTTTCTTCCAGCTCCTGTGGAAAGTGTTTCTAACACCGGCGGAGTCAAGGAAATGAGTGCCACAGAGCCTGGGATAGAGGTGACAGACTTGTGTCCTCTCAGCTCCCTAGACACAGGGGTACTCTCAGTGTGGACACAGTCTGACCAGGGTGCTGTCAGGCTTGATCACAAACACGTCAGAGCCCTGGGTGGAACCAGGAAGGGATGGAGAAAAGGGAAACCACAGCAGCATTCCTCATTCTTAACCCTATGCATAAACATTACAGCTTACAGACAGGTAATCCCATGAGCTACAGCTAAAATCTGTCATGTACAGTTCTATTCATTCACACTTTTAAATGGTGCAATTCACATAATTCACGTGAGAAACTCCAGGAGTCATTTTAGGAATGGCTGCAGTGATCCTAGCTGGTTTTAGCCCACCTGTTCACCCTCAAACCCTGAAAGTTTGAGTGCTGAATGAAGCAAAGAAACTAGCATTTAATCAGATAAGCAGAATGTACATTCACTGATCTGAACAGTCCTTGAACAAAATTAAATTAATTATAACATTCTTTGAACAAAAAAGTGTAATTATGCTTTCCCTTCCTTTTCTTTCCTTTATATATATATATATAGTTAGAGCTTTATTGATCTTTGCAAGTTTTTATTATGTTTTACATCTCCTGTCTGTGGGTGGATGTGGCTCTCTGTGAAGTGAAAGGCAGTGACAGCTGCTGAAGGTCTTTAGACAGATTGAGATTTCAGTGCTTGGTCCAAGTACATTTAAAATGTGTTCGTGCAGTGTGCTGGACTGTTCTGTGCTAGCAGAGAGGTCCCAGGCTTTCATGATGCACATTTCTGGGTATCTTGCAGCATCTTCCTTTGTAGTAGTGCAAGAAGCCTGTTTGCAGAAGAATTTATAAAGGTCTCAATTATGTGTGACGGTGTTATAAACCACAAGGAGGAAAAATGTGTGCTGCAAATCCAGGCATGTCCACTGATGCAGCCCTTTCTTTAACTCTGTCCATGAATCAGCACAGCGTAAAAACTGCTGCACGACAGAAGATTATCTAGTCTGCAACATGGGGGTATAAATTTCATATGCAGAAGAAGCTGTGCTGTCCTGGTTTTTAGCCTGTGAGACACCACCAGCACTGAACAGACTACAAGGAACGCAAAATGGAATAAAAATAAGGTTCTTCATGCCTAAAGCTGAGTGTGAAGTCCATATCCTGTTTCTTTATAATTTATTCTCTAGGTTTTTTTGCGAGTTCTTTGAGGCAAGAGTTTGTGTGGTCAAACTGAATGGCAGCACAGCTCCCCTGCTCTCTGCCAGTGTGTGGTGTTTGCCTGCACTTACTCATGTTGGTACATATTGCCCCATTTTCAAAAAGAAAAGAATTTAATAATTTCTGACAGAAATTAGGAAGTTGGAAAGTATATCTAGAGAAAGCTTCTAGTAAGGCTAAAGAAGACACAAGATTCAAGCGGTTACTTCCTCAGTAATTTGAGCTAGTACAGGTACCTTTTGGCAATGTACACTCAGTAGCAGCTCTTAAAAGCGAAGGTAAGAGATGGTGCTGAAAACATTGCATTCAGAAACAAAAGTGTTTAATCAGCCCCATGTGAATACTCAAGGAGAAGAAACAGACTGTCAGCAGGGTTAGAAAACAATGGCATTTGAAACATTTGGCTTGCACATCATTCACTGTTTCAACTGAGTAGATGCACTTAAGGCTCCAAAAGACATTCTGATGATCAAGCAAATTCTTCTTGTCCATATTACAACTGTCAAGTTTTCCTAGTAATAAAGTTAGAATATCTTCCTTTGGATTTTATTTCCAGTTGAATTACATCAGAGCAGTCAGGAAAAATAAAATTATGATGAGGTAGAAGTAAGGTGCTGGTTCTTATCGAAAACTTTTATGTGTGTCATCCTTAGCAATGTGTTGCATGTCTTTAAGACCCTGTTCCAGCACACATGGTGGGCTAGAGGATCCCGCTGGGAGTCTGGGGAAGAGAGAGTGCCTTAGGGCATTTCCCTTTGCTCTGTTCAGGTCTGTGTGCTTGCAGGGCATCAGCCACAAACACACAGCTGGTTTAACAGGCTGTCCCTTGACATTCCCTCTTAGCTGGTAGTCCTAGATGAGGCAGGACAGAACAAACTGCTAGGAAGGGAATAGGGGGAGATGGAAATGGGCATCACAAAGGAAAGGAAACTAAACACTCAGGAGCAACAATGTGCACAGACATATAGAGACACAGATAGATACACATATGCACTGATTAAATCCACCCTCTGTCCTGCATAGGACTTTCATTCATTGTTATAATGAAGTCACCAAGTTTCCTCCCTCAAGCAGATCCCCAACTGTATTTTGAAGCTGCCTGCTTTCTGGTGAGGATGTTTTCTCTGCCAGGCTTCTTCCCCTTTCTGCCTGGGATAGTAGGAGCCACTGTGAAGAAAATGAAGAGAAAGGTTTGCCCTCTGTGCTGTATTTGGGCAGAAGGCTGAGACCTGCTGTGCACACCACGCCACTCTTCTCCCAGCACAACTACTTTGACAAAAACGCTGTTGGGAAGACAAACGCTGTGACAGATGATGAGATTCTTGAGTTCATGGTCAAGCCTAACAGCTGCCATCATTACCAGGAGAGAGGTACAACCAGCCAGTTCACCTGTGGTGCAAATCCATTGATGTCAGCAGATGAAACTGGCTCTGAGAAATGTGGCTGCTCTGCTGTAGGTTTATTTCTGAGGGAAGGGAGGGCAAGCAGTAGAAAAAAAGGCAAAACATTTAGTAAATATGCAAATTGCAATCTAATATGCAAAGTCTCTAGTTTGTTGCTCCAAACACTCCAATAAATAAAGAAAGCTCTCCATTTGGCAACATATTCACACATAACACTGTAATTTCCACATAAAGCCTTCCAAGTCAACTGCATTATTATTATTATTTTTCTCTTCTGCTATTAGAAAGTACCTTCCATGAAAACAAGAGCCTTGTTTTGTTGATGTCTCTTTGAGGATTTATATATCAGATTAATTAGCAGCTGGAATAGGACTCACTCCCTCTCACAGCTTCTGATCTCCCATTAACAGTCTGTAGCTCGCTGCTAAATCTCAGAAGACAGTCATGCTATTTACTGTTCTGTTTAGTGTGGGATTGCTAATACTTATCTATTTAGACACAACTGATGATGTCAGGACAGTCAACAAGCAGAGGCAGTTTGTAATGACTAGTCGTCATGCCACTGCTGATCCTAACACTTTTGTAAACTAATCATCTTTCCTTTTATTTCATTCCTTAACATTAAAGCACTATAAAAGAACAATCAGTATGAGAGTTTGGGGAGAATAATGTCTTTTTTATTTGTACTGCTAATTTTGTTAACTTCACTCTTAATTTGGAAATAATTTGCTGAAGGTCCTCTTTGTGCATTGCTGTCCCTCCGTGTGTGCTTAATTCCTTGAAAATTATTCCATGTTCCATTTTAACGTGCTCAAGTGGTTACATTGGGCTTGCCCGGTCCATTCCCAACCCACACTAAAATATGGCAGAGGCTGGACTGAACCATATAGCACTTTGCCTTCAAGGCACCTGCGTGAAGACAAGCCAGCACCCAGGTGAAATCACCCCAATCGCAGCAGAATGGGACTAAAACTGCTCGGACTTGTGGGACTGCACACAGGGCTGAGCAGGACAAGTCACGCCCTGCCTCCATTCGTGAAACATCAGTGCCTGATGGTGTCAAACATCTCAAGAGCCTGAGGAGCTGCCAGAGGAGCTGTGAGCAGGAGCTCAGCAGGAGCTGGTGCACCCTCTGCGTGTTGCGACGTCCAATTCCACAAAGACACAGTTCTGAGTGGCTGTTCATGAGGCCAGTAGTCCCTGGCTGGTAAATAAATCAAGCTGACTGCATCACACAAAAATGGAAGTTTTATTCTAAGTCCTCATCATTGGTAAGTTACAGTGTGATTCAGGAATGGTGGAGAAAAAGCCTCTGATGTTTACATTAAGGCACCTTTATCCTCCTCTGTACAAGAAAGAACTATTTTCACACACCATTATGTATACTTTTTAAACTAATACACTTCATCAAAACTATCTAACAACACACTGCTATAGCTAGATATTAACTAAGATAAATTCTATAAATCTGGTGGATCCACACACTTCTTATCTATCTTATTTTTATCTTTATTAATAGAGTTCTTCACATGGATATTTTCACAGAAATTATATTATTCTCCTTGGACACAACTACAAAGGTGGAATTCAGCAGACAGTATCCCTCTCAAAAAGCCCGGCCACAATAACAAGGAACTGAGACATCCTAGATGCGTTGAACCAAATGTCAGGCGTTTTCCAGACAATTGCACTTCCAGCTTCAGCTCCATCCAAGGAAAACGCTTAACACAGACAGAGAGTAGGATTCCTGTTTGATTTTGCTTATACCAACAAAACTAAGGGCCAAACCTGGTTCATTACAGTTAATTGCAGAAGTTGCACTGCCTTCAAATTGGATGCCTAATGAAAGCCTTATTAATCTGCATTTTAAATATGGCACTGGGTACCTGTCCTGTGCAGAGATGCAGAAATTTTAATCTCAGAAGATATGTTTGCACTTGGCTACACATCACCTTTAATTAAACTTTACCCAAGAGGCTTTTTCCTGAACTTTTTTTTTTTTTAATTTCAAGGCAAAACCAAAGCACTTCCATAAACTTAAATTCCATCTTTTTCTTTTTTTTAAGAGCTGCTTATATTGTGTGAATTATGCTTTTCCATAGGCTCTGAGTAACCATAGTGCTGAACTCTTATGAATGACCCATAAGGAATATGAGGTTATTAGTTTTAACTCAAAACTTTAAACAACTCCTATTTTTAGTGGTCTAGGACCTGCCTGTTAACAAAAAATTAGGAACACGTATAATGTTGAAAGTATTCCTGTCACCAGTTTGACCAGCAGGTTTTAAGAATCCTATCATCTCCATAAAATATATTGTTTTTTTCAAAATCCAGACTCCAACGATAACTGACTATCAACCATGAGCAATAAGATGAACATCTAAGCGGGACCTGAACAGTTTTTGATGTCTGGCTTATTTTTTATTTGCAACTGGAAGAGGGAATGAGAAGGAACTCCATTCAGATACATTTTAAGATTAACCACATAACAGACCTTGGCAGTTTAAACCTTGTAGTACATCCACTTTTATCACTATCTCAGCCTTCCCACAGCCAGTCCAGCTCCTGCAGCCTTCCATTAGAAGCTGAAGAATTTTCCTGATTTTTTCTTTCTTTCTTTCTTTCTTTCTTTCTTTCTTTCTTTCTTTCTTTCTTTCTTTCTTTCTTTCTTTCTTTCT
>JAWWMP010000081.1:52257239-52314001 GCA_035047865.1 Dendrocincla tyrannina | reverse complement strand
CCTTCCCTGGTGCTGTCCCTGTCACACAGAGCAGAGATCAGTGCCTGCCCCTCCTCTGCCCCTCCCCAGGGAGCTGTAACTACAGGGGAGCCAATTCAGTAATTAAAAGTAAATTAAATTCACAGGTAAAGGAGATCCAGGATGTGTCAAAGAGAGGAATACAAAGCAAACAGATCATGGAAATCTGTGATTCAGTTAATAATGGACCTTTGAAGGGACAGAGGAGCCACTGTGTCCCTCTCAGGCTGCAACCTCAGAGAAGAGAAGCATGCAAAGGAACAAGTCAGAACAGAGAGAAAGCGAGTAACAGCTGTAAATATCTGCTTTAGTTCATGGCCTAACAAGCAGGTCCTGCTGTAGCCTGAATCCTTCTGCATATTGAGAACTTGTAGCTGTCCTTGATTATAGCCCCCCACTTGCTGTCTTAAGTGCTGAGAAGACATAAATGGGAAGCAAAGGGATTTCTCTTAGATTTTCTCAGTATGTGCAATACATATTTTTAAGAGACATTAAAAGTTATGAAGAAGGTTATGTTTATATTTCCAGCCTGTGTCATACAAATGCTCTGTCTCTAGAAAATTTATTCTTGTACCTTTGAAAATCTGCAAGGGTTAGTGTTTTCTCAGCTGCTGTTTATCAGCCTGCAATGCTTTGAAAGTGATAATTGGAGAGTTTCAAGGTTGACTCTCACTTGTCCTCACTGATTTCTATGAATTCCTCAGCAGAGGAAGTGTTCCTCAAAGTCTGTAAGGGCAGCAGAAACCAACCTCAGCAGAAAAAGATAATCTCTATTTGGTGTATAATGCAACACCAGAGGGGGGAAAGCTGACAGTGAAAGAATTGCCTGAAGATTATAGTCCCATGCAAAGCTTTTAAAACACATGCTGAAAATTAAGCATTGTGTTCTTTGACTTAAGAAGAATTGCTCACTTGCTTGAACTTAAATCATATACATCTTAGGAGATAGATCAGGTCAAAATTGATACAACTAAATGTTTTAAACCCCTCTCTGTCAAGATGGTGATTAAAGAGGTGGTATAGCAAATCAAGTTCAAATATATCTGGGTTATGGAGTAATCTCAGTGTTATTTTTTAAGTATTCTGAGAGATACTTTGTAAGAAATCATTTTCTTTGCTTTGACTGGGAGGCAGAGCAGTTAGTGACCTATTTCAGAGAATGAAAGACCCAAGCTGTTATCTTCAAGATGCTCACAAGCTGAGATATCTGCCTGAGCAGCTTACCCTGAAATATGTCAAAAATAAAAATAAACATTTGAGACAACCAAAAGAAATAGCAAGATGAAGAATTTCACTCAGTTGGTACCTACTGTAGGAAGAAATATTCTGTAGTATTAAAGCATACCAAGAAATGTTTTATTGGTCCATTAATGTACATAATGGGAGCACTGCAAAGCACAGAGATGATACAGAGATGAATGAATTTCATTCAGTGATGGGTGAAATGGTCCCTCTGTATGTAATCTCTGCAGTCTTCTGTGATATTTCTGTGGGAAAGCAGGAGACAAACATCATTAACTTTTGTTGTCTTTGCTTTCAGGAGGATGTGGTGATGTCAAATTCTCCAAGACATGTGAAGGCATCTTCACATGTGTTCTGATGCATTGCTTCCCCCTGTGTAGGGCAAGAGTTGCCTAAGAAATTTCTGTAATAGAATAAAATAGTGGGGGGAAAAAAGTGCTGTGGTAAAACACAAGCATACATATTAAAAAATGTAAACAGCACATAAAGCTACCTTTGTCTCTCTGCTTGTGAGGTAAGAGGTTTTCAATAAGCATTACTGAAATACACAAGAGCAGATATTTGATAGCAGCTGGTCACAAGCACACCTTGTTTATTTTATCTCCCAGCCACAGATGTTTAGAAAGCCCATGGATCACTCTAAGGGTCTGCAAACACTAATCAAAGCAGATGTATTATTGGTAGTCTTCATTCATTATACCAGGGTCAATGCCTTCGGTGGAAACTTCTGGAAATCAAAAAACGTGGAAAACACAACGTAACACAACAGAGCACAGTGAGATTTCACAGAGCACGCTCTTCATTAATCCCTCCCAAACACGTTAGCATGAATGATGAGCCAATATGCACGGTCTTGCTGACTTGTCTCTGTTAGAACGAGAAACTCACGATGTAGTCAAGTATTGCTTACATGTAATCCTTCTTGTTAGGGAAGGTATACATTTTTTTTCCCCTCATCACAATAAAATTAAATAAGAGGAGATTTCTCTTTCTAGTACTCCAAGCTGGCTCAGTTTTGTGCCTTCCTCGCCACACCATTGTACCAGTACAACTTGAAGTTCATCCTCATTTTTTCTGGCTTTTCCTACTAGTAGTTTTTCACTTGTTTCTTTCCTCCTGACAGATAAAATTCAAAAGCAAAGCTGCTGCATTTCAGCCCCAGAAACCCACAGATCCTGTGGCTCAGCTGCTGTTCAGGGTGACCTGGAATTTCTGACAGGTAAACACAGAAGTTCCCTCTGGCAGAAGTCCTACAGTGCTTTCAGGAGAACTGAAAACTTTAAAAAATATATATATATATTCATTCTTGTGTTACAGCTTCAAGAGTGGAAAGCGACAGCCAGAAGTGAAGAGGATTACTTGGTTTTGACATGTTCTGTTTCTTGGATGGTGTGGAGATTTGTCAGAGGGAAATTTGAAGTCTTCACCACCACCACCACATTCAGCAGCAGCTTTTGCAGAAGGTCTTTGTGGGGCAGGATTGCTTTACATTGGAAGTTCTCACCCCATTCAGCTTTAGATTAGTTTTGTTGTTTTTTTCCTGTTCTTCCCAAAGAAGTATAGACAATCTAAAGGTTTCTTTCTGAGGAGATCACTTTCTGCACCTTAGCTGGAAAAAGACAGCATAATTAGTCCTGTTCTTTGTGCCTCTCATGTATCTGGGCCAGAAGCAAAGAGAAAACAGAGGGGAAAGCCACCTGAAGCCCATGGGTACAGCAAAAAGGGGCTTGCCCATGGACCTCTAGCCGAGCTGGTACTGCTGTGTCCCACCAAGAACCTGGGGATGGCATTAAGCAATCACAAGTTCCCTCCTGAATTTTTCAGATGTGCAAAGAATAATGCACAGAGAAATAAGAAGGAATACAAAAATCACAGAGAAATAAAACAGCAAGAGGAGGAGGTGGAGCTACATTTTTGTTACTGCACCTGCCTGGCTCAGTCACCTTCCAGTTTTATTTTCAGCTGTTGAAGCTGGGAGCTGAAGTACAGCTTTTGATGTTCAGAAGCACAGGACTGAGTGTCAGGGAGCAAAGCGATGCTTCTTTGGAGGGGGGAAAAAGAGGAAAACAAAACCATAAATCAACATTAAAGTAACATGCATTTGTCTGCTACTTTTCCTGAGGGCATTTCTGAGAAGAAGAAATATTCAGAAACTGCAGACAGCACAGCTGTGGCTGGGAGAGACCTAGAAAGCTGATCTGAAAATCTGATGAAAATTACTGTTTCAGATCCTTTATATATTTAGTATCCTTTGGCTGTCTTCTTGCTGTACAGTGGCCAAAGGATCAAGCAATTTGTAAGATATAATGAGGAAGGCAGAGCTCAGAAATCTGCCTCATATCTGGGAGTTTAATGTGTGTGTTAGACTAAGGCTGTGCCTTTGCCCCAGCTAAAACAACTCCACCTGCCAGATATAAAAGTACTTTCTGATTCCTTCAGCCCCTCACTGAAATGACATAGTGTTTTCACCAATAACCCATCTAGACTCAGACCAGAAAGCCAGAGGGTTTTATACCTGCTGGCAAGCCTTGGACCAGAAGTATGGACTCAAAGTCTTGTCTAGGAGTGTGGTCAGAGCATGCCCATCATGGTACAGCACTGCCACTCTTCATGACCTCCTCAATTCCACATGTCCAGGACAACATGGAGAAAATCCAGCTGGCCAGAAAATTCTTTGAAGTTTCCAAAGATCAGTAGTCTTGTCTGACCACGCTTTTGGGTAAGAAAACGAGGGCAGGTAGAAGAGGCATGTTTGAGGCCATCTGACAGGAAGCATTTGCTGAAGGTGGTGCTGAACAGCCTGCAGAGTGTGGCAGCCCAGCTTACCTGGATCTCTTCAGCCAAGAGTTCTCTGTGTGAAAGCCTATTCACACAAAGGACTAAATCAATTCCAGCGTGGAATATCGTGGGGAAAACTTCATCAGCAGAGCAGGGGTGGGGGCAGTGACCTGTGTAGAGCTGTACAGCTGTGCCAGCAAAGCACAGGGGCCACTGGGTGACCTACATAACCTGGGGAGGCAGAGGATATTGGTTTCTTGAGAACAGCCTTCCTTAAAGATGAATCCATCTATTTTCTGATCAGTTGTCCACAGAGATCTAGAAAGATCAAGCTTAGCTTTATCCTTTGTAGACAGAAGCAGATTATTCAGGAAACAATCATCTTTATTAGTAAGACTTGCAGAAGTGCAATAGCCTGCCCTATCCACAACACATTGCTATATTTAGAAACCTGAAAATTTAGGAACAGCCAAAACTAATGCTTACTGATATAAGACATGACTTGATTTCATCTGGGAGAAAACAAAGAGGAAGGAAGATAACATAGCAGCTGGAAAAGCTGATCTGCAGTCAAATAGTTCAAAGACAGTTGTTTCTTGCCGGAAAAGGAACTGAGAGTTTAATTTTACATCCAAGCCACAGTAAGCTTTGCAATAAGATAAACTGGAGCTTGATTACTTGCTGCCCATCATAATTTGGCTTGAAACTTTAGAAGGAAAATGTCCTCTTTACTGTTTTGTTGGTGTCTTGCAATTTCCCCATATCTGCTGAACACTAGGTTGCTAAATAACTTATTGACTTGCTTTTTTCAAATAAATGTGTTTTACACAGACTGGGGTGACATAGAAATATAAACAATGTAGAACTACCCTGTTAGGCTTTAAGCAACAACTCTGAATGCAAATAATGAAGAAAGACTTAGAGACAAGTCAGCATAAAACACGTGACATAGGTAAGCATGCTGAGGAACATAAGAAATATGGGTGTAAACATACTTTTTGTAGGGATCCATGATATCCAGCTTGTCAGAAAGATCAAATGTGTTCTGAGGTTTGTGCAAAAACCCCCAAAACAAATGGTGTTTTATGTAATGGCAGGATTTTTTACTAGGAGGTTAGAGCTCTCAGGAGCAGATTTCCTTTGTGCACTTCAGGTAGCATTTTGACTGCTGTATGAGAACACTTTGATGAGGAATAGTAGGTTTAGGTTTCTGAAGGTCTTTTGGTTTTCTTGCATTGCACAATACAAAGAAGATAGATCTAAAAATTTGCCACCTCATTTTCCTGCTCCTTCTGTCGTGACACTCTTGCACTTCAGTTTCAGGGACTTTGAAGTCTTTAAAGTCTCTGGAGCTGGAGCCTGCCATGTACAAAAGGCACGAGCTTCCCTCTACCTCAGAGGTGGCAGCTGCCAGGAAAAGGCTAATAGCTTTCTGTAAGCAAAGGAAAGCCTCTGATGTTTTCTCATCTAAGAAACTAGAACTGAAGCTACCCCTGGTGAAGTATGCCTAGGATTGTGTTCTTTTTCCTTTCCCTGGGGTTTTTTTGGAAGAAAAAACTCACAGTTTGCCAGGATCTGACTTTCCATCGGTTACCTGTGTTGCTGAGGATGAGGATCTTTCCCCATCATGGTGCCTGTCTTTATTCCAGCCATGGCTGTCTCAACAGCAGTGCCAGCAGGAGAGAATGTGGTCTTGTGATTCAACCCCTGAGAATCACAGTGCAGCTCAAGCTGCCAGTTGGTGTGATTCTGCACGGAAATGCAGGGAGAGTGATGAGGAGGGCACACACTGAACGGTGACTCCTTGCACCATACCAAGAATTGGCTCAGTGATGCAAGACTCCATAGCTATTCTCTTCCTTTAATTTCAGCAAACCAAGGTCATCTTTCCATGCAAATTAAGATCTAAATCCATTAAAATCTAATCATGGGAATGCTAGAACTGGTTCCCAGCAGAGTGCTGTCAGTTTTGTCATTTGTTGGTACAAAACTGAACAAGAAATGGGCCAAAGCAAGTGTGTGACACATCTCACTCGTGTCATTCATCTGCTTTCTTCTCCCCTGTGTGCTTTTAGTGTCAAGTCACATAAGAGATTTTTCTACTGCTCTTGCAGCATGTTGTGACCCTTTTTTTCTTCTTTGGCAGACTTTGAAGACTAGAAATCTGCAGAGCCTAGTTTGTGTTCCTTTGACATGAGGTAAAGTCTCATCCAGTCTCACCTAAAGCTCAGCCTACCTTGTCCCACAGCTTTCTGAGGAAGAGAGCTTCCCTTTAGTTTGCCAGCATGAATGATTGTAAAACAGTATATCCAGCTATATGAGCTGAAAATTGAAGTGGAAAGGCTTACAGATTTTATTCTATAGTTGCAATAATAGTGATGCCACGCTGCTGTTACCGCACATCTCAATATATTAATATATCAAGGCCTTTCTGCAGGGCGTGTTATAAAACTACACAAAGATATTACAGGAATAGTTGTCTGCTGGTTTTTAATTGCTGAGGGTAAATGCTTCTCTTCAGGAAAGGACTTTAAACCAAAACATTTTCATTTCCTCCAGGCATCTTGCTATACCTAAGAGCTATTCACAGTCTGGAAATGTTCTTTTTTTGGAAACAAAATTTAACACTGTCTTAGGGCTACATACCTGAAGAACTTTCTTCTCCTCCTAAAAAGCACCTGTGCTTCGCTGCCTTAATTTAACTTGCTCTCTCCAGCTGAGACTGCTCCCCATGTATAGAACTGGAATTAGTTCTGGTAAGGACAGAGTTTCTTTTTTTTTTTCTTTTGTTTGTTTGTTTTTGTTTCATTTGGGTTCTGTCAGACTTGTGAGCAGTCTATGGGGAAAAAAAAGCACTTTCTGTAATTTGTCTAAAGTCAGAGGATGTAATTTGGCCAGAAGTAGGACATCTTCATCTCTTATATTAAAATACAAAATTTTCTTTTATATAGATAGTATTAAAAAAAAAAGGCAATCTTCAAATTATTACTACATGCATATTTATTTCACTTTGAGATGAAAAATATGTTTCTAGAAAACGGAATTCAAGTTTCAAGTTTTGCAGACTGGTGCCACTGTGTCTATAAAGGGAATGTGTTTCCTCTGCAAATTGATATTTATGTATTCAAAATGACGTCTAAACTGATTCTGGGAACAACTTGCAGAAAGTTTCAGGCTTCCAGTCATGTAAATACTTCCTTGACTTTAACTCTGTACTTTTCTCTGATTATTTAAATCACTGATGATGGAAAGTAGCAATAACACTGCAGTAGACTATGTAAAATAATTGCAAGAAAAACTGAGGCAATCTGTCCAATCAGAAGAGGAGTTATTATAAACAGTATTGATGGATTGTATTTTCTTTTTTTTCTTTAATAACTTTTTATTTATTCCATATATGTCTTAGAGGAATTGCTGCAGACATCAGGCATGCAAGTACCATTTACAGAACGTCATGCATGGTTTCTCAGTTTTATTTTCCCAAAACCCCCCTACAACAGGAACCATGCTCTGCCCTGTTTCTCACAGCAAACCACTGTATTGTGTTTCAGTCTAGAGAGAAACTGAGGGATGTCTCGTCTCCAAAACGCATCAAATTCACTCCTTTCTTTTATCATTTTGCTTACTCTTGATTATATTGCTGCTTTCTCATTTACTTTTCAATGTTCTGCCCTTAACTGGTTTCATGAGTTCACACATCAGTAGTCACCAATACTCACTTCTGCTTCGGATTTGCGCTTTCGCTACCCAGAGGTTTTATTCGTTTGCTGCTTGTACGAGTTCACTTCTTTAGTCCTGCAATTCAGGAATGTTTCTGAAGTTTTCATTCCCTTAACAACTTTTACTGCTACCCTATTTCTCTTCCCACTTCATCACCAGACTTTTCTTTTTTAATTATCTCACTATTTCCTCTGTATCCTTTTCTGTGTACTATAGCTTTGTGCCCATCTTTGCACTAAAGCTCAGTTATCTCCAGCTCTGGTTTGGTTATATTCCACATCTCCTGTCTGCATACTTCATCTTGGCATCCCACTTTATCTGCCTTTTACTGAAACTTCATACCTGAAGTTTTTTTAGCCATAATTTCTGCCTCCGGTGCAACAAATTTATGCCTTGAAATAATAGAAGTTGTGTAGGTGGTTTGGATTAGGTTGATGGGTTTGGAGGAGTTTTTTCCTGGCTTGGTGGGGCTTCGGTGGGTTTTTTGATTGTTTTGGGGTTTTGTGGTTTTATTTGGAGGATTTTGTTTCAAGTCTTGCTTTCCGCTTCTCCTGTAATTTCTTTTCATAGGTAGGCTGCTGAAATTAATAGTTCATAGAAAGTAAAGCTAATCCACTAGAATAGAGATCACAGAGAGCAGATGTCTGTTACAGTCCTTAATTTCAAGTAATTTTCAAACCAGGAACTGCAAATAAAACAGGAGAAAAGGCTGTGAAGAAAACTGTGGAGCAAAGCCAAAACCGTCATCACAGAAACACCTACAGAAATATCAATGGAGATCACTGGAAGAGGATTCAAATGGCATTTCCCTTGCCCTCCAAGCCAGCAGAAAGGAAGAAAACATGTTCTAGTTTCTGAAAACTTTCTAAAAATAAGAGTTAATAATAAATTGAGGGATTCTGAGTAGTAGCTGCCTCTCTCGAAGCTAAACTGCACTGGACTGAGGGCTTTACAGACCAGGGGCATTTTGAAGGCTGGTGATGCTGGAGGAAGGGGGAAGGAAGGAAGGTAACAAGAGAATCATCCTGAGGAGACAGACACCAAGACTCCCTGGACCATGAGCCCTGACTGAGCAGACATGTAGGTTTGTCTGAGACACTGAACTGCCTGCTGTTTGTTTATCCTGCTCTGCTCAGAGGAACCTGCACTTTGTGCTCATTTTCTCTAAATAAACAAGATTGCACCAAATGACATACCTGCCTTCTATTTTTCATCTTAAGAGGAACAACTTTGCCAGGACGTATTGGCTAACTGCTTCCGTAAAGTGGGCAATAGTATGAATTTGTAGTGTAAATTTAGAGGAAGTGACAAGGTTGATTTGAAAGGTAGAATACAGTAGATGACACCTGTAAATCACTGCTCCACATTCACAGGGCTTTAAAAACTAGCCTGTCTTGAGTTAGCTATTTAATAGTTCTCAACAATATAGATCTATTTTTCAAAAAAAGTCTAGAGCCCCACTTGACATCTGGCTTTCCATCCTAAAGAAACTGCAAATAGGGAGAAGAATACCATTCCAGTATAATAAAAGGGGCAATTTTAAAATTAGTATTTGGGAAAAAAAATATTCATGGGACTTTGAAGTGTTGTGATTTAAAGTTCCCTTAAAGTCCTGTCACATTTGTCTCGTACCTTTCACATGTCCCAAAATGTAATACTCCATCTTGAAGAATTTTACAAGGAAAACAAATGTAAGCTCATTAGTATTGCAGCAAGCTGCCTTGCACTTTGTCAAGCAAAATCACGTTTGTGTACTTGCAGGAAGAAAATTACTCTACTTTGTCCCTAAGCAGAAAGCATGGAGAGTGTGAATAACAGCAACCAACTTGACTTTGGAAGGTTGGAGTGTCTTCTCCTCTTGACATTGCTCAGGTAATGCATGTAATTGCTGTCCTGTCACACACAGTGAATACTGACTGAATTTTACAATGTTTGTTCAGAAGTTCAGGCCTTTTGAACAGAAAAAAAGGCCCTCCGTGTCAGTTTAATTCAAGTGTTGCACTTCAATGAATCAGAGAAGTTTTGTTCTCTTATGAAATGCTGTATTTTTAAGAGGTATTTTGAATGGTCAGATTTTGCAGACTGAATAGCTCCATTCAATCAAATTGTCATTTTTCTAAAGCCCAGTTTCACCACAAAATGAGGAATTCTCATGCAATAACATACAATAATGATCTCCATGCAACAATATTTTCCAGTTAGGAAAAAAAAAAGTTACACCATGATAATTTAAAGTCTTCTAAAACCAATTCATTTAGTGGCAGACACTCCCACAGACACCCCTGCCTTCCACTTGATATCATTCTTGTCCCTTTGAATTGTCAATAATTGCTCATTGTGTCGAGTAATTATTTACCCATTTCCATTAGCAACAAATGGTGGTCCCTGTGATTGCTCTACACAAGTGGCTTGTCCAGCTCCACTCTCACTGATTTTTAAGATCTAGAACTATGAATGTAGATTTATTACAGAGGCAAGCAAGGAGCTATGAAAGGGAAATATTCAAAATATTCACTACAGAAGACAACGGGGCCTTTCAGACCATTAATATTGAATGGCAGCTTTGTCTGAGTGAGGATGAAAAAGGAGTGAACAAATCTTTCAGGACTTGATCTTTCATGAGAAGCCATAACAACAAAAATCTCAAGATAAGCAGATAATATTTTCCCCTACACGTCTCATTAAAAATCTAATCAAACTTGTTCAACCAGGAGCCCAGAGCAGCCTTGCAGTACCTTAAGGGAGCCCCCAAGAAAGCTCAAGGGGGAGAGTTTTACAAAGGTGTGCAGTGATAGGGGAAGGGAATGGCTTGAAACTGAGAGAGGGTAGGTTTGGATTGGATGGTAAGAAGGAGATTTTTACTGTGAGGGTGGTGAGATACTGGCACAGGCTGCCCAGAGAAGCTGTGGATGCTCCATCCCTGGAAACGTTCATGGCCAGGTTGGATGGGACTTTGAGCAACCTGGGATAGTGGAAGGAGTCCCTGCCCATGGCTGTGAGGTTGGAACTAGAAGACCTTTAAGGTTCCTTCCAACCCAAACCATTCTGATTCTGTCTTTATGCTCTGGCCAAGAAACTTCCAGTGAGCTGGTCTCAGACCACTAAAAATCCATCCTTGAAGTTTTTTCTCTTTTTTTGGCAGGAAATATTAAGATCTCTGTTTTTTCCCCAAGCTGCTTGCTCTTTGGCACGTGAGCTGAGCCTCTGAGCCCTCTGTCTCTGGTCTATGAAGGCCATAATCTTTATAAGATTTCAATTTGGAGATAGCAGATAAAGTAAGATTGTGGACTCTGTCACAAAGTGTTGGTTATACTTTCTATAATATTTTGACTAATATAAGTAATTTTGTAACATCAAGCAATACCCACTGCTAATAAATGTATTTCCCAATCCTTAAAAGAAAAAAAGATGCCTTATGTCCGTGGCATCATATAGAAAGACCAAGTTTCTCCAGATATCAGGATTTTTTCTCTTACTCTTTGTTTATTTTTGAGGTTTTCCCCAATCTTTTCAGCACTTCTTTCTAATGAGGCCAGCTCACATATTTTAGCTTGTGAAAAGAGTAAAGTTGTACTATTTCTAACCTATTATTAAAAGTTACAAATTTAATTTCACAAATTTGGAGCTATATTAGCGACATAACTGAGTAAAGCATATATGTTTCTGCATCCCAAACAGTTGTAGTTTAATAACAGATTCATCTGAGGCTGAATAACCTTCTCGAAAGCAGAAGTGTGCCCTTGGACACACTGCACCGTCCCTGTAAGAGACAGGTGAAGGTTATTTTTAGGTTTGTGAAAATTTTCGCCCTATAGGAATGGATCTAATCAGCCAGGCCTGATTGGATTAAGTAGATGTTTACTGTGAGAATAAAACATAGGACCAAAATACTGTTCAAGTCAAGAAGGAAGGGATGCTCCTTTTGTTTTTATGTCATAGGATGAGTTGTGGAGACCCAAAAGGCCAGTCTGTACTCACAAATAGGAAACACTTCAATGAAGGAATTTTACTGTTGAAAATGCTTGTTGTTGCTATTTTTTTTCTTATCTATTTTGTTTAGTCTCTCCAGAATTTGTACATGACTGCAGATTCAGAGGTGAGGATGAATGAAAGGGAGTTCTGAGATGCTGACTTTCCTTCTAGACCAGCACAAGGTAGGTCCTAGGATTTTTTAAAATATTTCTTAACTATTGTGTATTGTCAACATAAAAAAAAAAATTCAAGTATGCAATTTTCATTTATTCTCGACCAAGTTGTTCTGAGCCATTAAGCAAATTGCTATTTCTTTTTCTCATCCTGCCACATGAGATTCTAGCCTACTCTGACGTCTATTTCTTGGCTTAAATATATAACCTGGAATGGTGAGAAAAAGATAAATTTCTCAGGAAATCTGAAGATTTGCTGTACACTTTATCCAGAGTCACAACAATATTTCTTCCTTACTGATGACAGCCCTCATCAATCTCTTGCAGACAGACAAATGAAAATATAAGTTGTGGTCCATGCATAGCATTATAGCCACAGGTTACTGCTAAAAAACTGTGTACGTTCAGCTAAATGAAGCTTTGTGCCTCCTGCACTAACAGAAGCTTTCTCTGTGCTCCACCCATGATGCTGGCAAGCCCAAAGGCTCGGATCTAGAGTTTGGGGTCGTTTCTCTTACTGCTTGTGAAAGGAGAGTGATGCAGAACATCTGGATGCCACCGTGGTCACAAATAGCATCAAAGCCCAAGAGACTGGTACAGGAAAGGCAGCATCAGGCTCAGGCAGCTTCTTGTTGTATTAAGAATCCTCTTATTCCTGCTCAGAAGTTGCAGACAGGCTTGACCCCTTGTTTCTACATGTCACCTCTTATACATTTTAAAATTAATCTTTGATACGCTTATCAAAACCACTAATGGCTACTGTGCCATCATCAAGGCTTGCATTTCCCAGCAGACACTGAACTGAAGGATCTCCAGCAGATCTGAAACTACACCTTTACTTTCCCAAAAGGTGTAAGGGTTCCACTGTTTCATCCTTCTCTCTCTCCCTCTCTCTGGGTGTTTATTTCCCCTCTCCTTCCCACCTGCCCTGGAGCTGCAGCTGCTGCATCCTGGGGCCTGAGTTCATTTTGTAATGACTATTGCAGAGCCCCTGTGACCCCCACTCTCTGCTTCTGCAGACAAAGTTTGCTCTGTCGTTTTGTTTGTTTGCCCACTCATCTGAAATCCTAGACAGTAAAAGAAGTGGAATAATGCTTCATTCAGAAACAAACTGTTTGTGTTCCTGCTTCACACACTGTTACCAAAATATCATCTATTTTAATAACAACACAAGTAGTTCCAGTAGATATTACTCTATCTAAAGTGCCTGCAGTAATGGACCTAATATACTATTTATTGCCCTTTAACTTAGTGCTTGTACTTGAGTGACAATAGTCCCACTGTGAAGCAATTGGGATAAGTTGTCCTACTGTGCTATTATGTTTTAATGTTCCTTACCACATACTTTTATACTCCAGCAAACATTTTCACTGTGATATGAAATGCAGGTGATATCAAGCTTCTCTCTTCATAGTTATTAAAAAAAACCCATCACAAACAATGCCCAACTAGATTTGAGTTGTTTGGGGTTTTTTAATGGATATATATCTGTAGTGTGTAGATACATATATTTATATTTCATATTTATGCATGTGTAAAATGTGTTTGATTTTACTGTCTCCACTGAATTCAATGAAGCTGGTTTGGTTAAGTGACAGAAGCAAGCTGTGTATGGCACAGTGTGGGCATGTGTATTTTCTCTGGGTGAACTGCAAAATACACTACTGGGACTAATATAAACCACAACAAACTGATATTATTGGGAACAATGCTTTTCTTGGAGAAGGAGCAAAGCAATCATATGATTAAGATAGCTTATTGAACAGATAAGTAGCTTATGTGTTAAAAAAATGTGATTAATCAGAGAATAGTTTGTGTGTTGTATAGCATAACTATATACTGAGAGATGGACAAAGCTCCTTTCAGAGGTTGCTTCTAGACCACATTTTTCATGATCTATGGTTTTAGGGAAAACATGTGGAAGCCAACAGAGCTTAACATTGGAAAACCTGCTCTGCCCTGTCACAGTGCAAGCTCAGAGCAGACACTCCTGTCGGAAAGTGCCTCTGGTGCTACAGATGAAGAGTGGCTGCCCCTCAGGAAGGCTCTGCAGCCTTTGCTTCTCGCTGCACATCCCTGTTAGCCCCACTGGCCATCAAACCACCTTCATCGACTTCCTTTCCTAGCACTTTGTAAAATGATGTTCAACTTCATGTTGTATATTTACCTCCCTTTTTTATTTTTTTATTTCCCTTCACTTCTGCATGTAGGAAAGTACCTTGAAAACCCTTCCCTTGGGGATGTTCCTGGGCTCCCTGGACAGTTGTTTCTGTGCAATGACTTTGCTACTTTTAGACATAAAATCTGCTTTTGTTCTCTTTTCCAAATTACTTGTGGGAGTGTGAGGAAGAAGAGAATCAATTCTCTTATTTTCTCTTTGAGGTGTGTACCTGTGAGTATTTTGGGGAAGGTCATCATCAGAGGAGGAGGGTGAAGGGGGGAACTCCAGAGCTGTCTGATTTTTCCAAGCTATTTCCTCTTAGTACATCTATAAAAAATATATTTAATTGGTTGACAGCCTTTTGGGTGTGTAGCAGCCCAACCCAGCAGCAATACCTTGAAACCTCTGGTGAATGGCCCCAATGCACCTCAGGCTGGATGTGAATGTTTGCACTTGATCATCAAGGTTGGACTCAAAGGTCTTGGAGGTCTTTTCCAACCCGAGGGATTCATAACCCTTTCCAGTCCAGACCACACGAGTGTGGGAAGTGAAAAACCTGCAGGATAAGCTGGATGACTGTGTATGCCTGTGCTCTCCCTTGTGGGGTTTGCCCAGCCAGGGAACTCCACAGCCCACAAGTAATTTGGAAAAGAGAACAAAAGCACATTTTGTGTCTAAAAGTAGCAAAGTCATTGCACAGAAACAACTGTCCAGGGAGCCCAGGAACATCCCCGAGGGACGGGTTTTCAAGGTACTTTCCTGAATACAGAAATGAAGGGAAATAAAAAATAAAAAATGGAGGTAAATATACAAGAAGGAGATATAAAATATGTAAATATACCAAGGAGAACGGGAAAAGCTTTGTGTAGGAAATGCAAGGTCAAGGGGAGTACTCAGGTCTTGGTAGATACTAAGCACAAAAGCATGGCATGCATGCTGGTTTTTTCCTTTGGACCATATGAATAAGCAAGAAAGATTTTGGATGGCAACTGGTCTTAGAGAATATTTTTAGATATGTTTCTAAGGAGAAAATAATCTGTCCCTTCTGAGACCAAGTTAAGGCAAAGGTGGCACTGTTGATTTTACTGGGTATCTGTCAGAGCTGAGTAAAACCATCTTTGCTTTTGTGAGAAAGAAGATATTTGGTTACAAATTCACATCATTCTTTATGAGAACTGTTTTAAAATTAAATGGAAATTACAACTTTCAAACTAGAACAAGTGTCTTCAAGCTTTTTTTTCCTCCTTTTGTTCCAGACAGCTGCATTGCTGGTATGCTCTTCCACTGACACCAAACAGGGTCCCCAAAAGCCAGATTGCTACAGCAGGAGGCAAGAGCAGCAAACCAAGGGTTATTGCAGCACTGCTGATGGAAAGCCTGTACCTCAAATAATAGAAGATACTCATGCACAGAATGGTTTCAAAGGTCTGTTTTTCTTTTAAGAATATAATGTTAAGTTGTATAATTAGATAGTGTTTTTTTAAAAGCTGAGCTATTTCCTTTGCACGTTGTTAAAGCATTAAAGTGTAAGCCTTATATGGGAAATAACAGGCAAATAAACATTTAGGAGGGTTTTTTAATTGGTGGTAAATTTGTTAAAACATAAAATCAATTGCATCTTCACTATTTTATTTCTACACGTACATTATGGTGCTAATGTATAATTAAACTATAGTGTGGTTATCATTTTTTGCATTGTGAAGTAGTAAAAGGAAAGGTTAGAAACAGTCTTGTTTGACAGAGTGTCAAACTTACACATCAGGTTCAAAACTTATGCAAAATCAATAATTTGAACGTCTGCTGTGATATAAATAAAATAGAACAGAAAATCACCCCTTTCCCATGGGCAGAGGAGTAAAATAATTTGGTAGAAATAATGAGAATGCTGCTTTGTATATATTACCTTTTGTACTACCATTATTAAATAGAAAATCTTGCATGCAACAATCAGAGTGAAGAAACCCATTTGTTTCCTGTGAATCATGTATGTCTAGTAGTTTATTCTAAATGAAATATGGTATCTCACCGTGAAAGATATACGTCCTCTGAGCTCTGATATTTGGAAGACCTGCCAAAAAGCAAGGTTTGCAACCTTTTCTGCAGGTGCCATCATGCTTCTTCTCTAAGAAGTGACAGCCTTGTGTGTGCTGCTGCCTACAAGCAAGAACTGGAAAAGCTATCAGATAAGTAATATATAAAATGTGAAATGCATAATCAATATTTGATGAGGAAGATGGGGGAATAAGGAAGATTTCAATAGCTATAAAAATACAAGACCTAGGGGGACAGGCCATTGCTTGCTCTAATTAACACTTTGCACCAGTAATTGTTCCTCTAACCTGAATTGAAAAACTTGTGCCTTATCTTCATTCAATTGACAATATACAGACTCTTAATAGGACCCAAAGTAAAACAAAATCTGGCTCATGCCCTCTGGAAATATTTCTTAGTAAAAAAAAGAAAAAAAAATTCTGAAATGTTTTAATTGGCTTGATTGCTTTAGATATTTTAGGAGGAATCAACAGATTAAGTAAATTAGAGAAATCCCTGGAGGGTTCCCCAGGTGGGCAAGTAGGAGGAAAAATTGACATTAATTATTGTTTTAATGGGAATTTTATAGAATAAGAAAAAGTTACTTAAATCCAGTACATTTCTGTTGGAACAAGGGATGGATCTGATCACAAAAAGCAACTGTTGTGGAACCTCCATCCCAAAGTCTGATGCTGGCATGTGGGATTTTGGGCTAACAACACCTCTGGAGCAGGCAGTAGCCATCCAGGGAAAATACCCCTTACATAAAAGGCCAAATGAGGATCAATACCCTTAATAGATGACTTTCCTCTGAGCTATTTGCAGGCTGTGTATTTGAAGCAGATTAATAGACAGGCCTATATTGTTTCAGTAAGCAATTTTGATGGAGCTTGATTCACCATGAAGAGAAAGACAAAAGACCTGACACATTTCACAGACTGTGACTCTCTTCAACAGGAGAACTTAAGGAGGTGCAAGTAAGAGAGAGGTCTCAAGCAGGGAGCCAAGTAATGTGACGACTATGACATTTTATTTTCCTGCTAAACTCCTTCAGCAAAGCTGTCCATTTGGTTCTTGCAAAGAGGGACTCCAGCTGTGGAGAGCAACTTGGTATGTAGTCAAAATTTTACATGAATGGAATGCACAACTGACAGCCTGACCTGTGTTATTCTCTAGTCATTCAAGTTCTGCCTGCAGGCTGGCTGAAGTCAAAGGTTTTAACTAGAAATAGTTTGAAAACCTGGAAGAAAGCTTCCAGAAATTGTCTTCCAAAAATACGTGCTTGGGTTTACAGTCCTTTGTGTCAGTCCTATGAATTTTTTATTTGTCTTTCCTCTGAGATTTTCTTCTCTTAATTGCTGTTTCTAACCCTGCCCATAAGTGGAAGCTAAATGCTTTTATCTCAATTTAGCTAGTATTTAATAGACCTGAGAAAACACAGACATTTAAATATATATGAGCTCTTTATAGGTCCCCATTTAAAGTATTTAAAATTTGGTGACAGGTACTTAATGATTTTTAGAGACAACAACCTTGATTATGCATTACAAAAAAATAATAGTTCTTTCCCAAGTAACTGTCCTTTTCCTTTTATACAGTATTTTAGTTTAAAGGTAAAGTGCTAAAAGGGCAGCTTACAGAATGAAGTGTAAATGTCTGTTAAAATCCAGTTTAAAATTTTATGTAACTGCAGTTTATTAACATTGAAAGAAATTTAGCACTTAGTGTATGGTCCCTATTGTTGCCTTCATATATTACCCTGGCCCTCCAATAGACCACTTCAAACTGAACAACATCTCATACAGGAACCAAAGTAAAATTGCTGCTAACAGTGGTTTAACCTGATGGATGGTGGCACACACTGTCCCTTCCTCACAGTAGGTTTATTCATATATAAGGTGGTTTATATCTTGTTTAATTAGGGGGACCTCATATTTATAGACTTGTGGGCTTCTCATTCTCTTAAAGTACCACCAAGTGCTAAATTATGCTGTTCTAACGTGCCAGGCAGACCAGAGCAACAGGGGCTGTCCAGCAAGGCAGTGGGTATCGAGTAGGATAAGAGGAGCTGAGTAAGTACTAAAGTATTCTAAGGAGAGGTAGAGCATCTACTACCCTGAGAAAGAAAGAAGTTTCTGAGAAGGAAACCAGAAAAAAAGGGCTTTCTCTGTATCCAAACACATTTGAAAGAGACGTCAAACACCCAAGACCAAACATCTTGAGCAATTTCCAAGTTGAGGTCAAATTATAACAGAAATCAGGGGTCCCACCATGAGAAAAGGATTCTCAGAAATATATTTTATGCGTAAAAAAACAAATGCAGAGTTGGCAGGCTAAGGAAGGCAAAAGAGGCCATATGTTTTGAGGGCAGAGAACAAGAAATGTTAATGCATTGGATAAGTAAGTCTTACAACTCCTAAGAGCATACAGAAATGGAGCAAGATCAAACACTCAAAGAAGAGTCTAAATAATGAATTGGGGTTTGTTTAGAATAAACAGGACAAAAAATAATGTGGGATAAGGAAAAAGAAACAGATTTAAGAAGTGTTTAGACAGACTAAACTCAGAAAAAGCAAAATCGTCTTCTGGAAGAATCAGTGGAGAATGACTGCATCTAAAACTAAGTTAATGATGCAGTTTGGGACAGCAAGCAAAGGGAGGGCTTTTTGTGAAATTTATTCAGAGAATTATGTGTGAGGACTGCAACACCATCTTAAATACTAGGGAAATCTTTATAATTTGTAGAGTAAACCCAGGTGCACAAGCTTGTGTGTTAGCAGCAACAAAGGCTTTGGAGCAAAGTTAGTGGTGGCAGAATAGGGAATGTTTGAAGAAGAGACAATAATTCCTAGTATAAATATGTACAGAGGAAGGTAAAAAAAAAGCAACCTATCCTGTATCAAAAGGGGTTTTTCACTAAATAAGAGTAATGAGCTTCTGAACATTTATTTTTGTTATCTACAAGTAGTATCAGTGCAAAACTAGGGCTTTTGGATGTGAAATCTAAATGCTTACTAAATGGGACATATTAAATGTTGTGATGATAGGTAAAAGACATATTCAATTGTTATGAGAGTAAACGCTTTTCAGAGGAAAAGATCATAAGTATTTTACCACAGATTCAGGGTGTCCAAGCTTAATGGTGTTAGTGCTGTAGCAAAAGACAGGAGAATGCTTTAAATTCTGACTTGGCATTCCTGAATTTCAGGACAACAGCCTTTAAATTTGATCTGTCACCAGCTGAAATCTGGTTTGACAGAAAACTTAGAGCCAGACACCTTGATTGTATAACCTCTTCTTTTAACTTGGAGGTAAGGTAGAAAAAGACAAAGATAAAACAGCAAGTGTCCTCGGGGAATGGAAACTATCATACAGCCTGTACACCTGTGCGACAACACACATGGCAGGCAAACGTGAGCAAAGAGCAAACGTGATCTTCAGTGAAGCTGTTCCAATGAGGTTGTTATTGAACACGCAGGAGCAACTGGAGACAAGTCCTCCTCTTCAGAAAGAAACTGGAGGAGTAAGAGGTGAATTCTAAAAATATAAGTGTAAAACCAGGAGCAGCTATGGAGAAGTTGGTAAAAGAAGACACAGGATTGCAGCAGCTGAAAAGCTGAGGAGGGGAAGAGTTCCAGGGGTTCCTTCAGAAGACCAGAGGAAAGATACAACAGAGGGTTGACAAAGATGTCCCTGCTACATAAGCAGCAAGAAGCGGCAGTTAATACAGAATTCATCTCGTATGCAGCTTTGAACGTGTCCCTTGAGAAGAAGAAAGCAATGGTGACGTTTGGGGCAATCTGCAACCACCCAGCCAAGTGCCAGGTTGTCAATGGCACTGGTGCCTGAGCCAACAGATGATGAAAGGGTGCTGGGGAGACCCGATGGCTGGAGAAGCTTAAGGGGACATTATGCACACACTGTCAGGAACAAGCTTGACATAGTAAGTGTCACTGGCAGGTGTCCCCTCCCACGGCAGAGAGGTTGGACTAGAAGATCTTTACGGTCTCTTCTAACCCAAACCATTCTGTGATTCTATGATAAGCGTATGTAGGCCTGGAGATATTTTTTCCTAAGCTTTCATCTTGCACATTCTCTCCAGGAGTGGTTTGAAGTGTTAGAATGACTGGGATCATGCAATTCCTTAGAAATTAGAGTGTAACAGAAGCCTTTTCAAAGTAGCAAGGGTACTCTGAAAAGGTCAGCGTTTGTTATGTGTTATCAGGCATTTTATTCAGATGGCACGGTGCAGCAAAGTCTTGTAGTGCATGATTCTATACATGCTCAAAGGAGAGAAGTCATACCCTACTAGCTCACACGCCAGGGATGAAAGATAAAAGGTGAATAAGAACATGTTTTTAATTCTGTTTAACAAAAAGGGCATGGAGATGTAAATGATTTTGTGGTCATATAAAAGGCATGTAACAACATGCAGTCATGTAAGGACTAATTCAATATCTTCTGTTAGAGTATTCTTGTTTCTCTAGCACTGTTGCATGACTCTGTGACATAACAAATTATGATGCATTTTCTAAGTTCTCCATTATGTTCTTTCCTACATGAATTAGGGAGTCTTTTGTCTAGCATTTGATACAGTGTTTGGTGCAGTCAGTTAAGATGGGCTGCAGATCCAGGTGATCTGAAATTAATCACCACCAAAGGCCATTTGATCTTCCTCCACATTTTGGGAGTAGATGTTATGAGGGACTGGACTGAGCAGAAGGAATGGATAATTCAGCATTCAGGTAATCATTGTCATTATGTGTGCCTGCATATGTTGTGCTTGGATGACACACTGCAAGCCACACTGAAGAGCAGGAATGAGAATAGCAAGACAGGAGTTGGGAATTTTCCTTTTTGAGAGATGTTACCCATGATGTTTTCAAAAGCTGAATCTTGAATAGTGAGGTGATGGATAGCGAATCACTTAAAAACAAATCTTGTTCAGGTCTTTATCTTGTATAATAAGATCTCACTTAGCAGAGCTCCTTGTTAACTCATTAAGGAATTTCAAGACTGGGAAATGAAAATGGGTTTGCATACTACCAGAAGGCAAGATGATGCATTGAGCTGTATCACAAGCAGGTGTATTTATTTCATTTATTATTTCAAAAGCATTTATGACTTCTGTTTTTCTCTCTTTGATTCCTTCAATCTAAAATTAATCTTGGGGAATGTTTGCCATGCATCGTTGCCTTTTGGTAAACTAGGGGGATGTTTGGGAAGCCTGTCTCTTGTAGGCACAAAGGAAGAGTATTTTTTTCAACATACAGTCAGTACAAGAAATACCAGGAAAACAATTCTTGGAAACTGTCTACAATCTCATGGTTTAAAGGCAAGAAATGAAAAAGAGGAAAAAATGCATGTATGCAATGGAACAGAGAAGTGGGAACAGGAGATGGGGAAAATATTTCTTTAAAGAAAATAACCCTATCCTCCTCCTTACTGTTGTACTTGAACATGTACAGGTATAAACACCTTTAAACTTATAACTCTTATTAAAGTGAGAGATTAAACAGTTTCGGTTTTCAGATTTATTGCTAGTTAAATTTTGCAGCAAATGAAGTTAAAAATGCTGTCAGGGTGGCTGGACTCTACCAGTGGGGGAAAAAAGAATTTATTACTCAGAAATTTAGGGATCAGAAAACTTTAGTGCTCATTAAAAAGAAACCTTGCTCTTTCCAAGTTTAGGAATGAAACGAATGAAGACTTCAAGGTATCTCTACAGTAATAAGAAATCAATTAATGAGGATTTATGTCACAACAGTGTTGGGCAGCAAGTTGCGATGAAGTGACATTTGCTTGGATTTGAAAAGGAAGGAAAAATATTGATTAAGGAGCATATGAAATATTTATTTAAGCGTATTTTTCTTATGCACTCTGGTTGTAGGAAGTCTGTACTCTGAGTTCTATGCTGTGAACACACATGCACTCAGTAAAATGGGCTTTGCAGATCAGCCTTATTGAAATACTCACTGAAGTACTAACAAGGCAGAAGGATGCTCTTGCTTGTGCTTCACAAAGTCATAGGGAGGAGTTGATTGATTTTTTATTATTATTACTATTTTTTAAGATACCCTTTCAGAGAGTGTGATAGGACTACCCTGGAGGAAAAAAGACAATGTACATCCATCTGACACAGTAACAGTGAATAGCCCAAACTTTCAAAATTTGGGAACTTAGAGTGTATTCTTGTTTCTTGCAGATTTCTGTTCCCTCTGCAAGGCAGACACCTCTGTTCTCACTCTGCAGCACAGGTGCTTTACCTCCCCTGCCATCCTGGTGGCCACACTGTGTAGCTCTTCCTTCTGAATTCACCTCAGTGGGGCCTTTGTGATTAGAGCTGTGTTTTGAATTCTAGAGGAACTCTTGATAGGGTTTTCTAGGGAAGCATTCATACAATCTAGCCTTGCTAGAGTGACTTTGTCTCATAAACATTAGCTATTTCTTTAATAGCCACATCAGATTGGCGTCTTGTTCTTCCAAACCCTCTGTACATCCTGTTCTCCTTTCTGATGTTGTCTTTCAGGTCTGCAACATATGCACATTTCATTATTAGAGTTAGAAATACTTTTCTTGCATAAAGGTCATTAAGGAAAAGCTGAACACAGCATATTCTAAGATGTTCTCCTAGCAGCTTCCCTCTACTCTGAAAGTTCCTTATTTACCCCAGTGCCACACTTCTCCCTTTAAATTCCTAACACACAGTTTCCTAATTCCCAATTTCTTTACTCTAGTAACTCCCCTCAATGCTTTATTGTAGTTCAGGCAAATTGGATCTAACAAGTATCTTCTCAAAGAAATGTGTCATCGGTACCTGGCACGATCTGTCTTCTCTCTGTTCTCCATCCACATTGCAGAACAATCACTCTTTTAGGCCTGTCAGTGGTTCATGAATTCTCCTAAAAGGTAATTACAACTTTTATTTAAAGCTCCATCAAACAAAAAACTTCAGGATGATGTGAAAATGGAATTGAAATATTCTGTAAGGAAGACAAAGGAATGGCTGCACTTCCCCTGGTATATTTTAATGTCTCCTTAGGTAACAAAACATGGGCATTCAGGCCGTGCTGATACTGATGCTGCTGCTATGCAATGACTACAATAAACCTATTTAGATGAGGAGCACAATATGTTATAACAAGACATAATGTCCATTAGCAGGGAGTGAAATCTGGTGAATTTTCTATGTTTTGAAATATTTTTGGTTTATTTTGAAACAATGGGAAGGGACAGGATCATTCTAGTTTCTTAAGAGAACAAGGGTTTGATTACTTGTGGTCATTTCAGATAGTGATTTTTAGCTGTAAGAGATCTGAAGTGTTTGCCAGTCAAAGACTTTTCAGATTAAAGTGTTCAGCACTAGAATTTGCCACTTGAAGCAGGTCAGCTTAATTAAATAATTATGGCCCTAATAGCTGTGTAGACATTTAGAAAATTGTGACTCGAGGGTTTTATGTTTTTCTAAATCCTGCATTGAAATGTTGCATTAAATTTGCACAATGAGCTTTGAAAATGTGTACTCAGTAGGATTGGATAAAAGATGCATTGAATATAATTTCTTAAGGCACTGCAGAAATCTTTTTCTTGGTCTTGGAAAAGGAAAACTTATTTATTTATTTAGTCAACACTGAGGCCGTCAAGATGAAAGGAGGAAAAACAATGAAACAAACACAAAACCTGAGGGTGCTCTGTTTCTTCTGTCCAAACACACACAGTAACAGAAACAAGTGCAAAACATTAATAAATCTAATCCAAAAGTCATTAGTCATCTGTGGTCACTGCATGGAAAAAGAAAAAACTACATAGAAAAAATATTTATCTTAGTGACATGAACAGCAAGTCCATCCAGAAGCTGCATAACAACAAGAATAATGTCAATAGGCATTAAGGGATTAAAACTCCCACCTAACCTCTACCATCTGCATGGGTTTGAATGTCTCCTTTAGTTTATTGAATTCGAGGTCTGATCTACCTATTTGTTCTTTATAGATCTCAGGAGAAAGTGTCTCTCTTAAACTCCATTATTGCCAGATTTGGGGCTTCTGTCAGAAATGCTGCAAGAACAAACAGTATTAAAAAGATCCCATTTTGCCTCCAGCTAAACTTAGTGGGTGTCAAATCAAGTGATTTATTTATTTATAAAGCAAAAGCAGCTCAGTTTTCAAACCTCTAAGATTCATATTAGAGTGGGGAGGTAGAGAAGTTTGGAGACGGAGTTACCTGCTTGGGTTTTATTTTATTTAACTTGGCTCCCCTGTTAAATGTGACCCTGTGGCAGTTTATGGGTCCCACGCGGAATACACTTTGAGTGAAAAATAGGCCCATTTGGCCATAGTTTCAGGGAATGTTTCTTGAGAGTTTTACCCTGCTGAAAGCTTTATTGCTGCTATCGGTGCGAGAAGATACAAACTTTCAAATAAATTTACTCAATATTTACCTGTTTATTGTCTCCATTTAGGCTTTCTATGCAATTCCAAACAAAGCTTCAATGGAAAAACAGAGAAGTTGCTCCTAGTTAACTTCTCATAACTGAGTGGTAATTTAGAAGCTCCTTCTATTAGGGCAGCTATCTCAGAGTTTGATTTTTTTTATTATTTATTTTCCCTTTTTTTTCCCCCTAAAATTGAAAACAATATATGGAGTGAAAGATTCCACGTATTTTATCGGACTAAAAATATTTTTCACTTTTTACATGGGATCAAGCCTGTGTTTTCCAAAGTTTTTTTGTGGAAAGCCACAGAAGGCAAGATATCAATCTGGTGAGTGACATACCTTAAAAGAAGTAGGCTTAGCTATAAAATGAGCAAGGCTCAGACCTTGGTTGTGTTCATTCCAAATCCTGTAATGAACTTTTGCTAGCTGCAAAAGGTAAGTTTAGGGCAAGCTGGCTATTTGACCTCTTTTTTCCAGTTTTGGGAAGGAAGAACATCCTGAAATGCTTCCACAACATTTTTATTTTTCCACAAAACCATTTTTTCAGTGGATTATTTTTTAAGAAAAATCTCATCCAAGTGTTCTAATAGTGATACAAGCACCCCAAATTCGAGGTACTTGCAGATCTTGGTCACTATCATTACATTCATGATATTAGATTCTTTGGTTTTGGAAAACACTGAAATGTGGAGCAAAGAAATGCAAAGTTTTATTAGAAGCTTTCATTTGGTTGGGGTGGGAGGGTGGGTGTGTGTCTTTCACATCATAATGTGAAATGTTTGGAAAGCCACTTTGGTACTTCCCTGAACTGTAGCAACCCAGCCTTTTTGTTATTGTCATTTTATCCAAGGTAGATCCAAATATAATATCCAGTGTTCAACCAGCCACATTTTAATAAAGGATCATACAGGATTGTGAGTTCATAAAATAGTAACTCCTTTATGTTATTGTTAATGTAGTTTCTCCTGGAACATGTGCAATGTATTGATATTCTATAGTTAATAGGCTATTCTCGCAGAATTCAATCTGGTGAAATAAATAAGTCATTATGGAATGGAAAAATTGTTTCTTCTAGAGGCCCAACTCACTCTGCTCATCCAAAAAGAAAAAGGACAATTACATTCATCTTCTTGTGCCAGGCTGGCAGCTGCTGTGACAGAGAGGTCCCCCAGAAAGCCTATTTGCTTCCTGGTTGACACTTGACATGCTGGTGTCCTGCACCAGGAGGGGACAAATGCTCCAAGGAATGCAATCCACAGGCAAAGCTGCACTTGGCACTAAGACTTTTTAAAGATGAGACTGGATGTGGCATCAGTGCCGTGATCTGGTAATCACAGTGGTGTTGGGTCAAGGGTTGGACTTGAGGATCTCAGAGGTCTCTTCCAACCCAGTTGATTCTATGATGATTCTTGTTTTTCTTTTTCATCGTAGAAACTGCTGAAAACCTTCCCTTGTCTTCTTCCCAGGAGCCACCAGGCACATGGGAACATGGATTAGGCAGGACATCCCATTCCTCCACGAGGTGATTACATTGCCAGGACTCAGACTGACCAGTCCCTCAAGTTAAACTAGTAAAGAAGTAACTGCAGGACAGCCCCCTTGCTCCTTTGTCACTGTGCCTTGTGGTGACCTGATAGGGTCCTGTGGCCAGATGACAAGGGAGCTTCAGGGACATCCACTCCCCAGGCAACCCTGAAGTAATTCTGGAGCTGAAGTACTGGAGAATCTGCTGCATACAAAAAATCAGGGTCAGATTTCTCAACAGACCAAATTTCCCCAGCTGGAGTTCTCTGCTGCCACGTTTACACCCTTTTGGGTTGACCTCTCCAGGCTTCTGCATCCAGCAAACTAATTTGTTGACAAGTGGTTTCACAGTACAATGACTGCTACTTTTCATTGTTGTGCAGTGAGGGGCAAAAGTGTTCCACACATCCCTTCTTAATTGATTCAGGCCCTCTGGGAAAAACAAGTGTTAGCCTCACTCTCCAAAAGTTCTGCAAAGGAGCAGTCTTCGCACTTTTTAGGAGTTCTAGAAAAATTAAAGCACCAAATGAGCAAACAAAGTTGGGAGAAGGAAAACAAACTTAGGAAAGAAAGCCAGCTAGGATAATCTACACTTGCCTGGACTGCACATGCAATAGCTTTGTGGGATAAGCTCAGAAAAATCGATACTCCAAATGAAATATCATTGGAAAACTCTCCTCATTTCAGCTGTGGTCTCAGCGAGGAGCTGTAATGTATCTATGAATAATGTTTAGCTTCAATCTCTTTTACAGCCATTCCAAACAGATGAGCAATTTTTGAAAAGTTACTGTTGAAGATGCACTTTTGCCTTTTCATCAAACCATACAAAAATGAAATATATTGCAGTATTTATTGCAATGTATTACAAACGTTCGTGGTGATCCAGTAGAGATGCTTCTTTTTGTCTGTGGCACTGACCTTCAAAAGTGATGATGTGAAAAGCCCTAGATTTTATGACAGCTTAACTCAGAATACATTATAGCTTCTATATTAATATATATTTGTTCTGCTGTAAACTTTGAATATGAAAAGAAACTCTGTACCTTGTACTCCACTATAAAGTTTAAATATTAAAAGAAAAAGGTTCATGGAGCTATAAGTAGGATTTGACAATTTTATGTGAAATGAATTTCCCTTTTTATCTTTCCCTACCACACAAAGAGTTCTTTCTGGGTGTTTCATTGCTGCTTTTGTTAAGTGAATCTAATTATGAACAATGTAAAGGTCACCAGAGTAGCAATACACAGACCTGCATGACACAGCTATGACAGTAGATATACTGGTCCTTTAATAGCTAAGTTTAAAAGCAGGATTCCAAGACAAAATGTGCATGAACAACAGCTGTGAGAGTGGGCTGCCTGTGTCTGTAGTAAATTTTGTGATCCTGTCAGCTTGAGCCAAGCAAACTCTAACGCTGCTCACGGAAGGACATTTGCTGTCCAAGTGCCAGTGGTGAAGAGCTCCAGAGAATTTCAGCAGTGATTCCTCTCCAGAGCCCTGACAGCCTGTGGCCCTCACCCCCTGGAGGTGCTGCCTGGGTCCATCTGTTGCTGGCTCCAAACGTCCAAGCTCCATTTCCACAACTAAGGGCTCTGGAATCAGCCACTACTCTAACAAAGGAGAGACTGTAGTGGTTACTGCTGAAGGCATGCAGAGCTCTCCTGCCAGCTTTGGTGGTTCTCTGGAACAGTAAAGAAAGACACAACCACCATTCCTGAGAGAAGGAGAACACCTCTTTTGGAAACCCTCATTTAAGTTTACCAGCTTTGATGCTGCCACTGGCAGTGTTTGGTTGCCAGGAGGAGAGAAAAACGTGAAGCAGAATGGATTAGCAGGATTGACATTCATGGAATCATTCAGGGAGGGCATGGTTTGGCCTCCAAATACACAGTTTTAATTGGGTTGGTGTTCTTTGTGCAGCTTGACCTACGTGTCTCCTTTGTGTGCAAGTGTGTTGTTTTGCTCCTGTGTGTTGCATGTCCACATCCTCAGGCAGGAATTTTGGCTTTGCTTCCATGGCTGATGCTATGAGGCAGCTCTGGCTGAGATAGTGCCCTCACCTCTGCAGGTGAGGTGTGACTGACAGCAGGCTGTGGCCAGGTCTGCTTCTGGACCATAGTTGTGCCAAACAGGAAAACACCACCCAAATCCACGAATTCTGCTCAAAAAACAGCACAAGCAGGATTAGAGAGGTATGTCTGAATAGCAGGTGGAGAGACCTCCAGAGGATACTCACTCCTCACCTAGGAATGTCTTTAGGAAAGAAAAGGTTTGTCTTTAGGGACACTAGAGGGATGTGACTCCAGAAATTGAGTGTGTTGTGATTAGCTCAGACATTGATCACAAAGGCAAAGATGCTCATGGTGGAGCAGGGAACCAGTCAGGGAGGAACCTTTTCCTGCCTATGATAATTACCATTCTCCTCTGCCTTATTCCCGTGTGGCAGTGCCCACAATTCCCCACCTCCGGGGTCAGATATATAGTCCCTCAGAGGGCATGCATTGCTCACAGATCCCACACTGTATGTAGGGTGGAAATAATGAGCAGCAATGTGACTATGCAGCAAGTGCAGAGAGGGCCCTGGGGATCTGTAGGTTGTGAGGTCCATCATTTGGCTCATACTGGGTTGTGTCTCCAGCAGGTAAGATCAAAGCAGCACTTACTGCTGGAATATGGCCCAGCCACAGATGCAAAGGAGCACGGAATAATTTGTGAATCCCAGCATCCCATCCCAGAAGACACATCAGGGTGACTACATAAGAACCTGGAAAGTCCAGTGATGCAGAAGTGACTGCTGAAATTCTGGGCACCTCTATCAGTTTAGAAATATTATTTGTGACTCTAGGCTAGTCCTCTGGAATGGAGGGCCTTAGCTGTGCCTCTTCTGCTTTACAGATGGTTTTCAGTGCATCCCCTTTCCTTTGACGTAATAAATGTTGACCTGCCTTTATCAGTTGTGTCAATGGCAGTACATTGGAATTTTCATATTATTTTTCTGTCTTAAACCAGTTCTGATACTTCTGTTGTACAGCCACTTTTGTGGCATTTCTATGAGCCATTCCAGCATATGCAACATGGACATAAGTTCAGCTTGTGCTCAAAACATTCAGCTGGGAGTAGTGCTGCTATGGGCAGTGTGATGCTGAGACTAAGCAAACCAGCTTGGAATCTATTACCTCCCACTCACTGCTGTCCAGTAAGTTTGCTTGGCTTCTAATTGTCTAAAGATGTGGGTGGTTTACTTGCAGCTCCTTACACGTGATCATTAGATATGCCTTCAAATTCCTGCAGCACTCAGTCTTTGGAGAGAGAGAGTACTCAAGAGAAGTCAGCTCAGTTCTTTGGCACCTCATGTGTCTCTTAATGTGACGTTATTAGAAGGGATAAAGGTGAAAATCATTCATGAAATGAAGTACCTTACATGCATTTTAATACATACAAAGCATGCAAGTTTATGAAGATAACTAGTCCCTGTGAGAAGTAATAAATAAAACATACATAGTGTTCTTTTCAGCTCAGGCTTAATAGCAACTTTAACTGTATGTAAGTCAGATTAATACCTTCTGCAAAGAAATGCGTTTGGCGCTTTGTGTATAAAACAGTGTAAGGAGAGGACATAAGATTCTTGTGTCTTTCAAACGTGCCTCCTTTCCCCAGTGGGATTCTGAAATCTGGACTATGAACAAGGACCAGATCCAAAAAAAAGTACTTTAGTGCCTGACACTCAAAGAAGTGGAATTTAAGTTTTCCAATCCACACCACTTCTATTTAACTCATCACGTCTGTCCATTTCCCTGACCTCTAGATAAGAGTACATATACAAGTTATTGCACACTTAATGGAAGTCGCCTCCTTCCAGCTGAGGCACAGCAACAGCTCCTTTTCTATTACAATGTACAATAAACCCTGAAAAGTTTTCAAGGGAACTTGATTAGTCTGCAGAATGGAAGACCATACCAACCATCAGCTACTTTCTGTTGAGGAGACAGTAATTTCCATATGAGGAAGGCAGTAACCTCCTACATTAAGCTAACATCATCACAAGCAGTCACCTATTTTTAGCAATACTTATGTAGGTTCCTAATAATCTGTTTTGTATCTGCCTAGTCATACCAGACTTTTGGCTGGACTAAGTTGAACTCAGCAGGTTGGTGTGTTCTTATGTCTGACTTTCATGTACATCCTTAAAATATTGATTGAAATCATATTAAATTTGACTTCCCGTCTGGGACAGCATGAAAATCACTAAAATGCTGTTGAGGTTTAAGAAATGCCAAGCTCAACAGCAGTAGGTTTAAACAAAAGGCTGTAATTGTAGCTTTCATATCTGAGAGGGGAGAGGTCTTGCTCATGCTCTCCTTCTGTTACCTGTTCATGCAAGACAATCTAAGAAAGGGATGGATATTGCAATCTATATTCTAAAGTAGTATGGAAATCATTTATCGATACATTTTTTTTAATGCCAACAAAAAGATTTGGCTGATGTGTGGAGCAGAGGGATAAGGAAAGGCTATTTAGCTACAATCTACTGCAGAGAAAGTCTCTACAAGTTGATTACAATGTGTTTCAGAGTACTTTGAAGTTTCGAGCATAGTGAAGAAAGTCTGAAATAATGCTGGAGAATCGTGGCCCAAGATTTAGGCAAAGGAAAATGAAAGAGGATAGCACCTGTCAAGCAGCTATTGCTTTCGGAATTCCTGTGGAAATTGTTCCAGGGAGAGAGGGCTGAAACTGCTGAGGGAGTCATGTATTTCCTAGACCTGGAACAACACTGTGTTATTAACCTTTGGCAGGGAAACTGTGAACAGTAAAACCGTAAGCAGGGGGCAGGAACCCTGTCACTGTGGCTGAGGCAGCCAGGTGGGTGATGGAGTACGGGCTGTGCCAGTCTCCAGAGGGAAGCCAGGCCTGGGAAAGGAGCATTTCTCTTTCTGCAGGCACGGCATTCAGCCAAAGGCTGGGCATTCTCTGTCCAGGCAGACACAGCTGGGACAGAACCAGCAGCAGTGACACCCAGCCAAGCTTCTCTAAACGACACAGAGAAAGACAGAAAACATGATTCAAGATTTTTGTGGAGATCAGTGAGCAGAATCCCTGCATAAAGCAAACCAAAAAAGCCTGATAAAGGGGGCACCTTCCCAGAAGTGCTTATAGGTAAAGTTTCTCAGAGGGTCACAGAAAAAAGGATAGGAAAGGTAGCAAATCTATGTACCCAAGGAACAAATCATAATAAAAATTATCTATTGGAGCTGAAGGGGTGGTGGGGACAGCAGGATAAGCAGCAAGGAGCCTGTGTGTAGAGCACAGGATTGCTGGGTGGAAAGCAGAGAGGAAGCAGCCCCATCCCAGAGGAGCTTTGAGCCAAGTGGTTTTACACAGGGTTTGCAGCAACTCAGACAGCTGCTGAGTGCTCTGAAACGAGCCCTGCAGAAAGGACTCATTGCCAATGCTAGCTTCTGAAGGCCAAGCTTCAATGTGTTTAAACTCTCTCTGGTGTTTATTGTGAAGTACTCCAGAAGGAATAGACATCAGCAAATCTGCTGACAGGGACCAGGAAGTTATAATAAACCTTAATTGCCCTTGCCATAATTAGCTCAGATGGGGCCACCACCCACACCTGTACATGGGCTCTGTAGCTTCTACTTAAGACCATTGGGGGGGTTTAGTCTTTTTCTAAGTTATGCTGTAAGTGTACTTGTGGCTGGAGGGATGCATGTCACCCTATGGCAAGTGCACAAAAGGATGGGGGGAGATGGTTTTTGTATTCCCTCATTTTGTATCATTTGGTGACCATGTGGTGGAAAGCCTGGTTCTGTCACAAACAAAATGCTTTCATCCTAAGTTTCATATAAAGGCTTAAAGTCTGAGAACACTGAGAGAAAACAAGAAACTTGTAGTTGCTCTGAAAAACAAATAGTGTCGTATGATCTCAACATGCAGGAGTACAATAGCAGAGCCAGGGGTTTAGGAAATGCACAGTATGCTGATGGCCAAAGTCAGCTCCCTGGGGTTCACGGGGAGTCCCCCCTTTCAGCTGCTGTAACTGGGAAGGTGAGGGGCGAGTATGAGCAGTGCAACTCAGATTGGAGAGGAAATGTTTATCCTTGTTGGTGATGTGACTCCGGCTTATGCAGAGCTGGAACTGTATAATGCTTGGAGAAAACAGCAGCCTGGGGTACTGTGTGGTTTTCTGCGGGTGTATTTCCCAGCTTGTCATGCCTGCCTTGGCAAGAGTGTCTGGACAATCTCTGATGCTGCATCACGGTCCTGGATTCCTCTCTAGCATGGGTGAAGGCAGGAAGGGGGGGAGTTTTCTGCAAGTGTCCCTCCTCTGGGAGTTCAGGTGCTCCTGCAGCTGCAGCTGCTGAGGTGTTTGGTGGTCCAAGCAGAGCCCTCTTGGTGCTGGCTCTACACTTTTCTTTTGCCTTTTGGCAGCTTCAGCAGCCACAGCAGCCTGCACTTAATGGAGCAACAAGGGAGATTTCAGTGCTGCTTTGTGACAGTAACTAAAGCAGTTCAGGGGCCTTTTCCTGACTTTCTTTTACCTACATTGCTGAGGGGGAAATGTATTCCATATAAATATGGGGTAAATGCTTTGAACTCCCATGTAGCACACAGGTTCTCTGCTGTCAGTAAATATTAGACTCTGATGAGTGTAATGGTGACTGTGGCAATTTGTGCAGTGAGAATGCAGCTTTGTTGTCACCAGCATTACTGCTCTTAAGTTAAATACATGTGAGATGTCTTGTTATGTTCTGTCACTGGATCATGATTAATTGACTCTGGAGAATACCACTGGGCACATGAACATGCTTACAGGCTGATGCCAATAGTAGCACCTTTCACTGCAGTTTACAATCAATACATTCCATATTTCCATTTTTCTTATCTTCTCCTTGAGGGTTTTGATAATTCTGCTTCATCCAATTCCCTGTTCCTGAGGTGAGACAGGCAGCTGCAATTCTGCAGCTATTGGTTTTCATCTGTCCTTCCACCTGTTTCCAGGGGACCCATTAAAAGCTAATAAAATTTTCCTGGCTCTGGACTTGTTAAAAGAATGGAGTCAGCTCAATATGTCAGAAAGCAGGGTCTTGCTGGGCACAGTCACTGTCCTCTCTCTTCTTCAGAGCTGCTTTCCTTGGACAGGCTGACTGTCAGCTGCAGAGACCTGCTGTCTAGCTGCCATCGATCACATCCCAACCTGCTCTCAGTTTTTTGACACTTAATGTCTGAACTTTGACAAGACTAGACTGTCTTTTATGAGTGCAAAGTTCTATTTAGGGTAAAATTATGACCAGTGCAGCACATGCCTGTAAAATCATTTTTCATTTAATCTTTTCAAGGAGTTCCAGAAATCTTTTGAGTTTCTAGGTTTGAATGTTTTAGGAGTGTACAACTGGAAAACAAGCTTCAGGTGACAATATTCTGAAATGTGGCATAACCTGATGCACTGCAAGAGATTAGTCTTATGTCTTGGGTATACCTCTAAATTCAGGTGATCTGTGCAAGAATGCCTGCAGTCATTTAATCCTAAATCCCAAACAAATCCTATTAAACATAATGGAAAGTTCAAAAAGAACACAGCAGAAAAATATTAAGCAAGGCAGCATCCAGTTTGAATCATTATGAATTTTGGCTAATCTCACTTGCTTTTGTCACTTGAATTTGTCACATTTGTAAACACAGCCTTTGGAGACTTCAGTCAGTTTTAATTTAAAGCCAATGACAGTAAAGTAGATTTCCCACATTTTTAAAGATGTTCCTTAAAGCAACTGATTTTGCTTAACAGCCTTTTTGTATTTCTTATGATAATGTAGCAAATATGAATCTCTGCTTTAGAAAAAGCTGTTGTAAGGGGTGGGCTGAAAGAACAGTATGTCTTCAAAATGACCTGTTTTCAGGAATCACTTGGCAATTTGTCAGAATGAGAGATTTAACTAACAGAGACCAAATTTTAAAATAACTATGTAAATGAAATAATTTCAATCTCTTTTGAAGACAGGTAAAGCGAACTTCAGAGCATGCTACAAGGATTTGATGTCCTCCCAGCCACTAAAATAAATTACCTTTAGTCTCAATGATAAAATCATGTAAATCAGCACAGTTTGTACAGCAATCAATCAACAGTTCCCTATTGCCAAGTGAAGTGGTATGTTTCTGCCACTGATGTATGGCTGATTGAAGAAAGACAGTCTTTAAAGCAAGGAGCGAGATTAGGATCTGTTGAGACAATTGCTATCTACTTTGATAATAAGTTAAAATCCTTCTCAGGACTGCAGGATCTTGATAGCCTGTCCTGTCTAGCTGTCCTTGGATACAGGGGAGCTTTTCATCTGGGCTTCAGACTGATCAGAACTTCCCTGCAGTGTCTTCCCTTCCCCTACTAATACGAGACACAGACCACTCACTGGTTTCAGGTGCAATCTCTTTGAAAGGCTATGCTGGACACCAGTGCAAAGTGAGATCATTCTCTAAGCAGAGGTGAAGTTTGGGTCTGCTCAGAGAAACAGACTTGATATCATATTGTGGACCTTGGAACATGGGAAGTAACAGCTGCATGTACATCAGGCGAAATGCAGAAGATATTAGCTGGGTAGCTGGAGGAGGAGAGAACTGGCTTTAACATCCGTTAAGGCACATAGAATATTTTTTTTTAAAGGTAAATCAAATAGAAGATGATGAAAATTTTACGTCCTATAAAGCATCATACTTCATAAAATATCACTCATTCTTACCTTAACATTAGACTAAGCAACAAAACCACAAGTTTGCACATGTGGGCCATAGCATAGCACACTTGCAAGGGGTGATTAGGAGTCAGTGATCCTCAAACCCATTATCATCACATGGTTGGTTGTCATCAGGACTGGCTTCAAGATCTCACAATGGCCTTGCATTTCCATGCATTGATCTCTTTGGTGCTTTTATACAAAATGTCTTCACATAAAACGAAATTTTCAGGGTATGGCAGGCTTCATGCTGAGACTCACACATTGCTTTTTCCACTGATCAAGGCATTTTGCTTGAAGATTTTTCAGTTCTTAAAAGGAGAGTGGAAAGGAGGAGAAAAAACCCAAAACAACAAGAACCTGTCCCCATGCTGCCAAGTGAAAAGACTGGGAATGGGCAAGAGGCTGGGAGGGGATGCAACCAGGCAGATACCCCAAAGTGACCAAAAAGCTACTCCATGCTGTGTAAGGGCCATCTCAGCAATAAAATGGAGAGGAGAGAAGCTTAAGGAGTTTTACTCTTGATCTGAGTGATCATTAGTCTGTTCATGGGATGGGGTGAGTGAGTACTTTTGCATCTGATCTTGTGTTGTTTCTTTGTTCTTTCACTTCTTGTTTGCTTATTAAGCTATTTTTTATCTTGACCTTTGAGTTTTCTCTTCTTCATTTTCTTCTCCCCCTGTCCCGTTCAGGATGGGGAAGGGAATGGAGTTAGGAATGGTGTGGTGCTACTGGAGTTAACACCCGACAGCTTGCCTAGTTTCTTATGTCTTTTTGGCTCTTCATGAACATGTTTTCTTTCTTTCTTTTTAAATTAATATCTTAACCTAGCTCGAGATTAGGATGTTTATAAAATACCTGGCTAACTGGAAACTCATCTGCACATCTGTGACAATTTGAAACAAACATGACTCCTCAGCCCTGCAGACCCAGCTCTTTCCTTCAGATTATGCAGAGTATAAAACATGATTTTACTGTAATGCATAGGCTGACTTAGGAACTGGAAATTTTAGGGTTCAGTAAAGCAGAAGCAACTTCTGGTGACTGGATAGGTCAGGTTCTAGAAAGAAGGGAAGACTCATTTCCTAGACCAGTTTGCAACTGGCTCTTCTGTTTGTTTTGGCGTTTTGTTTTAAATCTAGTAGAGAGAGTAGCTGGCAGGATGAAGAGATTAATAATGACCTTACTAAGTGTTTATTTGACTTTCCTAATCTGTTGCAGTTTACTACAAAGTAGCTTCGGGTTTTTTGTTATACTTCAATGGCCAGCAGATTTTGAAAGAGACGCACTTCCTCTCACTATTAAATAATAGTATGTTGTAAACTTCTGCAAAGCTCATCTTTACTCTGAATTGTATTTTTGAGTGGTCCAGTGCTCTCAGGATGAACATATTAGGGCCACAAATCTCCTGTGATTCCCTGTAAGGCTGAAAAACGCCGTGTGGCTTATGTGCAGTAACCCCTACAGGAGTCTGTGCAAAGCTTATTTATTCTGCATGAAGACATGCAGAATGTGCCAGCTTCCCAGGAGTACAGGAAGGGTCTGCATCTGGTAAAAAAATCCTATAAAAGTTCTGGTGTCTGACAGGATTATGAAATGCATTGAAGTCCTGTGGAATGTGAGGCTCTACCACAGGGTCTGGGCATGGCAGATCTGACTGGAGAACCTGCTCTTATTTGTCCTTTTCTCAGCTGCATCCCTATCACTGCTTTATTTCTGGGCCTTTTTTTATTTGTGGTACCCACAAGCTGCAGCATATTTTGTGCTGCCCCACACAGAAACTGTTAAAAGACAAATGGTGAAACCTATTACTGATAAAACATAGTGCATCTTGTGCATCCCAGAGCCTGTATGTATGTAGATGAAAGCCTTTGAAAATAAGTTTCAGAAGCCAGAGCTGTTACTCGTGGTACCCAAAGACAGTCTGAGTAATTTCAATAGGTAATTAGCTAGACTGAAGCCCAGACTCTTGTAAAACAGTAAAAGCAAGGAGTTTTGGACCTATTTATCCTTATTAATGCATTGTAGTTATAAATTTGTAATGGAAATGGAGGAGGTCAGACATTATATTGCTCTAAGATGACACTAACCAAATAAAATAGCTAGAGATTGGCAATTAGTATGTAAGAACAGCTATTGGAGAAACGATTAGATATAAAGCATGCTATGGCAGATCCTCAGTTCTAGAATGTTCTGCTTAATTGCTTTGTCTGGAATATTGAAAACTTTACTGGTGCTATTTTGGAAAAAAGTCTGATAAACAGGATTTATACACCCTCAGGCAGATTTGCTTTTGAATGGTGTGACTGAACAGAAAAGATTACATGTAAATATTCCCTGTTCAAGGAGATACTTCTTGCTCAGGTAAAAGAGAGACCAGCCTAAATGACAGGCTCCTTTTCAGTATGAAAAGCTGAAAGCTAATTCTGGTGTTCTAGAAAGTCTATTTTTGTATGTGTAAAATAAATGATTTCTAATTGGGGGCAACCCCAATACAGCTTTGATCAGCTAGAGCTGGCGTGGTTTGCTGTATTTTTTCTTTGAAGTGTTTGCAATATGCTTTAGTCATGTTGAAGTATTGCAGTTTTGACCTGTTTCGATTTCTTATTTCACTGTAGCATCTTATTTTAAAGCACAGATTCTACACAGTAACAAGATTAGTCTTCTGCACTACATGAGTGAGCTAAGAATGATTGAAGACAAACCTGGGATGGTGTTAAAGTGCTTTCTAGTTATGTCTTGGACAGCATTGCAAGCTGGAAGTATTTCTCCATAAAAGTAGGGCTACAATAACATGACATTGCTTCAGAGTTAGTGCAGGTATCTCTACAGAGTGCAGCACTATGCTGTGTTGACAGATTTATTCACAGCTTTGAACACACTTCATCTGAACTTGCCCATGCCTCTTTTTATCTTCCCTTGCAAACTAATCTTTAATGCTCAAAGGAGCAGGAGGCAAAAATGCCAGCATTTGTGGCCAGGCTATTCCTGCAAGTAGATGCAAACAGCAGGGCTAGTGTGTTGTGGGTAGGACAGCCATGCTGTGTGTTTGATACCTGCAAGGGCAGTGTGACCTGTGTGTGCATGAAATCCTCACACACCTGCTGGTATCTGCCCCTGCCCTGTGTGGCACTGACTGCTACACTCACAGCCCTCTCCATTGACATTAGGGCTCTGAAGGTTGTATCAAAGGCTTCCTCACACCCTGTGTTGGTGCAGAGCAGAGTGAGCTTCACAGGATTAATTTCACATCATTTTTTTAATTCAGTTATTGAATTTGATCATGGATCAGCAGAGCTCTGTGTAAAACTGGGGGTTTTTTTGCTAGGTTCTTGATTACAAGCAGCCTTTGTGATAACTCTTGAAAGGCCATCCATCACAATATACCAGCAGCTTAGTGGAGAGGTGATGGACATGGTGTATTGGTTAATCTGTTCATACCTGGTAGACAGTTCTTCTGGTCCCCTTGCTGGGCTGCGCTGGGGGAAATGAGATTTATGCCCATGTCACTCTTATGTAATTAGAAGTCAGATCTCGAGGAGCTTTGGCCAATGCACATAGCAGCGAGGCTGCTGCACCTTCTATTTGAAAGGCTCTGGTAGAGTGGGCAAGCATAGGGTTTCCTGACAGGCATAATTGTGTACAATGTCACTCGTGCTGTTTACAGAACGTAGCATGGGGTGATAGTTATTGCTTTTGAGAAGTGTGCAATCTTTTCTGAAGTCGTTTTTAAATATGATTCATGTGGAAAATTGGCATTTGCAGGCTCGGTAGCTAGACTCCCTATCCCAAGGAGCACTTCATTTGGTTGTGTTTTAGAAGTACATATTTTTAGGCAGTTATAGAAAAGGATGGTGAAGGGAAAATAAACAGAAACAAGTTTATTTCTGAGAACAACAGTGAGCCCAGGGAATGTTGTTTTTCTGTATCTGAATCACTGTGGTTTTACACTGATAACTTGGCTACTTCCTCTGGTTATTTCCATTTAACACAGGGGAATTCTGACCTTGCAGTGTTTTTCACTTCTCTTGTGACACCACCACCAACCTGACCACTCATGTGAATGTTTTGCTATCAGTCATCTCCTGTCTGATTTGTCTTTTATCTTTTCATACTCAGAAAATAAAATATTGGCATTCATAGGAGTCTTCTAGTGCAGATTTAGGGTCTGCAAGGATTTTCCTTGTGGCCAGACCTGTGAGTCCACTGGTTATGGGTCTGTGAGATGGGATCAGAACACTTTCATATGAATCTGTTTCAGAGAGCCTAAACTGGAACATTTTCTCATTATTACAATAAATCTACACATTTTCCAGAACAAAAACCATGTCCTTTTTCATCAGGATCCAATACAGCACAAAAAACTCCCATCTCAAACCCACCCATATTTCATTCTTTGAACTAATTCCAGGTATATGAGGTCCTGAGACAATATAAATACACTTGGGAACTCATGTAATAAGAGCCAAAATGAGATCATATGAACGAATATTAAAAAATATAAAGTCAAGGTTGGAGGACACACAGAAGTTGTGCGGTTCAGCCGTCTCTTAAAATCAGGCCCCCAGATTCTTTAATTCAGAGGTCCATCAGGTTGCATCCTAAATATTTTCAGTGAAGGAGAGTCCACTTATTGGGCCAACCTGTTCCCAGGTGTAACTGGGTTTGGAGAGGAACTTTCTTCGGAACTGCCTGTGAGGTAAAACACAATACTGGCTTACCAAATCTGAGTGAACTGACTTTGCACACTCACTTTGTCACAGACTTCATCGATTCACATTGCTGAAATGAAACGCTAAAACACCAAAATGCATGTTGTAAATGTTATAGCCAAGATAATTAATGACACAGAGAGGACAAGGGATGCCAGCTGTTCAGTCTTAGTGTTGTGGTTCTTGATATAAAACCATGATATTTTGGTTCTTACTATTTAAACCAAGTTTTCATATTTTTAGGAGGCAGCAGTTGTTAGAGGATGATCCTTTGCTTAAGGATCTTGCTTGCTTGGGCCTTCACTAATCTTGGACAATGGGGAGTGAGTAACGTTCCCTGATTTTTCCCTTGTCTGGTAGGAATGTCTGTTCCTGAGAGACTAGCAGAAAAAGAAATGACATATGAGGTGCTGCATCCTTGTTGCTGCCTTCCTGTTACTGTGATACAGAATCTTCTGCTGATGACACATCACTGCTGTGGTCTTAACAGGGTACAGATCTTGTCTTCCTTTTAATTAATATGAATCTTATGAATCTAACAAATACCAGTCTTATTGCTCTCAGAAGTACCTTGGGAATTTTGTTCTCTGAATCAAAACAGGCTGTTCTTTTAACTTTCATCATGCTGCTTCTTCTGGTACTTGTATACACATGTGCTCTACTATTCTTATTTCATTTGTACAAATCTTAATATTTTCACGGGAAATTTCTACAGGCTTGCCCCAGGTATGTGCCACGAGCACTTTACACACCCATGTTTCTCTGACTCATACATGTATACGTTAATAATAGTGTTCAGCAGCAGAAAACAGCAGTGCCAGTGATTTACTGCCACTCCTACAGGTTTGAAATTCTCAAAAAAACCTTAGGAAAGATATTCAAATATCCTTGTTTTTTGTAGGGGAAATCAATTATACAGGACGTGAGGGAGAAGTATTCTAATTCATTCCTACAACTACTCTCCATTTTGCCGGGGACATTTTCTCTCCACTAAGCTGTTTATAGCTTAAGAAGCTATGGTAGAATTAGTAACGTTAAGATATTTTTATTTATCTTCCTTAATCCCACATTGCTGTGAAACTGCTGCTCTTTCTGTCACTTTGACATATCACCCCTTTCAAAAATTTGCCTAAGCACAGTAATTATTTCAAACTCCTGTTCTGACAATTGATTAGAACAGGTTCTGAGGATAAAACAATGCTTTTAATTAGGTTGAACATTAGTTTGAATCCATAATGCTTGAAAATAGGAAGTGCTACTTGCTGTTATTGAACAAAGGAACCCTTCATCAAAGTCAACAAAAATGTCATTGGCTCGAAGTGAGGAAATTAGCCAAGTGTAGGAGGTAGGTTATGCTCTCCTTGAAGAACAGGTTCTGCAAGAAGACTGTTCTTATGGTTCTTCTCAGAAAAGGTAGTATATGGCCTTTCAGCACAGCTAAATAAAAGATAAGGTTATTATCTCTAACACTGGGAAATAGAACTTGTTTATTATTTTTCTTTTTTACAGAAAACACTATTATCTAGCCAATTATGTTAATCTACTGGCATATGACACTGGATAAGATCCTTTCTAACTATTTTATACAAAGGACCATGTTCTGCAAAAAGTTGTTCTCACCTAGGTCAACCTGCCATGGAAATCTGTTGTATAAGTACTTTAATATGTAGGCTGGGCTATTCTGAATTAAAGTGTAAAGGCACTTCTGTTCTAACACTACTTAGTAAACTGAATGGCTCTTAAATATCCTCACTGGCAAGGGCGGAAAACGAAGACATGTCTGCTTCTCTAATAAATCATTGTGTGCCATCTCTCTTCTGCAACCACCCCGTGAAAATTCCAGCCATAAAATACATGACTGCACAGCTTGGTCAGCTCTATATACATGCTGAAGTGTTTCCCTTTGCTTCTACTCTTTCTGATGCAGGTTGGAACCCTTGACCTTCTACATGTGCCAAATCTGCACTGCTGAGACACTGAATTACCTCCTCCCTGTCTTTAAGGCTCTGAAAAAGGGCATAAGAGCAGATCAGATTTTTCTGTGTCTTGAGTGAAGAAAACCTCAGGCTTCTTCTTTAAATTAGCAGGTTGATGTAGCGGGAAGTGTTCTGGTTGTGGCCAGGACAGGGTTAGTTTTGTAGTAGCCAGAAAGGGGGTATAGCCAGGACCCAGAGGTTATTCTGTACCACCTCACCTCATTTCCCAGGGCACAGGGGTATTATCTTGGGTGCCTTCAGTCCTCCTCTTCAGCCCACTGCAGGGGTGAGGGAGAAGCACATGCTTTAGGGTGTTTCAGTGGGAACACCATTCTTAAACCATGACAGGAGGAAATCCAGCATTTTTTTCTGGGCTGGATGCTTCTCTCTTCATCCCTCCGTATGAATTGCAGCTATCTGAGTCTGCACAGCCAGCCGCATCTCCCTTCTATATAAACTGATGTTGCTTCAAAGCTGTTTTGTCTCCATACCTGGTGAGGAGAGTGAATTCATCCTGGACCTCTGGTTTTGGAGAAGAACTCATGATATCTCAATGTAGAGATATGTAGAGATATGTAGAGATGAGATATGTAGAGATGGCAGAAATTTAAGAGCTAATTATTCCTGCTGGGGCTTAGCTTCAAAAAACCCAAATGAAGCTCCTGGCACTCCTGAAGCTTTCAGTAAATACATTAAAAGAGAGCAGCAGCATCTCCTCCCTCCTATTTCCCACATCCCACCATACTGTCTATACAGTTTGAAGTGGGTTTTAACTTAGTAGGTTACTCAGGTTTTTTCCCATGTGTTTGCCCAGGCTTCTGTGCCTGCATTGGCTTCTACAGGGAATAGGAGAAAGTTTTTGCCTGAGCAGAACAATCAAGAGTGTCCTGAAGACCAACGTTATAAATTTGGGGAAGGCTGGGTAACCCAGCATTGTTTTAACCTCATCTCCATTGCAGGAGTATTTCATATAAGGAGCACAGGAGCTCCTGGGGAATCCATCTGCAGCTCATTGTTCTCTCCTTTCACTTCACCACAGGTTTTGAGGACCATGATATTGACCTGAAGTTATGACTGCTCATGTCCATCTGCTGGTGAGAAAAGAGACAAGTGTTGTCTTGTAGCAGAGCTATAATAAATCTTACCTCAAATAAGTACTATAGTACTTGACTTGTGTTTATTGAAGGCTTGCAAGGAGGCTGTTTCAGCTCAGCTCTCCTATTAGCTGCTCTCCTGGTTGGTTGGAGCCAAGTGCTACCCTCGTATACCTTTGTATGATCAAGGTTGTGTGGCATTCACTATTTTTACTTTGTCAACAAAGTAAGACCAACCTTCACCTGTTCTTTATACATCCTGGGTCTCCGTTGTATATTCTGCTCTTGTTCAAAGTCTCTGTGGATAAAACAACTGCAGCAGGCACAGAAAAGGTGAAACACCCTCTTATCTAAATTGTTTGCATGCATTAGTTAAAAGCTACCTGACCTCTGAGGCACCTCACTAGTAAACTCCTTTCTTTCACACCTCTTATTACCTCTTCACTGTTCCCTCTTTTTGAGCTAATTTTCTATCCTAAAGCTATTATTTTAACCTATGTACCATAACTCTCTGCCTTATTCAATTATCTTCAGCGTGGAACCTTATTACTCTCTGAAAATATAAGTGTATGAAACACTGCAGTTCCCTTGCTCCTGCTGCAGCAATATTATCTCTTAAGAATGAAAACGAGTTAAAGCAGGACTCCTATGGGTCCACAATGGATATTTAGAATCAAATTATTCATGTGAAGGTCTTCATAATGTGCCCTTCAAACCATTTCTTCACCTGTCCCCCTTTTCCCTTAACTATGCTAACCAGGCTATAATCTGTTTGCCACAATAGACTTCGTGACTTTTTTTGTTCAGTAGCAGCTGTAGGTTTCTGTTTTCCAGTCCTCTGGAGTGTGTCCTGTGACTAGAAAACAAAGCTCTGCCTTCTTTGTCCTCTGCAAAGTTTGGAGCAAAACAACTGTTTAACAAATCTGCCACCTTCATCCTTGTTGCCCATTCCCTACTATCACATTTTAGTGGACCAATTTTCTCTTTTATGATCTGTCAAGTGAGAATATATGTGAGAAGTCTTTTATTTTAGTTGAACAATGCCTGGCAATTTGGATGTTTGGTGTTTTTTTTTTTATTTTATTTTACACCTCTAACCAGAAAGAAACACACTGCTATTTACCCTGATAACTGAAGTTGGTGACTATTAAACTCATCAGGCATTTTATTGATTGCTGCTTGAATGAAAGTTCTTTATTGCAGGAGTGCAACCTCAATCCCTCAAAAGGAGGACCATACGCTTTTGTATTTTGGGATATGTGTATTCACATCTGAAGTTTGTGTCACGACTTTCTCATAAAAAAGGTCCATTTTCTACAAGACTGAGAAAAACAGTTGTTTTTTGGGGGGGCCCTTTGGAACATATGAAGGGCTTTTGAGAGCTGATGGAGTGGGTAGTGCCCTACTTGGAGAGTATGGAAGCTTAGAAAAATAGGTAATACCAGTTACTGTTTGTATCCACCAAACTAAATAGACAAATTAGTTTATATTTCATAACACAATTCCTTCCCCTGCTGTGAGAATCAGTACGCACCCCACCTGAGCTACTTCAGCACATGTTTAGCTGCAGCTCACTTATGGGCAAATAATAGTGTTTCTGAGATCAGCATATGTGAAATCCCACTGAACTTACCGGGAGGGAAAGCTTATTTCATCTAGGTCATACCTGTATAGCTGAATGCTTGAAAAACAGAAAATCAGGAATCTCTCATTCGTTTGCAGCTTCCATATAAAATGGAAGGTGGTTGCTTAAACTTACTAAGCCTATCAAAATCAAGTTTATCTTTTGTGTTCTTAGGTACAGTACAATAAAGTTATGAAAGATGCTCTTTCAAGACCTTGAAAAATATGGAACATATTATGCATTTCATAGAGGGAGATTGTTCTTTTCAGGAAGGTACCTTAAACCTTGTTTTGCTCTGTCCTATTTCAGCAATTTTAGGGGAGCTTGTAATGCATTCCCCAGTCCTGCTGATGGAGTGGGGAAGAGGAATCTGCAATTCATAAAGGGAAAAGCAAGCACTAGCTACTCAAGCAGAGATTCTCTGGAAATTTCTTGAGCTTTCACAGTTGCCCTTCTGATAATACATATGAGCTGCCTGACAGCTGCTTGTCTCCAGCTCCCAAATCTTGCTAAAAATAGGACTTAAACTATTGCTTGACCAGTCCAGGGCACAACTCCCTGTGCATGTATAAAGTATTAACTCAATCCAAAGAAGAGCTGATGTTTTTCTGTCAGAATAATTTTGTCAAAGGATGCTGATTTTCAGTAATATTAAAAACATTCTTAATAGCTTTGTCAAGATGATTAATAACAAAGCCAGGTTTCTTAGGTATGGAAAAATAGTTTTGTTCTGACTTCTGTACCAAGTTATAATGCAGCATAATCATGCTAAAGACGAAAATGTCTCAAATGATTAATGGATAGCAGAGCAAGATGTATCCTCATGAGACTTGCAGAGGGCTGCCACCCAGGGGAACCTCAAAAGGCTAGAGGAGTGCATGGGCAGGGGTCTTGGAAGTCCAGCAAAAGCAAGTGGGAAGTCCTGCACCTGACCGGGGGAAACAAATCCATATGTACAACATATAGGTGTGAATGGGTCTGGGGGGGGAAGCTGCTGCCTGCTCATGCTGCAGTCAAAGTTGCTCGTGCAGGGGGCTGCTTTGGCCAGGATGGGGCTGTGGGGTTGAGGGAAGGGACTGTTCCCTCTTTTCCAGCACCTGTGGGTTGGAAGTGCCATGTCTGGTTTTACCCCTTCCCAGCAGAGGAGACTAACAAACTGGAGCCAGCCCAGTGGAGGGCTGCCAAGCTGCTGAAGGGGCTGAGGATGTGGCATATCAAGAGAGATTGATGGCTCTGAAACTGTTTATCCTGAAAAAGGTGTCTGAGGGGACCTTCAGGTCCCCTGAAGGTATCTTGTTAGAGAAGATGGAAGAGAGGATCTTCTCTGAGGGTGCACAGAGAAGGGACAATGGTCAGCCACTGAAAATTGCTGCAAGCAAGGAAAATCATGGGTTATAAAGCAAAACTTTCACTATAACAGTGGTCAAACAGCTGAGCGAGTGATCTGGAGAGGCTTTGAAACTCTTCAGTGCTCAGATTAGTAGCCTTGTCTGACTCTGAAGTCAGCCTTACTCTGAGCACTTACTTCAAGTGGGATTAGATGGCACTTGGAAGCTCTTTTCAATCTAAATTATCCTGTGGCAAAAAATGTGGCAAATTTTGACACAGAACTTGATCAAAACTTTGCTACTATGGATTTTTTTTGTGTTCTTCCACAATGGGAAGAAATGGTCATCATTTGACAAGTGAAGAAAACTGTTGCAAAACTGTTCCCATCCAGATTGTAGTGAGGTTGCTCCTGCTTCAATTTGAAAATTGTCACAAATACAAATGAGTTTAAATATAATACTTCCACTCCTCTTTTAGTTCTAGCAAGTAGTGTATCATCATATACCAGAGAAAAATGAGCATGCATCTCCCATTTTGCTCCCTGGCATGCTAAACAAGGAGCAGCAATGTGAGTTCCATGGTTGAATTCCAATGTGTTAACTGTGTTTCCTAGGACAGTGCTCACAGACCACCAGAGATGGCAACCCCACTGTGCTAAGTGCTCTGCCAGCACATTGCATTGTTTTCTCCTATATTATAGAAAATGTAATTTTTCTAAATTACTTGACATCTGGAGTTCTATAACACAAAAACTAAAAGTACAAGATTGGTTTTGGCCCAAGCACTGGGCCTGAATAGTCAATGAGTGTTTTTCTATAGTTTACTCAAAAGCAAACAGTCTTACTTGTGTTCATGGAAATCTTAGCATTCATTTTAAATCATTGTCTTCACAGAAATATTAATCACTACATATTTGAATTAAGAATCTGCATTTAAAGACTTGCATTTGGCAGGTTATGTAATTTAAAAGGTATTACTTTTAGATCCTGTTGGAAAGCTTAATACAATTTCCATCACTGACAGTGTGTCTTGCAATCAGCTGAAGAGTGTGCTTTAAAAGTTGTGCTAGTTCTATAATTTAATTTGTAAGGTTGCAGCTTGTAGTGCAACATATGTGCTTGGCTTTAATGGAGGAGGGTCAAAGTATGTAGAATACCAAAATTATTTACTGAAGCAGTTTGAGAACACTTCTAATGATGTAAAGGTAAGAGGATTCTTCATACTCCTTGGAAAATTTATAAATAGGGGAAAAAATATGAATTTGTTTCTCTGGGAGATAAGAATATAAAGTCTATTTGTTTTTTTTTTTCTTTTAGACCAATATTCTAGCTGTGTCTAGGATGCAGGTATGCTTTACAGAGGCACAGAGAGTATTAGATCTGTAGCTGACAAAGGACACAGGGTTCCTGAGAGTTGCTTAAGGAAATCCAAGTGAATTTTAATTAATTCATTTTACCATGAAAACTTTCTATTAGTATTACTTATAAATTTTACTGACGTGGAAGCCAATACTTAGGAAAAAAAAAAAAAACAAAAACAACAAAAAAGCCCCTAAAGAAATCAACAACTTCAAGAAAAGACACATGGCTCATGTTGGAAGTGCTGATAAAGGGTGGAATAAGAAAGATTATACCCTTGCAGCTCGGGTTTGATGGAAGTGTTTGCCAAAGACTGTTTCAGTGGAATGCAAGAAACAGAGACTTCAGAGAGCCTAACCTGGCACTGGGGGGAGGGATTATAAAGTGTGTGTTTGATAAAAATCACCAAGGTGATGCAAAGTAATTGGGAGAGATGGGGAGAGTCACGGGAGGGATGGTGGGCAGGAACTATAAATGAGTTATTAAATCCTGCTCACTGTGTGATATGGGGGGTGGGAGGGGCATGGGGTGTGTAAACCAGGAGAGAAGGAGACCTTAAACAGGGAAAGAAAGGGGTGGAAGTCGGTAAGAGGCATCTGAAAAACTAAACAAATGGGAGACGGGGAAAAGAGAGCACATAAGAAATACTTGTTTCAGGGGAAAGTGTTATAGGAGAAAAATGGGAAAGGTAAGCAAATGAGGGGAAAGATGAAGATAATTTTGTCAATTTTCTGTGTAGAGAGGAAAATTAAAAGAAAAATTAATCAGGAAAAGGTCTTAGCATCTAGGATTTGGTTAAGTTAAACAAATTGCAGATATTTACTCAGAAAGATGTTTTTTATAAAGGAGTAAGTCAGCACATTTATGGGATTTCCTCAAACACTGTGGCATACCATGAACAGAGAAAGTTGATTTTGGAACAGAGGGTGTTGCCAAAAACCTGGACTGGTGCTCCTTTAGTCATCAGCAAGTGCCAAAGCTTGGGGAGATGGAACAGTTCTCTCTTCAAAAGAGAAAGAGCACTGAAAGCAGATGCTCATCAGCACAGCTGAGCTTGCCAGCAGGGCTAAATTGAAGGAAGGGGGGCATAAAGAGAGGCTTGTTGGATAGATGGAAGGATGTGGTCAATGAGAAAACGTGGCAGCAGGGAAGACCAACAGATGAACTTTGGAAAACTCACAAAATCAACTGAAGTGGAGCTGCCACTGAATGGCAGAACATAAATTCTTTTCTTTCTTGTGTGAGCCTCCATATCACTGTTGTTTCTACTGTTGCCTGCTTAGGAGCTTGTACAAGAGCTTCACTTTCACATCGTTAGAAATGTAATTCACAAACAAAACCAGCTCATAGCCATTTGTTCTCCTGCCGGTGCCAGCCTTCGGTTTCTAGTAGCTCTGGCTGTAATATTTCTCATTCTCTTCTTATAAAGTAGAATATCTGTATCCCTAGTAGGTAGTTTAGCTCCCTCCCACCCTCTCAAACGCAGCTGACCAGAACTGTATATCCCATAAGGTCTTCCCATTGCCTTTTCCAGAGTGCTAAGAACTGCTTCTGGTAGTCACTGCCTTTTCCACAGCTGCCTGATGAGGATTTATCCTCACCCTAAGGCTAAACCACATACCCTAAAAGAAGGAGGGTACAAGACTCAATGAGGATGGGCAAACAGCTACCTGAGATGGAAGACTTATCAAGGAGACTATCAAGTCATACTCTAGAGGTGCTGCTCCTGCTGCAGTGCTGCTCTGATTAACCTAATGGCAAAAAACAAAGCCACCTGGGATGTGTTTATGCTTACTGGCTTGAAGGTGCCCAGGAAAATTTCCCAGAAAATCAGAAAACTGGAGGCTTTGTCCTTTCAGGATGTCAGGACTTGTCTTTTGGTTCAGACTAATACAGCACAGAAAAGGTAACCAAGGAACACAATACTGCATTCCTAGCTTCAGTCTATTTTTTTTAGTATTTTTTTTGTATTTGAAGTCGTTATCAAGTGTACATATATTTTATTATAGGTTACATTCTTAAATTTCTGAAAATTTAGATCACCTTCCCTGATTTTTCAACCTGTTTGGCTAGCAGCACTGTGCAGTCTGTGAGTAAGTAATGGCAGCTTTTTTTGTCCAGAAGCAATGGTAGCAAAGGAATAATTTGGACAGAACTTACCAGTCACTGAGATCTTGCATCCATTTACTCCCCTCGTGGCACAGATTTGTTCTCTCTCAGCTGCATATGTAAAGGCAACTGGAACACAGTGAGCACTGAGAATCTAAAAAAGAGATCCTCTTAAAAACAATGACAGAAGAGCCTGCCCTCAAAGTTTTATGTTGGGACAAGATTTTAAGAGTTCAGTTATTGGCAGGTGCTGTGTGTTCTCTAAGCAGATGGGATCAATAAAGCCTTCTAAATCTATACCTACCTTACACTTACAACTGTACTTCTAGATTTAGGGGACTCTGTGTATGTGTTTATGTATATTCAAATACCAACAACAATATTGAATTTGTTGCTACTAGCTTGATTTAGAAAAGGCACTATTTGGACACGGGGAGAAGTGAACTTTTAAAACAATATAAATCCTAGAATCTATGTAAAAGCTTAGGCAGGCAGTAACCCCTGTCAAAACACTTGGCACACTTATTCTTTGTGTGTTGCAATAAATCCAGTTCAGGAGTTGAAAATACATATTTTCCCAAATCAGCTGTTTATGCCAAGGCTTGCACAATCAGCCCACGAGTGAAATGACTGTGGGCTTCTGTGCCTTGAAGAGACTGCTCGCCTGGAATCCACTGGCAGCCAGGACCTGAGTAATGCAGCCCCAAGGGCAGGGAATATCAATAAAATAGGAAATGAAAAGGGGAATTTGCAGACCTACTTTACCTGAATTTTTCTTCGGACTCTAGGTGTTTTTGTTTGCTGTTGCACTTGTTCTTCCCTGGTTATTAATGGTATTTATCTTTTTTATTTCTCTGTACCTTTGACATCTTTCTGTTTCTTGTGCTGAGTCTAATTTGTACTTTCTCTCCCATGTTTTCCTTCATAATGCCTTTTTTCTGAGTTTCAGTGTGCTCCCCCACAATTTGTTTTTTCCCCATCACAGTCCATCTCTGTTTTCTTTCCCTCCCATAAGTGTGCCAAGGCATTCCAATACAGAAGGCTTTATTGAAGCAAAACACTAAAAAATGGGAACTGTCTACCTTGCAAGTTACTCTTCTTAATGTTTGCTGTGTCTGTCTACATGGGAAGCTGGTGCACTGTGAGTTCACATACTAATTTACAATAAATTTATGGCACAGTAAATAAGCCTGAGGCTCCTTAAACATCCAGGTAGTTTTTATAATGTTATGCATAGTGCTTTCTGATTTATAGCCTTCCAGTTGAAAAAAATGCACATGAAGTAAAACATCTCTTTTGTTTTGGAATATTCAGATTTTTTAGAGTTCTGTGAAATTACAGTGTTTCTCAATTTTTGATTCTTTTGTTTGAGAATTCTTTTATGAAAGTGCTTGGCTGTCTTGAAGATCAATGCAAAATACGCATGTTGAATGTTTCCATCCTTTGGTGAAATTAATTGTAATTCTGGGCACCTTTTAGTGTTTTTCAACTAGCTAAGAATGTGTGATGTGGGGATAGAAGATGTTTAAATCTACAGAAGGCTTCTAAAAAGCAAAAAATAGGATGCAAAGAGGCTCAGACATGTACAGCTTCCCCGTTGCACTGTAATGTACTCTGCCCACCCCAGAAATCTGCATTGAGGGAGGTTTCATGAGGCAGCTTCTTCCACATCTGCCTGCAGGACTGCACTTCCACGGCAACCCAAATCCCAAAGCTTTAGCTGGCCTTTGAACTCCAGAGTTAAGATCAGAGTCTAAAACTAAGGCCAGTGACCTGTCTCAGACCTCCAGTTTTGGAGGATAAGAAGTTATTAGACAACAGTTTCTAAGCCCTTTGCAAAGGGCTTCAGCAAAAATAGGAATAGAGCCTAGACAGGTTGTTTACCCTCACCATAAACTGGTGGCTCTTCCCTGCTGTCTGATTTGGGCCCTTCATGCTGTTCCCATCTAAACATGCATCCCTGACAGACTCCTTAATCTTTGTGGTAGTTACTTATAGGTCATGAGGATGCAGTCCCTGGTTCAGTATGGTCTTTAAATTACTCATAATTTCAAGTATTCAAATTGGCTTAGATTTATGCTCTATTTCTCCATTTGTTTGCTTTTATAGAGGCTTTTTTGTCCGTGTAAACTGTCCTTGACAAACATGCTTTACTCCTGGACTTGTAACATGGTTTGGTCACGGTTAGCAAATTATCATTTCAGTGAGACTCCAAAAAGTCTCAATAAACTCAACACCAGTGTTGATGAGCTGATATTTATTTTCTTCCAGTTTATGTCTAAGCAGTCTTGTTTTTCAGTTGTCAATGAGTTCATTTTTCTCTTAATTTCTTAAGTGAAGATGTACTCCCATGGGCCTGAATCTCCAGGACAGCATTTTTTACATGTTTATTCACAAAGTTATTTTCACTATATGGTTGGAAAAGACATTGTGATCTGCCTGGTTATGTCAATAAATGTAGATCAATGTCTTTGAACCCAAAGGCTTAAAATGAGACTCTGAGCTCTTAAAGCCTTGGGCATCTTGTGAAATTCAAGTGCTATTATGTTTAATTAAATCTTAGAAGGTAAAAATAAGTTCTATTTGTTCAGTGGTTTACTCTTTACCAGTTTTACACCACTATTAGGATGATCAGTTGCCTATTCCACAGTAAAGATTGAGTTAACTTTTATGTATATATAGGAAGTAAAAGTAATATATATAGTAATATAAAGTAATCCATATAAGTGTAATAAAATAATACATAAATATAGTGTAGAGACTGTAAAATGCATGTCTGCTTACTTGTATTAGGCAGAACTTCAAAAGCAACTTAATGCTGAACATCCAACCTTGTATTTATGGGCCTAACTATCCATACATAGTCAATTAACTACAACATACAAGAGATTACAGACCTAGCTGTCAGTATACACCAGTGGTAAGCTCGCTGATAGGGTGTGTGCATTTCCTTATACTTCACCTGTGTCTAGGAACAAGCCTTAAAAATAGCAAAGTTCACCTTGGCAGGGGCCCTGGGCGGTCACCTCAACCAACCTGCCACTCAAAGCAGGGTCAGTGCTGATTCCAGCCTGGCTTTGTGCAGCTGGCTCTTGAAAACCTTCAAGGAACACTGTGCAGCCTGTTTGTGTTCATCCACCTGTCAGAGATTTAATTTTTTTTTTCCCCTTTTAGTGGTTGAAACCTTTGTTTCAATTCAGGACCATTGTCTCCTGGTGTCTCACAGTGCCCCTTGGCTCTGCCATCTTCATCTCCATCTCCCTGCTGTGAGATGTCCCCAGAAACTTCAGCCTCTGTTCCCAGGGCATGTGAGTGAGCCTCCTGATGTGTCTGTCTTTGCAGTCAGCATTTACTTCAGTTTATCACTGTCTCTCTGGTACTGGGAAGCACATGTGGATCAAGAATTTCTGGAAGAGATTCCAGTCTTGATCAGTTTTGCTTACTAGCATCTCCCTTTCTTAAACACTAGGCAGAGAGTCCCAGGAGATTCTGTACAAGCTAAATATTGCTTCTTGTAGGTTGCTTGGAATTAACAGGACAGCATGAACCCATGTTATAAGGCCATTGAAAATGTACAAAAAAAGAAGGGGTTGAGTACTTCAGCTTTATCTATATCTGCTGTCACAAACCCCCCTGCCCCACTGAGCAATGGTCATGTCTCCCTTGTTCATTCTGCCATTAATTAATTGATTAATTAATTCTTGTTGCCCTTGTTCCCCATTGGTTTCAATTGCAGCTGAGCTTTGACTTTTCTTTTACCATCCTAGGAGATTCCTCTGTATTTCTTTGCTTCCTGCCTTGATTCCAGCCCTGTATGCAGTCAGTGTGTGCTGGTGCTCAGTCCCTGTTTGATAAAGCCAGGCTCCTCCTAAGTTTGCTACCTTTTCTGGACGTCAGGTGGGCTGTTCTTTATGCTGTGAAGAGACCAGGCAGCTCACTTGAGGTCGTTTTTCCTAAAGACCTGTCTTTCTACAAGATCCTGCCTACCAGGATTCTTTGCAAATGTGACTGGTTTTCACCCTTAAATTAATCTGTAGGGTTTTAAAGCCTGATCGTTAGTAGCCTGTCTTGTCTGATTCCCCTTGAGAATATTCAGACTGAGACCTTTTTTCCCAAAGTGTTTCTTGTACCCCTCAATGCATGACATTGTCTGTTAAGTATGCATCAGGTCTTACAGACCTTGTCACTTCTTCCATCAGCCTGGGGAGGGGGTTTCTCCTACGATTCTCATTTTACTTATTCTTTTTGAAATAGTGTTTCTCTTTTGTTGTATGGCTTAATAATGGAAGATGGCAAGCGCTCTGCTGTAATCTCTCTCCTTCTCTTGTAATATCTCTCTTTCTCTGAAGAAACTCATTGCAGTCACACTTGAAGATTCAGGGAGAGAAAACCTATCTCTAAAAAAAAGAAAAACTAATCTAGCCCAACTGATTATAATGCATATTTTTCCTACTTAAAAAGAAAAAAAGATTCCTTCTTGGTGAAGGATTATAAAGGTATTGCTAAAAGAAATAAATTAGCTCTGGCAATATGGATGTTTTACTCTAGCCCGCTGTTAGTTTACAATATTTCAGCATGATGATTTTCTTATGTGCCTTTTGTTTGTACAAATTGTTGATTTCTCTGCCCCCCTCTCCCCCCACTGCCTGCTGAGCATATGCAATACAATTTTTGAAAATTTATACTTTGCTGGCAACTCTCTTTAATCTCCAGTTTTATTTTCTTTCATGCTACCAGCCGCACAAATGAGGGAATACAATAAAAGAATTGTGAGACAATTTGACCAAGAGAGCGGGGTAAAGGGTGACTTCATGAGAAAAATAGACTGTTTTGGGGAATCAGAAAGCAACTAATATCCTTTTAACCAAGACAGTGACAGCATGCAAGGTACTTTCCTCTTGGGTAGACACATGGATGCTTTACATTGTTTTCTTCATGTTGTCTTGCTTTACTTTAAGTTCCTTTAATCCTTGTTGGCCTGGTTAAACAGATGCAGGCTACTCAAGTGAAGTTCTTATAATTATTTTGTTATCTGGAAACGCCTAGCTGCTTTCCCAATAGGTAAATACAGCAACCATCAACTTGGCTGTGGATTAGAGAGCCATTAAGCCAGTAGGTGTGTGAAAAGCAGTGGGTGAGACCAGTACTGGAACTCATGCAGTGAGGTGGGGTGGGATGGGTAAGGGAAACACCAGAGAGTTTGGATGGTTCTGATCCAGCTCAAAGTGGGTACAAAAGTGTGGAGAAAACCAGATGTGGAATTTAGTTGACAGCAAGTATGCAAAACAGGGGAAAATGCACTTCTCCATTGGGGGCTGTACAGAAGAAAACTGTTCTATAATTCAGACTTGAGGTGGAGTCAGTGCTCCTATTTCACGAACAACATGTGAAATCTTTATAGATAGCCTTTATTTCTCTCTCTGTAACTGTCCCTTTTATTTTCATATCTCATGAGAAAACCTGTTTTTATGCCTTATGCTCTTCCATGCTTCCACAGTTAACAGGATAAGAATTTTTGTTCATGAGATGACATTAAATTAACAACTTTTTATTGTGCTTACTGTCATAAAGGCTGTTGGAAGTGCTCACCCAGAAGTTATATGTAGTCCCTGTTCCATCAAAGCAGAGCTAGATGGCCATTTTGTTAAACATGAATAACTCCATTTTTCCTATTCCAACAGCCTCATTATTAGGGAACTACACTATCATTTTATATCTATATATATATATAGATATATTAATTTCAGATTAGAAATTAAAAGTTAACAGCAGAAAGACATGCACAGTTCAAACTTCTTTGTCTATTGACAATGAAGACAAACATATTGTTTTCCTGGAAATAAACCATGAACTCCTCAAATGCAGCCTGTGCTAACTTAGAAACTTTCATGTAAGAAAACAACCCAGCAGGATAAAGGTCTTCTAAAACTTTTTACTGATACTGTTGTTTAGTTGTGTCCTTGTGATTTTTTGTGTAAACAGACTTGATTCTGTTATCTGGAATGAGCTGTTTCACAATGAATACAACACCAGGCTGTGCTATGAGTAACACATTTATAAATGGGTCTGAGCCTTAGCTATAGGTACAGGCACGGTAGCTTGAAATCAGTTACACACACCTTCAGAGTTCATGACCCGTGTTAGGATTTGGCAGAGTAAACTATTTTCATATATATCTATAGATTCTTTTGAGTAAAATATTGAGCAAGTGTATTAATGATCTAATATATTGTAATTTTACTAGGGTAGATAAAGTTGGAAAAATATGGTGACAAACTGCAATCTATTGTTTTTAATTTGCTCACGGTATCGAGTTTTAATTCTTTGCCAAGGGGATTAACATGATACAGGCAAAATGCCTGTTCCTGTCACAGTTAACAAAAGAGCTTTTCCAAAGCCTTAGCCTGGACTGAAGGTTGGATTGCATAGGAAATCAGGTTTTGAACCCAATGACACTTTAGTGGAAGAGATTTTGTGGAAGGAGACTTCAACAAACACGCACAAGAATATGTTGACTTATAAGATGGAGTAACAAAAGGTAAAGTTGTCACTTCAGTGAAACAAGAGTAAAAATAGTTTGAAGCACTTCTGCTTGATTACTCAAGATCTTTAATTTAGGTAGTTGTTGGCACGCCTTCAAGTCATGAGTCAGCACCTCTAAACTCAAAGATGCAGATCCATCACAGTGTTCTTGCAGATGATTCTAAATTTTCTTCTTGTGTGCAGAAAGACTAGGGCAAGGAAACACAGAAGTTGTATGGCAGGATAATTTGAATAGCAGGAAAGAGAAGTCCATTTTCTTCTATATTGCTCTGTTACCCCGGGAATTACTTCTCACATTGTCCAGCTCATGAGCAGTTGTGACTTCTGGGCTGACTGGGTGAATCCAGGAGCCCGGAATAGTCAGTGCAGTCAAACCCCTTTCAGAGAACTGTTAATGTCAGTGTGAGAAGCCTCATCACTGAACAAAGCTCCATTGGCAAATAGGCTATTTGTAAGAGGACCTTTTGAAAGATGTGTGTGGTGGGCTTGACATTGGCTGCATATCAGGTGCCCACCAAACTCCTCTATCCCTTGTCCTCTTTAGTCAAACAGTGGAGAGAAGATAAAACTAAAGACTTGTGGGTTGAGATCAGGGCAGAGAGAGATCACTCAGTCATTGCTGTCATGGGGAAAACAGACTTGATGAAATTCATTAATTACCAATCAAATTGGATTAGTGTAATGAGAAAATAAGAACAAACCTTAAAGTACCTTCTCCCCTCACCTCTCCTTCCTGGTTTCAGCTTCACTCCCAATTTCTCTATGTACTCACCTTCCCAAGCAGTGCTGGAGGATGAGGACTGGGGGCTGTGGTCAGTTCATCAAGTGCTTCTTCCTCCTCATGCTCTTCCCCTGCTCCAGTAACTAATATGAAGCTTTAAGCATTGGCAGGAAAACATGACCTTGTAGGTTGTGGTAATGTAAAACTATGAACTGCATTTCTGTCAAATAAAATCTCCTCCTTTGAATCCATTTTCCCAGAACTGGCTTCAGATTCAAGTCAATGTGAGAGTTCTCATCAACCTGACTTTCTTTAAAGTGGCTCAGTTCTGCAGTACGTGGCTCATAAATCAAAGTTAATCTTTGCCGCGCTACGCAGAGCCTTCGGGGTGTCGCAGAGAAGGACCACTCCACAAGGGTTTAGGTGAAATGGCCATTTATTAAAATGAGATCCCGGCTTTTATAGAGCGAGCATGGAAGGTTCTGGAATAGGGGGTGGATCTAGGTGATTGC
>JAWWMP010000081.1:52227450-52257139 GCA_035047865.1 Dendrocincla tyrannina | reverse complement strand
CTGCTTCTTTTTCTTCACACTGCTGTCTCTTCCTCGTCCCTCCTTCTTCTGGGGCTGCGGTTCTTCTGCCAGAGCTCATATGATTCCCTAATCCCGACAAATCTTCAGAATGGAAATGTTTTACTTCTGTAAGACTTTGTGTGAGTAATGTCATTGAGTGATATCTAGAACAGTGTTTTGAAAAGTCACTCAATAATTTCATCTAAATTATTTACTGAGTGGAGAGTATGATGGGGTAAGAAATGGATGACCTCAGAAAAGAAAGGAGCATGACATCTGGAGTGCAGTTTGGAATCCCAGAAGCAGGACTGTCTCAGGCTGCAGCTGAGGGTTGGTGAAGGTGAAAGCCAGAGGAGAACCAGGCACGTAGTGCAGTCAGCAGATGGGGTGTCTGTAAAGAAACACAGCCTGAAACCTTTGTGTTGCGTGTCTCAGAACAGATACACAGAAAGTTTGCAAGAAGGGGCTGATGTGAAAGGCAGAGAGGTTTGAGGTTTGGCTCAGCTTTAAACAAACGAGGGAAGTTCTGTGCCCTCCTTCACCCCAGTCTCACTTTGCCTGTGGTGTATTCACAGGGAATGCTCTGGCCTCTCCCTTGCCAGCAGCTCGGCACTCCTGTGGCACACTAATACATCTGGGTCTTCCTGTAGAGCTCTACACACAGCACACAGTGCCAAAAACCCAGCTCCAACTACTGCCTTTTCTGCTGATTTGATATGTATGTGGAATAGAGGAATTCTCACATAAATGCACCATTCCTTAATGCAGTCCTTCCTCTTTGCAAAGTGCAGGATTAATTCTCTCTGTATAAAAACAGCTTGCTGGAAATCATTTTCACTTTCTGGCCTAAATCGTGAAAATAAAACAAGCACATACAGGCTATTTATTGTTTCATTCTCAACTCTGAGTAGATCCTAATGTAACATATTTGAGGGAGGTGAGCTGGTTAACAGGTAAAATGTGACAGAAACCCATTGTGTGATGGAACAGAAACTTGGAAATACCCAAGGTTAGTCTTTGCTCTTGCTTTAGGAAATACGTGGTGCCAGGGTGTTTGTTTCGTTCTTCCACTCCTCTCTTGGCAATTTGAAATGAGGGATGTGTTAGGAATTATGCCTTTCACAATACCAACTGGAAAAAGCAGATGCCAGGTTTTTGGACCACGTGGAGTCCTGAACTCCCATAAAAAGGCACACATTTGAAGATGTTCTGGGCAGTATGTGGCAAACTAAATAAGTGTATATCCATTTATGCCTCAAAATGTTGTTAATGAGTTTTAGTGAGGTGGTTCATTTTCTGTGGAATATTTGTTTTAATTCTGTGTTGCTGTCTTACACAAATAATGTTTGTTTTGCAATTTAAATATAAAAAAGTTAGCTTATATATGTTTCTTTGTAAATATACATGCATGCATATAGCAAGGGATAGAGGCACACAGTGCCAAATGTTATTAGAAAGAATTTATTGAATGAAATTGAGTAAATTTCAAATATTGAAAGTGCTGGAATTTGTTTTGGCTCAGAGTTTTTAAGTCTTCTGAGATGTCTAGAATTCTCACCAGCAATATTAAACCAGTATTATTTATGTACATATGTATTTTCAAATTGATTTATTCCACAACTGCAGTGAATTGTATTTGCAAATGACAAAGTGCATGTAATGGAGTTTGGGTTAACAGAAAATCAAAAATCAGCCTGGTTCCAATCACAGTGGTTTGAGTTGGTCCCTGGTGGTCTGTTTTCAAAAGCAGATTTCACTGCAGGTATTTACTTATGAATATCCACTCATGAGAGCAATGGGTAGAGTTTACCTTCTTTACTTAATTTGGTTTAATAAAACCCCTAAACCCAACCTGACAGTCTTGAGCTCACTAGGCTTAAATTCTCTTTTTATTGAAGGGGGACTGAAAACACCTTTTGTAATCCAATGCTACTTTCCCCATGTGTGGAGAGTCAGTGTCTACGCAAGGAGAAAACAATGGGGATAAAGCAAGAGGGTTGAGAAAGGGTGGATGAACACAAAGTGTGGTGGTTTGGGGGTTGGTTTGTTTGTTTTGCTGTGCGGATACCTCCTTCCCACTCTTATGAGTCACTGTAAGGATTCCCAGTTGGTCTGTGGAACTGTTCACCCACACAGTCATTATCAGGACAGCAACCTCGAATCCTATGCCTTAATAACAAAGGTGAAATTGTGTTTTAAAAAGGAAAGGGACAAGTTGACAAATTTAATAATGCAAGGTTATTTGATCAGAATTGCTGCTGCAGTTCTTGATCGTTGCAGAGTTGTTTGTTGCTCTGGATGTAATCCCTCCTCCTTTCTTTTTCTTGGAAGAAAAATATATGAAGTAATGGAAACAGCATGATCTGGGAAGGATGCTCACAGGACAGGGTGGGAGAACACCACTTGTTACACGACAGATTAGTATATGCCAGCTAAGGGTCTTCCTTAGCTGGGTTGTGTTCTTTTCTGCAGAAGTGTTTTAATGCCATTGTGAATTTAGTTAAGAGCTTTGAAAATGCCTAACTTGTTTAAGCTCAGCACAGAAGGCAACAGGGAATCATTACAATGACTCATAAGGCATGAGATACCAATATTGAAATAAAAATGAGTTGTTCCAATTCCTATGTTTCAAGCAGTAATTCTGCAACACCCAGGACTGCTTTATGAAGCACAATCTTTTTCTTTAATAAGGAGATAATCGAAAACAAGTTAGCTGGGCTTGAGAGAAAAAATGGTGTTTCCCCTGGCTGGCAGGGGAGCATAAACATGGTTTTGATTTAGAGAATTTAGGATTTAGAGAAAGCTCTGGCTGCATGAGGTTATAGAACAGGAGCTGGTCTTCCTGACCCCAAATATGTATTCAATGTGATAATTCTACACTTGAGGAGGTGTCAGAAAAACATCTCTTGGGTTCTTTTTGTTACTGCTTTGACAGCAACTAGTGTCTTGAGGCACTAGGAAGGAAAAAGTGAGCCTGACAGGATAGGAATGAATTGCCTCCATGACAGAAAGGAACTGCTGTAATGCACTGACTGCAGGAGGGTGAAGATAAATAAGAATGTATATGAGGGCAATATTTTTTCTGTATTGACTGTCTAAGGGCATTAGTCTTCCTTCTATTATTTCCTCTTGTCTCCTACTTTCTCCCTGTCATGAAGTGCACTTTTTTCAAGTTTACATATAGGATTTATTATGTATATATTCATTGTACTACGTCTTTTTCACCACTTTGCATATAAACCCCACATTGAAACACCTCTCCTAATCCCACGTCTCTCGATGCCCCTGAGACGTTTCTTAAATGGATGACATGGATATAAATCCTTCACTTACGAAACCTACTCGAGGTCTCAGAAAGCCTGAGCTACTGGGTCTGCTGTAAACCCTATGAGAAGCGATATTGAATGTTTAGTCGTTGGCTTGCAAGAATCTCTTATCACCTTGTACCTGTGGGCTTGGACTTCAATGCCTTGGATTTTAATGCCTTGGATTGAAGGCTGCTTCTGTGATCCTGCTTGGTTTCTTTTGCTCTGCAGGTGATGTGCAGAAAAAGGTAAAATGTTGATATCATTGAAGTCTGTGGGTGTTTTGAAGGTATCCAGTTGTTAACTGGGAAGCAACGGTCTAAGAAGATATTATTTGAGTAATTAACTATGAGTAATTAATTATTTCCATGCTTTTTTGGTGCATTTGTGGTAACTTTGATTTTCCTGTTGGCTTAGTTCTTCACCATGGCTTCTGCTTTGACACTCCTAAACCTGAAGTCTAAAAACCAGATTCATTTTAAATTAGCAATTTAGCTTTGACTTGTGAATAAGATTATTTCACTGCTTTGTGATTTAGTCGGAAAGTAAGAAAATGGAGATGAGGGTAGAGAGAATAAAAACTTTCAAACAGAGGTTCGTGTTCGAAAGACAGTTTATTTATAGAAATGGAGACCTTGAGATGTGAAAGACAAATGTGAACTATGGGGTAAAAGATAAAATCTGATGGTAGGGCAGGGATAGCCTAGAAAAAAAAATTAAAATATCTTTGCTCTTATTATCCACATCTCTGCAGTACCATACCTCACAAGAAACTTGTCTAAGATTTCTTAGACTGTTTGCTGGCAGCAGATTTCATAAAAACATGAGGAGAAAATGGAATTAAAGGTTGATTTTTGCCATTGTGTAGAGAAAAACAAGCCTTGGTTGTAAATAAGGACCAGCTATTTCTCACTGCTACAGCTGACATTTTTATTTTTTTTTTCAGCTGCAAAAATACAACATGGAAGAAATAGATTTTTGACTTCTCATGCTGTTGATCAAAAAGAACACATGATGTTAGAGAATGAAGAAAAACAGAACAAATAGGTCCTATACATGTGTGCATGCTCTCAGTAGCTCTGTCAGTGGCATTTGGCCTGCCTTAGATGTGGAAATCAGACTGAAATAGCAATCTTAAAACAGTAAACCCATTAAATTCAGTGGAAGAATAAGTTTTTGATCCATAGGTGAACTGCAAATGCAAACCTCACAGGGAAGATGGCCAGTGTCTTACAATAAGGGCAGCAACAAGCCAGAAATCCAGAAAGATTCCTCTTTGGAGTCCAGAGGCATTTCTCTGACACTTATCCCCAAGCTACAAATTATTCAGACATTAAATGTGCAGAAGAAAATGAGCTTATCGTATTTTGAAGTCTTTTGGGCCCCTCTTCTCCTTTCTTGTCAAGAATCAGTGACATCCTAGAATATTTCACCTTTCCCTACCTAATTAACGAGTAACTTTCTTTCTAAGGCAGGTTTATCATCATGCCATAGCAATGCCACTCTTTTGGTCTTTCTTTCTCTCGTTTTTTCCCCTCCTCTCTGATTTTTTTATATGAGGAGATTATGGTGTAGTATGAGTGCTAGTTCAGATGAGCAGGAATAAGCACACATCATTAGGAATGGCTGGCTTCACTCAGATGCCATTGCAGTGGCTGCCACACTCATCACCATCTGAAAATTACCTCTGCATCTGAAACTGCGTTCAGCAAATTCATGGCCTCTGAGCTAATAACTGAGCAAAACCCTACAGAACAGATTAGTCTTATGTTCTCTTCACCCCTCAGTCAAGCAGCCTCTATAAACAACATCTAGTGCTAAACGTGCCACTTCAGATCTTTGTGTGTTTCCCTTGTTCCCTTTCTGCCTGTGTTTTTTCTCGTCTTTCTCTGTTTGAACCCTGTCAATGCTGAAGAAAAGGAATGTCTCAATCTGAAGCGCCAAATCTGTGGAAGGGCATCGAAGCAAGACTTCCTGGCCTCTGAAGTGGCAGTGAGGGATGTACCCTGCATACAAAAAGCACCTCAGGGCACCACACTGCTCACCTTCATGGCAAGTGCTGTACAAACATGTTAGAAAGGAAGACAGTCCCGTCCGCACAGAAGGTACAGCTGAAAGTCTCTCCTGCCTGCCCTCTGGCCACCCTCCTATGCCCACTCCAATTACTCCTGCTCCTCCTATTCCTGTTCCCTATTGTCTTTCCACGCATCTCAGGCTCCTTTTGAAAAGGAAATGATCCCTTCAGACAGCTTTGTTGCACTTCTTGCTCCATTTCTAGTGCTTCAGTGTAGAGCTGGGATGTTTCCAGGCATCACCATGGCAGACCCGAGCTGGAGGAGGGGAGGGCACGGTGTGGGGAGATCTGGTGTAGTTTGTCATCCTCTGAGAGTTAAACACAAGTAAATGAGGAAGAAAGAATTAACATGTAAGCATGTAATGAGCTAAAAAATCAAACAAATCAAGAAACAGGATACAGGCTGGATAAACAGGGCAGAGGCTGCGTGTAGGTTACACGTAGGCTGTGATTTCAGTCATACTCTGGGCACTGTAAGAAAAAAGGTCTGCCCCTAAGTAGTGTGAGATGTGATTGCTGCAGCTATGAAAACTGACAATCATTTTTTTCCCTCAGAAATGACATAATTGTTAATGAGCCTTTGAGTGGTTTTAGGGATGAAGCCCCTTTAGGCCAGCCTGAGTAGAATTGCAAGTTTGCACCTTGCAGAGGAATGAATTTTGACAAACTTGCTCAGTACCTCAGCAGGGAGATTTTAGAGGATAAGACACATGGATATTTTTAGTGGTAAAAACTTCTAATCAGTTCTTTAATCCCAAGGCTAGCAGCCAAAACCTCCAGTTTTCAGGAACTGAAGGAAAGAGCTGGAGGCTCAGCTTTTGGCTTACCAATGCTTTCCCACTGAGATTATTTAAAGTAGAAATAAAAGTAGGAAAGTATTTTAAGGACTTGAGCCCTTGCCGGTTTGCACTTTTTATGCTCAATTTTGGAAACTACATTAAAATCATCATAAGTTTACTGACTGCAGGAAATATTGCACAGTAACGTGGGAGTGAACTAATGCAATGTGTTGCCTCACATGGTCAATTTATACTGTCAAGAGCAGTGCTGCTTTAAGCTGTAGTCTTTAGTCTTCATCTGCTGGATCCTTGAGATGGGCCATTAACAGTATTTTCCATGTCAGAGTGAAATCTCTGCTGAGGACAGACTTGGAAGTAAAAGACTGTGTGATCTGGAGCACAGGATGATCCAGGGGATGGATACAGGAGCAAGAACACGGAACAGCTCCTTTTGAGGTACTGTGGTATGACAGCAGTGTGCAAAAAGCAAACAGGTAGTGGGGCAAGAGGTGCCTAAAGAGATGCTTCTTTCCCCTCCTTACATTAGGCAAATTCAGGACTCTTTAGGGCAAAGGTTTGCATGGTAACATGGCTGTAAACACACAGGGAAAAGTGTTTCTTGGAGACTTTCAGTGTGCTCAATATTCTCTTTTTTTTTTTTTTTTCTTGCATCAAACAAAGCTGATAAAAGACCATTTTTGTTCAGGAATAGATGACACTTGAAGGCTTAAGAAAAAATATATGAATTAAAATAGTTAATTTCTCCAGAACTAGGAGCTAGTACATTCACGGGTAACTTCTTTGCATCTCTAAAGATCACAAATATTCCTTTAAAGCAGTTGTGTTCCTGCTGCTGGCCTCAGCCATCCCCAAATCCGTGTTCTTCAGGTGCCTGTGAACATGGTTGTCTGAGCAGGTTTGTTGTGTGATATGTCACAAGGTGTCTCCTTCAGTGACATGACAATTCTGACTGTGCCTGCCTTTCTTTCTGTTGTTGCTCAAAAGAAATACACATAACTTCTCTCTAATTATTTCATGTGCAATTAGAAATTTGATGAAAGGACTTTTAAAACTATATCCATCCTGTGTTGCCGTGCCAGAACTGAAAGTAAATGTTGGGAGTGATTCTTACCTGCCCTTGAATAAAAGGAAGTTGATGTGACTTGCAATATACTGTCCCAAACTTGGTATTGTGATTTTTGTGCTAAGAAAAGCAGTATCTTGAAGGCAGCATCTTTCACTGATAAAGAAAAAGATTCCCTTCTTGACTGTATGGAAATCAAACCTTGAGGAAAAGTTCCAGTTAAAAGTCTTACTGGCTTTGGGATCAACTCCCAAGTAAAGCTTACAGCTTTAACCTTTAAAAATGCCTTGAACCTTTTAAAATCAGATTGAGTCGATTACTTCAAGTACTTCTCTAAAATATACTTTAGAGGAAAGTATTACTTAGGCAAAGGAACGAACAAGATGCAATTAAGCTAACAGTGAGACTTCTATCTGAAACTTCCTTTTACTGAGGGGCTGGGGGGAACTGTAGAGAAGTTGAACAAGTCTTACTCCTTCCAGCTCTCATGGAACAAAGCAATAAAAAGTAGAACCTGCCAGTCAGTGCTTCTGACAAGGTAGGGAAATATAGAATTTTATGTAAAGACAGAGACAGCTTTAGACTTGGAAGGTAACAGCAATCCTTCTGCTCTTAGGGGAGCAACTTGTCTCAGGGCCTTAATTTTGTAGTATTTCTTGCCCTGTACTATCAGTGGGGGACCAGCAGAGTCCTGTAAAACAAACTCAGCTCGAGCTGTAGCTCTTAGGGGGAACCCAGCTGTGACTTTTACAATGCAAGGAGTGTGGCAGAGGGGGAATTTTACAGCTGCTGCTGCACTGTGTTAGTGGTTGGGATACTGTTCCAGCAAGGTAAAAACCTCTCTTGGTGTTTAAATACCACTGGCACCTGAAGAAGGTAGAATAGTCTGGATAATACATACAGCTTAGAACCTAACACAATAATGTATGCAACCAGGGGTCATTACTTTTTTATGTGTGGAAGACGATATTTTATGAATTGTATTGAAAATTACAGATTTTGCAATCTTTTCTGAAGTAAGAAACATGGCCTTAAGCTAAATCAAGAGGTCTTCTGAACATCTTGGCAGTACATTTCTTCTGGACCAGCTAGGTGCAGTTAATTGGCAAACACATGTTGCCATAGCAAGAAAATTGGTAATCATTCTCATGCTTGGAGGATGAACTGCTGCTGTAAGGCAGGCCCCAGAGCACATAATCACAGAGCACAGGTACTCACTGACTTGAAAATATCCTTTATTTTTTCCTGGAGCCTTTGCACAGTGTGCTTTTGGGAGTAGGTGAACCTGTTCTGTACAAGCAGACTGTGCTTTGTCTTAATTATAATTTTGTATTCTGATCAAGGGACAGAATATGGGGCAAAGCTGAAGAATCTGTGCAGTAGCTTGCTTGAAAAATAGAAGCTATGAAAGGATCTGTTGTCTTCAATTTACTTTCACAGGATCACTTGAAATGCTGAATCATCACCCAGACAGCAGTAAAGTACCAATGCTCCTCAGCAGCAGACTAACAAACTTTTATTACCAAGATATATATGCTAATGATCTTTTCAAGAAAGTGATCCATGAACAATACTTGATTTCCACTGATCTCAGCATGAGTGCTCAGCTACTTTCACTGTCAAGCCTTATGATTAGAGAGTAAGCTGAATAGAAGGACAGAAAATGGCGCTTTTTTTCCCTCGAAAAAAGGGTCAGAAAGACTGGGAAATTCTGATGGGTTTTCTCATAGAAAATACCAACTTCAGAAAAGAGAGGAAAAAATGGTCATCCTGAAATATCACAGGGGTAGCTTAAAGGAGTCGGGAGTTATCTTTCCCAGGTATTTCCCATGATGTGTTATCCTTTCTCCTCCTTCCAGTGTCTCAGGACCTGTTCTATAGAAGAGTCTGGGTGCTGAAATAGTTGAACTAAAACTCCTCTGTAGCACAATGACAGCTGATTCAAATCAAACTGCTGTGGGTTTGGATGCTCTGTCTCTTGGCAAAGCCTTCTTTAGAAAGCAGGAACTTTCATATTTTGCTTCAAAGCAACTTCCTCAGAACATTTTTCCCTGTCTTTATTAGGAAGTGACAAGCATGTTAAATTTATCACAATTTACTTTATTCAGAAAATATTTTACTCTTTGCCTTAAACTTCACTTTAAAATGTATATTTTCTTGTCAGATTTCTATTTCCTCTTATCTTTATTCTCTGGCTTACATTCCTCAAACTGGTACATTTCTATATATAAAATGTCTATCTACTTAAACATTTTTATTTACGTTGTTGTAAGAAACAATGGCAGATGGAACCCTCTTGGTGTTTGCAAACAACAGTAATGTTTGATGACGAATGCACAACATTGTCACCCAAAATTGCTGTTTATGGTGAAATGCAGCCTTTAATAAGAACTTACTGTGCATGTTGAACAGTATCCTGGATTTCTGCAAAACGCTTCAATAAACTTGTCACGTAGATTTCTCTCCCTCCTGGAAAAGACAACTTAATGCCTCCTCTATGTTTACTTCTGGTTTGGATTTATCAGTGAAGGCATGCATGTGTACAGACACGCTAGCAGGTTTTTATGAATGGCACAGTTGCTGCTATTCCTCCTCATACACAGAGTAAAAATTTAGCTCCTTTCAGCCTGACTGAATTTTAATTCTGTTTCAGAGAATAACAGAACGGGGCAGCATCAGTCAGGCTCTGAGAGAGCACATGCTGTGGGTGGCACAGTCCAGTCTTAGCCAACTCTTAGAACAACCTGATTTGTCTCCCATAATCTTGCTTTTGGTGTTTCAGGGTTTTATCAACTGCAAACTCCTCGAGTTAGAGTTTTCCATGCTGTGTGTGTGCCTCAAGCTGTTTGTATCCAGCAATTCTTGGTGAAAGCTTCAGATCAACATGGCATAGTTTAGAAGATGATGATTAGGGGGAAGTATGTTTACACTTGAAAGAATAAATCCGAAAATATTTTTGGGAACAACCAGCAGTGTTTTTTCCTTCTCTCAACCCACCAAATCTGATGTTTTAGTGCCAGCACTCGAGATGGGGAATGTTGTCTTTATTTCCATTAAAAGCAACCCACTCTAACCATATTAAAAGCCTCTGAAAAAGACTTTCTGAGCACGATCCCACTGACTTTTCAACAGGGCATCAGATTTTTCCAGAAATGACCTGCATTAATTACACCTTGGCCCACTTGACAGTATTTGTCTTTATGACAGTGCCCCAAACTATCCAGTCTTTTGTGACTAAGCATGGTCTGGGTTCTTGGACCCTGGGATTGAAAGGGATTTTCTTCTGAAATTATGTCAGAGGTGAGGTGGAAGCAGTTTGGAAATGGTGGGTTAAGATGTCACCTCTTCCACGCTTCCTACCCTTAAGCCCTAAGGAAGAAGAGATCCAGAGCAGGTGTGAGCTCAGCCTGGCAGTGGGGTCGGTGTGGCAGATAAGGGTACCAGGGCAGAGATGTGAAGATACTGGGAACTGGACATGAAAAGAGTGGGGTGGTTATAGAGATAAGACAACATGAATTAGATGCATAGGGAAGGGAAGGTAAAGCTGAGATTTTTGGAGTAATTTTAATTATTTTTCCTATTTTTTTCTGTCATTGTAATGATCATTGAAACACATAAAAGTATCCTGAACACTTGTTTTGTGTAATAGCAGCCTCTTAGTCATCTCCTACCCCAATAAACATAGGAGGCAGTTTCAACCTCTTGAGAACATCTCTACTATTTTCCTTGCTGCCAAAGCAGAACATTCCCTCATGTCACCTATAAGCCCTGTTCCTTGGAGGGTGAGCTGAGCCAGCATTACATCTCTTGGTCGTATATTTTGAACTCTGCTGCTCTGTCCAAGACTGTAGGAAGAACGTGTTCTGAGTATGAGAGGTGACATGCTAGGGGTAGTTTAGCTTCCTTCCTAGTGTGGAGTCAGCTAGGTTGGTTTTTTTTCATTGAAGCAACTTCAAGTACATTCCTAATTTCATGCCAAAAGCACTGTATTCTTCTTGGATTAAATGGGTATACACTTATTTTTGAAAGACTGTGAAAGACTGCTGTGCAGACTAGTTTCCTACAATATCATCTTTCCTGTGCCTTTCTGCTAGTTTTGTAAGGTTGTTCTTTCCATTGAATCCAGCCCAGCATCTGCTGGAGGGTCAACAGGGCAGGGCATAAACAAATGAGGATGTTCCTGGAATGTGTTGATGGCGACTTCCCTCTCCAAGTGACACAGGAGCCACCCATGAGGAGTGCTACGATGGGGTTTTTTCTCAACAAGAAGGGGTTGGTGAGGAATGTGAATTTGAACTAGCTGGTATTTAAGGTCCCTTCCAACCCAAACCATTCTATAAGTCAATGAGTCTATGTTAGGAACCCTCAACTTTATTTTTGCAAATGCTACTCTTCTGTCAGCTGCTGTAATTGCTTATTATGGCCCCTCTAAGCAGCCCTTAGCTGGGGTTTCTTTTCCACCTGGCATATGAGAGTTCCTTAGTTCTTTATGAAGGAAAGGATTCATCTCTTTGTGTTTCCTTCCAGAGCCTGCAGCCAAGCAAACCTTCCTGCTGCCTTGATTCTTTCATAGTGTATTTTTGAGTCTGTAGTTAGTTGCAGTCTGAGTCTGCTTATGCACCTTTTCGTTCAACCCAAGCTTTTTCCACAGTCTTAGTTGTTCTTCTTTGTCACCCAGGACTGCTAGTGCATTTATGTTGACTAATGCAAAACATTTTTTTTCCTTTGTTTGCTTCTTTTGGCTACTTCTGTGCAATGTGTGTCCCATTTTCAAGCATGCATTTTTCAGGGGAAAAGTCTTCCTGTAATTTCTATTGGCAGCATTCATTATCATATTTAATCTTAAATACTGAATTTAAACAGTTAAGAAGATGCTATTTTGTCTCCAGATGAAACTGGGAAACTGTTCTGGAAACTAAACCAAGCTATTTTAATGTTTGCATATTGAAACTAAAAATTTTATATCCTACTTTTGTCCCTTCCCATGCTATTGCTCTCCAGATACGTCTTATGTTTATGCACAAATGGCCAAAGTGGGAAGATCCATTTTTCTGGAAAAGTCTACTAAAAGGAAATGTATTGTTTTGTTTAAGTTCATACTTAGCATTTATATGAAAGGTGTTCTCTGCTGTATTATCTTTTCTTTGGATGCCCTTACCTACCTAGTAAGGGGAAAATTTCTGCAGTTCTAACATATACTTGGATAAAATTCTGTGAGGTATATCACTAAAGATTTTGTTTGACAGATACACATATAGTCACTAGCAATGCTACAGCACTCTTGTGAAAAGGCTTTGTTTCCTTCCACTCAAGAATGCATCCTTAATATTGTGATTGTTGCTGCCTGGTCTTGATGTAATTGAAATACTGATCAATTATTTTTTTTCTGTGTTTGTGAAAAATGTGTGAGTTCTTCAAATCAAAAAATATATTGAACTGCCTTCTTTTAATGGGATCATAGAACAGTTTGTGTTCAAAGGGACCTTTAAAGGTCATTTAATCCAATTCCCCTGTTGTGGGACACCTTCCACCACATCAGGTTGCTCAGAGCTCTTTCCTGCTGACCTTGAAGGTTTCAGGGATGGAGCATCTACCACCCTTCTGGGCAACCTGTTATGCCTCAGTTAAATGGGAAATGCATATTCCTTGGACACTGAGCAACCATCCAAACCAGAGGAAGAGTGCATGTCTTCTGCAGCAGTGGGGAGCTCAGATGATGGTTTGTGACTTGACTGCTCTATCACCCTCTTCTTTAAATTTGTCCTGTATGCCAATATAGTCTGCCACGTGTCATCTTCCTCCAGCCACAGAACATTGTCATTACCATGTCCTGTTAAGTTTCCCATAGTTAAGTTCCTTCTCACAACATAGGAGCAGAAGAAAGAAACCTAATCACCTATAAAACATGGGCTGGATAACATATTGGAGGGGATTAAATTCATGATCCCCACGTTAGTTGGGTGGACCTGGGTTTGAGGACTGAGGTGGCACAGCCAGCTGTTCTGGGTATGAAATGCACCATGAAGAGCACAAATAAAGCAAGGGAAGGCGTGCAGTGATCAGGCCAATGTGCTCCCAGGAATTCTATAAGCAACAGCCCTATTTGGGGCACAGTCCTGTTCTGTCCATTATTTCTAACACCCACCCTCTAAGCTTCCAGGTCCAACCCAGCGTAAACATGCACATGGATCCCACCGGCTGCATTAGGACTGCAAAAGCACTGAGCATGTTTGTATTTCCTGATCTTAGGGGCTTAAATGTACAAGCTAGCCCTTAAATTGGATTATTCTTTAGATGGAAGTATGTGCTATATTCTTCTGCCTACTTTTTTTCAGCTCAAAAACCTACAATAGAAAAAAATTAGTATAAAATTTAGATTTCATTCATGCTCTGTGATTTTATATGTTTATAAAAAGATGTGCAGTAATAAAATAGTTAAACCTCTGGTTAGAATTTTAAAATAGCTTGATTTAAAGAGATGTTAGTACCTTGACAATAAGATGAGGGTATGGGTTGCTTGTTTCTGGGTTTGTGGGGATCTTTGTGGGGTTTTGGGGGGGATTTTTTTCCTTTTGTTTGGGGAGGGGGGCGTTGTGGGTTTTGTGGATTTTTTTTTTCTTTTTTGTTAGTTCCTGCCAAATACTAATGTCATTGCTTGGATTTTAAAAAAAATAACCAACTTGTGGCAATTTTAATTCTGTGTAGAGGGACCGTTTTCACTTGGGGGGCACATCTCTACCATTTGGCTCAGCTAGACTCGAGCAGACACAGCAATTCCTAATTCCTGGAGGGAAAGCAAGCTTCTGTGTCAGTAACACAAATCCAGAGGGTTTCATCTCCGAATGATCTGAGGGCATGAAATATGTTTCGTTTAAATCTTAAACCTTGTTCACAACCAAGTCAAATCTATGATAGGGTTTTTTCACTCTGATTTCTTAGGCGTTCTTTTCTCCTTTAGAGGGTTTTAAATATCTGCTAACAATGAATTGTATACTTGTGATCCATCAAGAGCTGAGGGCTTGGAAAATACAGCAAATGCATGTGCATCCACATGTGGTTTTGTGTGCATATGTGCCTATATGTGGTTGTAAATACTGAACTGAGACTGCATGAATATGTATATCAAATAAAGGCCACATTTACCTTGTATGATGGAATATCTTAGCTGAGGTGGTTTGGTTATTCTTAAAGAGGATGCCTGTGCTGGTCTCTCCACCAGAAAACATCTCAAGAACCTTTTCAGTGAGAGCTGCCAGCCTTGATGCTGATGTGCAAAGGCATCAGCACTGACCATTTGTCTGCACCCTGAGCAGCCCTGCAGCCTGACTGCTGGAAATCCATGCAATTTCACCACCAGTAGGGGAATTGGGCATAATCCCCACACATTGTATCCATCATCCTTCTCAGCCAGGGCTCCGGGTGGTTTGTGTCTCCTGCCATTGAACTTGTCACTCTTCCTTCTCCTCTCTAGCTGCTGGTTCTTATGGATTCCCATTGAACATTGACCCTTTACAGTCAGCAGAGTAGATGAGCAGAAACCACTTCAGAAAGCTCCCAGACTGGTGACTTATTTCAAGATATAGTCCTTTAAAAATTTACTCTTTTATATCCTTCTGCTGTAGCAAACAGTAGAACTTAAAGTCTGGAGTCTGCGGTTTTCTCTCGGCCAAAAAAGAAAAAGCTCTGCTGGACCTCACCTCATCTTTCATTTTAAATGACACAGTCATTGGAAGCCCAGGAGAAGCACAAGCTTCTTGAGGAGATGTGTAAAAAATAATTTATTTTTTTAAGGCAAGCTTGGCAGTGACTGAAAATGAAAATGATGACAAGGGACTGGCTTTTTAAAAGGTCAGATCTTTGGGATGAGAGATCTGGTGTTGTGTGAGATAGAGAGCCCTGACATCCAGGAGGCACTCGGATTAATGTGTTCTACCTCGTGTCTCATAATAATCATATTTAGTGTAAATGGTAAATACATTTCCTCTGCAGAGTTTGTGCCACAATTTGATAGAAGCTTTTCTCTTCAGGAATACGGTGTCAGTGTAGGAATTTGGAGAGTTTAAAACCTTCTGACAACTGTCAGTTTGGAAACTGGTGACAAGAGACATAAAAACAGTGATGTTAAATCCACAGTAAGGGACAGCTTACCCTTTTGATCTTGCAATGTTTACACGTATTTTATTGTTTGATATAAACTTACACAATTTTACACGTAGACAACAATAAACTACTGTGAAATGTAACTACTGGGCTGACAAGTCAAAATGCATTTTTTAACTTAGGAAAATAAAAGATCAAAGAAAGCAAGGACATTGAACATTCCTCTTTCTTCGTGTAATGATACTCTTCTAAAAGATAAACTTAAAAAGATCTGCTTTTGACATAAGCAGGAATTCCTTGACAAGGCTAGAGAGATCATATTTCTGGTGTTTTTCAAGCAAATTAAATGCAACCTCCAGCCAATCTGAATTGTAATGAAAGCATGAATGCACAGAGCTATAACGTTTCCTGTACAACACGATGCCTGAAACCACAGCCCCAGTCTTCAATTAATATGTACACGCTTAAGCACAACTCCATGCTCCTCTGGAGCCTGCAGAGTTGCCAGTTCTCCCATAAACTGGGAGTGTCATGACATACCATATCAATATTAAATTAGCAGCTTGCTGAGAACCTGGGTTTTCTTAGAAATGAACATGGGAGCTTTCTATTGTGGAGAACAATTGCAAAGTAAGAATCTAAAAGTCACAGCATTCAGGGCACACACTGGAGATATTTCTGCAGCCAGATCAGGTATCTATTTTCTCACTGCAAACCTTGGATGAGGCTAAATAAAAATATTTTGAGGATCCAGCAATTGACTTGCCTAATTTTTTTTTCTTTCCAGATCCATAAAAGTTCTCATGCAGTGTCATTAGTAAGCACTCATTTTCATGCAGCTGTTGTCACCTGTAACCCAGCACCTGAGCCCTGCATTTCAGGGACAACATATATACTTGTTGTACCCACTGAAACCTGCCCTAAGCCAGAACCGAGGCCTGATGAAGTGCTAATTAATCCAGATGTCAGAATACTTGTGACTGTAGGCTCATTACAAATGCTGTTTGGATATATGCTGAAAGCTGTCAAAATGACTGAGTTTCTTTATTGTGTTAAATTGTGCTCAACAAGCTCTTCTGCAGGTTCTCTCCGCTGACCCAGGTTTCCTCTTAAGTTCCTTTCTTTGGCAGTCTGTTGTCTCGAGAAGTCTTTCAACACGTTCTTGTGGGTTATTTAAATTTTAAAAATTTAAGTTCAGTTTTGGGTGTTGTACCTCTGTAAAATTCTTGACAGATGGTGGGTGATGAGACCTGTAAGGGAAGCTCTTCCCTGTCATGCAAAGATGTTTTTCTAGGGCCAGACTGACTCGTGGAATTTACTGTAGATGCAATGTGTTTCTACAATGTGTGAATGACCTTATGAGATTATTTGCTAATTACAAGCTACTTGACAGAAAACAAGGTAGTGATCACTGTAAGATGACTTTTCACTGCTGCAATAGAAGGAGATGAATGTAAATGAGAATTCTGACAGTATATTTATGGTTAGAGCCAATTATTGAGGTTTTTGGCGTATTTTTTCATGTAGTACTAATCACCTTCTACCATTAATGTAATATCCTAATAAGAAACTGTAGGCATAGAGTTTACTTGCTTCATCTGTCATGTTTGTAGTGTTATGGAACCCAGTGCTAGCTCAAGGCTCTTGAGAAATAAGTGATTTGTACTAAATAACTTCTGTCTGTGCCTTTTTACTGAGGGAAATAACACTTTTCATAACTCATTTCAGGTACAGCTTTAGGAATTCCTAATATTTAATAATCAGAACCTGCAAAACGATATTTAGTGCTCCTCAAGACCAGAATGTTTGACCCTAATTCGTTGAAGAAGATGCACCTGAATGTTTTTACTGGAGTAGGTTTTAACTCTTTACATGTACTTCAAAATTCATAACCCAAGTGCTTCACAAACGTGCAGCCAGATTTTGACCCACTTTCTCGGGCTGGTACAAGGTTGCTCACATGGCTAATTCTCCTGAAGTTGAGATCATTGTTTGTGAGCCTGATATAAGGCAGCATTTCTTAATGAAAAGTGCAGTTTCATCTCAGTGGGACTGGTAGTTTAAGTGCCCCTCTTAAAAAGAACAGCTTTCTTTGCTGAAATACAATTTTAAAAGACAATTCTTTGATAAGACACAAATAGCCCTGTTTTGGTCAGAAGGTCCTTGGTGTGTTTTATCTAATTCTTGATCACGATACCAAAACTGCTTAAAAAAAACTACTCCAGGAGCTCCTTCAGATTAATAATGAATCCACTTTGTTCTGGGAAGAAAAACTGCAAGGCCTGTGGAAGTTGAATTCCATACAGGGCAGAGTAAATCCATGAAGCTCAGTCATTTCCACTCACCATTATCTGGTCTCTAAGCTGTGATTTAATGAGCTCTCTTTAGCTGGGTCCACAGCAATCCTCCTGCTAAAGTTCTCTGATGGCCCTCGGAAAAGAATATTTGTATTCCCTCAAATAAGTCACAGTGAAAGAAATCTGCATATCCTTTGTTCTTTGGAGTCTTGTAAGGCTTTCATTTACAACAAAAAAAAAGGAAGCACAAATTAAAATTCTTGTGAAGCAATTTAATGTGTGGATAATCTAAATGGTGATAACAATGAATATATGTGCCCAACTAATCATTCATATAAAAACCAGCCAGAGTTTGAAAATGAACACTTATAAGGTCAGGCTTGTCAAAAATTTTTTTCCTTTTTATTAAAAAAAAATTTCAGATAGGTAGTGAATGATGAAGGGGAAAAAATTATGTTTAAATGTAGAATTTTTTAAAAACTATGTTGAAATATAAAATTATGCAGTGCCTGCAATTTTTTAGGATAAGAAGGCAATGGGAGTAATTTTCCTATTTTAGTTAAAATAATACATATTTTAACAGAGTAATATTAAAATTTATTGCGTATGTATTTACCAGGAAATGGGGGAAAGTTCCTTGAATATGATGGTTAAAAAAATTAATATTTTTCTTCCTGTTTTGTCTGGGGGTGGGGAGTTAAGGTAGATGGAAGAACCTGTGAGGAGAGTTATACTATGAATAGTTCTTTAATAGACAGTTCAGGTACCCCTTTGGGTGTTTGTTTCTTGGTTCTTGCTCAAATGGCTCAATTTGTTTTAATTAGTTCCTGTCTTTTCCTGTGTTTTGTATACACAGTCAAAACTAATGTACTAAAATTCTGTAGAAAGAGTGAAGAACTCAGTTTGGATGCAGGTATGAATTTTCTCTTTTTCCCTTCAGGGATAAACAGAGCGATGCCTCCAATTTTGTAATATTTATGTAAACTTTTCAAAGGATGCAGTTCAGGTTTCCTGAGACTGTCCAAGCCTGCTTCCTTCAGCCACACCAACTCTGTAATTAACCAGCTCACAGAGTTACATCCAAACTTCACACAATCTGATCTCTTAATCTTTAAATTTTTTTAACTGAGCTAAAAACTGGAAGCAGTTGCCTTTCTTAAGAAGAAACAGAAATGTCCAGTTTCTTACATATCTGTCTCTCTACAGACCAGTGAAAGCGAATGCGTGCGCCTGACAGAGGCTCTTTTTTCTTGGAAAGCAGAGATGTATCTGTACCTGCAGGGTAAGAAATTGCAGTCTTCAAAGGAGAATGGGCAGTGTTTTATTAATGACCTTTTACTGCAGATAGAAATTGTGCCTGTGGTGAGGCTGGATGAGCCTTGGCTATGTCCCCAGAGCCACGTGCCAAATAAAGATCAGAGGATGCCAAGTCTGCATCCCACGAAGAGCTGAGACCAGGGAGGGTGAAGGGGGTGTTTTGTGGTGGTTAAAACCATCCTTTCCCAAAAAACAGCTATCCCATGGAGCTTCAGGGTAGCAGGAGAACAGCCCCGTGGTCAGGGGCTCCATCAGTTTTCATGTGTGGATTAATTCTGTGCCATGTGGGAAGCAATATCCCAAACACAAGCTGTGCATTAGAGCCACCTTTAACCATCCCCCAGCTCTGCTGCTGCCTCTGACTAAGGGACAGTCACTCTCAGTGGGGACAAATGTCCCATGGCATGTTGTGGTAGGGGCACCTTGGCTAAGGGTAAAACACCCAGCCAGCTGCTTGGTGCTGTACCTTCCCTAGTGGGGTGAGGGAGGAAAAAGGCTCATGGGCTGAGAGAAAAGAAGACAGCTCACATTCTATTGCTGGGATGGAAAAAAAAAATAAAAAAGAGAGTTGGCTTTGAGAAAATTAATTGTGTTGCCATATAAAGTAGATTTGGGTATTAAGAAATAGAAAGATGTGTGTTAAAAATTAAAACACCACCCTCCCATCACCCATCACCAGCTGTGGGGCCACTGACACTGGCTGTGTTCAGCATGGGGCAGCTCAGCCTCTGCCCTCAGGGAGATCTCTGGGCACCTGCACCCAACAGACACATGTAAGAGGAAAAAAATGCATTCATAGGGATTCCCCAAGTCAAATGTCACAAGCAGATATGTCAGAAATGGTGCATGACATAGAAGTGTAAACTGTATTAAAATAAATCTCTTGATGGTACAAGAAGGAAACATTTACATGTCGTGGCCTTTCCTGAGGTGTCCTGGAGACTGACTGAAAAAAAAGCACATGAAGTGTTTCCCTCATTAGAAAAAAAATAAAATAAAACAGTCACTAAAGATTGCCCTTATGTGATATGGCCAATGAGATAATTTGGAAAAGGTTGCTTGGCATACCTAGTAAGTTAAATAAAAAGTACTTGGAAATAATTACTTCTCTTAAAATTAAAAAAGGAAGCTTTTCAGACTAGCTGAAATCCAAAGTGATACAGAATGCTTATTAATGTAAAGCAAAGGCTTAATAAACTGTCAAGAGGAGAAAAAGAAGAAAATTAGCTAAAAGAACATTTAGGAAAAGGGCAATGGAACTGATAAAAAGATTCTGGCTTATCTCCTCAGGACAGCTCATCTGAAAGCCATTTGTCAAATAAGAACTAAAAACGGGTGTGATAAGGGATCCTAGATCTATTAAATCTGTCCTTTAGGATTTCTATACCTATTGTGTCACATCACCCCACAATGCAGAGTGAATAAAATCATATTTTAAAATGTGAAACTGCCATTTATATCAAAAGCTGCAATTACATCAGAGGAGGCAGTTTCAAATGGAGGCTGGAAATGTTTAAGGTTTAACTAAAACTTTTAGAAAGTTTGCTAAAATTTTAGAAACAGGAAGGCCTTTGAAAAGCCCATGGAAGTTGCTTTGTTTCCAAACCCACAGCTGAAGTCTGAAAGATGGATGCAACACATCATTGGGGCAACACACTGGTTCACTGAAAGACAAATATATGTTTGAAATAGCTGAATTTTGCTTGCATGATGTATTGCATTATTCTTCTATTATTTAATTCCATTGTGCACTGTTTTGCTGCTGAAAAAATTAAATGTTTTTAGCTATTGTATAAATATTAATATATAATATATATATAAGTCCTGTCTCATAAAAAAAGTTTAGAGTTCATGAAATGGTGGTCATCCAGAAATCGTGCAAGAAGCCCCAACTGGAAACTTAAAAAGTCTGTTCAATTGTCAGATTGAAGACTCTAGTTTCCAATCAGTTGTTGTATATGGATATAAATGTATGTATAGCTGGGCCTCTTATTGTCAGATCTCCCTTTAGGAGTTATTAAAATATACACTGCCACAAGGAATGAAGATTAATGTGCGGTCTGCTACTAAAAATGAGCCAGCCTGTATCAGAAGGGTGGGAGAGCCAGATAACCTGTTATCTGTGATGAATGGAGTCTGCCCATGCTGCTCACAAGGGTACTTGGTGTGTCTTCATAACTCATGAAAGGACTTTGACTATGCTGAGTGGCTATTGTTACTGTTTGAAGCCATTTTGAATGATATGAATTCTGCATGACCTTAGAGCACAGGGAAAAAAATCTGGTTTGTATTTATTCCAAGAAATAGCATTGTGTGTCAAAACAGATTGTGGAAAACATCAGCTCATTTTGTGGCTTATTCATAAGTACTGTGACCTTCAGAAAAATCACTTAATCTACCCTCTAACTCTATTGCCCATTTTACAAATAGTAATTCTCAATTTTAAGAGCATTTTTGAGAATGTAATCTATCAGTAGCTTCAAAAAGGGTGAGATACAATGATGATAGGAGGCAGAAAAATGACAAAGTAAATATTGTTTAGCTTCCTGTTCTTCTTGCTGGGTCATTTTCTGTAGCTATCAAGGCACTCCTAGGAATATTAAACAGGCATACCTTAGTGCAAGGAAATGTTGAGGGTTTGGTGTAGGAATTACCAGGCTGGTGTCTGCAGTCTGTGACTCAACAGATCAGACTAGATTATCCTGAGTGTCCTTCACTACAAAATTGAGTTGGTGTTAGCAGACTCAGCTGAAAACACTGAGGAGAAGATGTGTTATCATGTGACATGAGACTGTATTTCACTGTGTTCTTTTTTTCCTTTGCACGTTGTCTCCAGTTCTGATCATTGCCTATATTGGTAAAGAACAAAGAACAAACCCAAGAAAGAATCATAGAATATTCTGAATTGGAAGGAACCCACCAGGATCATTGAGTCCCACTCCTGGAGAGCCCCAACATCCCATCATGTGCCTGACAACACTGTCCAAAGGCTGCCTTCTTGGACTCTGGCAGCCTTGGGGCTGGGCCCACTGCCCTGGGCAGCCTGGGCAGTGCCCACCACCCTCTGGGGGAAGGACCTTTCCCTGAGATCCCCCCTGACCCTGCCCTGACGCAGCCCCAGCCCTTCCCTGGTGCTGTCCCTGTCACACAGAGCAGAGATCAGTGCCTGCCCCTCCTCTGCCCCTCCCCAGGGAGCTGTCCCTGCAATGAGCTCTCCCCTCAGTCTCCTCTTCTCCAGCTGGACACCCCAAGTGCCCTCAGCTGCTACTCCCTCCCCTCCATGTTTTACATCTTTCTTGGACGAGCACCAAAAAGAGATGCTTACTGTAAGTTAGTGTATGTAATTTCTGAGATGTTCCTGGCCAGGTATTTCATTTCATTTCATTTCATTTCATTTCATTTCATTTCATTTCATTTCATTTCATTTCATTTCATTTGTGTGTGTGTGATATGAGACCACCTTCCAAACAGTGCTGAAATCACCACCCACACAGGGTGACGAAGTATTTGTGTCCTCAGCCTGCAATTAAAGACTTTGAGTGAGAAGAAGGTAACCCAGGGCCACCCAAGAAATAGTTGGCCAACCTGTGGTCTAGGCTGTGATATTGGTTGCTCTGTCCGTGGTGTTTGTTGCCATTGCTGTTAATTCTTAGAGCTGGTCATGTTTGAAGGGGTGAAGTAAAGGAGGAAAGCTTTGTGATTTCTTAGTAATTATCTTACATGTGCAGCTGCCATTGAAAGCTGGAGTATTTCCTTGGCTCGTGTGTTCTGTCTTAAGTTTTCTAACCTCTCCTCTCCTCTTCCCTCCCCTCCCTTTTTTTTTTTTTAAATGGGGATTTGTGTGTGTGTAATGCAAGTAGATAGGTCTACACAAGTCAAAACACTTTGTGAGGATACTGTGCTTCACATTGGTCTGTGTCCAAAACCTTTGGTTTGTGCCAGTCTGCTGTTCCTTGCTAATGCTTTTATTTTATATTTCTTCAGATTAGTCTTTAAAAGCTGTTTGAGTGTTTGTGGAAGGCACATATAAAAATACCTCTATGAATTAGCTCTTTTGTTGATATTGCTGGGGGGTTAGAAGAGGTTCTGAAATGTCATCCATAAGGTTTTCCAACTTAGAAAGTCTCTACTAATGTAATATACTTCTAATAATCAGCTTGTTCAGAAAACTTTATTATCCTTTATGTGGGGAGGGGGATGAGGGGAGATTGTGGGAGAGTACCATAAAAAGTGTTTCAGAAAACCAGTGAGTAACACTCTTGAATTTTATTTTACTTTTTTAAGGTAAAAGTCACTGTTTTCTGTTTCTTGTCAGGTGCTAGTTATGTAAAGCCACTGGATGGTGTGAAAATTCTTGATTTAACAAGGTTTGTGTTTTGTCTGTAATTTGGAACAGTGTGTCTAGATGCAAATATTCTGATTGGAAAAACCAAAAACCAATTTTTTTTTTAATATTGCAGGGTGCTTGCAGGGCCCTTTGCTACAATGAATTTGGGAGATCTAGGGGCTGAAGTTATCAAAGTGGAAAGACCAGGTCAGATTTCTATTTGTCTATTTTAAATATAGCAAGAATGTGGGCCAGTTTAACAAATAGCTATTTATGGGTTTTAAGTAACATAGAATTGAAAATGCAACACTGCAAACTTTTGTAAATGTTTAAATAGACAATACTATGTGTGTTTGGTGACAGTTTGGGGACGGTATTGTACTAAGAAATAGCTGTTTTCAGGTTTGGGGAGGGTTTTTCATCCTGATACTCTTTGTGGCATGTTAAAGAACTAGTTATTAGTAGGTTTGCTTCTCCATGCATGGTCTGTTTGCTTTAAGCTTAACACTGTGTGCCATGTGTGTGTGTTTTGGTCAGAAATAGTCCATGTCTATATTTAGAGTGTGAGAAGGTTGAAGTTGTAAGGTCAGGCAGCTTTTTCAGATATTAATGTACAAGACATTACTGAGTCGTCACTTCCAAAGTGCCTTAGTCCCTTGCTCAGAACTAAATTGATTTTTTTGTCATTTATTTGGACTTTACTTAGGTTTTAAATTGGGTTTGTGAATGCTTAGGTGTGTGGTAAGGTTAAACCAGGCTTTTAAATGTAGTGTTTAACATGCAGAATTTGCAAACACACAAATCCTTCCAGCCATTAGTTACATAATAATTACGAAAAAGGTGGTTTGCCTCATTTAGGAATTCAAAATCTTCCTCTCAGTTCCCCCTGAGCAAAAATGATGTAGATCATTTTGAACAGGAATACATCTGACTGCTCAGGATTAGATTACTGATGAAATGACAGGCACTTTAATTTTGGAAACAGAAACTCCACCTGATGTTTTTGTTTTTATTATTACTAGGAAGAAAGGTAATAGGAGCATTTAAAATAGATATGTTGTTTCTTGGCACTGCTTTTGTGTGATAATATACAGATCTGGTGGGGTTGGCAGGAATTTTGCCTGGTAGAGTACGAGGTGACCTGGCATGTAATATTAACTTTCTCCTGAGAAAAACGTTAATCTTCTAGTTCAGGTTGTTAATTAAACATCACCTTGTTGGAGAAATCTTCCTTAGTAATTGTGCAAAATGGACAACAGTTATTTTCTGCATGAGGCAGTTGTATCTTTAAAGTCCAGCCTTTGGTATTTCTGCATAGAAAGGGGAAATTTCTGAATTTGCCTGAAAATCTTCATGCTGGTGCTGAAAGTGTCAGGTTAACAACCTTCGAGTGTGTGTTTTCAGATGCAGAAACTTCTGCAGCTCTTTCTGAGCCTGATTGGACTCTGGCTAATTAGTTTCTATTTTAATTTTGTGTATTTTTTGCTTAATACAGTGGTTTTCTTTGTCCACTCAGTATATGCACTTCTTACTCAAAAAGTTGTTATGAGTTGGGTAATGGTAAAAAATGCTTCATTCTTAAGTTATGGCTACACTTTTTGGTTTGTAAGACCATACAAGCAGAGTGACAAATTTCATGGCATTCTGGGGTTTTTTTTAGAAATATGCCCTTCATTTGGCTCTCAGTTTTATGCATCATTGCACATTTGAGGCATGTAATTATGCCCCAGCAGCTGCAGATTATGTTGTGTTTTTTTCCTTTCTATAAGTTTCCATATTTTAAGTTTCTCTCTTTTGGTATTATTAGTTTTGTAAAGAGCTGGTGAAGGTAATTGAGATGCTAAAACATATTACATTCCCTATATTTTATAACATAACAATTTATAATAATTTATAACACACATTGAGATACACTTGAGATACTAAAGCAGATTTCAGTCCCTGTATTTTATTTGCCATAGGAAATACTGAATGTTTGGACAAAACCAAAAGTTTTATCCCATCAGTCATCCTTATTTACGGACCATTGTTATGAATGTTTTCACTTTTGTGACAGGGCAAAGGTCCATCAATTTTTTAATCCCAGATTAGACTGACAGTGGTGGCATTCCAGGTGGCTGGGCAGTAGGAATGGAGCAATGTCAGTGATTAAATATGAAGTAATGGGTTTGGAGCTTTGCATTGCAGCTCTTAGAATTTCTGTTTGTGACTAAGGGGAAGGGCAGCCTCAGAATTCTAAATTTCAAAAATTTTAGAATGTAATTGTCTCTTTCTGTGTCTGCTCTCACAGGAGTAGTACCCCAAAAAGCCACACTGATGTGCTACATGGAAAGTGTTACTGAAGTGTTTGACTTTAAGTACTGACACACAGAAGATATTTTCCCATTCCCCCAAGCTTCCTGCTTTAACCAAAATAATCTTCTGAGATACTGAACATTACAAATGCTGATAAGCAATTTGTGTGTTTGCAGGATTTTTGCCACACTTGCCCTTAAATGGCTTTGTGTTACTGTGGTGTGTATCATAATGATGGATTGCCTCTAAGGAAAGCTTTCACTCAAGTAGATGAAACCTAGATATTCAAATAGATATAGGAATGTGCATGCTTGCTAGCACTCAGGGTGGTGATTATATCTGCATTTAACTTTCATTCTCATTCAAATTCTTAGCTTTAATTCAATTAAAATAGATTGTGAGTCTCCATGATGTTTAAGGAAGGTTTAAAACTGGACATTAAGCATCAATGGTAGTGACTAAATGTAATCCCAGCACCAGCAAACACTTTGCTCACTTTGCTTAGTTGCATTCACTTTTAGGTGGTTTTTGATATAAATAACTTAAAATGTATATTTTAAACTAATATTTTTCCTTAGGTGACTTAAATGGGATGTTGGAGGAAAGCCTTTTATTCTTTTTACTTTTTGGCAGTGTGATACTATGAATATGTGCTGGTATTTCTTTCAGGAGCTGGTGATGACACAAGAGCCTGGGGCCCACCTTTTGCTGGGACAGAAAGTATTTATTTTCTCAGTGTCAATAGAAATAAAAAGGTAAACGGAGTGTGGAGTTGAACATTAGCCTGTGCTTTCTGTAACTACAACTGAATATAAAACACTTCTTAGTTTGATTCTTAACATACATAATACAGCAATAGTTACATTGGCCTTGAGTTAGGATGGATAAATTTGAGGAGAAAACCCAAGAATTCTTTTGAACAAAAGAGGCTGCAGGTTCCTGCTGTGGTGGTGCCATGGGCAGCTGAGGCAAATCCAAAATGCAAAAGTGCTCCTGCCAGTCTTCAGACTGCACATGAACCCTGCTGCCAATTAGGGTTATTTTAATTGAAGGATCAGTGTTTAGAGGTGCACCAGCTCAGGGGGCACCTGGAGCTGCAGGAGTGCTGACATTACACCACAGTGAGCCTGGCTAAAGGTGGCCTGTGAAACTTTGGAGTTTAACATGAAGTTTCGTGGCACACCTGACTTGTTTAATGGCTTGCTGCCACTGAAGCCAGTGTTTGTGGAGTGCCCTTGCAGTGGCAGGTCCTGTGCCAGCCTAGGGTGCACAGAGTGCAGTGCAGCTCCCAGCTGCACTTCTGGCAGCCTTGTTTGGCAGCTTGTCTGATCCACTGCTGACAGCTCAGCTTGCTTTACCAAGCAATTTGGGGGTTTTGGCAGGAGGAGATTGGGTGCATGTTAAAATTTAATTCTCCAAATTAGCTGTAGTGTGATATTTGACTGCTGGTTAGGTTTAGAAGAGGCTTATACTCATCAGAAGGGCTTTCACATAAATTCCTCTTTTATTTCTTTTTAATCCCCAGAGTATAGCTATCAACATGAAGGATTCAAAAGGAGCAAAGCTAATAAGAGAGGTAGGTTTTGACAGCATTTAAAGTGTGCCTATTTTGTATTGTTATGACCCTGAGTAATGAAGATTAAACTCTGCATTTCATGTATCCAATAATTAAAGCATGCTTGTGTGCAGTAAGTTTGGTAAATTGCCTCTTTTGGACTCAATGTTCAGTGTAACTTCTAATGATTTTAGATAGAAAATTTGCACAAACACATCATCAAAATCTTCAAATGAAATATTATTATCAGGAAATGGTCTAATAGGCTATTGCTTTCCTTTTACTGCTGCTGTAGTTGGTCTTGCTGTACTATTCCATTAGAAAGATTCAAGATGGACTGATTTCATGAAGTCATGGAGCAGCTGAGAAAGAGGAGATACTGTGCATCAAACTCTACATCAAACTTAGTTTATTCTTCAGCATTTGACTTTATTTTATTTGCCTTTTTACGGTGATCCATTTTTCTATATAAAAATTGATAAAAGCATCATATTCCCCACTCTGCAACTTGTGCTTTGTCATCCCTTTATTATTTGCTGAGGAATGGAAGACCTAATGCTGTGCTGAGTTTTAAGCCCTGCAGCACTAACAGCTGCATTCTGTTCCTGTTTGCTTCAGTATCAGTCCCAACCACTTTCTCACGTGTGTTGTGCAATAAGTGGAATTTGTCTGGCAGTATTTTTTGTTGGGAATATTGCAGGAAATGGAAATGGATTAGTTTTTCTGACACTTGTTATCTGTGTTAAAGGTACTTCATGTGGGAATCCTTGGAGTTTATAAGCCAGGGGTTCTGCAGTGCCTTTTCTTTTTGCAGAACAGAACCATTTATTGTTGATTTGTCATAAAGCTGTGTGTTTATCTTCTAAAAAAACATGGAACCAGAAACGGTCATTTGGACTAATTTTGCATGGTATGACACAGACATCTTTTTGGATGAACTAGTCATATTCTAAGTAAGCACTGTAAAAATTGTTCCTCTCATGTACGAAGACTAATTAGTTATTTGACCTTTAAAAATGGTGAAAGAAAAACTCCTCTGTGCAGTGTCCACTGATTCCACATGTGTGGGCTGGAGGTGTTTGAAGAGTTAAAGGCAGCTGGGCCCATGAGTCAGGATGAGCTGGAGGAAAAAATGGCATCAGCTGTTAAATATTTACCCCACTAGCTGTGAAAATGAGGAGATTTCTTGTGGCAAAGCAATTTCTTGTATTTTCTATCCTTTAATAAAGTTGCTTTAGTTGTCACTGTAGATTTCTGCTCCTTAGCTCAGTGGCCTCCCTATCTGTGATACAGGAACACTGAAGTGATGAGGCTTTATTTAAATGTCACTCAAGTTGCCCATCATTCTGCTTGATTTAGAGTGATGTATTTTGAAAGCATTTCTTGCAGAGGTCTTGACATTCCGTTATTCATCTCAAATGGAACTTCTCTTTGGAGTGTTGTCCAAAAATATGTGTTAAGAGAAGTTATCTATCAGGCTTTTGTTTCCAGTTGTCTCCTGCTCTGTCAGGACACACCAGGCCAGATGTGTATAGAACTGAGTATGGTTCAGCACTGTATTTGTTACTAGGAAAAGTAGCATTCATGTTTGTAAAGTAACTGATGGTAAGTAGAAAGTCCAAGTTTGTGACACCAGTTACTCAAATATGAATTGTGTCCCAAGCCTATACACTACAAAGAAATGCAACAAAGTTATGCTTTTTTTAATTAAGAAAGGTACCATGTTTAGAATAGTTTGTATTTCCCTCTCTCAGAAATTTTATATAGGTAGATGAGGACAAATCTCAATGTAGAACTCCTATTTTTAACCTGATAGAGAGTCTTCAGGAATATGACACAGCACAGACTTGATAATTCAGTCAGTAATATCAAGTGAGCTGAAGAAATCTGTTAATCAGGAGCCTTTGCTGCTTTTCATCCTTTGGCACAGCACTACAAAATGCTTTTTCAAGGGTCTGTTCTTTCATATGTTACGTGATGTCCCCAAAATTCTTCTTGAGTCTTCTTTTGAATTTCTTTATTCCATGTCACTTGTAGCCCTGTCTTTCCTTCTGATGTTTTTGGCTCACTCTTAACTGCCTCCTAAATGTGTGTGTGCCTTCCTGAATGAAAACAGTTTCTTTTCTCTTCAGTGATGATGGTGTGTGCTCTGACATCCTTTTGCAGTAATATGGCTCAGTGTCTCTTTAGAACATTATTCAGCAGTTATTGTCAGAGGTTACTTTTGCCCTGTGTATTTAGCCTTAATTAATTACCTTCTCTGTTTATTCTTGAAGAACTTGGGAGGATTGAATTGACTGGGAGCTGATGGTGCTTCTTCCCTTCCACTGCTTTTAGTCGATGGGTCAATGCATCTCATGCGTGCTCTCTTATTTCATAAAGCAAACTATTCACACAGATACACATATATATGCACACACACACAAAATATGTGGATATATATTTATATGTTTGTGTATGCACGTTCTCCTCTGTGGAGTTCTTGTAAAAACCAAAACACACCCCCCCCCCCCAAAAAATCCCCAAGAAAAATCAAAATAAAACTTGAAAGGTATG
>JAWWMP010000081.1:52038625-52227350 GCA_035047865.1 Dendrocincla tyrannina | reverse complement strand
CACTGATGAAGGTGTTGAAGAGCACAGGGCCAGGCATGGAGCCCTGTGGAACCCACCAGTGACAGGTCCCCAGTCTGATGTCACCCCCAGTCACTCTTTGTGCCTGACCCCTGAGCCAGTTGCTCACTCATTGCATGACAAGTGTCTCCAACTCTATGCTGGGCATTTTGCCCAGAAGGATCCTGTGACAGATGGCATTGAAAGCGTTACTGACCTCCCAAAATACTACATCAGCTGGCCTCCCTTGATCAACCAGGTGGGTTACCTTGCCATAAAGGGGAATCCCATGAGGCTCCACAGACTTCCAGGGATCCAGCTGGAGCAGCAGGTCCCTCAAAAATTCAGGGTCAGGTGGAAGTTCATTATTCTCACAGCCATGGTGCTCCAGCCCGAGGCACTGGGACCCCCCAGAGGCAAAGAATACCTTGAATATCTCTGCTTTGTCTGTGCCCCTGTTTGGGAGGTGACCTTCGTATTCCTCTACCAGGAGGAGTTTTTAAAGACCTGGCTAAAAAGGTGGCTCTAATTTCGCCCAGCAAAGGTTATAATTGGATTCCAGTCATTAAACAATAGTATTGGATAGCTGATTTAACTACATGTCATCAAACTTGTGCTAAGACAGGTGGAATATTGGAGGCTTAGCCTTTAGGTATTGTATTTGTTGTTAATGCTAAATTTACCATTCTGACAGCTTTTCTTAATTAGGAAACCTAAAGGATTCAGACCTTCTTCTAGAAAGAAAAGAAAACTACTACAATTCCTGTCCCTGCAGTTAAAATTCTAGCTTCAAAAATTTGAAATGATCGAGAAATTAGTTTAGCAGGAAAAGACAAATTTCTACAATGTTTAGAATCAGTCTTATTCCTGGATAAGCAGAGAGCAGCATGACAACATATCAAAATAGATGTCAAATGTACAAAAACAGCAAACTGAACTATAATGGGAAAAAAAGGAAACATTTTTATGTTTTAAATTGAAAGAGAAAGTAGGCACAAGAGATGCATAAATTCTATAAATTGAATTCATAAAGTTTGATATAAACTGAGAAAACTTCCTGTAAATATTTCATGATTTCAGTCAAGATTGAGATTTTTATAACTAGAACAGCTTTCAGACAGAATTTTTCCATCTGCATAAAAATATTTTTCCTTATCAGAGGTAAAAGAGAGGCAAATCCCATCAAAAGGTTGTTTTTGTAACAGGCAAAAATATGAATTCTTTCTTCTTTCCCATTTTCCTTCACTGCAAAAAAATAAGAGAGGAAAAAAGAAGAATCCTGTCTAGTTCAAAACAATGTTTTTCCCCCTGAAACTGTCAAGCGAAACAATAAATATTTTGTTTCCTCTTCCATTTTTAATAGAAGACACGCTCATTTTTCTGCTGGCTGTGATAGATTCTACTCTGTGGAGTGAAGGCTGTGGCTCACAAAAGAGGAGCCAGAGGAGGTGCAGTGATGGAGATGTTGTGAAATGGGAAATGGGCTCTCGAGGCAGACCATTGCTGTTTCCTGAAAGCACAGAATTACTGGTAGTTCCAATTACTGGAACAATTATTCGTGCAAGAAATATTATGCTCTTTCCAGGAACCTATATTTAGAGTGCAGAAAACTGAAATGTCAGATGCAAAATCTATTAGGAGCCAAACACTTTCTTAAAATATTTTTTTTCTAATACTGACCTGCAGTATTATAAGGATCAAAAAGTCAGACTCCTGAGATGCAGCGTTTGAACTGATATAAACAGATATAATTCCACCAGCATCTCTGAATTTCATCAAGTGACATTTGGCTTTTTCTCAACCCCATAAAGCAAAGTCTAGCACAGGAAGGGATCAGGACAACTGGCTGTGTTTGAGGGACCTAAAGCCCTCAGAACTCATGTTAAATGGGGCTTAGGGCTTAAATCTCTTTCCTATGATTGGATTTGATCAATAGTAAGTGCCTATTTTGTAGTGCATGGCAAGGAGTGAAAGCAGACTTGGGGATTTATCTTTTCCTAAAAGACATCAAAGAACTTCAGAAACTGAAAATGTCACTCTTACATTGGAGGGCAGGGGATTCTAAAGATCAGCAGAGTGCAACTTATATTTCACATCAGAACACCTATACAAAATGTTACGTTTATTAAACAAATATGTATTTTATTAACTTGGTTCTAGTAGGGTTTTAGATCTCGTTCACCACTGTCTGAAACCAATATTTTTAGGTTGTTAAGGTACTTTCTATCTTCAAAGGTTACTGATAGATTTCACACAGTATCTAAATGGCTGAAATAACATGTTGGCTGTATTGATAGATAGGATCATGTTATTCCACATACAAAGGTTAAATGTGCACAAAAAGTTTTGTTACATTTACAGATATAAGAGAAATTGTTCAGGTTTTTATGCCAAGGGCTGTCTGTGCTGTTACATTAACAGAGAAAAACACCTTGAGCTACCATAGGCAGGTTGAACCCAGCAGTAGAGTGGTGGTGTAAAGGAATAGTAAATGAAATCTTAGGTCTTGGGAAAATTCCAGATTGCATAAATGCTTCTAATTTCTTACATATTTAATATTCTGAATGATACGTGCTCCAGCCCCAGAGTCTCTGACCTTTCTAATTACAGTTTATTGTTTATGCCAGATGGCTGGATGAGCATCCAGTTGTTTTTATTCTTATTTCATAAAAAGAAAAAAAGTAATATCTTAAGTGCAAGTCATAAGAATTTAATTGCAGAAGGGAGAAATAGAGGTTTGCTTATTTTTAATAGAGCATTTGTGGTATTTCTTAAAATTATTTCTGCTGATACAGATGTAATGGAAAAATTCAGGATGGGGGTAATATTATATCGAAGGTAAACTCAGCACAAAATTTCTATTGAGTGGAAAAGCCCAGAAGAAAAGAACATTCTTTTTAATTGGCCTGAGAGCATTTTGCGCTTCAGAATGATGTGCTTCGGGCTGAGGGGACCCTGCCTGTGCACTGTGACTGTACAGAAAGCCTTTAAAGCACCACATAAACTATACTAATGTATGTTGAGATTTTGAAAGTGCACAATAATTGAGTGGCTTAGTAATTCTGATTGCTTTTGTTGCAACCTGATGATCCTTCCAAGGATCAGCCACCTGGGGCAATGACCTTTTATTTTTATGGCACAGTTAATCCATTTTCAGTTCTCTGCATGCTTCTGGAGCCCTGCTCATTATTAGGTTGTACACAAAGGCTAAATACAGTGTTTGCAAAGTAACATCTCATTTACAGGTGCTTCTGTAAATTATTTCTATTTATGTTAATTACTGCATGTTTAAATTTGGAGAAACAGTCAATATAAAAAGCACCAGCATTTTCCAGTTTAGGTTAAAACCGTGGAGGTTTATTTAGATGCAGACTATCTGATCAAAGTAGTACTAAAATGAAAAATAAGCTGTATAAAGCAGTAAAGTCAGGCTTGTTGAGAAGAGTATGCTCAATTCTTTCACTCGTCTAGTGTGTGAGAGAGGGAATTAATTAATTTGGGGCTATTTCGGGTACCACGAAGAGACAAGACCACTGCAGTGGAGTCTGACAGAACTGTGAGTGGTGTGTTACCAGTCGAAGCAAGACTCTGCTAATACAGGGTTTTGTCCGCAATTTTTTCTCCTTTTTCACACTTTTCCTCCTCATTTGCAGATCATTATATTTCCGTAATAGCTTAGCAGCCAAGAGAGACAGAGGTAATGACAATCCCTAAGTAGAACTAGCTGGAGGAAGAGCTGCAATTGCTTTTGGATCGCTGATTACGGCAGGAGTTTGCCCTCTCCCATTCCTTTGCCTTCTATTATTAAGTCTTCCTTATGTGAATATTGCCAATAAAGGTGAGAAGTGGAAGTACAAGTACCACCTTTTGAAGAATATAGCAGAACATCCAAAGGGCAATACAGCTCTGCCTATTAAGTAGAGTCCCAAGCCAGTCATCCTTAAATTATACTATTTGCTATAGAGAAACCCAAGCTAACAGCACCAGATGGATTTTAATAAATACAGCCAAATGAGGATTATTTGGGTCTATTCATACCTGTGTAATATTCCCTCACTGCTGTTATGTACTCTATGCCTGAGGAAGACCCTAGAGATTTTTCCTTTTTAGTATCAGTGGTTTTTTACAGTGTGGTCCCACTGAGGGGACATGTGGGGTCTGGCTGAGATTTTCATTTATTCATTTATTCATTTTCCCCACAGCAGCCCTCACAGTGCTCTGCTTTTCACTGGGAGCTGACAACACAGCAGTGTTTTGGCTGCTGCTGGGCAGGGCTGGCACAGCAACAGCTCCGTCCCCCAGCACCAGGAGGTGCAGGAAACCTTGGGAGGGGACACGGGCAGGACAACTCAGCAAAACTGACCAAGGGGATATTCCATATTTTATTGCTCAGTAATAAAAGCTAAGAGAAAGGAGACAGGGGATGGAGGGACATGGTTTGTCTACTACAATGTTTGTCTCATAGAGCAACCACTGTACTGAAGTCCTGCTCCCCAGAAGTGGCTGGGTATCCCTACTGATGGGAAGTAGGTAATAAATCCTTTGTTTTCCTTTTGTTCTGCACATGATCTTTGCTTTTGCTTTGTTAAACCGCCTTTATCTTGACTCACAAGGGGATTTTTTCCCTCTTTTTTCTTTTCTCCCACTCCTGTCCTGCTGAGGAAGGGTGTCATAGAGTGGCTTGGTGGGTACCTGGCATTCAACCAAGATCAACCCACCACAGAGGATGTTAAAAAAGCAGTTATAGTTTGATACTATTCAGCAGGAAATTCTCTGCAGATTTTGTCTCATTAATAATTCTCTGAGCCTTTCCATCTGAAGGGCAGGTTGTGAACCTGCATCTTTTCTCAAGGAAAGCGCTACCTGGTCCTGAGACTGGCACCAAAAAGGTGGTGTATGTTTCACTGATAATTCACTGACCTGTCCTCAAACTCCCTCCGTTTATTCCTACAGTCAAAATAAGGCAGTGCTTATTCAGCTGCTCAAAGTCTGGATGTTTATAATATTGTTGGTCCCTCTTTTTCTCTCTTGGGAGAATACACCACATGGAAAAATGGATATTAAGCTTTTGTAGGTGAAGTGCTACAAATAGTTATATTTGTTGTGAAGCGTTTGTTCCTTTGTATAAGAAATACATCAAAACATTGTATTTTAGATATGTAGCTCATTCAAACAATTCTTGTTCCTTCTGTATCAGCCTCTAATTGTTTTTATATTTTTTTCTGTAGACAAATAACAGATCCATCCAGGTACCATAGGCTTTAACTGTAACACTATAATCTACTCCCTGGGAGTGCGTGGGGGAGAAAGCAATGATCTGAATGCTCTAAAAAAAGTTCACACCTCCACTCATAGTACTTACCCTTTATATGACATGTTTCTCCTAAAAGGTGCTCTACTATAACCAACTCCTTAGTCCAATAATTAGTTATTTTAGAGCTAAAGATCCACTGGTACATTTTTCAAGCTGTTTAGAAACCCAGAATATTCTCCTCTTCCTTCCTTCTTCAGTCTCAAAAGGAATCTGTAGCCAAATTTCCACATGTATTGATCAGCCTAGAGAAATTTCAAAAGCCAACTTAGTGGCCCACATATGGTTGAAAACTGAGCTGGGCCCCCCAGGCCATTTCGTGCATTCTTGAACAACTTTGAAAATCTAGAGAATAGGCATTTTGTAGTTCAGTTTTCATTGATTTACAATGAAACCTAGGCTGCTGAAAGCCAAAGCTCCTGTATTCCATAATTAAGAATTTGAGAAAATATATCATATGTGTACTTTTGGAAAACTGTACGTTATGCATGTACAATAGACAGCAGGGTGGGGATCCTGCCACAGACAGAAGCAGCAATGCCCAGGGGCTGGGAAGGGAGCAGTGCCAGGCTGGAATGACCTCAGGCAGTGAGGGAAAAGGGTTGGCAACACAGCTGAGAGTGAGCAGGTTGTGGTTTGGCTGCACTTTTCCTTTGGAGGTACAGAGTAAGTGCTGTGAAGGGACAGTGGCAGGGAGCAGGGCAGCATTGATGGTGAGGAAGGAGGTGCAGGAGATGGTGGGTATCTGGAGGAGGACTAGCAAGTGGGGTGAGAAGGTGAAGCATGAAGTGCCAGCAACCCTGGCAGCAAGGCTAATTGGCTGAGTATACTTGCAACAGGCCAAGTTTATGAGCAGGTATGTGAAGACACAAGCAAGTGTGGTACCAAATGATAAACAGATCAATATCAAGATGAAGAGGGAAAGGGGAAAAGAGAGTGATGGGGACAAACACAGCCTGGTGTCAAAAGGAAACAGGGAGAAAAGGTGGGAAACAAGGTGGTGAAGGCAAGAGTGAAGGAAGAAGAGAGATTAATATGTACAGAAAAGGTTTTATTTGCTTCCCACCTTACCTTCCTCCACTGTCTACCCCACAATGGTGTGGAAAACACATTAGAAGGAGACACAGTGAGGATAGTTGACCTGAAGTGGATAAAGATATATCCCATACCATATATCATCATGCTCAGCAACAAAACTGAGGGGAGAAGGAGGGAGGAGAGTCTTGCAAGGTAACCACTGCTTAGAGGTTGGCTGGGCATTGCTCAGCTTGTGATGAGTGATTGCCTCTGCATTGCTGGGGTTTTTTCTCTTCTTTCCCTTCCTTATTAAACTGCCTTCACTTATTAACTTCATTTATTAACTGAATTAAACTGTCCTTATCTCAATTTTTCTAGCTTTTGCTCTTCTTGTGTTCTCCAGCAGGGAAACTGAGTGTGGTCAGGTATTGAAATGAGGTGATGAGTCCAGGAAGGAGCAATGTAGAGAAATGGTGATGGGCAGCAAGGGAAGGTTGAGAGTGCAATCCAGAAAGACAGCTTTGAAAAATCCTGGAAAGGACATGTTTACAAGCATGGGAAGCAAGCAGTGGGAAGCACAAGCTGGCAAGACAGTGAGAGCAGGTAGCTAAGGGAGGTGGTGAGGGCAAGCTGAAAAAGAAGGGCTTGTTCTGTGTAAAGCTGGCAATGGACAGCAATACATGCTGGGAATGAGTCAGTGAGGTGAGGTGGGAAGGTTGGGGAACACAGAGTGGCAGGAGGAAGCAATAAGAGGAGAAGGTGGGTGGTGACAGGCAGTGAGCGAACAAGCACGGACAGCAGATGGGGAACAGGGAGAAGATGCGTGGGCTGTCTGCAAACGGGGCATCTCCTGGCAGGGGGAGACAAAATGAAGCAGCAGGATGGCAAACAGGACAGTAAATAATGACATGGCGAGGTGATCTCAGAAGGGTCTGGTCATTTTGGAGAGCAAGAGAAAGCACTGAGTGGAGTGGCAAACAAAGATATGCTGTCTAGAGGGCAAACACGGTTGCTGGGAGAAGAGGAGGAGGAGGGAAGAGGCAGCAGAAGAGGCTGGCCAGAACAGGCAGTGAGTGAATGAGAGCAGCAAGGCACGTGGTGTGAAAGTGCAGTTAAGAGAAGGAAAGCAGAAGCAAGGAGAGGGATGTTGAGGGTGGATGGCTGAGAGCAGGACGAAGATATGGGACCACAGGGGAAGGTGACAATGGGAGAGGAAAACAGCACATGAAGCAGTAAAATGAGAGGGTGTAGGGGTGAGGGGAGAGGCAGTGAAGAGAAGTAGGTGAGGGCAGTGCCAAACTAGGAGGAGAAGCAGGGCAAGGCAGGGACTGATGATGAGTAAGGTAAGCAGCAAGTGAGGTGACGTGGCACCAAGAGGATTGCACACTTTCCCTCCTCTCCTCTCTGGAGAGCCATTTTTCCTCCCTGGAACAGGGCATTTTTTTCTTAATCACTGTCTCCACAAAACACAGGGTTTGGAATCTACTGACAGCAATACTTAGTTCCTTCTAGGAACTCTGGGATGTTTATTAACACAACCAAATCCTGGTCTGTGTTAATGACCTGAGGTGCTCACCTTACCAGTTTTTGTCTCTGCCCCTTTGTTAAAAGGATTTGTTCAGGCATTTGCATGTCACAGCCCAGAAAAACTGTGGCAGCTTTCTGGATTGAAGGAAGGTATAACCTACTGAGCAGGACTCTGGCAGGATGACTGGAAATAGACATTGTCTAAATCTCACTATCGTGGTGTGAAAACAGTTAAAAACTGGCTGTGACTGAAGATGTAGCTGGACTCATTTTGTGTTGGCCTAGTTGGTTTCTTAATAGGGGATTAGGAGTAATTTATTGCTTAAATCAATGCTGTCTTAACTCACACATCAAGTGAGCAGTAAAAAGGATAGATGCATCATTAGCAAAGGTTGTATCAAGGATTTACAAATATGAAAAAAATTAGAAAAAAAATCATTATTTGCTGTTTATGTTTGCACCTGAAGTCACTGAAATTTTCAAATTGGTCTCATAGATCAGTCACATTCAATGGCAGACACATATATTTTATCACAAGAGGTAATTTCAGGATTTGTCTACAGCTGAATTGCAGTGAGCAAAGATCAGCTTATCATGCACCATCCTGAGGAGCAAGGAGGAAGCAATCCAGGGGAGCTGGCTCAGCCCTTTGCCCTCTGAAGCACATAAAATTGCATGCTGTTGGCTGAGTGGCACGTTTCAAATGAACCATAAAGGAAAGCAGCCCTGTTGACTTGACCTGGAAACTATGGTCCATATTCATATCAACCCATCTGAGAACCCAGATCAAGTTTCCAGTTAGAGAGTTACAATTCTGGCCAAGTTCTTTTCCCTGCTCAGCAAGAAAGTGCTACACAGTCTATCTACACGGAATACAAACACTGCCTCTTGGTGACCATATTCTCCAATTACCCCCCTCTCAAATATTTTGAGGAACAATCAGTGCCTAAACATCATGAAAAATGGAATTTGCACCCAAGAGTTCTTGGTCACCAGCTCCCTTTTGGTCTCAGTTTGGTGGCAGGCCAGCTTGCTACTGCTCACCCATGGAAGAGCCAATGGATTCTGGTCGTGCCGTGCATCTGCTGTGTATTAATTAAGCACCAGGGTTGCCTGTAGGGTGAGTGATTATAACACATTTATTTCCTGCATCAAAGAGAACTCACATTTAATTAGTTTTTCCCAAGTGAAACTGATACCATGAGAGACTGTCAGGGATTTAATTTCAGATTGTGTACCATTGCAAGTCAAGTTTCTTTGAAATATTTAAGGAAAAAATTTTATCAAATAAAATGTCAGGCTACTGCTGGATTTATGTCACTCTCTGCATAAAAGCAGAAATGGGGAGTTAGCTTGTTTTTCTCCTAAGTTTCAACCTCTACTGTCAATGCTCCCTATTTTATAAAATTCTAAAAGAGATTAAGGCAACTTTGCCCACGGACATATAAGATAAAAGCAGTTTGGGGAGGACATCAGCACTAATGAATTCTGGTTTCCTCTGGATTTGCATCCCCCACTTGTATACCTGCACCACCATCATAATAATGTTAGATTTTCATAAACTTCTTTAACAATCCCTCTAATATCTGCTACGAGGTACCATCACTGTCCTCAACTCCTGCTGACTGACTGGGTCATGGGGCAGCTCAGGCTGGAAGGGATCCCAGGAGGCCTCTGGTGCAACTTACTGTTCCAACAGAGATAACTGTGCCACCACACCAGTTTGTTCACAGTTTCTTCCTACTGGGCTTTGGAAACCAACAAGGATGGAGACTGCCCTGACAGACGTCATGTTCATGATGCAGTCTGCTTATCAGTGAAGTTCTAATCTGGGGCTGCCTCCTGCACCCAGCCTTTGATTTTTCCCAGAGCTGGTGAGGATCTCGTACTGGGGAGGGTAGGACCTGCTTTGCTGTCAGATCATCCACAAATCAACCAATAGCAAAAGTCCCTTGAGGGAGGGGGGGTGGTGAGGGAGGAAAGATAAACTGGCAAATGCCACATCCAAACAAGCATCCTATTTCCCAGGCGCCCTATTTCCCAGGCATCCTATTTCCCAGGTGTCCTATTTCCCAGACATCCTATTTCCCAGGCCAAAATTACAGCTGCAAGCACTGAACGTCTCCACAGAAACCCAGATAGAACCATAAAATTAATTTATATTGACAGTTTCTACATTCAGAAGACACATGTAGTTCCCAGTTCTTATTTTAAAAGCAATATTAAGATAAAGTGATGCTCTTCTGCCTTGCAGAAACTGAGTCCAGACAGCATGAACTAAGAGGGTTTGAACATAAAGCACAAAGGAACAGTGTCACTCACCTCAATGGTCTTTATTATTTCTGAAACACTATTATTAGGTTCACTATCTCTCATTGCCAGGTTTATATCTGACATCTCAAACAAGTTGCTTGCCATAGATGAAATTACCTCACTCTCGGTTTTGTCCTAGTGAGAAAAAAATAGCATGTGCTTCATGTGTACTGCTTTTGGCTGAGGTGGAGTTAATTCTCTTCACAGTGGCTGGTGTGGGGCTGTGCTTTGGATTTGTGCTGAATGATAATTTAGAAAATATAGAGATGTTTCTGTTATTGCTGAGCAGGGCTCACACAGAGACAAGGCCTTTTGTGCTTTTCATACTGCCACCCTGGCCAGGGAGTTGGGAGGAGACACAGCTGGGACAGGTGACCCAAACTGACCCAAGGGATATCCCAGACTGTATGGCATCATGCTCAGTATACAAAGTGGGGGGAAGAAGGAGGAAGAGGGGGGACATTTGGAGTGATGACATTTGTCTTCCCAAGTAGCTGTTGCATGTGATGGGACCCTGCTCTCCCGGACAGGCTGAACACCTGCCTGCCCACGGGAAGCAGGGAATGAACTCCTTGTCTTGCTTTGCTTGTGTGCAGGGTTTTTGCTTTCCCCATTAAACTGTCTTTATCTCAACCCATGAGTTTTCCAGCTTTTACCCTTCCAATTCTCTTCCCAGTCCCGCTGGTGGGACAGTGAGTGGCTGCCTGGGCTGAAAACACAACACCATGTAAAGCCATGCTTTGACCTGGCCCTTCCAAGGTCTCTGCTGCTCCTTCATCAATCCTGCCTCTGGAAAATATTAGATAAACTTCATCTGTCAGGCCATGAGTTAAGCTGTGACCCATTCCAGGGTAAAAGTGAAATTGTAAGGAGCTGATCCTTTGCTCTACAAACGAACAAACAAACCCTGAGAGTCTTAGAGGAAAGATCACCAGTACCCAAGTAAATAAGTGCAAGATAAGGAAAAGCATTTTTACAGTTGGTTGAAATTGCAGGGAGCACAAATAAACATGTAAAATGTATCATAAAGCAAAAAGAATATGAAGGCACTGTGCTTGCACCTAGCTGTACATGTGAACAGGCTGTCACACAATAACAAATGTAATTGTAATGACAAATAGGAATGAGATAGCAAGTTGTTCTCAGATGCATCTAATCTAGCTATTTAGATGATAAGCCATATAAATCCTTGCTGTGTCATCTAACCCTCCACTGGGCAACCACTGTGATCAGGGCAATGCTAAATGTCAAGGAATTTATTCATTCATTCCATGAGAGCATGACAACTCACTTGAAAGGCTTCCTGACAGAAGGGACTCAAGGTACGTTCCTTGATTCATGCTCAGAGAATGTGTTCAGTCCAGATATATTCCCAATTTACAGAACTACAGTGTGTTAATCATGTCACGTGCACAAAACAAAGCATGTGTGTATATCCTCTTGAAACCAGGACTACGATGTTGGTATAAAAAGCAACCCAAACCCAGCACACTCAGCTTATGGAACCCCTTTTAGATCTGTGCAAGTTTTAAAATATTTACACAACAGTGTGAAGAGATTTGGTTAACTTTTAGTAATGTTTAGTTTTCCTAAATATTTAGCCTGTAAATCTCTGAAAGCCATTTATTGTCACAGACTTTTTTTCAGAGACTTTCACGTGTAACTGAATGATGAATACATTGAACTAAACCAGACAGGAGATTTTAGGACAAAGTCAAATTAGCTCCATTAGTGCCAAAGGGATTGAATTAAAGAATTTTCTTATAAACCCAGGGCAGTAAGAGCTTTTTAATAATTCCAGAAGCTATTATCTCTTAGAAATGTACGACTTCCATGTTTTGTAATGAATCTGTGAAATGTATGAGTTAAATTCACTACAGAATACATAGTTTTTATTTTACTTCTATCTTTTTCTACTGTCTTTTTTCTCTTGTTAAATGTGCAGCATTATGTAACTTCTAAATTATGGCCTTTTTTTCTGATTGTGATGTCACCTTCTGCTTTTCCTGATAAAATGGGTTCCTGCCTGGTACCCCTGAGGGCTACATATGCTGATGTGTTGTGTGTCTGATCTTACCACCAAATGATATGGTCCTATTGCAGCTCTGACATCATGTAATTAAAAATATTGCCTTCAGTGAATTACATGGGTTTTTCATTAGAAAGTCTTCAGAACTCCCAAATGATTCTGCAACTGATCTCTGGTGCAAGAGACCATTTTTATTTATTCACCAGCCTTTGAGAATGCAGAAGAGTGGCAGAAACGTATGTTATGCTGAAGCCTTCAGGACTCCTAGTGGCCCCAAGAAAATGTTGCAAATGTGAGAGGAAATGATGAAGATATTTTGTTCCACAAAAACACATTATTATTATAATTATTAACCTTTCTATGGCTGTTATTATTTAGAGGATCTTGAGGTTAGTTCTCGATCCCCAGTGGTTAATTAGTTGCACCCCAGCCAATTGGTTTCAGACTGTAGATGAGAAGTAATAAATGCAGAGGGAAGACTATGATGTGAGCAAGCAGAGCAGACAGGGGAGCAGGTAATAATTTCTGCATAGATCTCTATGGCAGAACCAGTTTTGATTGAAATATGACTTACTGTCCCTCCCAGCATCCTTCTGGATAAGCCATTCAACTGTGAGATGAGCAGGTACCTGGCAAAGGGTGAAGAACTGGCTGAAGGGCAGGGCTCAAAGGATTGCAGCAAATGGGGCTTCATCTGGTGACCTGTGACCAGTGCTGTTCCTCGGGGCTCAATTCTAAGGCCAGTTCTGTTCAATATTTGTATTGATGACCTGGGTGCAGGAGTTGAATGCACAGTTAGCAAGTCTGCAGCTGAAACCAAACTGGGAGGAGCTGTTGACTGTCTTGAGGGACAAGAGGTCTTGCAGGGGGATCTGGTTAGACTGGAGCTCTAGGCAATCACCAATGGCATTAAACTGAACAAGAACAAATGCTAGAACACCAATGCCTAAAGGAGAGCATGTGAGCAATGCAAGTCTACCTCTGTCGGGGTCCTGGGGGTGCTCACAGACCTCGGTGTCTGGGACCAGCCTCTTCTGGAACCCTCTCTGTCTCCTGTCAAGGGTCCAGGGGATGAGTTCCACCTCAGCCTGGGGTCGTCAGTCCCTGCCTGAGCCATTCTGGAGATGTGCCCATCTCTGGCCCTGTATCTTGATGGTCCTGGGCCCTGCACTGCAGGGAGCTGCTCTCTGGAATGGAGCCCTCAGACCTGGGTTGTAGCTTGTCATGCAGAACTCTAAGCATAGTGTGGCATAACTCTCCTCCCTTCTCCTTCTCCTTCTCCTTCTCCTTCTCCTTCTCCTTCTCCTTCTCCTTCTCCTTCTCCTTCTCCTCTCTCTTTTCTTTTCTCTTCCTATCAAGTAGGCAAGGTAATAGCAGGTGATGAGAGTGGACTTGAAAGTTGATCAGCAGTGACATCTGATTTCAGGTGTTTTCTAATGAATGTCAGGATGCTTTAGGTATAGCAGGTTGTGTGCATTTGGGTGTGAGCTTGTTTGCTTTTGAGTGTTCCATCAGTGGGGACTTTGCTGTTGGATGTTCTCTTGGTGTAGTGAACGCTGATCAGACCTAGCAGTTTGCAACCCCCATTTATACCTGTGAGTAAAAACCCAACATTCTCCATACCAAACATTTCACTATCAAAAGAAATGAAACATTACAGGTACAGGCAAATAATTTCATATCTAGCCAGCAGGTCTATTTTTATCTCCTCTGAAGCTGGAGTTGCATTTAATAATAAGGCCTGTCACCTTATTATCTGAAGTACCATAAATTTAAAATATTAATTCATGCAGTTTTATTTTTAGCTTAAGATCAAGCTTTGCTTTGTGGTGTTTTTTTTGTTTGTTTTTTTGGGTTGTTTCCTTAATATGTGAGTCAGGTCTTAATATTCACATTAGGTTATCTGAGTTGCTTGCATGATATTAAGAGCTGTAGTTTACAGTGTGTTAGTCACTCTTGGCTGCTTTGTCTTCAGCCAGGCACAGACCCAGAACTCTCTGACACCAGAGGTGTCTCTGAGGGAGGGTCCAGGATCTGTTAGATATGAATTGCTATTCTTCAATGCTTTCTAAATATGAGTTGTGGGAGGCAGGGAGGGAGGGAGGAAAGAGCTAAATGAGACAAGCAGCAGTCTGTGCAAAGCTGAGACTCAGGTGCGAGACCCAGGTATGCTACAAAATTCCTTCAGGAGCTTTTGAACCTGGTTTTAGCTACGCTTACCAGACACCTTGCAATGCTGTGGAAATGTTCCCAAGCTAGTCAGGTGCCAGGAAGAGGGCTGCTGTTCACACAGCACTCCATTTAGGCTACTTAACCCCCTAAGTGGCAAGCAGAGTATCTTGCAGGCTGTCTCTCCTCAGTGCTGCACTGGGTTTGTGAACATCCCCCGAGGGACTCTGTGCCTTTCTCTCTGAATTCCTCCTTCCCCTCATCACAGGTGTCTGAGGAACTGCAGGGAGAGGTGCTATTTCTCACGCTGGGTTTGGATGGCACCTAACAATGGATGTCATAATCTCTAGCCATGAGTGTGATACAAATAAACACAAGGAGTGATCTGCTATTATTTGCTTGTACTGCTCTATCAGCCAGAGATAGCAAGGCAATTTTACACCCTTCAGAGTGAAAGCATAGGTAAGCCTGCGGGTAGAATGATAAGACTGTAGATTGGATTAATCTTCCAAGAAGGATAGCAGGATCTGTATCACCTATCAGACATCTGAAGTGGCCTGGATGAACTGTCCCATTCCAGGAGCAAGACAGATTAAAGGCAGAGAAACAAGAAGGAAAACCGGACAGAATATCACTTAGACAGCAAAACAGTGGCCATCAACAAGGCAAACCCCACTGGCCTTAGTTCTCCTTCCCTGGAGCACCTGGCTGGCTGTAAGTCTCCCCGTTAGCTGTCACAGTGATGCAGGAGCCAATGTCCCTGCCAGGAACCTCTGCAGGCTGGCATTCCTTAACAAGGGAACAAAACAGGCTGTGCTGCCTCCAGCCTGCTGACCGAGTGCTTTCCTCGCTCCCCATCTCCCTCTGTCTTCTTTTAGTGGTCTGCAGACACTTCCATTTTGTTCTGAAGGAGACACCTGAAATGAGACAACACAATGCTGGTTTGGAAACTTTCTTGGCAGCCCAGCCCAGTTATTCTGCACCTTGTTCTGCCCCTCCCTCCTTCATGGTACCCTCTACTGAATCACAAACACAAAGGCAAATAAAGCAGAAAGGGAAGGGATACAGCGCTTGCCTTCTCAGTTTTCCTAGGAGCCAACTCTCCTTCCAGCCACGAATTGCACGGCACTCCACACCTCGTATTCTCAGGCATGCTGGGGTTTTATTTACAGGATTTTGATCTTATTTTCGGCTCTTCCAAATCACAACCAGAATACTGCTGTTATACCACGGACACAAGGTCACAAGGGCATGCTACAGTTATGAAAGATTAATGAGCTGCTTCATTAACCTTTGCACTTTTGACTGCCTGGAAATAACTCATCTCTGTTATTTTCAAGAAGAAAGAAAAAAGAAGTGTTAGTAAAAGGAAGCAAAACACTTTGGTGTTATTAGAACACTTTTGTGGCAGAATTTAGTGCTGCTTTTCTTTGCTTTATCTTCTCTGTCTGCTCATACCTTCCACTGTGTTCTTCTTTTCCTGCTTTCTCCTTTCTCTCCAGGTCTGCTCTCACATCACCCTGAAAAAACAGGTGATCTTCTCAGTGATGGAGGGACAACTCACCAACAACCACCCCAAAATTCAGGCTTTTGTACTCTCATGACTGTAGTTTTAACCTTCTTTCATTTTGCATCAGTTCTCCAACACCTGCCGTGATTTAATGGTGATTTTAGAGGCAAGTTTATTGTGGGTAAAAGAGGAAAGGTAACTTGCTATTCATGTAGCTGCTTTATGACTACTCTAAAGAAGTATTTGAACAACCCTAAAACACATATCTAAAAAAGGATAAATTTACTTTCTAAGACTAAGTATTCTGCACTGCAGGACAGTTTTAGACTATGCTAGAAATTTGTTTCTGTGCTGCAGTGAAGAAAATGAGTAAATGAGAAAAACCAAAATACTTATAACTTTGGTCGAGCAGCTGTTTTAATGAGATCAGATTTCACCTTAAATAACTTGTTGCCCAGTCCTTGATTTGGTAATTTTTGTCATACTCTACTTTGAATCTAAAGATTCAAAGAACTAGAATTCAGTGGATCAAGCACTATACACAAAATTTTCCCACTGTGCTAAATTGCTTTTTGAATGTCTTAAATCTCATAAAAGTCCAGTAAGCCTCAGATTCCTGAATCATTTAGGTGTTCTTAAAACTCTCCTTTAGTTTATTCTCTTCAAGGGTTACAGCCCTACCTTCAAAAGCTAATAATTTACAATTAGATGAGATAGTGAAATAATTGATGTGAGCCTGATTTTGCAGAGGGGAAAGGTCTCCAGAATATTGCTCTGTGCTCAGTAATGACCCAGCTTCTTCCTGGAGAGAGGTGGGATTTGGAGAATGCTGGGGAACCACCCCCACAGGCTCCTTGAATGTGATTTGCCACTGCATGGGCATTGGGTTTAAATTTCACACCTCTAACAAGCTCCTGGCCTAGCCATCCCAGTTCAGTTGATGCTGAATTGTCACATCCCAGAGATTTTCTTTGAATTTTTTACTTTTTTAATTTGCTTTCAGACACGGAGGCTCTTCACTGATTAAAACCAGCTCTTAAGGCTGAGGTACCAGTTCGTGATACCCAGTTAAGCTTGCACCAGTTTCACCAAAGACTGTGGGTGAAATCCCAGCTTCTTAGAAATTACTGCATAAAACACCCCTGAGGGACAAAGAGTCAGGCCAGGATCTCATTCCATAAGAACAAAGGTCAACAGCCCTTAGCAGCCTTTTCATTTGGCAGATGAAGACCTAAATAATTTAATTTTATTTAAAATTTGCACCTAAAATAGATTAGTAATTTAGCTAGTACCCATTAGTAATTTAGCTAGGACCTATTAGTAATTTAGCTAGTACCAAAACCATGCAACGTATATTTGCTGTCTGAAAAAGGATCCTGGAGTCTGGAGAAAGGCTAATGCAGTCAAACCATAGCAAATTATTTAGAAAGGAGCATCAGGCCTTGTGTTGCCTTGCCAAGGCCTGCTTGGAAATGCCCATCAATTGCCCTTAACTGGTGTGCCTAATCTCCCACTTCAATTTTAAGGCCTCTTTTCTTCCCTTTTTTCCTGTAAATACACTTTTTTTGCCCCTCACACAGAAACTGGTGAAGGTCAAACGTCAGTCCCTCTTTTTAGACTGGACAATTTAAAGTCTGTAACGATGAACTCTGTATTGAACGCTTGTCTTAGTTCAAGATGTTTCTAACTTGGGCTTTTCACAAACTGTTATTGATTGCTGCCTCCAAACCAGTAAATCCTTTTGTGTAGTAATTCCATAAATACAGTAGAGTTGGGAAGGCTTTGAATCTTCATTTGATCAAAAAGTTCCAAATCTCTCAGATAAATCCATGACTCTTGGTGTCAGCTTGGCAGGTATTCAATCATCTTTCCTTGGACACCAAATGAAATGCCTTGAGTTTATGTTTAATTTTTTGGTAAGCTTCCATGACATCTGTCGGAAATATATTGTCCTCAGGCGACTGCCAATTAAATACAATTTGCATTTATCATTATGAGAAAGAGGTTATCCACTTAATAAATTTAACTAACTCTTTTTCTCTTCTTTTAATTTATGGTCACAGACAGCTATAATTTCAGGAGAATGGAGGGGGTGAAATAACTACCTGAACCTGCCTAATGTCTTCCTGTAAAGTTCTTTTAAAACTGGGTTAGTAAACTCTAATCCCTTTTTATTTGGAATATTTATAATAAATCCCATTAGCCTCTGCCTTGAAAATATTTGGATTGGATGAAATTAACCTTTTAGAGGCACAAAAGAGGCAGCACTGGCTACTAATTTAGATGTAGGGTGTGAAACTGATTACCAAATGCTCTTCTTGGCTCCTTGTTCTTTAGCTGTTTGCCAAAGTGGGAAAAGTAGCTGCTTCAACAATTTTTGCTGGAGCTACTTCTTAAATTTGATCATAGATGCCTGTCTGTAATCTGCCTTTTTTTATTGGTAACACAACTGCCCCTCTACCTGGAGCATTGCCCTTCCTTTGGTCTGTGAGGGCTTAGCTGGAAACAACATTACAGAGGTGAAAACAGGGTTTGGGGATTTTTTCTGCAGAAATGAACTGCCATCAGATTCAAAATATATCTCTTTTATTGCACATCTTTTATCATTCGCTACAGTAAGTGTTCAAAAACACATCATGCAAAATACCTCCTAAAAGACAAGCACAAATCAAAACCTCCTGGCTCTATTAGGCATTAAAAACATCTATTCGTTAGTGTTACTGGTTTGATGGCATTTTATAACTTTCCCTACTTCTGAGGACTAGACTGTATTCCACAAAAAACACCTTCTTGTTTCTGTCCTGCAGAGACCATCCTGTGCTTGTGCCTCTCTGATCTCTAGGCAGTGTCCCACTCTGACAGATATAATCTGAGGAGAATTCAGAGGAGCTGCTTGTAGTTTGAATTTGACTTTCAAGTTTGCTGCTTCTGTTTCAGACTTGGGCAAAGGAGATTTGTGCCTGAAAGTCTGTCTTTCCATTATTTGTCCGCATCTCTAACCTTTCCTTCCAGCCTTGATCCATTATATATTAGAATATCACAGCTACAGCAATAAAAAAAAAAGAAGACAGTAACCGAAGGCTCATTTGAAAAAATAAAGTTGCCCTTTCAGGGTCATAGATTTGAATTGTTTAGCATTCCATCACTTTATTTTGTTTGACCTAATTCACTCTTGGCCATATGTTTTTCCCTCTGATATTCCTGCAGTCTCCAAAGGCTTTCTCTGATTTTAAGAAAGTGGCTTGTTGGCCAGGTAAAACAAGAAGGCCACAGATACACTTAGCTAAATCAAGACTTTGTTATGGTTTTGCAATTTCTTTCCCACAGGCTTCAATTTAAAATTCTTCTCATTTTATCAAACAGTCCCTAATGCTCTTTAACATCCAGTTAAATTTAGTGCTTTGTATGTTTTGTTTTCAAACAAAAAAGTTTTGTTGATCATTTATGTTAGTTTTGGAGCCCTGCTTTTTCCATGCCTCCTTATTCCCAAATGCAAGGTGAATGTAACCAAGTGAAATTCTTTTATCACAAGCAATAAAGCCAGTGGTTATTAAATAGTAGTCTGTCATTTGCATTGGCTTTGTTGCATCTTTAATGAAAAGCTTGATAAAAGAAGTGCACAGGAGCCCAAAAGAAATGCTGTAGGATAATAGTTCTTCCTTGTAAAGGTTTGCAAATCTCTGAGCTTGATCAATAGAGAAATGGCATCATCTTTGCTATGATGCCATGCTGGCTCTGGCAAACGTTCACAATATTTGAAAACCGGTCAGTTACTGAAACTTCTTTCAGGCTATGCTTGTGTTTATTTAAAAAATAAAAAACAAACAACCATCCTCTTTGTGCATTAACTATCCCTCATGCCAACACAAAAAAGCATAGTTTTTTTTTCCCCTGTAAACTAAGGTAATCTTTGGAAAAGTTTTGTTTTCCAACAGTAGCTCCCCAAGTTACTGGAGTACCGCTGGAGTAATCTGTGTGCTGGAGTGAGCCATTGCTGTGTTCATTAGGAGGATGAAGGACCAACCCAGAGGCTGAGAGAACAGTGTTTGGCTATTAACAATTCACTTTTGTGTCTTAGGGTTTGGACCAATAAATTACACACTCACGCACACAACTATTCATTGATATTCACTTATGAATATACACTCATATATATATACACATGCTTTTATATATGTGTACATATACATACATACAGTGGAATTTAAAATACCAAATCCAAGAAACGTAACAAAGGATGATTTGAGGGAACTGCATTTATAGGAAACACTGTTTTTAAATCAGTAAGTGCCCATGAACAGCATATGCAACCACCAACTCTCTAACACTTTGCTTAGATCCACATCCCCACCATGTTAATCTGATGGAGTGCATGCTCTTAAAAATCAGACAACCTGCCAGAAACTGGCAACAAAAAATTGGCTGAAGTGGGTCAAATTCAGCATTCATTTGGCAGATAACAACACCTGCTGTTCATCTGTCTGCATTTAAAGAGCTGGGCCAGCTTGCAGTTCATCAGCACTGCTTTTGTTCAGGGTCTGCCTTAGGAATGAGTGCCTGTGAAGTTCCAGGTGAGCACCATCTTCCATTCCTCTCTACAAGGGAAAGGAGACACTCAAAATAAACTCACAAGGCATATCAAGTAATTGGGAAACAACACTCCTTCTGAAACATTCTGTTAAAGCAGTTTTAACCAAGCATATATTTGCACAGTGCTCTACATTATGTTCAGCTTACTTAATGTTTATGTGATTTGACTTTTTTCCCCCTGCTTATATCTGGAACCTGGTGCAAATTGGAAACCCATTGAATCTTCTACACTAAAGAAACACACACAGAGCACAAAGAGCAAGAAAATTAGAAGACCCCCTGGGCTGACCTGCAGGCTGGCTAACATGGACTGATGCAGGGATAATACCCTGGGAAACTGGTGTTGAGCTTTATCCCATCAGAAATCACACAGAATGGAATCATAGAATCATTAAGGGTGGAAAAGACCTCTAAGAGTTTTGAGTCCAACCTTTGACCAAGTATCACCATGCCCTCTAAACCATATCACCAACTGCCACATCTACTCATTTTTTGAACACTTCCAGAGATGGTGACTTCACCTTTTCCAATGCTTAACCACTCTCTCAGTGAAGAAATTTCTCCTGATATCCAACCTAAACCCCCCTTGATGCAGCTTGAGGCCATTTCCCTTTGTCCTGTCCCTGGCAGCCTGTGAGAAGAGACTGACTGCCACCTCCCTACAATCTCTTTCAGGGAGTTGTAGAGACTGATGAGGTCTCCCCTGAGCCTCCTCTTCTCCAGGCTGAACAACCCCAGCCATTCCTCTTAGGACTGATGTTCCAGACCTTTTGCCAGCTTTGTTGCCCTGGCAACTCAGTGTCTTTCCTGTAGGGAGGGGACCAGAGATGGACACAGGACTCAAGGTGTGGCCTCACCAGTGATGAGTACAGGGGGACAATCACTGCCCTGGTCCTGCTGGCCACACTATTCCTGACACAGGCCAGGATGCCACTGACCTTCTTGGCCCCCTGGGCACTGCTGGCCCATCTTCAGCTGTTGACCAGCACTCCCAGGTCCTTTTCTGCTGGGCACCTTTCCAGCCACTGTTCCCCCAGCCTGCAGTGCTGTCTGGGGTTGTTGTGACCAAAGTGCAGGACCCAGCACTTCTCCTTGTTGAACCTCATCCCACTGGCCTCATCCCACTGATCCATCCTGTCCAGATCCCTCTGCAGAGCCTTCCTGCCCTCCAGCAGTTTGACACTCCCACCCAGCTTGGTGTGGTCTGTATGTGAGGCCAAGCAGTAAATGCAGAGATAGTAGGAGAAACCTGCTGCAGGCAATGGTTTCTCTGCATAGAAACTGGTATGCATTCCAGTTTGGCTATAAAGACATTGCATGTCAAGGGATTGCTTAAATCAAGGTGTAGATAACTTCCTTCGTTTCACAAAGTGGTGGACCTGTTATGCTGTTATCTAATAATGTTAAATCATCCAAAACAAAGAGTTTCCCTATTGAATTTGAAGCTATCTATTTATTTCTCGTGGAAAATGTCACTGACAACATAAGGATTCCTGCAATGTACTTCTATAAAGTGGCTGGTGCTACGAAACTGTTTTGTCAAAGAGCAAAAAAAATGGCTGTGCTTTAACTTAAGTCTTGTTTGGTGGCTTTTGATCCATCATCACATTAAGACCCTGTGCTTTATGCCACCAATATATTTTCAAAATTCAGTCACTATGCTTTTATCTTTTGGACTTTCCTTTCAAGCTTAGGTGCTGTGAACAGTTCATGAATTGCAATTTCAGTCTAGCAGCCTTTAAAATATGCCCTCCTCAAAAATTGTCTTGTCAAATGTCAGAGACCTAGAGCTAGAAGTAAACAAAGTTGACAGGACCATTTAACTTCTATCTTAAGCATTCCTCCTGTAATAACACAGGGATGGCATAAGGAGATCCAAGAATCCATTATCCATTTCCTCTCCTGACATACTTTAGGTAGTTAATGCAGGACTGGTTTATTGCTAAAAAATCTTTGTGGTATTTAGTCAAATACTTTCATTGTTAATCTTGTGTTTCGTAGGCTGGTTTTCTGTCATCTTCTGCTTTGCCCCTGAAGTTTTTTAAGTGTTTGCCAATTTCAGCTGCACTTTTCTGGATGGGTAGACCCCTTGGAAATACTGAGTCCCTGCAAACTTTGTGGTGAGACAAGACTGGGGAGGAGAAATGAGATAATTGTGTGATTTTTGTATTAACAGTGAGTCCACATAGAAGCTTATCCATGAATCCACAGAAAACAGGATTTAGTGTTTCTGATATTCAGAAATTAAAATTTTTCTTTTCTTGTGTCCACGTTCATGACTGAGAATAAACTGCACCCCCAGTTAATCTTCTCCAGGTACACACATGCTATCAAATTCGCCTGTTGTCTCTACACATGCACACTCACTTCTAGCAGTCTGCACTGAACGCATTTCTCCAGTCTTTTATCACTTCAGTCGCCCTCATTGGATTCCCTCTGATTTATTTCATATTTTGGGTTGAAGCCAGTGCTTTTCCACCAGCACCAACTTGACTTACAAAATAAATCTTGGCATAAGAGATGGGAAGGTAATGGCAGCCCCAGAGTGGTGTGTACAGCTGCAGACCTGGCCTTGCAGAATTGATGTAAAACAGGGTTGTTATTACTCCCTGGGCTCTTCACTGGGTAATACTACTGTTTATGCATTTCAAAACAGCAATCAGCTCTTTCTGCAGCAGTATCTTCACACTTCATGCTTGCCTGGAGTTAATGGGCTCAGGCTGTACTGGGATCCCTTGATTAAGCTCTGGTATGGGGAAACACTTCAGGTGTACTATGTTGGATCTCAGCCCCAGCCTGCAAAGCAGAGCCCCTCTCCTCAGTGAAACACCTTGAGCATATGGCTGGTTTTATTCTAGTGCTTGCTGCACTTTAGCTACCTCCTCTGCAGTCTTCACTGCTCTTCTTAGTGTGTCTTTGGCTATTTAGGCCAAACAGCCCAACCTGGTTTTCCACATTACACATTTAAAGCCCTAACCAAGCACTAAACAAACAGGTTTACTTCTAGTTGAATTTTGTTTTCCCTCAGTTTCTTCAAAATCAGTAGGGTTCCCAAGTGCTTGAGAATTCTGAACATCTCGTCACTTTTGGGGCATATAAAGTTTAAGACTTAAGGGTTGATATTGCCATAAAGTGGAATTTAGGAAAAGTAAGCTCCTCAGACACATGTGCCAGCAGGGGCACTGGGAAAAGAGAATCCCAGTAAAGTTAAAAACCTGCCAAATCCATTGCTGTGTGTTTGCCATATGTTACACCACACTGCTGTAAAGATCCGGGTTCAGGGGTGTTGGACTCAGCTGATTTGTAATGGCCAATGAAGCTGAGCATACAGTGGGCATACATTTAGCCAGTCCCACCTATGGAAATCTTATCTCTCAGGCTATTTCATTGCCTCAGTCGAGGTACACTGAGAAAGGGCTTCCACAGCTCAGCCACTTCTGAACACCAAGCAGAGCCTGACTTCAGCAAAATCTCCATCTTTATTGTGTTCCTGGAGTATCAGAGAAGGAAAAATGTCTTAATTGCTCCTCCAGTTGGACTGATGAGACTTTTCCTCTGTAAATGATAGGTGAGCCCTTACCTCAGGAGCCAAGGATTATGTCTCAAGGAGGATAGCTCCTGCTGTCCTCTTGCAGAGACAGCTCTTTCAAAGACTTCACTTTAAGGTACAAGTCTGTCAGACCGAAGTTCAGCAGCAGAAATATGCTGTCTGGCATAGTTATATGGTGTATTAATTATTGCTATGTCTAATGGAATTACTGTGTGAACTGATTTTATTTTGTCACAACTGTCCATATTTATATATACACAGGCACATATATATATATTAAAGAAATATAACAAGTAGCATGCCCACACAAAAACTGAGTTGTTTATATATGTGCTCCCTGTGGGAAATCTTGCTTTTTTTCCTTGAATGAATATAAGCAACCTTCCACTATCCCCAACGTTTTGCCTGGGAATTCAAGTGGGTGCTTCCCAGGGTCTTCCTTTTCTTTGAAACAAACTTCCAGTCCAAACTGGATTTCTTACGAGGGGCCACTCATATCACCTCTTGCTGACTCACCACGGTACTTCATGGATGGAATATCCCAGGCAGAAGCTCTCACCAGCAGCTGAAAGAGGATGCTAGAGCTACAACTCCCATGTAGATTTTGAAACATCCATGTGCTTTCCATCTTCCTGGCACTGCTCAAAACAATACAGCTTTTTGTAGATGAAATGGACAGAAGAGATACTCAGGAGAGCCATAGACTAAGTTTTCAGTTATAGAATGTGCTTTTTCAGCACAATGTACCTTACAATCCATGGCCACTTTTTAAGCAAGTAATTAAGCATTAGAGTGAAGTATGTAAGAAAAATTATATCCATTTAACAGATGTCTGAATGGAAACAAAGCAAAGGAGTGGTCAGTAATCCCTGGAAGAGCCAGAAGATTGGATTCATTTCCAGCTGCTGTGTCAGCCTCCTTCATAACATACCATATTCTCTTCCAACAGCAGTTTTTGCAATTATTCCTCAGCAGATCAACTTTGAGCTAGAGCATTTGAGCAGATGTTTTGATTCCCCTTCCTCACCTAACAAGCAAATGCTCTTTGTCCCTGGAGACTGTTTATCTGAAATTGCTCTTTTACCTTGGGACAGTGACCTCAGGACCAAACTGGTGGCTCTGTGAAAGAGCCCAAAGCATTTGGCATCGCTGCATTGATGAAACAAGTTGTCTACTCTGGACTGGTGAAGAGGAAGCCTTTGAAAAATTGTTCCTGCTTGTAAGTAGCTGTTCTAGTCTCCAAAAGGCCTTGTTGCTAGGCATTAGCTGTGTCTTATTTTGGCCATGGCTCCGATATTTTATAATGCAGTATGCTGCATTTCAAGAACAATCAACCTAGATTTTTTTTTGCTTTCATATTTCTTTATCCTGTATTTTATAAGCCAAATCCACTATAAGCATAGGAAAAACACTCTCCTTCTGCTGATAAAGCTACTTTATTTTTGGTGTTATAATTTTGCAGTTCAGCTATTTTAACATAACACATTGTTAGAGGCTTATTCACCCTAAAAAAAAAAGAAAAGAAAAAAAAAAAAAGAAAAAGGAAAAGAAATCATCATTAATGGTTAGAGCCTCTAAGTAGAAACTGTTCTTATTTGCATTACTGTAACACTCTCAGGTCTCTTAAGACATCTTGCTCTGGCCTTCATATTATACATAGATATTACAGACAGACAGTATGATGCCATTTACCATTCGTATCCCTGAAGAGCCTTCAACCTTCTTGTTAGATGCCTGACTTGTATGCTCATTACTTTTTTTCCCTCCTCCCATCCATATGCAGTTTCTTCTTTCCATTTAGCTATTTTTACTCACAGGATTCCTCCCTACCATGGCAGTGTTTGAAAACAGCACTTATATTACTCTGGCACTGTGCAAATACCACAGTCTCAAAGTGAAGTCCTTACAGTTTAAGATATAGGCTTGCTTCTGGGGTGGGTTTATTTAAAGAGGGAATTGTGCCTGAATATGAACAGAGCTAGGCCAGTTTTATATTAGTTTCACTATGAAAACAAACTTTCATACCCAATCCTACATCTCTTTTATTTACTTTCCCTTTATAGCCATGTAATTCCATATACTTTGAGAAAATGAATCATGTCTCATGCTAGCACTAACAATAAGAGAAATAAACGCAAACAACACATTACACAGGGAAACACTACAGGACACAGCCATTAGAGGACATGTTGGAATGCAAATTGTATGCTTCAGATGCTGAAAAACATTGTAAGGTGTCTGTGTTTGGTTATTTTTATTCCTCTCAAAGTACCCAAGATGCTCGGTGGGTCTGTTACTCTAAAATGGATTACAAAACGCAATTACTTCAGCAGAGGGAAACACTTGCCTGAAACTACATGGAAGTCAATTTTATGCAGCCGAATTTGGATTTCAGAACAGTCTCCGACACACAGAACATAAACACCCTCCCTCTTGCCGAGGTGGAGGCAGTGAAATGAGGCTCCTCTGCCACACTGGGTAGCAGGAGATGTACTGGAGCAGGGAGCCCAGGAATGGGAAAATGGAGCAGAGCTCTCAGGGGTTCTACTGGGGTTTGGGAACAGCTCCACTGACAACTGGAACACTGGCCAATAACAGCTGCCTTTGGCTTCATCTCCTCACTTCCAGATTTTGACTTTATTTTGCTCTTGTTCCTTTATTATTCTTTCCCCTACTCCAGGTTGGGGGGATTTTTTTTTTGGTTTGTTTTCTTCCTTCTTTTTTTTTTATTTTTTTTTTTTTATTTTATGGTCCCCATCAAGCAGCTGTTGCTGGTGTGGGCGCCTGATCACTGCTGCTTTTCATTTGCCAGAGTCCCTGCAGGACTCTCATGTCATCAACACCTGTTCCTTACTCTTCCGAGTGGTGACTAAAAGGCACATTAACCAGATCCTTCCATGCCATCCACAGAAACTGCCTAGTGCCAAGGCACACAAAACACTAAGCCTTTAATTCTGTTACCTTTCTTTTTGCCTTTCTTTCTTCCTTCTTTTGGTTTGGTTTGTTTGGTTTGGGTTTTTTTTCCCCTGGCTGCTTCCATCACAGAAGGGCAGAATTCCTGGTCCTTTTTCCAGATCACTGTCAGCTGTTATTAGTAGTGTCCTCCCTTGCTAATCCACCACCCACTCACCTTTCAGCAACTCAACAGCACTCTTAGCACCTGCTTTTATCTTGAGTCCGATGCAAAAAAAATTCTCCTCATAAACCAGCCGTAAGTTTAACTTTTGGCTTTTTTTTTTCTTTGATGAGATGAGGAGAAATGGACCTTTCCTCTGACTTTGCCAATAGTTTTCTCTCTGCAAAAATGCATTGCAGTTTGTGAGCTAGACTTAAGTTTTACAGTTCTCACTGCATTAGTCCTCTCCTAAAGTGTCATTTTAGTACAGGTAAGGAAATAATAACTGATGCTATTGTTATAACTGTAGTTGCTTGAATGTTTATTACTCTAGATATAAAATACATTAATTAGACTGGACTCACTCTCCAAGAAGTCAGTTCTGCAGAGCTTCTCTTGGTGGGCAGCAAGGAGGACTGGGTTGCTTATTTTATTTTAAAGCTTTGATAAGATGCTTAAAGAAGCACATGGAAGACAATGCTAAATCCAAATCCCTCTGTTTTTAACAGGCAGAAAATTCAATTAACCATCTTTCCCTAGAGTAGCAATACAGCAGGCTCCAGCAGGTGTGTTACTATTGCAATATCAAAATAAAAAGTCTAGTCAGCCTTCCACTATAAAAATAAGTGAAATGCAGAGCAGATGCTGTAATAACCATTAATTTACATTCACCAACTATATTTGTTGTAAAAGTAGATGAGGACACTGGAAAAATAACTTATTTTTGGCACTTCCATGCAATACCACAAGAAAATGACTGCAATGTGTTTAGCAGAGCAATGAATACATATTGACCAAATTTATCTCTGCTATAACCCTGCAGAAATTTGGAATGAATTCAGTCTTAAATTTCACTTTGTGGAAGAAAGTATAAGATTAAAGGAGAACATCACCAGAAGTTTTCCAGATCTGGTACTGAACTAACTTTAAAAAACTTCACAAGGAAAACAGAATAATACATGGGCTTTACCTAAACTTTACTGTTCAAAATTCACAGCTATAACCTCCTATTAGAAACAGATTTTAATGAGCTGTGTAATAACCTCTATCCAGAGGAACTCTAAAGGAGAGCAGCATTTCTTGGGTGCTGATTTCTGTAAGACTTTTGTGCTGGGGTCTTTGTACTGATTTAACCACACAGCAAGTCCCTGCAGAGACACAGAGAGGTGTGGCCACAGGGACTGCTGAGTGAGAGGGTCAGCAGTGTCTTAGATTGTGGGGTACCTTTCACGTGGGGGTGCTCAGGGGCTGTAGATACAATTTAATGAACTTGCCATAGGTCAATTTATGCTATTTATTTATTTTTAGGCATGAAAGCAAAACGCTCAACCACCTTGCAGATTTACTAGAAGGGTTGAAAGTCCTCACAGTTTTGAACTACTGAAATAACTTGCCCTTAAACCCATAGGACTTGTGTCACCTTTGTCTGTGATGTCATATTTGACAGCCCTTTCTAGTAGTGGCAAAGCGTGAGAACCAGAGAAATCATTTCAAAGTCATTATTGACTTCATTTTTTCCATTAAATACTGATAATAAACCAGAGTTTTGACTTCTCTGCAAAGCTGTCTTTTTGTATTGAGACTACATTCTAAGAGACCATGGTTCTAACACAATCAAGGTATAAGTCCTTTATGTGTCTGATTGTCATTCAGGCAGGTGGGTGCTCTTGGTATTTTGTCTATATTTGCCTGTATTACAAATCAGATTTTTTTAGAAAGCCCTATTATGTGACTGCCTCAGTTTTGAATGGAACCTTGATTAATATCTTTTACTGGCGACTTGCTAAACCTGTGAAACACATCAGTGGGAATTGTTTCAGGCTGCCTATGAAGCCAAACTCTCAGGGTTTCCAGCTAACCAAAAAAAGCCACACACACAAAAAAAAATGCCCTAGTTTCACTTTAGCAGAAAAATTTGCAGAAGAATTTATGCTATCGTCATTGAAAAGTTTAAACTTTTCCCCCCTCCTCTGACTTTTCACTGAAAACAATTGAGCAAATTCACTACAGATTTCCTGGTAGAGTCAGTTCAAGGTGTGCATTTTTCAGAGAGAAAAAAAAAGACACTTAAAACCTTTTTTCCAACTGGAAGTGTTATCATTGTTATGCATTACATCCTTATTTTTTTCATAAAAGAGCCATTGCTTGAGAGTTTCCTGCTGAGCAAATTTGAGCAAGGTGAGATAAGTGGTCAGACAGTGACTTTCAGTGATTCTCCCCCACTGATGCCACAAAGGAGGAGGAGAGGGAAAGAGGGGATCCTCCAAGGAAATGAGGAGAGGTATGATGGTTTGAGATGCTTTGGGAGAGAGAGACACACCTTATAACAGAGAGAGGGCAATAAAGGGACAGCGTGGCGTCCATGGATGTGGGAGTTTTCAGTGCCCATGTGCATCCTAGTCTGGTTCTGGCTTTAACTGTGACACAGGGGGATATTCACACAACGTGATGTGGTGATTTCACACTGCCAGATGCTTTCCCTGGACTCCCTCCGATGTCAGTGGAAAGCAAACACTTCTCTGGAGGGCAATTCGGAGAAGGAGCCTAATTTAGTTGTGCAGAATTGGTCTTCAGAGAATATCTGCTCCTTTCCATTGCCTATAGGGGGCATCTAAATCTGGGTTTAAAGGTAGAGGGTGTCATTACTTTCTCTTTTCCTGCTGCAGTTCTGATTTTAAATGTCCTGAGTAATTGGACCATGTGATGTTTCTTCTGGAGGACTGTCAGCTCACAAGGGAATGCAATTCAGAAGCCAAACCTGAAGGGCCTCAATTCTAAGACTTAATGCATTTAAAAGATACAGGATCTAAAATTTAAATCTCTATTAACCAGCTGGTAACAGATTTATAATGAGGATATGGTCACAGGGACTATAATCAGAGTGCAGGATTGATCTTGACTAGCTCCACGGGGTAGAAAGTGGGGGAAAAAACACATGCCACATTGTGGGCAGGTGTTTTGTATCCAAATTGCTATCTGGAAAGGGAGCTCTTAACTTTATTTGCATTGAGCACAAAGCCACAGAATGGTGTTTTCAAGAAAAATGACAGTTCAACAGAAGTTATGACTGCCCCAGCAGGTGTAAAGTGAGTAGATCTGTGGGATGAAGGAGTTGATATTGAGCATCTTGAGTCCATTGTGCTGGTTTTGCACTGGATTTAATCTGGTCCTGCAGACTGGACCACTGGAGTGGAGTGGGAGCATTTTGTGCTCTCAGACTACCTTCCTGTCCTAAAGGTATGCACGTGATGCACACCGAGACAGCTTTGGGAGGTGGAAGAAATTGAAGTGACACACACACACATCTTTCACAGAATAAGGAAAGGAAGAAAGGTAACAGCTACTTTTAATAAAGGAGCAAACTTGTTGCATTTTGGCTTATACTGCTGGCAAACAAAGGAGTGTTGTTGTTCTGGTAAGGGCTGCAAAGATTCAGTCAGTGGTGAGGTGTTCCATGAATTCTAAACAAAAATCCCAATTCATGTATGCATTAGTTACCTTGAAGGGATGCCAACAGGCAAGCTACACATGGTAGGAGAGAATGCATCCTCCAATTTTGTCATTATTGTTTTTATTATACATTTTTGTCCCTTTTGTCTTTATGTATACAGTTTGATTTTTTTAATGCATCATTTATTTTTCCTCTCTTTGAGTTATTTTTGTCATTCTTATGAGCTTAGGAAGACTTCAGAGAAAAACTGATATTGTCACATCCAAGGGCACGTCTGTGCTTTAAACTTCCCATTAACTTTGTGCATAGCAAAAAATAAATTATTACCGTATGGTCCAGACAGTACAACATATAAAGACACCAACTCCACAAGCTCCACAAGAGCTTGGCCAGGTTTCCAAGTGTGGGTAATTAAGGACCTGCCAACCTTAACTGTGGCACTATTACAACAGCAGCTTTCTCCTACTGACCTACTATTGCTCTGCCCTGGAGATGCAGCTTTGAAGGAATAATCATCAGCAAATTCCACTCAGGCACTCGCCCATCTCCCAGGATTCTCAGAAAGGGTGGGGAGGTGAATGCCTGTGTGTTTTTACTGTGAACAGCAGGCAGGGATTGGTGACCACCAGAGTATCTAAAAGACAAAGAAGCACAACCTGGGCAGCACTTCCAGCAGAAGTGACCTGAAGTCACAGTTCTGAATTCCCTTTGGAGCTGTTGTGCTCAGTATGACGCACTTTAATTAGAATTTGGAAAGAGAAGCATGGATAGGAAAGGGAAGAGCGGTTTACTTGCCTCACCTAAAATTCAGAGTTAGCAGAGAAATGCACATTCTTATTGCACTTGCTAGAGCACACAAATCCCATTTATTAATATTGCAGCAGAGGATGGTACAACTGTAATCATTTGAGATTTCAATAATTTATATCAATACACAATTCATGAATTCTGTGTTTGCACATTTGGAGAATGCTATAGCTGAAGAGGATCTATTGAAAATGTAAGAGATGAGTATTTCTAATAATTTCCGTGTTCTTTTCAGTTCCCTGGAAGAACAAGACAGCTACAAAATGCAAAGATCCAGTTAACTACTGACACTAAAACTGCTGTAAAATACATGAATGAATGCAGGTCACAAAACATGAAAAAAAATTACCCACGAACCTGAGTGTTGAAAACAGTGTGTAAACACTGAATTTTTAGCTCTGGAGTCAGCAGAGAGCATGAAACCCTCTCTGTTCAAATGAAATCAGCAGCTCACTTCTCTGTTTTGGTACCTCAGTACATATGGGTGTGTGTTCATATATCTGTGCCAGGTGCATAAAATACTCAGCTATCAATCTCTTCAATAAATTCAGATCCTAAAGCAATATGTATCAAAATGCCATGTGATACACAGTCCAGTGCCAAACCTTTCAAGGATCCTCAGCAATATTGGGGCAATAGGACTTCACCACTGCCCGTGAAGTGAAGCATTCTGATATGATGTCCAGGAGCCAGGAGAGCCAGGGAAGTGCATCATTAGCACTTGGTAAATCTTTTGGGGATGGCAATGTCAGTTGCAAGAGACTTTTGTTTGGTTGGTTTTACTTCCCTGTTTCAGATTTTGGGATGCTGATGAAAGCCCATTTTTGTGGGCATATAGAGGTGGAGCAAAGCTGCTGTAAATAAAGGAAAATACACAAAATAAAAGATTAAGTCTGCTGCTAGGCTGTCAGGTCATGGAGTCAGTCCTGTCTAGCTAGCACATAACTGTGTAGGAGAGCAGGGCAGAATCTCCTCTGCTGCCAAACCAGTTCTGTTTGAAAAGACAATGTGTCATCTGTCACACTCGATGGCAGGAGAGCTTTCTTTCCTGGACATAAAATGTAAACATTGCCAGAGGTTAGAACTTAGACTTGGCTCTTTGATTTATCTATTTATGTTATTTGTCATGGAAAAAAAAAATGACAAATTGAGGGAAACATCTTCAAAAGAAAACTGATGACCAGATGAGAAACAATAGTGGAAACCCGGTGAGGAATTACAGTTGTTTAGATTTCTTTTGAAGAAAGATCAGGTTACATTTTTCTAGCTGTCAAAATTCCTGATAGTTTAATTTGTAAGTCTTTTTGTGCCAACCTCATTTTCACTGATGACATGAAAACTTCATGACTCAAAAATTAAATTTCATTTTTTATAGGTGGCTTCAAAGAGAATTTTTAAATAAAGCTTCAAAGCTCCTGTTAAACTAAATAATTCCTGCCCCAGCTTTAACTAGTGTTTATAGTGTTTATGGAGACACTGCAACCAGTTTTAACACAATCAGAAAATTCTGTAATCAGTTTATTGCCACAATTATTCTGAAGAATAGTAGAGGTGACAGTCACAAAACCCCACCACCATGCCTAGTTTTGCAGTCCCCACAAACTGTGGTGCAACTATAGATGCAAAATTTTCAGAGTTTCCATACCAATGATTGATTGAGCATGTGCTGCTTCATGAGAAATGGAAATACCCTGCTGAATATGCTTTCAGTTCTCCTTTTAATAGAGGGCAAGAAAGGCCCCAAGGATTATTTATTCTTTGGGTATGAAAAGTGTCATTCAGAAACATGGCATCGTAATGAGAAATTCTAAATTTATGTATATTTTTTCAGCCAAAAAGCTAAACTATTCAGCTCAGCCATCAAGGAAACAGAATCTGAATGATTAAAGGATCTTATTCTCATAGAGAAAAATAATTGACATTTGCAATTTTTTGTTTGATACAGCTCTGCCAAAAAAAGCCTAAAAATCCAGTTTGTATGTGTTGTTGAGAATGCTGTTTTATAATGCAGATGGCATAAATTACAAGGCCATAAACAAAGAGATTCTAGTAATGTCCTTACCCAGATGAGCTGTGCTCTCATGATTAATCATGTCACCGGAAACCTATGTAATCTATAGCTGCCTGTCTTATTTATCTGTTTATTGGGCTATCAAATGTTCCCATTTCATTAAGTGCTTGCTCTCTACTGAGAAGGTACTTAACATTTTGCATCCTGTAGGCTTTGCTCAGGGCTGGTAGCCCCATTCAGCTCCTGCTGTTTTCCAGGCAATGCTGTGTGGCAGCAGCTTTCCAGTGAGGACACATTTCTGATTAGAAGGCCTTCCTTAGGGTGCTAAACTCTTTTTGGTCCATAAGTTATTTGTAGGAGCTCTGTGAATAAGGCTAGACAGTCTCTAAAAATCAGAATGCCCTCTTTCTCCCTGTAAGCACCTTAAGCATGTGCCAACTAAGTGACAGCATGAGGACATCCCTGCGTCAGGAACACTGTCTGTCTTGAAAGAAAGGAGGTTTCTGAGGGCACCTCGACGTGTTTTTCTTCAGGGTACGGTGCTTTCCAGAGGCAAGTTCACAATTCAAGCCCTAGGCTTGCTCTATAGTCAGGGGAGAAAGGGATTTCCAGAGGGCACATCTGAGCCACAGGTAGGCTCACCTGTTCACTGGAAATCCCTCTGTGCTTCTCCCGACTAAGACGAGCCAAGGATGATCAAAGCTCCAGCACAGGAGCAGAGATGTGGAGCACCAGCCAGGCTCTCGTGGGGCTGCAGCAGTCTCTGATCAGACCTGTCATGAAGTGGTGGGCAGTCGAGTTGTTCTGGCAAAGAACAGGAAACGAGAGGAATTCACAGTTGGAAATAGTTTTTAAAAACATTAGTGAACATTCAAAAAAAAAAGTGACTTGAAGGACAGAACAAATTGGGCAAATAAATCCTGTGTTCCCACCCTTCATTCTTCCAGGTCACGAATTATCAGTCTAATTTTTGTGCATTTTCCTGGTAGCTGACATTTTCAGAGGAAAAAATGACCCTTTTTAAAGGGAGGAAAAGGGGAGTAGGGAATGAAGGAGATGCAGTCAAAAACACCACAGGTTCCAAAAGATATGGAAAGTGAGTAGTGGTAGAGGAAGATCTGAAAGAGCAGGGGAGAACTGTGAAATTATCAAACTAATCTGATCAAATTTGATCAAGTTAATTTGTTTTTCAAACATGAATATGCAGAGGATGCATGGTATGTGTGTGCACATAAGAAGGATAAAATCAAGGAAAATAAAATCTATCACCTCCCAAGGCTGTGTCAGTCATGCATAAACCATTTCCAGGAAATTAAAAGCTCCCACTGGTGAGGGATGCCCAGTCTTGCCTGGCACTGTATTATACTGTTTAACCAACATTATTTGTTCTCCTAGTGGCTACTGTAAGTCTTACTTGCAGTAGTTTAAATCCCTTCATGTCCTGTTCATTGTGGAGAAGGAGAAATAGGACGTGCTTCTCCTCTCTTCTACAGCTTGCTACATATTTGAACAATTATGGTGAGAACTCCAAGCATTCTTTTCTCTTGTCTTTACAACCCTCACTTACCCAGATCTATTTCCTGTCCCCAGCTGTCTTCCATCTTTATTAATGAATATGCCCAAAACTGCCCAGAAAACTCCCCTAGAGAGCATCTCTCTCAGTTCCTCAGTGATATAAAAATATGTCCTTGTGTTGACAGGCAGCACGCTCATTTGTATGTTTTCCTATTTGTGACAGGAGACCACTATTGATTCACATCTTTAAAATCTACTCTAATACCCATTTTTCCCCCATGGTTAAGATATAGGTTGCTGTCTTATGGGTGACACTTGACTGTGCCTGGAAAACTGTACCTTGTACTTCTTGGCATGTAATTGGCTTTGTTTTTTCTAATTCTGGCCCCAGCCTTTTTGAGGGCTTGAAGTTACATCCACCTCGAGCTCACCAGAAAATGTAAGAAGCGTGTTCTGTCTTTCATCACTCTTGGTGCCAACAGTGGCAGGGCCCAGGACAAACCCCTGGAATGCCCCTGGACACATGGACATCAGTAACCAGCTACTGTAATTACTTTCTGACAGTCCTTTCCCAAATCCTTGTGCAGCCACCTCTGAGTAGTCCCATCAGGAAGCACTGATGCATTTAGACAACTTTTTCCAGGATGCCCAGTTCAGCTCTTATTTTTGGCTGCACTTCACAGTGAACATTGGTATTTGTACAGCTGCCTTCCATCTTCCTGGCTGGCTGAATAAGATCCTGATTATTTTCCAACAACTTTTGCAATTACCCTTGAAGAAGTAAATCGCTATCTGTTACGTACAGTCCATCTGTCATTATTATAACTGTTCCTCTCCATAATATTTCCATGTGGGCTTTAACTGGCAAGCTCTTGCAGCCTGGCAAGGGTTTCATGAGCTCTCTTGTCTGTGCTGTGAAGAACAAAGACCAAATTTCAAAGGTAGGAAGACAACACTAACGAGTAGAGCTGCTGCTGCTCACCATAAAGGTGTCCCTCACTTGTAACATGCCCTGGGTTTATGGGTTGTTTGGTGTTTAAAAATCTCTATACTGATGCAAGACTTTAGCAAAAACAGGGAAAACTGGCTGTTGTAACATATGTTTTTCTACACAGCCACCTTTATTTAGATGAAAAAGATAGTGTGGAGCTCTCAAAAGGTAACTACATGCCCTTTCCTGCACAAACTCTGTGGACCTTCAGCGTGCCCTGTTGCAGATTGCTGGCCAGAGTGAAAGTTTCTGCCTGTGGTGTTGGCTGGCACTCTGTGCCTGCTCCTGCCTTGGAATAAAATAACTTCTCTCGGAAATAGAGTGCAAAAATGTTATTGAGAACAGTTTAGAAGAAAAATACCAGGAAATGTATTAAAGCAGAAGTCTTTTGATAGCACGTTATAACTAAGATCTGCTAGGCAAGTTGCCCAGATTTAAAATCTCAAGTAGGTTTAAAGGGTAGAGTTCAAGGAAATTATGTTAACATATATGCAGCATTGTATATCAAGACTAAGATCATTAGAGGCCTTATTTCTCCACAGACTAGTCAGAACATAACAAATCCTTACAGAAAGCAACACCTCCAAATTTGAACCTCCAAGGTATTAAATAATCTTCCTTAAATTTTTGGGACGTCCTTTGAGTTTTTGCCCTTTTCTGTGTTTGTTGGGGGGGTGGAGTGTGGGGTAAGCTCTGTTCTTTTGTTGTGGTTTGGTCTTAATTTATGCAAACAGAGGTAAGAAACTGCCCATAATTGTTATGTGGCCTTGGGTGAGACATATGGCTTTAAGTGAGATATATGGATAAAAGAGCTCTGGTGTTATGATTGTTAACATCACCTAAATCCGTCAGAGTGCATTTCCTTTTTCTGAAATGGTAGCATTGTATTAATTTGCTTTTTAGTTTACTGCAGCAATAGCAGTGGTTAAAATAGATTACTTTTTGAAGTATGGGAAGGTCTTCATTTTACAGACCACTTAGGCATTGCTTATTTAGCAACCCATAATTTGCCATTTGCACCTATCTCCATTTACACTCTGCAACAGAATTAACACTCTGCCTTGATGTGTGCTTGAGATTTAGGGGATGACAGTGGTTCAGGACTACAAGGCGCTCCTTCTAAATTAGGGATGAGAACTACAGAAAATGGTAGAGAAAATATATTGCTAAGGCACTATCTCTTTGATAATATATACATGAGGGAGTCTGACTGCTCTGGGGCAGTTGTGCTGCCCCTTTTGTAAAATGCAAGATTATTATTATTCCTCATGATCAGGGTTTTCTGATATAACAACTCTCTTCTACATGCAGTTAAATTAACTTTTACCTATATTTCTTTGCTTTGTTGCTTGGGATTTATTTTTATTTTTATTTTTTGCATCTAATATCAAGTAGCAAAGCAACTCTTCAAATTGCTGAAATTGCTGTTCCAGATGTGGATTTCTTTGAGTGGTAAATATAATAGTGATTCACTGTTTTTTACAAGGTATTCTAATCTTTTGCATCTAGAGCATTCACTGGTGTGAAAGATGATTATTTGTTAAAGATCAGTTGTGCTTAGCAGAAGTTTCAGTGCTCACTGTTCTAGACTTGTGGAACAAGGAAGATGCATTTTGAAGAGAGGTGCCTGGCTGTGGATTTGGTGGAACCTGTTTAGACTCATTTGCATGAGGAGATTTGGCAGTTTTTAACAAATACCAAAATGCCTCATATTTTCTCACTATCCCTATTCTCATGGCAACCAAGAACTTTGACTCACAATGCTGGTCTGAGGGCCTGCCAATTATTTTCAATGAGAAACAAAGGACCAGATCTATTATCTTCTCACTTTTCTCCTTTTCCTGAAAATGTTGCAGATTTACACAGCACTTTCTTAACTTCCTTCCTCTTGAAACACTGGCCTGAATTTCCCTCAAAAATATTCACTCTTCCAGATGTGCCAGTTGCCCCATCTTTTACTGCATCAGAATTTCCCTAGGTTTTGAAACCCAGAAAACCTGGTTTGAAAAGCTCAAAGTCCTTATGAGGGGGAAAAAATGAGAAATTGGCTCATGGAAATATATGCACAATGCTCTTTTTGGAAATATCTGATTACCCTCCTCAGTGAGCAGAAGGGAGTTGTAGTGCTTGCTTACAGGAGAGGTGATGCAATAAATGACAGAGGAGATGATGTAATAAAGTTAAGCATGAAGACCAGACACAAAAAATTAACAAAGACAAAGCAAAGAACTGCCAAGTTCTTTACTTATACCAAAGAAACTGTTATATCAAAAGTTCCTCTACGTAGAACCTTTAACAGATGCTTCTTTTTTTCTTTTCTTTGTTTTTAATGTGAGCATTTTGTCTAAGTCACTTTCCAAATGGTCCATTCATTGGAGCACAGACAATAAGCTAGGCCTCCAGAGGAGTACCCTGGTAGGTGGCTTCAGTGTTGTTGCATTACTCAGATCCTCTTCTGAATCAAACTTTGAATGCCGGCTTAATTAAGAGATGAAATTCTGTTTTGTTGCTCTTGGAAATTTAGGGTTGACTAAACAGCTTGTTTTAAATAATCACTGAGGTTAAAATATGTTTCGTGATCTGCTTACTATAGAAACAAGTTTTAAAATATACTGGGAGGAGGATTAAAGCCTTCCCAATGGTCTTTGGCAGTGGCATTAGCATTTTTGAGTAAGCACTATTAAAATTTCAAATTTAAGCCCACTTTTCATCACTGTGTGGACACCACTTGCTGATGAGAAGTTGCTGTGGAAATGAATAATAAATGGGAACTGGCAAAATTTGTCTTCACTTGAGTGGTGCCATGGTCCAATTTACATAGCTTCAGTAGCAGGAGACAAACGAGCAGTGATTATTGTCTATTCTGTCAGGAGCCACGGGGGTGTGAATGGCTTTGTCGAAAACAGTCACAGCGTTGGCTGTAAGCCAAAAGAGGGAAAGAAAATTCAGAGATTTAGACAGTCCTATAGCTTCTGCCTGTGGAAAAGCTGATGGCATGGAGAGTGGAGGGGGAAATGATGTTTGGAAGACAAGTGGCCAGGGGATCAGACTTCCTGGTGCACATATCTTTAAAATGCAAACAGCGATATTCTGTCTTTTGTACCCACTTTTTCTGTCCTCAGGAGGATCAAACAGTGCTTTCCAGCCTTTTCTCCATATGATTCAAACACCCCTGGTCCTGGACCGACTGAGAGATCTGTCCACTGATCATGTCCTTCTCATCTCGTTTCTAAGACAGTGGTGAAAGCATGCGAGGTTGTGTAAAACCATGAAATGCCTTCATTGATTTAATTTCTTTGTATTCAGTTGCCTTTCTCTCTTTCTAACCTGCCTGTTCACTTTATCTGAAGTGGTTTTGAAATTCCCACTGGATAGGCAAAGAAATGTCTCCTGCCCTTGCAGCTCCAATAGAATTCCTCCTAGATGGAACTGTTAGTACCTGCTCTCCATTCGCCCTGAGTTTTCCTGTCACCATCAGGAAAACTGCACCTGTCTGCTCCGAGGTTGGAAGGGAGCACACTGAAAATCTGAGCTCTTTGTGATGGGCTGCAGTTCCACTGTATTGGCAGCTGAGGTGGACTCATCTGGAGGTTTGATTTCTTTTTAACTACCGAAAGAGCTTAGTGAAACAAACACCACATTTATTATCTAGGAATCCAGTACAAGAGTCGCCAACATCCTACCCTGCTAGAGTTCTTTCCTTACTGGATTTTACACACTGCAGCCCTCTGAGATCCCTTCCATCATCAGAGGAAGGGGATTTTCAGTCATACTGAGGATCTTAATTTGTGTAACCATGCTAGGAAAGGCTCTGGGCAACTTTTATCCAGCCTGAGGTGCTACACATTAAACAGGCTTGTGAATCCTGGAACTAATGAAGCCAGATTTCCTCCTTCATTAAACTTACACTTTACTTCTCATTACTGTTGTTCATTTTTCAAGTCAGTTTGTTGCATGTGTTATGTCTGTCCCTCTACAGGAGTTGCAGATGAAGTTACTGAAGGGTGCGCCTGCAACAGAAAAGTAATAAAGCATATTATGAGCTACTGCCTTTGTTTTTGAAATCAAAGTCAGTTGTAACAAGAGACAGACTTCCTGAGCATCCCACACGCTGCACTGCAGAGATAATGTGAATGACAGCCATTGTGAAATCACCTTGGGGAAAAGCTCTAAACAGCCATTCTTTAACAGTCGTCTTATCTTCATACTGGCTGATTCATAAATTAATCAATTATATATGGCATAAATTGTAACCCAGTAAAAATTATTCCAGCCACTTTACGATGGGGAATACGATTTTTTTGCAATCGGTAATAAAAGGCTCCAGCTTTACTCGGACCCGACAGAACAGCGTGTCAGGACTTCACTGGGTTTTCCCCGGCCTAAGGTGTTTGTAGCTGGCTTAGAGCTTGCAGCAGCCACCTGAGTGGTGCCTGAGCTGACGGGTTTGTGCTGAGTGAGCCTCACTGAGAAGGACTGACGGATCCTGCTTTCCCCCTGTACACGAGAGCAGCCCTTTGGTTAACTGAGGCTGCTTTCAAATCTGGGCTGAGATCTGATGAAGAGGAATGAGATTGGGATTAGAAAATGAACACAATTAGTCCCAAGCAGACCCAAGACTGGAGAGGAAGAAAATCCCACCATTAATGTCCTTCTGGCAAGGACTTCAGAATGCTGATGCTGTGAGTCCCCCCCATCACCATGAGATGAAGGAGACAGTCAACCTTGGGACCCAGAGGTAAACCTAAGCAGTGAACAGGGCTGGTGTTAGGGCACGTTGTATTAAAAATGTAACTAATGTAACTGCATCATCAATTAAGTTTTTCTGCATTAATGAGATCATTGTGGACTATTGGGCTGCTAAAGCAGTAACTGGAGTAAAAATGAATTCTTAGCTCAATAGACACAGTGTTAACTTTTGCTCATAAGAAGATTTTGATGGTAAAAAAAATAATCCACAGTAAATCTGGTGTACCATATTTTGCTGAATTAACATAGTTGGGTTTACACTTTTTTCTGCTTCTAACAAGCTGATGCACAACAAAGCTTGGTGCCCTGCTCTTCAATTAATGGAAGTCAGACATTACCCATGGGAAGGACAAATTGGTCTTTCCCTATTCTTTAATATTTCCAAAGCTTTCACTTACTGGGCCTCTGTCTTTCAAACCCAAACTCCACTCTCCCTTACCTGAATGCTAAAATACTCATGTATTGGCAACTTGTGTGAGACTGATTGTAAATACTTAATAAATCTGTTTTCCCGTACTGTAAAGCTTAGGAGGTGAGTAGTTCCAGGAGGATTCTCCACTGTCTTTAACATGTGAGTCTAGATTTTCCTTCCTCCATCACAGTTTTTAGCATGAAACTGGAAGAAACCTGTTACTCTGTCAACATGCAAACTGAGCTGTAAATTCAGAAATTACTAGGGATGACCAAATTCTCTTTTTCTCACCTTTTCCTGTGTTTTCATGTGTACAGATCCTCATTATTCACTTTCTGAAATTTTGAAAAACCTCCTTTCCTTCATGAAACAGACTAAGACATCATTTTAGCCTATAAAGGAATAGCACTGAATCTGTTTCTTGGTCTTGTATTCTATGAATAGGGATTCTGAGTAACCACAGAGACTTTCTAAAGTGTTTTCATTTCGTCCTCTTCATTTGATTTGCCATAGAGGCAACACATTATGCTCTGATGGCAAGCCTGCATTCCAGTATACAGGATGCTTTTAAATTACCATAGACATTAAAAAATTTAAGGTCTTATTATGATCTATTTTCCACCTTTTGGTTATTTAGTGTACTAGTTGTATTTGCTTCTTCCTCACATCTGCCATGCCACAGTCAAAGTAAATGTTTTGTACTATAGTATGTGTGGTGACATATATTCCATAGCAATAATGAAGTAAATAACCCAATAGTAGGCCTTTACTTTCTAGTTTCTACAGAGCTGAGGGTGTTGGGGGTTTTTTTGTTTTGTTTTGTTCTTAATTTCAGAGCACGACTCTAATTAAAATTGGCCTACCAGGCTTCTCCCTTTCCTTATAAAATATTCCTGTGTAACCAATTCCTCTATTTGGGGCATGCAAATCTACTACACTTTGAAATCAGTTTCTCTAATGATGCATCTGGCAAAAACAAAAACATAATTCACAGCCTGCAACAATTTGTGAATGTTTTAACAGCCCCTCAACTTTAAAGAAGTTTTAAGGTCACTGCTCTATCTGCCCTAGAATAAAAAACGTGGGATAAAAGCTTGAGTGTAACTACATGAGGGAAATGGGATGCAAGGGGACAAAAAGGAAAGAACTGCACCTTTTATAATTGTGGCCTGCATTAAAATTATATTGAACTGAGCCAGGAGTCATATCCCAGATTAAATATCTTCAGGAAATAATTTCATTGAGAGTCAGCAATTTCTTCCTCCCCGCAAAGAACTTTAGCTTTTCTTGGGATACACCATTTGCAGTGTAGAGCCTCAAGTGTAACACAGATTTCTTTGGCTTAGCATCTTAAGTAGGTGATATTTGCAAGAGTATTCCCTTCTCCACTTCTTGCCAAAGCAGGAAATAATATTAATCAGCTTTGCTAAAGTTACTCTGCTCCATTATTTCAGGTAGGAGGGCCCATGGGAAGGCAAGGGTAGAGAACTTCACAGAAGGGAAGGAAAACTTAGGGAGGAGCAAGGAGGAAAAGAAAGGCATAAGGAAACAAATTATGAATAGAGAGAAAACAAGAATAAAGGAAATATACAAAGTATAGAGATCCTAATCCATAGTGATGCTCAGCTAAAATATTATTTTTAAGCCTTTTAAAGCTTAAATACTTCGAAGCACTGAGCTAAAGGAATTGCCTAAATACAATCCTGCACCAGTTAAATAAACACTGTCAGGGAGCATGACACAATGATAATTAAACCAGTACAATCTGGTGTTTCAAAATATACTGATTTAAGACCTTGGTTCTGTTTTCTGTTTGTGAATTTATCCCAGTCTACATAACAAATTTCAGGTAAAATTAATAAGCCAGTAAAAGTCAGGCAAAAGTACATGTCAAAGCACAAGGAGTGCTTTGGGTGGGATAAACCTCAGTTTACAAACACCTGCCAACATCAATCTACAACTAAATTCCCCAGAATTACACTGTCTTTAGGTGCTTATGCAGTCGCAAGCTGTCATAACTTGTTATTAGGCTTGGTTTTCCCTTCTGCCTTCTGTTCCTTGCCACTTCTGCTTCATGGAGGAGCTCCATGCTGGTTACTTTACCCACCTCCTTTCCCCAGCTGCACTGTCAACCCTCTCTCTGTCCTTTAGGTTCATAGGCAGAACCTTGGTGTGTGAATAATGGTGGTGCTTTAGTGATCTTTGGCCATTCTACCTCCATGACTGGGCTGATGCATATTTAATCTCAATTTGAAACACCTTCCTTGTTAGTATTTGGATATCATGGTGAGAAACCTCTTAGCAATGTCCCTGATTAGACTCAGAATATTCCTGCAGCAGAAGCAAGGCCATGGCTTGGCACTGTCAGGGGAGGGAGCAACTTCAGCAGTGGCCGAGGGAATTAAAACATCTGAAATGGCAGGGAGGGTGGAACTAGATGATTTTGGGGGTCCCTTCCAAGCCAAACCATTCTATGACATGTGATGATGTTGTGGCATACTCAGCAGAACTTCTTAAAGGGGGCAAGGCAAAGCAGAGGTGCTGCAGGAGCAGAAATGCACTGTGTGTTCCAGCACAAGCATGAGCAGCCCAGATGGATCTGGCAGTCTGTCTTAAAATCCCTGGATGAATTTTCTAAGGTGACAAAGTGCCCAAGGATGAATGCAATCGAGTACAGCAAAATCTCCTCGGGTTCTAATCTGCATTTTAGGCACTTGGAAAATCTGACCTTAAGGATTAAGTAAATGGCTGTTTTCTCATGAAGTAGGTATAAAACCCCCAGACAACTGATTGGTGAGTTTGTTCAGTTCTGAATGTATTTCTTGGAAATTTGTACATACTATACTGGTTTTTATGCATGGACTAGCTTAAGGCACAAAAACACTCTTTTTTTTAACATTTTAGACATTTCTAGTTGAGCGTTGTGTGCATAATGCCTTTGCACTTTCTGAGGCTGTATATGTTCTTTATTAATATGTTTAAGGTAGATCCAGGATCACAAATAAAACCAGAGTTGGTATTTTACATTTCATGTGCCTAGCACTTTAAAATTAAGCTTATTAAAGATAATAGAATGATCCACGGGCAGGCCTTCAGCTGCAGACCGAGAGGTGACAGGCTATTTGGTGAACAATTTACTGAGTGTCTCACTCCCCCCTCCTCCTTCACCATGGGCATTGTAAGTTCATTCTATTAACCTTAATAGGTTTGCTTTCAAAGTGTTTTACCCCGAAGATTTAAATGTGAACTCTGTCATACGTCAGCCTGCAGCTAACTTAAGCAACTAAACTACAAGAAGATGCAACACATTTATCTCTGTGCATATTTGTATGTATGCCCACAAGTAGCAGCAACTAATGCATGTGAATAAATGATGTGCTCTGCCTCGCATGATGCTCTTGTGCTACAGGTCTTTCATTGCCCCACGAGGTGTCTTGGGAATTTTTCATTCTCTCAATTAAAGAGGCATTAATGGCAAGCATCTCCAGCTAGGGAGGGTCTTTGCGTGCACTACTTGAAAAAGGTTGTGCGAGTGAGAGCAGCTTGGCTTTTTTTCCCCTCACATAACAACTCCAGAAGGGGTATCTGAGGGCTGCCCTCTGTCCCAGCAGGACGTTCTTTTCCCTCCACCTGGGACTCAAAGACAGAATTAGCAAGAAAGTCATAGCAGATTTAGCCTTTGAGTTAAGGGCAGGCTCCGGCAGCTTTGCTCAGAACAGCAGCCATTATCTTTCCTCTATTGCTACCTTTTAAATAGCTCACCAGACAGTAGTGCCACTATTATGGAATCTAACAAAGACACCGAACCAGCTGGGTGCCTCCCGTCATTTCCATTCCAGAGATCCCTCTAAGTGGCTCCCCCCCACAATGACACTGTCCCCGACAGATTTAGGTCCCTGCAGGACTCCACGTTTCTTCCCTTCCTTTGAGGAGTTAGAACAGGAGTGTGGAGAGGCCAACACAGCTGTAAATTATCAGTTATCACGGCCCCACTTGTCATCACCATGGAGAACACCACCCTGTCCTTGGCCGAGCAGCCCAGGTGGGCACAGGTGACACAGGTGAGCAGGGGCTGGCCCTGTGCTTACCCTGAGCCACCGTTCACCTCCTGATTCTCCACACTGAGAAGACAATGAGAGTTCCTGCACCTGTCAGTCAAGGTAAGACAATTCTTCCAGCAAATCACTGGATTGTTCCTACTTCTCAACCCTTCCTGTGCTGCCAGGTCACAGCAGAGAAGGCCTTTCAGGAGTCCCAGCCAGGTTAGTCAAACAGCTTGCCTGTATCTCAGGTCTCCTGCCTTCAGGAAATCAAGAATATAGTGATAGGTATTAGCCTGTGCTATCTCTGTTTACTGTTACCCACAGTGTCTTGAGAGCAGCTGATTTGATGCAAATGCCTTATTTGTAAAAGTTATCACTTGAATACACAATCTTCTTTCCAAAGTTTATCTTTCATCCATCTTCCTGACAGAATATTGTTGATGATCACAATAAATCTTCTTCTCAATTTGTATAGAATTGATTCATAAACAAATGCCATCTGTCTATTCATTAGTAATACAGATTCATTTGTATTTGGCTGTGGATCTCAGGTTGATTTAAAAGTATGGGTATACCTCACTGATGCCATTATACAGACAAGGCAACAAAGGCATAGAATGCTATAAACCAGATCTCTCAAAGGTAACTTAATTCCTCAGACATCATATACACTTGAGGCTATGGATCCATGGGGTTTGATTCTGCCTTTAATTCCTCAAACATCATATACACTTGAGGCTATGGATCCATGGGGTTTGATTCTGCCTTTAATTCGTCAGACATCACATACACTTGAGGCTATGGATCCATGGGGTTTGATTCTGCCTTTAATTCGTCAGACATCACATACACTTGAGGCTATGGATCCATGGGGTTTGATTCTGCCCATGCACACCAGTAACAGAGTGTGGATTAAAACTCAGGTCTTCCAAATGCAGTGTCCTGCCTGGTGAGCCAGTGGATTATTATTATTATTCCACTATTTTCTTCTACTTTACTGTGTGACCTAATATGACGCATAAGTTTTACCTCCAGCCTGCTCCACACCACTACAGAAACTGACTGCACTTAACATAATTTTTTTACAGTTTCCTAATCTCTTCAGGACTTCAAACAAATGTGTAGTTGGTTCTACTAACTGTTACAGGACCTGGACTTGAACAGGGGGTGTGCTAGATTCTGTCTGCCTGTGTTTGCAAGTCGTCTCTTTTTTTTTTTGCCCCCTCAATGACTGTACCTTTCAAATTGGTGTTTTGAGTTCTGAGGAGGTTGTGGAGACTTAAATTGTTGGCACAGGAGAATTGCAAGGATATAATGTCTGTAATAAAGCATCCCATTTATCTACTGATGCCTGCGTATTTTGAATTATAAAGCACTTGGGGATGTACAGACAATCAGACAGCTGAGCTAGCTAAACAGTCTCAACCTTATTATTCTGCATAAATACTGGGATAGATACCAGAATGAACCATCCCAGCCTGCTAGTTTTAACTCTGGATTCACTTTAGTATAAAGTTAAGCCATGGAGAGAAGAAGAAAATATTTTTGACATTTACACATTGCATGAATCCTCACTGCCAGCCTTGTACAGACTGTTCTGTTTTAGCAATAAAATTGGAGTAGCTGGAGGAACAAATGCCCCCTGCTTTACAAGCAGCTTGTTGCAGACATCACCAAGAGGGACCTCTGAAACTACTTGGGTAGTTTTGATTCTACACCCTTTCCAATCAAAAGGCTTCAGATACATGTTGCCAATTACTGAAATCTGCCATAGTTTTTGGACAGAACCCAAAGTACTTTCACTGAAGCACAGAGAGATGATTCCTGTTTTGGTGAAGGGAAGGGGCCAAAAAATAAAGCAGTAAATAAAGAAGTCTGGCATTATGCTGTGAATGTTGGAGACAGGTCCTATCTTTTTGTAGAACAAAATCCTTAAATACTTCTAACCCTTTCAGTCTAAACTAGATTGGTCCATTTGAAATAAGGGAAAAAATTCTGAAAGCAACTAATGCTAGTAAGTTAGCCTGAGCAGTGTATCTGTTTTGAGATATGCAGAGACTGATCATCCTAGGGAAGAACAGCAAACACTGCTGCCTTTAGCCCTGTTGTATAAATCCTCTTGCAATTCATACCGACTTCCCTCTTCTTTCCTTGCTGAGTCCCGGGAGATGTTATGAGTAAATAAAAGCTGCTGCCCTCCTGATCACCCTGCAACTTTTCCCATCTGATCAGTTTTAATGGTGCTGAAGTGCAGTCCTGGTCGTGTCATAACCATGCTCCACAGAAGTTACCCAACTGACTGCTTCTCTCAATAGTTTTCCTAAAGCAGAGGAAGCTATATGGAGTCTGTAAGGAAGAATTTTTTACATATATAAATGTATGCAATAATATAAATTGCAGTTTCTCTCTCTGCAGACCAGTCATCAAGTCTTCACAAAATTTAAGGGATAATATCTCAGGTGAGAGGCATGACTGGCTGGTTAGTTACCAGAGATTTAAGAAGGCTGAACACTCCCTCAGCCCTTCCTGTAAGTCGTTTTGAAACTCCCTCTGTCAGACAGCCCCATCTGTCACTCAGGAACTACATCTGCGTGCCTGTTTATTTGCTCACTTAGGGTTGAGGTCACCTGCCCTCCTTTTAACTAACCAGAAGAGACAGTAGTAATCAAAGCACAACATCAGTGCTCCAAGGATGTCTTTCTTGAATAGCCCCTCTGTATGTTGTTCTGCAAATCTTGCAAAGTAATGCAGACATATACAACCAGAGGAAAAAAAAAGGGAAAAAGTTTGGTCTGAGAGCCAACTAAAGGGAAAAGGTATTGCTGAATCTCATACACTGCCTGGAAAAGCAGGTGTAATATTTACTGAGGAATTTCCCATGTGTGACAAGAAAAAACATCACTAGGTCATTAAATGGTAGCCCTTCACAGGAAAATTCAATGCATGTCCTAGCACAGATGTAAAGTGCAAAAAGTAAGTGAAAGTGTTTATATTTCAAAAAAGTAAATCAGCCTGCTGACTACTCATTGTCCCTAAGGGACTATCCATAAGAGAACACGCCACTTCGTGCCGAGTTATTCATTTTGCTCTCTGAAACTTCCTCACTAGATACCTTTGTTAGGCTTTGATAAAAAGTGTTAAATAGTTGTCAGGTCCTGCCTTACAGATCAGTGCATTTGAGCATCGACTGAACCTATTCCTGTGGAGCTGACTCTTAAAAAGAACTCTGTACTATGGTTTGTACCTGAAGGAAAGACCAGTAAAAGAAAACCAGGGTTCAGGGAGGGAAAGTGTGTCTGACTTGTTTGCCCCTTGCCTGGGTGTGGAGTGGGCTGGCAGTTTGTCTTGCCTTGCAGACCCTTGCACATCGTGAAAGGATTTTAGTACCAGGCTGTTCTCTCACGACTGATTTCTCTTTGCAATGCTATTGTTGTGATGAATCATGCATTACTATGATTAACAGAGAGAGGTACAATTACTTTTTTTTTAAGCAGTGGCTGGTAAAGGATTGCCTGGAAGCCCAGTTGTGACAGAAGTGGAAAAAGCATCCTGTGGGATATGAAGAGAATAGAAAGATGGAAATTAATGCATTTACAGTAAAAAACCCAACAAAACGTTGAAGAGAACAGCAGAAGACCTGCAAGTGAACACCACCAGGAACAGGGTCCTGACTGAGATGGACCCTCCCTCTGAGCAAGTATGGCTATTCTCATGCATAATTAGCTGTTTATCAGCAACTATTTGTAACAGATGGTACTCCTCAAGCACAAATTAAAAAAATAATTACAGAGACACTGACAGATACTGAAGAAGAAAAATAAGCCGTCCTGGAGAAAGTTTAATAATACTACCAGGCAGTAGGAAAGTGCTTGTCAAAATTGAAAGGAAGGGGGTGGGGAACCAGAGTGGAAGAAGAGATAATTAAGAGGAGAGCACACGCCAATTGCATGGTGGTTCCCACATGGTCTCCCTTCTTGGGGGGCAGCAAGCTGCTTCTCCCTGATTTTGGTTGTTCTTAACCCAGTTGAAGGAGATGATGAGATGATACAAAAGCCCTGACAACCTTTGAAATTCAAGGTCTCAGTGGAGAGGGGAGAAAACTTTAAATGACACAGAAGTGAAACAAAGTGTTTTCTGAATTTATGGTGTGAACAACAGTAATCATTTGATGTCCATAATATCTTTGTTCACCAATAATCTCATTTCTCTCATTGTCAAGGCACGAACGCTTCCAGTGCTTCTGAATTTCTATCAGCCTCTGTGGCCTAAAACTGTAGAGTGTAATCTCTTATAGGTGGCAGGGCAGCTTACCTGGAAGGTCCAGAGCAAAGGTTTAGTGCTTGAAGCATTCAAACCAAAGGCACAACTCCAGCCATTGGGATAATCACAGAATGCTCTGGGTCAGAAGGGACCTTAAAAATTGTCTAGATCATTACAACACCCCTGCCATGGGCAGGGCCACCTTCCACTTGCTCAGAGCTCCATCCTTGCATCCAACCTGGCCTTGCAAAGTTCCACAGATGGGGTATCTGCAACTTCTCTGTGCAACCTGTTTCAGTGCTTTGCCACCTTCATAGTAGGGAATTTCTTCCTAGTATTCAATCTAAACCTGCCCTCTTTCATTCCCCTTTGCCCTAAAAATGTGTCCCAGCCTGGCCCAACACTGAGATCATTTAAATCACGTTGACCTGAGTGTGACTCTCAGACTCACAGCGCAGACTGAGTAACAGGCTGACCTGTCGGTCCCACTCGCCTCCTGTTTGACTGGAAACCCTCACTGACAGAGAATCACAGAAGCATTAGGTTGGGAAACACCCCCGAGATCATCGGTCCCAAGCCGGGAGGGAGGGATGGAGAGAGCAGGGAGGGAAGGATGGAGGGGCCGGGAGGGAGGGATGGAGAGGACCGGGAGAGAGGGAGGGATGGAGAGGGACCGGGAGAGAGGGAGAGAGGGAGGGATGGAGGGGGACCGGGACGGAGGGAGGGAGGGATGGAGCGGCGCTGCTCTGCTGCCCTCTGCTGCGGGGCCCCGCTCCGCTCCCTGCGCGCTGCCGGGAGGGCGGCGGGGCAGGACCCGCAGCTCCGAGCGCCGCCGGCAACGCGGGGAGATGCCCGACCTGTCCCCGGTGAAGCGGAGAAGGGAACCTGCACACTGGACAGACATCTTGGGGGTCACAACCTGACCCCTGATCCTCCAGAGCAAACCTAAATTTCGCGGGTGGTGTCCATTGTATGCGTGGGGGTGATTAACATCCCGGTTAAGGGCGCGTAAACTGGCAGAAACCACGTAAGGAACAAGTTTTGGGAGGAGCCCTAAATAATCCTGTGGTACCCGCATGGCCTGGGGTGGTGCGGGGACAGCGAGGGCACTGCCATCCCGCATCCCGAGCAATCCCGCATCCCGGGCACTGCCATCCCGCATCCCGGGCAATCCCGCACCCCGGGCTCTGCCATCCCGCATCCCAGACACTGCCATCCCGCACCCCGGGCAATCCCGCACCCCGGGCTCTGCCATCCCGCACCCCGGGCAATCCCGCATCCCGGGCACTCCCATCCCGCACCCCGGGCAATCCCGCACCCCGGGCACTGCCATCCCGCATCCCAGGCAATCCCGCATCCCGGGCACTCCCATCCCGCACCCCGGGCAATCCCGCACCCCGGGCACTGCCATCCCGCATCCCAGACACTGCCATCCCGCACCGCGGGCCCTGCAGGCCATGGCACGGCTGCAGCACACGAGGGGCAGAGGGCTCAGGGCACGGTTCGTGTGTTTCCCTCGCCTCGCAGGGGCCCGCAGCTCTTTCAGGGCGGTTATTCCGCTGGGCACGGGCACCACCGGGATGCGTCGCGACCTCACGGCCTGCCCGGGCACCGAGGCCGGCACTGCCCGCGGGGGGAACCTGGGGCCTCCGTCTCCGTCACCCCCTCCCCGTCTGTCCGTCTGTATCACTCTCTCTCCCGGTACCTCCGCCTCCCTCCCCGTCTCTCCCCATTCTGACCACGCGCATGCGCGACCGCGCCGGGACGTCCCCTTAGCCCCGCCCCCTCACCCAAGGCTCTCCATAGGCTGACACAGCTGTCAATCAGTGGGGAAGGGGCGGGGCTTGGTTCGTGCGCCTCTCCCCACCCCCAATCCACCGCCGAGCAACGGATGGCGGCGGCGATCGATTCTCTCGGCGTGCCTTCCCTGGTCACGCACCGTCCCCATCCCATTCCCAGTCCTATTCCCAATCCCAGTCCCGGTCCCCGTCCCGGTGCCGCTCCCGGCGGGATGTAGGAGGGCTCTCCCGGCCCGCCTACCGCCCGCGGCCGGCAGGGAGGGGCGGGCAGAGCGGGCGAGCGCCGGCCCGCGCGGCGGGTCATGGAGCGCGCGTTCTCTCCGCTGGAGTGCCTGCTGCCCGCCGGTACCGTACCCGCGGGTCCGAGAGGGTGTCCCGGGCCTGAGAGGGGACCTCTGCCTGCTGTAGGGAACCCCCTGCCCCGGTTAGAGGGCACCTCCTGCCCCGCCGAGGGCCGTGGCGGCCCCGGCTGCGGGCGGTGTTAGCGGGGATTGCCCGGCCCGGGGGTGCGGGGTGATGTGCTGCAGCGGGGCCACCCTGCCTCCATCCCTGCATCCCGGCTGTGCCTCCATCCCTCCATCCCGGCTGTGCCTCCTGCCTCTCTCTGCCTCCCATCCCGGCTGTGCCTCTTGCCCCCGGTTGTGCCTCCATCCCGGCTGTGCCTCCATCCCAGCTGTGCCTCCATCCCTCCCGCCCCGGCTGTGCCTCCTGCCTCTCTCTGCCTCCCATCCCGGCTGTGCCTCCTGCTGGGTGTGACAGCCCCGCGCTGTCCCTCCCTGCCTTGCCCCCTGTGTCCTCCCGCTCCCTGTCCCTTCTCCCTGTCCCTGTTCTCTCCCCTCTCCCCGCCCCTGTTCTCTCCCCGTCCCTATTCTCTCCTCGTCCCTGCTCCCTGTCCGTATACTCTGTCCCCGCTCCCTCTCCCCCTGCCCCCTCCCTGTGCTCTGTCCTCACTCCCTGTCCCCTCTTCCTGCCTCTCTCCCCACTCCCTCTCCCCGTCCCCACTCACTGTCCGTCTCCCTATGCTCTGTCCCCACTCACTGTCCATCCCAGTCCCTATACTCCCAGTCCCCTCTCCCTGTCCCTATGCTCCCTGTCCCCTCTCCCTGTCCCTATGCTCCCTGTCCCCTCTCCCTGGCCCTATGCTCCCAGTCCCCTCTTCCTGTCCCCTCTCCCAGTCCCCCCTCCCTGTCCCTGCTCCCTGTCCCCACTCCCCTGGCCCTTTCAGCCCCGCACAGCAGCACTTTGGGGTTTCTCTTTGGGTTTCCCAGGCTCTCTTCCCGTATTGTTTTTGAGACCTGAGCGGTGATCCTTATTAGCATAGATCATTAACCTCATTACCTGTGTAAAGGATGGAGCACATGAAATAAGCACAGACTCTCTAAGTGGCTGGCACACTGTTTGGAGTAGGTACCTGTCCTTCACTGTGTGTTTACAGTGTCTCGTTCAGTAGGGTCCACTTTGTTATTCAATGGCAACGTTATAAACAGTAAATACTTTTATCTTTCTATAACGTGACTTTAAAGCTGCATTAAAATCGTTTGGGCATAGCAGCTGAATTCCAACTTACACTGCTCTTGTCGACTCTGTTCTGGCACAGAGACCATGGTGAGGTATATATTGTTATTCATTTACTAGTAAGATCTGCAGGAAGGGCAGAGTTTAACAGAATGTACACTTCTGACAGTTCAATACATTTTTATACCTAGCAGTTTAACAGAATGTTTAAACTCATTCCGCTATTTTATTTTTTTTGGCTCTGATTCTGAAAAACTTCAGGATGTGCTCAACTGTAGTAACAGATAAAGCTGTACTCAAGGTATTCCTGCTAGAAATGTGTGTTTGACACTGCATTATGTGTATTTTGAGATGTACTATAACTTTGAGTTGAAAGGGGAAACGAGCATGGAGGTGAGATTTTAATGGGTTAATTTTGATTCCTTGCAAGGTGATGTCCTTGTGTGTGAAATAAGGAGTAAGTGCTTACTAAGCATGCAAGGCTAGACAAAAAGTTCCCTTAAGAACTCGGGGCCTCAAAGTTGCTAAGAGAACTGGAGAACCTCGCTTATGAAGACAGGCTGAGAAAGTTGGGGCTGGAAAAGAGCAGGTTGTGTGTGTCTGAAGGGGGCCTGCAGGAAAGCTGGAGAGGGACTCTTCATCAGGGACTGTAGTGATAGAACAGGGAGTAATGGGTACAAACTGAAAGAGTGGAAATCTATCAGGAATAAATTCTTTACTGTGAGAGTGGTGAGACACTGGCACAGAATGCCCAGGGAGGTTGTGGATGTCCCAGCCCTGGCAGTGTTCAAAGCCAGGTTGGGTAAAGCCTTCTGGTCTAGTGGGAGCTGTCCCTGCATATGGCAGGGAGGGGTTGGGACTGAATGATCTCTAAGGTCCATTCTGACCCTTTAACATTCTGTGATTTTATGGATTTATCCCTGTGGAAGTACAGGCATCACTGTTTACGTTCTAAGATAGTTGTCTTTCATAGGCATTGGATTATGTTAGGGCTACTACATGTCCTCAGTTTCAGTTTTTTTGGTTTTTTATTTGTTTTCCTCTTTGGTTATGTCTAGTTGGATTTGAAATGTTTGTTCACAGTTTTCTGGTGACCTAAAATCTTCTCACACCAGAGGCTTCAGCTAGATATAAAGAATCCTGCTTCTTCCAAGGAGGTGTCTGCTACCTCTGTCTGAATGTTGCAGGATGTTGTGCCTTTGTAATGCCCAGTGGTCCTGCATCTGATCCCTGTCATCAGCACCAGAATTACCAGTTTGCTTAGCCTGCTCAAAGTATTCAAGGCTGAGCAGATTTATTTGGCAGTTTCACAGCCTAAACTGGTGTCCCTCTAGATGAACTCAGAAGTAAGATTTTCAAAATTGGGTGGGTAAAATGAGCCTCCTGATTTCTTCTGGAGGAAGTACCTACCAGTAATTCCTCAATCTGTTTGCTTCAATGGGATACATGTTTAAAGTGTCCAAAAGATATAATCAATGTAGAATAGCCCTTCTTAGAGGCTAGATGTGAGCTTACCAAATAAACCCTTCTGAGGCCATTGGAGCACTATGGACTTGTGCTTTTCCTATAAATGCTAGAAATAATAAGATGCATAGCAATGTATATAATGTTTCTGCTTGCTCTCTAAAGCCCTATGTAAACACGGTGGCACATTATGGGGGGGGGTTGTTGTGAAAGATTGGTCAGCCCTGATTGGAGGCTATTAATTGCTTTCTCTTTTTGAGGATGTTCAGAAATTTTGCTGCTATTTATACAGAATAGAATAAAACACAGGTTTTGGAACATAATATCGGGTGTCTGAATTGGAATTTCAGGGCCTTGTGTGCCTTGGTAATTTTAGTCAGTGTAGTTAGAGCGAGTTCTTAGATTGTACATCTCCCTGTGTAGCACCTGATTGAAGTCCCAGTAGTGGATATTTGAGAACTGCTATGCTAACTAAGTGTGCTCAGGGACTTCAAACATTATTCAGTCAAACAGCTGGAGCACTGCTGAAAATCACCAAGCTGCAGCCAGAATGCTGTGCCGTGGGCCTTAGAGCTGTGCTGATTTGCTTAATGCAGTTCAGAATGGGTAACAAGGTAGAATTTAAAGTGGGATTGAGCTCTAGATTTGTGTCTTGCGCGCTGAAACAAATATATTTTTATTTCCTCATGAAAGGAAACTTAAAAAGGTTCACAAAAGTCCAGCGTGAAGTCCTGTAGGCTGTGGTGAAAGGGTCAGGCAGAAGTTTCACAGGGTGAAGCTGTGGTAGAAGGCTCATAATGATGTCACACTATGGCCTATGAATTTATGACAAGAGTAGCTTTGTTTGCTCTGGAGCATCCTTTGATAGACTCGACATTTCCCTCCTGCTGGTTATACCCTTTTCTTGCACTGTCACTGCCTCCTGCTGCTTGTCCCAGACTGTGCTGCAGGCACTTCTGCAGAGAGACAAGTGTTTCTAATTTATTATTTTAATTCCGTGATCTTCAGGAGCTGAGTGTGCTGTGCTTGTGACTGCTTAACAGTGGAAGTGCTGTAGCATCCTGTAATAAGGTTGCCCCTGAATACCACTTGAGATTTGGAGAAGGGCAGAGTGCCAGTTTGCTAAGCTGTGTTTTCTCCCAGGGAATGTTTTATGTTGCCTGTGGTAATATGGCCTGGATTCTCACTCATCTCCAGATGTGATTAGTGATTGGCCTGGCAGAGTCCTTAAAGTGTGGCTCATTATTGGTTTTATCAAGTGGAGTGGTGCAGAAGGAGGTACGTTCCTCAGTTTATAATCCAACAGTTCCTGATATGAGCTTTGTTGAGGTTCCTTCCCCCCCTTTCCCACTTCTCCATGCCCCAAATCAAATGCACTCCTGAACTGTGCTGCACTGAGCACTAGAAGAGTTGGTTCAGAGTTGGTGTGCCACCTTCATCTCACCAAAGCAAGGTCATTTATATGCCATGGGAGACAGAGCCACGACAAATAGGACAGACTGCTTCAGGATTATAGGGAAAATATATAGTTGTCTCTTTGTGCAAAGGGACTATAAAATTCTGCACTGAATTTAAAGCAAAGAGAACAAGAGGAAGCAACAATACACTGTGAATGCTCTTCCATCATTCTGCAAGCTTGATTGTCTCTTGCTTTACTATATGTCTTCTGCTGGAAGTGTTACTGACTGTAAACAGGTTACCTCTGAAAGCATTGTATCACCATATTCTTTTTAAATGCCTGGGGCTTGAACTTCTTCCATAAAGTTCCCTTTTATCTGACACTAAGGATTGAAAGTGTGTTTGCCATTCAGTGAATGACCTCCAACCTGGTACAAGTGCCAAGGACTGTGTAAATGCCCCTTCACTAGAGCTCTGTGTGGGCTCTCATGCATTATCTTGCAATCTAACAAATCCAACAGAATTCTGTGGTAGAAATTGAGACAGTCTTGGGGTTAGGAAATCACCTGATGGTCTGTTAGCTCTTGAATATCAAGGGAATATGAAAAGAGTATGGGGTCCTAAACTGTTGGACAGTGCTGTAATTTGACAGGGCTTGTGCCACTGCTGTTGGGTCAGACTGGTGAAGTTTTTCAGGTGAATCAGATCATTCAAAAGCTATTATTGAGTTCACCAAAGCTGAAAAATGTTAGCAGAGGTGTTCGTTCTTTCAGGACAACTACTGGAGTTCCTTGATGAAATTAGGAAGCACTTCCATATGGCTGTTTTACTGTTCTGTCTTTTTTAATTGAAACACATTTAAAATGCCTTCTTTTTTTTTTTTTTAATGTAAATGTTGCTGACCTGCTCCTGCTCTTCATTTCATATAAGAAGCAACACCATTCATTTGTTCTAGTTACCTGGGATGCCTTAGTTTGCTTTCTAAAGTAGCTGTTACTATTCAGCCTTGGACCCTGCTGCTTGCTAATCTGCTGTGCTGGGTCAGCATTTGTTCTGTAAGCATTATTGTATAGATTACTAACAGGTGCACTTGTGAGTGAAGTATTACAGATGGCATTTAGCAGTCACAGTCCTTGTTCACCACTTTCTGTTGGATTTTTGCTGATAGCTTTTGATGTTCTTTATCTTTTTTTTTAAAGCTTTGTATGCAGGTGTGTTATTTGAAAGGGGGCAAAAAGGCATCTTTAACAATGTGAAGTAATAGGAAAATGAATATATGTTTCCTGATCACAGAGTCAGGTTGGAAAAGACCTCTGAGATCACTGAGTCCAACCTATGACTGAACAAGACCAAGTCACCCAGACCATGGCACTGGGTGCCACATCACGTCTTTCCTTAAACCTCCAGGGATGGGGACTCCACCACCTCCCTGGGCAGCCTGTTCCAATATCTAAGCACCCTTTCTGGGAAGAAATGCCTCCTAGTGCCCAGTCTAAACCTTCCCTGGCACAGATGAGTTTGTACACACACAAAGGCCCCTTCAGAAACACGTAGACTTCAAAGCCAGTTTCTGTTGATGTGGATGATGCAGTCTCATCTTGTGCAGCCTTGGTGCACCAATAGTTCCATATTTTGCAGTCACTAATTGGGCATAGCTGACTCCCTTTTGGATGGAATATGATGGCTGAGGGGTCTGAGGTGATCTGAACTCAAAAAACAAACAATAAAATCCCACCCCAAAAAAACTCCTCAACCAACCCAAAACCCCACAGCAACCCAAACCACACCAGACTGTAAGAGCAATGATGATGTTAGTGGAGCTTCTGGGACAAAAGCTCACATTCATTACTGCTTGCACAGACAGTAAAGCACTTGGATAAATTCCTTTTGGGAGATCTTGTTATTTTCTGTCAGTTGAGGCTTTTAAGAGCAGCTTGCAGTGAATTCTGTGAGACTGAGCCTTAAAGCTAGGAAATGCACTAGCTGACCTCTGGTAAGATCTTTTTTTCTTTTTCTTCTGTGATTTAACCTCAGATGAGAAGGTGGGAAAGTCCTGTCTTCAAAATGCTCATGTCATTTGTATCCAATTAAATACGTGCAGGACTGCTGGAAACTACCGAAATTCGTTAGTGTTTAAAGAGCAAAATATACTCTTAAGAAGGTACAGGAAGTCAAGGAGAAGAGTGGACTCTCAAGTTTTGTTTCTCCTCCACTGTATTCACTTGCATGTTTAAGATGCTGGAGTAGTTTCACAGCAACTTTATCATTATGCTGTATCTCAAATTTGTGTGTATACATGTATATAGAATTTAGTTTTACTTTCTGGGAAAAGTGAAGAGACTTTTCCTGTTGCAAGGCTCATCCAAGTCTGTTTTATGGAGAAATTGAATATAAAGCATAGAAATGAGGCCCTTTTATTTACACAAGACATGTAGGTTTCAAATTTGTCAAGATCCAAAATAAAAAATCTCAGGCATCCTTGTGGATTTCCTTCAAGTTTGGACATCCTAAGATATTAATCACAGCTTAACCTATGTAGAAAATAGCAGCACCAAGAGTAAAACCTAAAATCAAAGTCTTAAAAAGGGGAAGAAAAAACCCAACCAAATAAAAAAACCCACAAGCCAAGTAAACAAACCAAAGGTAACCAAGGTAAAGGGTTAGCAGCTTCTCTTTGCTGGTAAGTTCTTATCAGCTTTCACTTCTAGTGAGTTTTAGGTTTGGATGTAACTTCAGGGATTAGGACCTTTAACAACAGTACTGTTAACTTTGTTTGTAGAGGTGACTAGCCAGGTAATAAATTTGGTTTTGTGTGACATAAAAATAACCCATGCCAGTCTCAAAGCATTGCTGTTGAAAAATGCGGATTAAAAAAGGGGAAGGGGAACCGTTGTCATCCCCCCTCCCAAAAAACCGAAACAAAACACTCCAGAAAACCCCAACCAGACAAAACCCCCCCTTCAAACCAACAAATAAAGCACAAACACAAATCCCAACAACCCATTAGTAGACCTTATCCAGTACAAGAGGTAGTAAGTGACCAGAAGTGTAATGTATATACCTGCTTGTTATGACAGTCTAGAACATTCCCTGTCTCTGATCTCTGGAATTTGCATTCTGTCCAGCAAGATTAACTAATCTGATCAATTGCCAAATAATTTCAATATTGAAAAGAACTATCTGTTGTCCCTTGCACCAAAGTGTGACTGTCACAGTGAAGTCTAAACAGTTGTTAAGATTTTTGGCTTACATGTTTCTGTAAATCAGAGCTGTGGTGGATTATATGTGAGTAATTTATGGAAACAGCTTCTCCATTCCATCCAACTCTGACCTTAAACACGAGGAATATGATTAACAGTGTTTGTGTAGTACTGCCTTTGCAAAATTAAAAAAAGAATTGAGAATTTAAAGTTGTTTCAGGAACATTCTGTTAGTTAAATTTCACATAGAGAGTACACATAGTAGCTTTTGGCTTGCTTTAAATTAAATGTGTTGCTGTACATCCAGTAGCAGTTGGAGCTGCTGGAAGGCTTTTCCTGTAATTTCCTAGCTTTGAATGTTATTTTGAATGACAGTTGAATTTTCTCAGTGCTAGGGCTGATTCTTTGTGGCTTATGTTGATGGATTGTCTGCCAGCCTTCCTCTCTGGCAGGACAAAAGCTGGAGGGACCCATGTATTTATCAGGCCAATTGAAATAAATGGGAAGCTGGCCAGTGAATTCACTAGGAGCAGAACCTGTCCCCTCACAATTTATTTATTTTATAGTTGTGACTGCTGATGTACATTCTGTTTTGTTTTATTTCTTGTTTTCTCTTACTGTAGCTCTTCTTTTCTGGTCTGTTCTTTCCCCCAGATTATCTGGTCAACACTGATCCTTGGCAACGCAGCAATAACGGAGTAAGAAATATTTACACATACAGGTTTTGACCAAATTGTTCAGTGCCTTTGCTGCTAAAAACCAGCTGTATGTCTGACAGAGGGGAGTTAGCTTTACTGCAAAAGGAGAATACTGATGTCATGAAATGCTGGGGCCTCAAAAGTTCATTTTCTGGAAAAGCTTTGACAGTGTCAGTAAGGGTGTCTGTGGACTTGGTGCAGACACAGCAAGGGCTGTCAGGGGAGTAATTTCTTTTTTCTTTTCTTTTCTGCATTCAGCTTTCTTAGCAGAAGGGCCCTGCCATGTCAGTGAAATCTCTGTGTGCATGTGTAAGATTTGTGTTTGTACTTATAGTTAATGTAGGTGTGGCAAGCAAAGTGTTGACCTACAGACCAGACCTAAGCTGAGGATGAGTTACAACACTCTTGGTTTGAAACCACACCTGGGCAGTTGTTCAGCACATGGTGTGACTTAAATCACCTGCAGCTTTCCCCAGGTGGATATGTGTCACAGAGCAGCTGTGCCAGTAGAGTCAGTCTCCACGTGCTCCCTTTTGGGACTTTGCACTCTTGGTGAGAGTTTGTGTATGGGGGAAATCCGGGAGGCTGAGGTGAAGTCCCTGCTAGGGAGTTTGGCCTGGGTATCAGTAATGTTTACAAGGTAGCAGGGTCTTTGTCTGCTTTAAATGCAACTGACAGCCTCTAATGCAGATACTTCAAGGCAGGCATCACTTCCACTTGAGGAAATGAGTGCTCTGCAGGCTGTGCAGGGCAAAGCACAGCCTTGTGAGTGTAGCCTGTGTCCCCATGTGGAGCTGTTTCCCTGCTCAGTGTACAGGTACAGACCATCCAAGCAGTGTCTGGCCATCCTGTGAACCCGAAAGAGAAACAATGTCCAGGAGGGCAGCTGGAGAGTCAAGCAGTTAAAGGTCTGCCAGCTGGACACTTGGGCTGCCAGCAGAAGGGGTGCAGTGGCTTAGCTGCTGTGGGTGCAACAAGAATTTGGGCAATGTGTCATCCCCTTACTTCATAATGAGTCAGCCTGGGTATGCTGGAGGTGATTAGCTCTGGTATGAAAGTGTCTGTCTCCATAATCCCATTTCCTGCTATGAATGGAAAATTTACCCATCAAGTTCCTTAAAGAAGAGCTTGATTTATTCTTTACTTAAAAAAAATAGAAAGAAAGGTGAAAAGGGGGCAATGCTAGAAAACATTTGTTAAGGACAGGTTAATGTTTGGCTGTCTGGACTTTAAACAGCAGTGTTCTTGAAAGGTACTGCCACAAGACTTTGCCTCAGACCAATCTTGTGACTCCAGTGTTGTGAGACCCCACCTGAAGTGCTCTGTCCAGCTCTGGGGCCCCCAGCACAGAGATGATCAGGGTGTCCTATGCAGACAGGCTGAGAGAGCTGGAGTTGTTCAGCTTGGAGAAGAGAAGGCTCTGGAGAGACCTTAGAGCACCTTCCAGTACCTCAAGGGGGCTACAAGCCAGCTGGGGAGGGACTTTTGCCAAGGGCATGAGATAGAACAAGGGGAGGTGGCTTTAAACTGAGACAGTAGGTTTAGCTGAGATATTAGGAGGAAATTCCTTACTGTGAGGGTGGTGAGACACTGGCACAGGGTGCCCAAAGAAGCTGTGGGTCCTCCATCCCTGGCAGTGTCCAAGGCCAGGCCAGATGGAGCTCTGAGCAACCTGGGCTAGAGAAAGGTGTCCTGCCCATGGCAGGGAGGTTGGGACTAGAAGATCTTTAAATGCCCTTCCAACCCAAACCCATCTGCAGTTCTGTGGTATGACTTACCCTGGGTTCAGAGTAGAATGGTGTTATCTGCAGTTCTGTCTTCTTAGGGTGCGGGTGTATTCCTGCTGTTATTGAGAGTGCTTTTCTATTAGCTCTGCTTTCTTGGCACACAACTCACTGTGGGAATGACATTTAGTACTGTATGCTCAGGCTTTGAGCCTTTCTAATGACTTTGGTAACTGTGAACAGAGGATTTAAATGGTCATTTTGTAACTGTGGGAAATAAAATCACTGAGATCAGATGTTCTTCCTGGAACTGACTTGTTGTAAGGCTTTCACATGGAAACTCAATTTCTTAGATCTGTGTGCCTCTGTTTGCACTCCTGTTCCTGTGTACAGGTCAGCAGTAATGCTGCTGCTGTAATAACCTGATTCATAGTGAGGAGTTTTGTCACTTGAGCCTGTGGAAACATTTCTTCTTTTCTTTAAGTCTGCTATCCTGTCATAAGATCGTAAGCTAAACTTCAGTGCTAACAAACCGTTTTAAGTCAGTAGGAAATCAGGTCTATTATGTAATACTTTGCTTTGTCTCCTGTGAAGATCTTTGTTTTATTTGTTTCTCTTCCCACTCCCAGCTGCCAGAGCCACATTGCCAAAGCCCCAGGTGCGGGCTGGGTTACACAGAGAGCACAGCAGTTGTCCCCTGGGAGGAGCAGCAGCAGTGCTAGACAAAAAACATCCCTTCCTTTAGAGTATGCCGCACCTCCACGAGGAGGTGTTCTGACAGTGACATGGACATGCACAGCTCTGCGTGTCTCCTCTCGCTGCACAGGGCTGTTTTCCCTGCTGATGGAGGGTGAAGTGTGTGTGAAATTATCAGTCAGTGTCTGCCTTCCCCAGAGAGGACAGGCAGCGATGAGGGCTGGGCTGTGGCTTTGTGGTACCCCTGGTGGAGGAGGCCATATGGTGTTCCAGGGGGTGTCACAGCAGATGTTTGATGGCACAGCAGCAGCCAGAAGCTCTGAGTGTCAGTAAGGTAGTGCTGGAGCTGTCCTAGGGGTGCAGTGAAGGAGGAATGCTCTTTAGATAACACACTGAACAATTTATTGTTTTCATTGGCAGACAAAGGTATAACAAGGCACAGAGGTTGGGCATTGAAGCCAGGTACAGATTTTCAACGTGGAGAAGAGTAACCAACCATTTGAATGCTGTACCTGGAGAAAGGCAGATTGCACATCAGTGTAAATCAATTGCAAGCCATACTTAACTTGAAACAAAACCGAATTTCAGTCTATCCTTTATACAAAAGGCTAAACCAGATTGTCACAGTGATCCTTTTGGGCCTCTGAATGTATAAATTTGGAACACTTAGCCTGCCAAGTGAGAGATTTCTTTTCCTTTCTGCTGAAGTAGAATGGACAGGCTTTTGGGGAAAGAAAAGAATGTATCCTGGAGTGCTGCTGCATGAAGTATCAAGTGGCTGTTCTTATGTCACGGAGGAGGCCTTAGAGCTTTTGTGATGTAATACAGAAATTCAGAGGGCTGTGCTCCCTCCTTATGTTTTGACTAAGTTGTCTCTTCACAGTTGAAAAAAACCTAGCCCAAAAAGCCCTGTAGTGTTTTGTCATGGTTCCCAGGCAGCAAGAAGTTATTGCACCAAGGTTTTACTACACAGTGTGCTGAATTTACTGCTGGTTACTGTGAGCTATCGAAAGCTTCAAAATTATTTCCATAGGTTCTCTGCTTATTTATCTACTAATATTATAATTGAGAATCCCACAAGGAGGGGAAAAAAAGCTTGAATTTAGACAGCGAAGCGAATAGTTACGCTAAACTTATACAACTTGATGCCCAACTATTCTGTTTCTTGTCCAGATTTGCATTTCCTGAATACATTTGCTGAAATAAATAGCCAGTTTCCTTTGAGAGCAAACTTGGAACTGATTAAATGTAGGGCTTCAGAGTACTAACAAAGGGACTGAACTCTAAAATAGTGTAGATATACAGCCCATATAATGTAAATTAAAACGGAAGAGAGGAAATCTAAATTTAAGAATACACAGGAAGAGCTAGTAATGTTTTGTGAGAGTTTATAAACTTATAGGCTTGTATTCTTATCTTTTGCTGTTTAATCTTCCCTTTTTTTCTGTTCCCCCAAGGGCAAAGATACGGGAAACACACATGATACAAACAGTAGGTAAAAGAAATTTTGTTACTTTTCTTGAGAGAAGGAGCCCACGAGAAGAGGAGAATTCAGGAATGAGATCCTGCTGTTCTATTCAGTGGAAGAACTTTTGCAGCTGACAATCTGTCTGTATAGAATTGTCTCATTCACAGCTTCCCCAAAAGCCTCCATAACATACCTTGGAAACATGCCATGATTATATTGCAGTTGGGCAAGAAATGTGTTTCAATTCTAGCAAAGATAGCTAGAGTTAGATATTAGGGGGAACTTGTAAACAGCATTGGAGGAGGAAGCATTGGAATACATTATTTGAGAAGATGATATAGTCACTGGGAGCCTTTCCTTTTTCAAGGGTGCCCTAAGAGGAATTATCTGCAGAACTGATTCTACTTACGGGCAGAGAAACGGACTAGCTGTACGAAAATATGATGTACAGAACAAGTGAGTGCTTGGAAGTCTTCCTCCTGTAAATTACTGATGCTTTCTTCTGCAGTTCATTAATGATGCTTATTTTTAGCTAATCCACAGCTGACGTCAGAAGTGCACAAACACGTGAAAAGGGGTATGAGGAGAGAAGCTCCATAAGTTGTGACATAAGGAGTGAAAACTGCGTGTAGCAATCACTATGAGTTTGCCAGATGGTGAAATCTGTCTCTGTGATTTCATCTATTTCCGAACTGCTGGTAATTGGCATTTGGATTCATAGAGGTTTCAGAGAGATCACCTTGGAAAAAAATCTGAACAGTTACACGTTCTTTTACTCCGTTAGTTTTTATGTGTCAAAAACGAAACAAAAGTGTCTTCTGGAGTCTGTGATGAGTTTTCCAAGAATGTACTTCTCTTGATGTCCAAAAGGCACTTTAGATTTTCAAAAAGAAAGCTTCAGATAAGAGCCCCTAGGTTTTTATTCACAAGCTCCAAGTATGTGTTTCGGAGTGCAAAAATCAGCAAGAGAATGGATCTGCAAAGAGTTTCTCTGTAGTTTAATCCACTTTGTACTGGAAGAGTTAATTTTTATTTAGTTTTTGTGCATGTCACTCCAGAGACAAACCCTGCTGTCAGTGTAATTTCTGTAGTCATTACCTCCAGTGAGAAAGTGTGCCTCAAATCACAGGATTTCGGGTGGTTTGAGGGGCATCCGTTGTGGAGTCTGTGTACATGGTGTTCATCTGCTGCACTGGCAGATGGCTGAGGTGAACGTCTACTCTCTCTTCAGCTTTAAAAATCAGACTTGGTGGCAGCATTGTCAAAACATGTCAGCGTTTGAAAGGTGGTGTGCAGCAAACCCCTGGCTTCACAGCACATCTTGGCACACAAACTGGGGCTTTGAGACAAACTGCATTCTTACTATACAACTGTTTGGGGTTTTTTGGTTTGTTTTGGGTTTTAGTTGCTCTGTACTTTGAGCTGCAAATCTGGAGCAGTCAGGAAAAGGGTATGGCATTGAAATGTTTTCCGTGATATCTCGTATCAAGAAGCAGCTGTGCTTATATTGTGAATTATGCTTAACACTCTAATTTATTTTGATAGTCCTGGATAGGCGTGTCAAGTGACAGTGCTTGGTAGCTCATAACAACTGCTTCATAGAAATAAAATGGTTAGAGATGGCAAGGGCAGAGCAGGAGGCTGGGGAAAAGAATTTTCTGGAGTGCTATATCCTAAGTTTCTGAATAGTCTGGAATAGCAAAAGCTATAGGTGATTCCCCTAGGGAAGAGAATAGGGGTAGTGGCAGTGCTAGTGGCTTTTCTACTACCACTCTCACATATGACTATAGGGGTGCAGAAGGTAATGTCATAAAACAGAGGGAAGAAATGGAGCAGGATGCAGGAATAAATGCAAGTAGTCTCTAATGATATGCTGGCTTGGATTTACTTGATGGATGCTAAAAGCCATTCTTTTTATTAAGGGAAGATAGCACTCTGCCTGAGAGTCCTTTAGAGGCATAAAAGTAGTTTCCCTGATTATTCCTGATATTTTGTCACTCATGCTATGAGCTTCCTCAGAGGAGAGAAGCAAATAGCCAATGTGAGAGTGAAGCATAAACTGAATGAGTTTAAGGGTGGAAATGTGCTAGCATTGGCACCAGATCCTAAAATGATGTTGGAATTCCAGAATGAGACAATGGGCAACACTGTGGGATACCTAGGGTGTGTTACAGAGGCAGACAGTAAGCTTCTCCAAATATAATGCAGGAAAGTCTACATTAGGAAGGCACTGATATACAGCTTAGGTTTAGGTTTAAGTAGAAGGCTGAACTTTGTCTGTATTACTCTTATTATTCTCACACCCTCAAGTCCTTGCAGGACATCTGCAATAGAAAATGTAGGTGACAAAATGCTATTCTTGCCTTGAATGCTTTGAAGCCTTACCTTAGCCAGAGCAGCCCCCTGGTGAACCCACAGCCTGTGCAGAGGTACAGCTTACACAGCACTACAGCCAAAAAGGGAACAGCTCAAATAGCACAGGTATTGGCCAAAGTATCTGCTTTGCAGGTCATTGCATATATATGGAAATTCAAAAGCTTTGTTCTACAAACCTGGTAAGTAATTTTAGATTTTGACATCCCAGCTGTTCATGACATGTTGTATGTTTTAGGGAGGTTTTGTTCTGACACTCCAGATGTTCATTCAAGTTCACCATTTCTTAGCTGTTAAGTACAAAGTTGTTTTTTTTATTCATAGCCACTAAATTCATTTTTGCCTTAAACAGTAATATTGCTGGTTATTCAACTTTTTTTCTGGAAAGGCTCTTGGGTGCAGTACAAGCAGTAGCATTTTTCAGTTTCCTCATTTCCAGTTATCATGAACCTGAAGGTACTTGGGTTTCTTTCCTTGAGTCCTGTGCTGCCTTATGTTGGGAAAGCTTTTAACCTTGTGCCTCACTTTCTCATCAACAAATTAGAGACAATTATACTTGCTGAAATATCCTATTGAAAAGCTCTAAACTTATCCAGAAGTAATGGTACTTCCCCCCCCCCCCCTTCTTTTAATGTTCATGTTAACTGTAGATTTCAAGATAACACTGTTTGCTTTGCCAGAACCTAAAGAACATTTCCTAAATCCTTCCAGAAAGGTTGTTATTGCTGTTTCTTGAATAATAACCACTTACTCTGGCAGTTTGAATGTCACTGACTGAAGCAAAGCAAAGGTAGTTGAACAGATGTGGTATAAAAAACATACAGGTCCCACCAAGGGGTTTTTTTTCCTTGTTTTTCTGAGATAATCTTTAATCACATTGTTGATTTGACTGCTGTTTTGAGTTCATAATACAACAGATTGCAAAACCTGTGACAAAATTACAGGAAAAATTATTTTTCAGAGACAGCATCCAGAATGTTATGGCATTTAGGGACCAAATTAAGAATTCCTTTTCAGAGGTAACCTGGCCATTGTGGAAACGCAGCTGACTCCTGATGGGCAGCTGGCATTTCATCAAAATGTTTATGTAAACTTAGAGCAAGCTCTACTTTTCTGAGAGAAGCAAAGAGAAGGGATTATTCGGTTTGGGGATTCTACCACCCCCCATGATACAGTGCTAAATGTGATGTGTCTTTTCTAGTGACCTTTATCTTAACTTTAATATTTCATAGCCTCTTTGGGGAAGCTGTATTATTTGATAGTCCATTTCCATGTGTGAAAATTGACTTTACTATCCTTTAGTGCATTTTATGCTTTTCAGATGGATATTTATGTTACTAAATTAATAGTAGTGTTATGAACAGAAATGGCTTTGGGGGCATTTAAAGCACTTTTACAATATTAGAACACTACTTATACCATTTTTGTGTTGAAAACTTTTGTCAGTCACAAATAAAAATGGGATCAAAGAGGCTGAGATTAGAATTCCTGTACTGGAAGCCACTAGTTTTAAATAATTTTCTTATCAAGGGTTCAGTCGCTGAGAGAGGATGCACGAGCAGCAGCTGTAGTGTCTTTTGAAGGTTCAGATTTCCAGTCCTTTCAGAGTGAGGCAGCATAGGTGGAAATAATTGGAAAATAACCTTGAAGGTTTCTGTGCCTATTTGAGTGTGAATGGATGGATGTCAGGCCTAATTAGGTCTACTGAGGAAAACATAAATGTCAATCGGTTTTTACCAAATGCATCCAGCTACTTGGAGCTCGTGAATGGGGTGCAGTGAGCATACAGCCTGCTTAATGTCACCCTTCTATCTTATGTCTTTTAGTTCTGTCCCCTGTGATGTGTGGCATTTGATTCTACTTGAAAACAGAGTCAAAGACCTGAAACTAAGCATTGCCACTCCAGTGCTTGTAACTTAGCTAATGCAGAACAGTTAATGAAAATGGTGGTTATTTTACCTTCCAGTGGTTCATATGGTTTATTTGGTTAAATTGTGGAGCTCTGTGTATTTCATTTGTTGGTAACTTCATTACCCTTCCCATGCCTTGGCTAACCAATTTTTTTATTCTTTAGCTATGATTTTATCAAATCCTATTAGAAGTGTGAAATGGACATCTGTTTTCTACCATGATCATATGTAAAAGGATCTTTTCTGCACCTGTTGTGCAGACTTGTGTCCTCTTTCTTGGTAAGTGATGTACAGATGGCTCAGCTGGGTCATTGTGAAAGGTGCTGTCTTTCAAATCTGTTCTCTCTTGATGGATTCTACAGAAGTATTTCTAGAGTTCCAGCTGTGTGTTCCTGTAGTTTGTTAGAAATAAGCATGTTTCCTTAGGGAATCCCTGAAGAACATGCTAGGAATAAAAAGGATATCATCTAGAAGCAGCATCACTGAGTGGGTAGGGTCTCTGACTGTGCTGGAGAGAAAAGAATGCAGCTTGGTTTTAAATTTGTTTGGGGAATCTGGAGACAAATGGCAGTGTGATATTGTTCACATGAGAAAGTTTATTTAAAGGCATGAGCTGCACTGTGTACGTAAACTTACAAATCCCTTTATGGACTCTTTTGTGATGTGAAAGTGGCTTACTCTGTTCATCTTAAATGCATCCCTAAGAACTTAAATAAAGTTAAAGTAAACCTAGTGGGAACTGAAGCCAGAGTGTCCATGCAGCTTTTTGTACAAATATAATTAAGTTGGTTGAAAATCATACCTTCCAGATACCTGTTCAGCATTTCCTTGGGGACAGTCCCTTACTGGGAGTGGAGAGGTGGCAGGGTACTCTTTCAGTTTTCAGTGCTAGCATTTATAACATTGAAATCAATAGAAAAATCCTGTAAGGTCTCATTTTGGCTCTGACTTGACTTATGGACTGAAATTTTGCTAACTTCACACACGTGGCTTCTCACTAGCAAACTTATGATTTGAGAAGCTTCTTTCCTCATTTCAGTGTCTCACTTTCTAGACATCAAGAGACCCATGGAAATGTGTTTTGTGCCACAGAGATGTGGAGAGTGCTTGTAGCACCAGATGGTCTTGGAGATTGCACCATACATTGTGCTTCTGCTATTACATTTGATTATAAATTTGTTCAATTTTAGCCTTATTTTCTTTCAAAGTTTTTTTTTTAAATTCCAAATAGCATTTTTTATTAACTCACTCTAAATGCAACAGCTTCTTCAATATTTTGATACTTCTTATGGAAGCAAGAGAGGATAGAACCTCCTGTTGTATTGCAGTAAAACAGATATGGTCATTTAAGGTATTTCTTTCAGTGCATTTGCTAGAGCTACCCAAGCTCTTCATGGCTTGTTATGTTTGCTGGGTTTTAAATGTATGCAGAGCTCCAATTAAATGTAATGGGATGCATGCTTTAAAACATCATGGATGGTAACATTATTATGTTTACAACTGTTAGTTATTTAGTTGTTGGCACTCGAGTCACCTTGAATTCTATGCTTGGACATGCTGGGTGCAATGCCATGTACCCGTGCATTGGGTGCATGTTGGGTGGGCATCACAGCTGGCTCAGAGCTCCTCATGTGCTGGTCAGCACCCTCTCAGTGTTAGTGGAATTGTGGTGATTTGTGTGTGAGTCAGGTTAGCAACGTAATTCTCACACTGCTGAAGGCTGAGAGTTCATCCTGTGCAGACCTGGTCCCTGTAACATACAGAGTAGATACACAGGCTAGCTAATCAGAATTAAAAAGGTAATTACTTGGAAAATGCTTATTCCTTTTCTCTTGAGAACACACTGTTCCACAATTCACTATTAAGCAATTATATTTTATACAATATTGCGGGTTTGCTTGATGTTATGCAGACAATGCCCCAAGTTGTTCAAAGGCTAAATTAGCAAGGGATGCTTCGACGTGACAGGAGAGGGTATCATAATCTTCTTGAATTGTGTGTTCCACAATTAGGGAACGTTGCTTTTAGGATGTTCTGTTGCTGCTTTTCTTTTTGTCCCTTCTTATTTCTGGACATTTCCCTACGACATCCCACATTATCTTGTTATATGTTTCTGAGCACTATTAAGACGTAGTAATGGGGGCTGCGTGAAGCTAAATTAAAACTTATATTTGCATTGAAATATGTCCTGAAATACGAGGCCTCTAGGCTAGAGGGGATTAGTGTGTAGAGCAGGCCTTATTCAAAACTGCTGAGATGTAAGAGCTAAGATATCTGTGGTGTAAACTGTGGGAAAAGAGAGAAGAGAAGCACCAAGAGAAGGTGAGACAACTGAAATCAGCACCATGTGTAGCAATCGTGGCATGCAAACCACTTGGCTGCTCTTCTGTGTCTGTGGTGTGGTGGCAGGAGGTGGGTTTTGAGAGGTTCTTGAGCATGATACATGCTGAGACCGGAGACTTCACGAGTGTGGGATGGTTTAACAGAAGGCATTGAACATTCCAAGGGTGGATTTTCACAGATCTTTAGGGCTGAAATTGTTGCAGGACATCCGAGAGCAAACCATTTACAAGATGTCAATGCTGACAGAGAGGAGACAGGAGGAGAGGGCAAGGATATCATCATAATCGTCTGATAATGATGCTAGTAATTCAGAAACAGGAGGAGGGGAGGGGTAATTAGAGAATCTTCAGAGTTTTGAAAGAGAATAAAGAGTAAAGAAATGACAAAGAATGACTTGGAAATGAAAATAAAAATTGGAGACAGACCCATGGAAGCTGCAAGTGGCTGCATGCCAGGAACACACTGGCATTGTTAACCAGTCTTTAAACCAGTCAATACTCTGGTCCTCTCACAAAAGCCTAACAAGAAGAACTAAGGGGACTGAAGGGTCCGTGTGCAGTTCCAGCTGGTGATGGCATTGACTAGGAAAGAATGTTAATAGGCTGAAATATCCTGATTAGTCTGAACCCCCTGTTGTTTCATCACGTTATGTGAATTGGACCAGTGGTGTAAGCAGAACTGGGTATGGCACCTGTCCTGCTTGTGTAGCATCAAAACATTCTTCAGTGAAGCAATACAAGTTAATAGCTGTAGATTCCACTTGCTGTGTGGCTGCGTGTGACTGCAGCATTTCTTGGAGCAGAAATGTTTTAAACACTACAGATTTTTCAGAATGATTACCCGACTGCAGAGTGCAGCTTACTGCTCTTTCAGCACTCACTCTCTTTGCAGTTACACCCATGCCTTTTAGCTCTGTTTCTGGCACCCATAAAATCTCTTTCTAGTCTTAAAAAATAGCAGACCTGCCTGAAGGGGGGTGGATCTTTCAGTTTTAACATGTGCAGAAATGGTAAACTAACAGTCCATTCAGGTTCTTTATAAGTGCTGTGTGTTTGAATACACTGGTTTGGATTTTGAGCCTCTGTACTCTGGCCTTTTATCTTGTTTGATTTTGTTTTCATATTAATATCTTAATTTTCATTTCACTTTTAATTAGTTTCATTACGTTTGATGCCAAAATGTTTGCTTTATCCTCACTGTTAATAGTCTAATTGTTTCTTTTGCCTTAAGTAATATTTCGTTAGCTTTATAAGCCATCTTTTACACTTCATCTCCAGAATTAATTTCCCGTGCATGTAGTTGTATTGTCTGTAGCATCTTTCCAAAAACTTTCTCAATTAACATTTTTGTTGTTGTATTGGTTTCTTTTCTGTAAGAATTAAGCTCTGAACACAGTTGATAAAAATTAATACTTCTAGTTTGTGATCTTTTCAGGTATCACTATAAATCTGTGTATTCCCTATTGGTGAAAGAGTTTAGAGGTGGTGTAGGTATTAAAAAACCAAAACCCAAGCAGCAGCTAAATAAACAAAAAGCCCAAATCCCCAACTACCATGCAATAACTGAGTGCTATTTTCTAAATCCACATTAAAATTGCCAATAAACTTTTGATATGCAAACAACAGATGTGACTGCTGGTTTTACAGGAGAAGGGGTGAGTGTAGCGATGGTTTCTGCTAATATCTTATTGCCACTTTCTGATGGATATGTTCACCAGAAAGAATCAGTCTGTATAGACAGGAAATAGGTATGTTTTAGCTTTTAGAATACTCTTTAATATTCCCTTGCTTTCATTGAAATTACATTGCAGAAATATAATGAAGTTATGGTAGACTGCCACGGCTTCTAACATCTTTAATGGGAATATTGGGGTTGTGTGTGTGTCCAAGATGCATCATAGAGTGTGGCACACTTTGATTTTCAAGTTGCAGTCATTTCAGCAGTGTGCCACCAGGGTCACCTGCAGATATTGGAAGCCTGGAGGTCATTTTGGGAGATGCAGTGCCAGGAAAGTCATGAGACGTTTATTCACTACACTTTTAGCTCTTTGTTGCAAGTTATTTTGGGAGGGAGGAAGGACTGAGGAGTCAAGTTATTAGTGCAATAACACTTATTATATATGTGTTACAGATGCAGGTGAAGTAAAAACCAAAAAATCCCATCGAAAGTGATCCTTAATAGAATTCTTGCTAGAAATATAACATGTTGCATTTTTTAGGGGGAAAAAACCCCAAAAGTAAACAGAGCTCAAAAAAAAAAGTTCCCTGTCACCCAGCAGATCCAGAGAAGTTGGCTGTCTGCTCCTGTGGAGTTGCAGAAAGGCTGTTCTCCTAAAAGCAAGCTTCTGTACTCACTATGGGTTGTTTCCAGAACAGTAAGGTTAGATAAGCACCCGTGTTCACTTTGTGCCTTTGCTGTAGGTCTTGAGTTAAAAGAAGATTCCTTTGTCCTGGAAAAATATGCAAATTTTTAAAAGATGCCCATGGCCTAAATGAGGACAAGAAGTTGAATTCTTGGAGAAGTTCCTAAATTATAGCTAAGATTAACCAAAGCATTTTCATTTAAATGATCTTAAAATGTTTTATTTCGGATGTGGCTGCTCAAGTTTATGCTTTAATAATGCAAGGTCTTGCTCAGTGAAATATCTGACTTGGAGCATTATGACTTAGGAGAGTTTAAGAACTTCAGAGATTTTGAAAACAAGTTTGTTTATCAAACCTCGTCTTTCCCGTGAACAGTTTGTTTTAGTAATGAGTATTTATTCTGAGACAAAAAGCTGTTTTCTCAAAAATGTCCCAGTTTGCTCTATTTGCTGCACGTTTTTTCATCTGCAAACTCAGAGCCTCGTACTACATGATAAAATACACGTGCTTCTTACAGCAATATTTTCATTCCAATGTGCTTTAAATTTAATGTCTGCTTGTATTTCTTTGTAAGACAACAAAAAGCCTGCCAGTCAAGGAAGGACTGCTTTGATAAATAATACAACCCTTATGTGAAATGTAAGACAGCAGTAGTTTATACCTATACTGCAAAAAGGAAGGTAAAACAATGAGGTAATTTAGATAGGCATACTTTTTTTTATTAACGTTTGTATGTTTACTGAGCAGTCCTGGCATACAGAAGATTACTGTGCATTGTAGAAACATTGTGGTGAATTATAAGATGGAAGTAATTCTTTCAAACTATGCCCAATTAAGCCTTTTACATTTCTTGCTAAGTAAGATGCATCTAATGACAGATTCTCACATGACATGCCTTGGCATTTTCTCACTAATTTTGCTGTCGTGCCCAATCATGTTAGCACCAGTATGTATTTCCTACCTTTTTTTATTAAGGTGTGTAATGAGTTGTTAAAGTACTTCAAATACAGGTGCTGTGGAATGAACATAGTTAAGAACTTGACTTTAGATGGCTGAACTTGGTGAGAGTTTTGTTTGGTGAGAGTTTTGTTTGCCACGGGGTCAGTTGAAAGCTGGGTCAGACCAAACTGACTGTGTAGGGCAAACAGGGGCAATTCGGTACAGCTGGAGTTTCCAAAAAAAGGATAGAAATAGGTAATGACGACTATCAGTGCAATGGAGTGTTTCCATGGAAAGAGGTTAAACAGGCTAGGACTTGAGCTTGGAAAAGAGAGGACAGAAAATATTGTAGAAGCCTCTAAAATCATTATTACCCCAAAAAATGCAAACCAGGAACAAGTATTTTCTGATTGTGTTTTTATGTTGTTTGGTGGGTTTTCTTTTTCTGCCAAAGCTGAGGGTATAAAGTGAACCTCTTGCATTGAAGGTTTGGAGCAAAAGAAGTAATTTTTGTAGAGATTGCAATTAAACTGTACCATCTCAGAGCCACAGATATGAGGGCAATTAAGAGCATTAAGATGTACAGAGGGATTGAAGAAATTGATGGAGAACTAACCAGCAGTCACTATCACATGCTCTAGGGGTGTTTGGATGATGCTCTGAGGATTTTCCTGAGCAGGGCTAAGGGTTGGACTGGATGATGCTTGATGGCTCCCTTCCAAATCAGCATATTCCATGATTCTATGATAGCAGGAAAATCCTATCAGAATAGCTTTTAATGCAAAGAATTGCATTATTTTCCTTTGTTACTAGAACTGTGTCCTTATTTTTTCTTTTCTATCGGTAAATACACACTACTTGAGATCTCAGAAGGCATGTGACTAGCACAGTGTTTCATATGGACCTCATTTCACATTAGCTGTTCCTTGTGGAACTAAAACACATCATACAGCAAGCTGAAGGACAGCAGAGCTTTCCCTCTTGGATGCTTTCTAAAGAGCTTGAGCGCCTTGCATGGAAAACTGTGTAAATGCAAATGCAATGCAATTATATTGATGATTATGGCAAAGTGCTGAGAAAGATGATGCAGGAAAGGGATCAGATTCTTCTCTGCCTTACCAAAAAAAAAGAAAAAAAGCCCAGAAAAATCCCCCAAAGGCAACCAAAAACCCAATAGTTGATGGTATTTTTTTATCACTTGAGAGATGAAATCTGTGCAGAAACAAAAGCAAATCTGGCTAGTGGTGTGGATGTTTAACTTGTAAGAGTTCATCATAGTTTCAGAGTACCTACTTTACTACCTGAACTCAGAAAAAATAAATAAAATAGCTGCGACAGACAGAATTCTACTTATATTAAAAAATAAAAAAAGGCCATAATTAGTTATAGACATGTTAAAAAATAACAAGCTTACTTTGGGCCATGGAGCATTACAGTTTGTAATACAAATTCCCCAGCTGAGCCGAGTGATAAAAACTTGTTTGATAACCAATCTTCCAGTAAAAAGCAAGTAAATATACTCATAACTGCGTGTCAACACTGTGCATTATCTGTGCAGAAAGCTGTATTGAGTGCAGATCTCCAGAGAATTGGTGACAGAGCATCATGCCCTCTTTGCTTTAATTATTGCTCAGAACTCCCCACAGTGACAGCTCAGGAGGAGTTGCCCTGAACCATGGGATGCAATACTGGGCCTTGAGAAAGAAACAGAGCTGAATTTTGGTTTGTCTCTGTGGAGGGACTGACCCTTCCTAGCCAGGAAATGGCTGGGGTTTTGCTCTCAATTTTGGAAAGTCCCGTGACCTTGTGCGGGAAAGGAGATGGGTTATTGAAGTGCAGCACCAAACAGTGGGCAGAGCTGGGACACAGGACCTTTATCAGACTGATGGGTCGGATTCAATCACCCCTGATAGTTCCCAGCATAGTAAATATATTCTCCAGAGGGAAAAAAGAGAGTTGAACCATTTTATATTATCCGGTGTTAGATTATATATTGTTATAAGCAGATATGGATCAGGCAGTTTTGTACTTTGCAAATGCTGTCTGTTTTGGAAGCAAAAATGCTGCTACTGAAGGTTTTAAATAATGTATTTCTTTGAATTTGTAGTGAGTGCAGCTTTTACAATGACTTGGTAAACTAGAAGGTAGAGGTAAGAAGAATGAAAATGTCTGGGCGGGTCATCTAATGGTTGGCAATTTTTATCTCACACAATATAATCCTTTTCTTGCTTTCAAATAGCTCTTATTTTTATGTAACAGCAGGTGGGTTTTGTCTTTTACTCTCTCCTATTTTCCTGATAGTACAAAACATCATTGTTCTGATAACTAGGAACTGTCTTCTAAATTCCCTTCTTACAGGCAACATATACCGGTTCATTTGTGTGTGAACATTCTGCAGGGAACCTTCCATAGGAGGTTTTGTACCTTTTACACAAAGTTTTTGCTGTTCTCTGTGTGCTGAATGCAACATCAGGTTGTATTTATTTATCATTTATACAGCTTTGTTGTCTGTGTGTGACTTGTAGTGACTTTTTTTTCCTTCTTCTTGCTTGAGCTTCTGCATGGAGAAATTTGTTTCTGGAATTATTTTTGGCTTTAATGTTTTGTGCCAATCACTGTATAAATAATAAGGTTGAAAGAGAAGGGTACAGATATATACAAGTAAAATGTCAAGAAAAACCTAATAAGGAAGAGGACACTTAGGAAAAGTTCATTAAGAAAATCATAGATCCCACCATGTTATGGCTGTTTTAAGAGGAATGAGAAATTATGGAGATAAATTCTTTTATTGTTGGTTCACTTATGACAAAAAGGAACTTAATCAAAAAGGACATTTCCATCTCATTCCCTGAAATGAAAGAAGTTACATCAGTGATACATTTTACTAACTGAGCTTCTCTAACAAAAGGCCCCTCTGCACTGCCAAGGTATCCCCTTGTAGGAAGAGGTAATATTCACTGTCATCTCTTTCTATTACACTTTCCCCTGCTACAGCCATGGAAAAATAGCTCCATTTAAATAAGATTCAGTTCTTTGTCATTAGAATGAATAAAACAAAGGGACGTGTTAGAGTAATTTTAAATCCACTAAAATTCTCTGGGAGGCATAATAATAGTAGCTTTGCTAATTCTGCAAAGGAAAAGGGTACTCTTCAGTGATGGTTTCATCAGCTCTTTCCTACTGAGAACTAGAAATTGCCTTTATCTTCAATAGTATCTTAATTCAGTGCAACTAATCTCGTTATGAACACACCTTTTCTTTCTAAGCACACTGACTCAGCCCCACTATGGCTCTTCAAATCACTCCCTGAAGCAAGATTTTCAGAAAAGGCTTGGGAAGAATCTGCACTTAATCACTTTCTTTAATTAAAAGGCTCTCCTCCTCCATCAGACTCTGCGAGGGATCAATAAATCACAGATTTGTGATATTAAAAAAGGAGTCATTTGCCAGGTTTGTTGCAGAGCTGTCTCATGGTGACTTCATCTGGAATATTATTCAGTGCTTTGGACTAAAACCTCTGAAATTGGCCACTCTGTTTTAGCTTGGTTCACTGGCTGTTTGAGTATGTTTTAATGCGTGTTGTCCATCTGTAGCATTTTATTTTTCTTTGCTGGAAAGTTCCTCTGACATGTTCTGATTGCATTATCCTGTGTGTCATGAAACTGCTTACAAGTCTTCCAAAGAGATGCTGGAAGGTTCTGTCATTGTTTCAGCTGTTTCCTTTTATTTTATTTTTCTCTTTTCTTTCTCTTCCCCCTCCCCCGTTTAAAATTAGAGTGGTTTGCAGACCCTTGTGCTCACACACAAGACCTCTGATGGCCCATGCACACCTGAGACTGCTTCTTTCTTGAAATCTGAGTTATTTTTGCTTTCCTGATGTAAATGACAAGAGTAGCTCTGCTCAGGGAGGCGGGTGCTGCCTTTAGTGAGAAACAGTCCAAAATAAGAAAAGATATGAAAAGAGTCTCATATGTCAACAGGACATTAATTTGGGGCCTGAAATTTCAATCCTATATTTATTGAATTATAGATAATAATTAACTATACTAGTATACGTGCATTATTTTCTTCTCTTTCTTTAAAATGCTTCTGGACAGTGATTAGGGTTAAAAGTTCGTAGACTGGTTTTTGAAGTCAACAGAAAAATTGTTACATGTAAGAAGGATAGCATTTAAATCCAAAAGCAAATTGGTTTGAAATAAATAAATAAACTCAAGATTAGTAATCTTGTCTTATTTTATGATGAGTCAAGAGTATCCACACAATCACTTCAGCAAAGTAGATGTGAAGTGTCATGCTTTCTCTTTTCTTTTTTTTTTTAAATTAACACTATGGAAGTCCCCTCTATCTGGGTTTTATGCCAAAGCCCTCACATGGCTTTAGCCAAAATTACCTGTACACCAATTGTGCTTGGCCTGAGAACTGTCACATGAAACTAGATATCTCAGGGGAAATAGCAAAACAAACTGGGAAACTCATCCTACCATAAAATTAAGTTGCTAAGTAGTTTCACTGGGAGAAAATGCTTATCCTTAAGGTCAGAGTTCCCAATAACCTCACCTGTATACTTGCCTCTGTCTTTTTTAAAAGCTAATTTTTCCCCCCAACATAATAAATAATTTGGAAGTTTTCTCTTTTGCACTTTGAGCAAGTAAAAAGGAAAAATCCCTGCGTACCAGTATGGCTCAGTAGTGCTGTGAACAGATGTTACTGGGATGCACTCACTGCTGGAAAAGTTGGTTGGAATGTGAGGATGCACTAATGAGTTGGTTCAAGTGCTCTTAACTCAAACGTTGCACTTCTGATTCACCTCGTGGAATCTAAAATTAGGCTCTTTTTCTTCTTTCCTGTTTCATATTTTAGTATCAGAAATTTACTGAAACAAATTAAAACCTATATACTTGAATAGAACAGTAAAGAGCAGGAAAAAGAGCAATTTGCATTTGTTATAGGACTATCTATTTGAACCTTCAGAAAACAGTCTGTTTGAAACTGATCTAACATTTGCCTGCACCTTCCCTTGCTAGAGGAATGGCCAAATGAAATTTAAATGGCAACATAATACATTATTTTAGCAGCATCATAACTGCAAGAATAACAGAAACTCTCCTTTTTTATTTATCATGAGGCTTGTATTGCCAGCTTATAAACCAAAATCATACATGTTTTTGTCATCATTAAAAATTGTCACCATAAGAGAATTAATAACTACACAGAGTATGTTAAATGAACTTGCTGTTAATGCTGGTTTCAGCTCCTGTGGGTGTTGAAGTTGTGGGTGAGAAGTATGTCTAAGTGCAAGGCTTTTTACTGGGTGAGTGTATTTACAATTTAAATTAAAAAAATATGCATTTTTAAAAAATATATACTGTGCTACATATTACTCTTACCATGTCAGAGATACTTCTTCCTAAAAGTGTGTTTCATTTGTCTCTTTGTATTAAACTGTATTTGTGCAACCTTAGTCTTTATCACAATTACAATCACAATTACTTTCCTGTTCTTTTTTCCTATTTTTTTTGCAGTGGAAAGAACTGTAGTTTCCTTTTGGATCCACTTACATTGCGATTTGCATATTAATTGAAAGTGAGTTGATGACAAAGCATAAATTGTCAAAAATATTAGCATTTTGTACTGTTTTTCCAAATACAGGGAGAAAATACTTTTGAGTTGCCAAATATATTGAAATATATTGAAATATATTGAAAATGAGAAAAAACCACCAATTTGTGGGAGCTTGCAATGGCATGAGTACTCTATTACAAGACTGTACACTTTTTTATCATTGAAATATCATATATCTTACTCATTTTAGAACTTGCATTATGCTGCTAATGCATTTCTTCTATTAAAAATGTGTAATATTTTAATGATATTATAGAATAGAGGAAGAAAGGGAAATATGTGGAGAACTAACTGCAAAGCAAACAAAATTGGTGTTTTTGAAGGATAAAGGAAAGGTGGTGGAGTTAATTGCGTACAGTTCCAAGTAGCTTTAGAACTAGCAGGAGGAAATTAGCTGTTGTGTGAAAACAGCATGAAATGTAATTCAGAGAAGCTGTCTAATTTATCAGCAAGAACAAACTGCTCATGTTCTTAAACTGTACTCAATTACTCTATTCAACCTTCTTTGACCTGTTCAGCCTGGCAGTGTTTGCTTAAAACTAAAAGCTCAAGAAATTTTGCCAGCCTTTTAAAATAAACCAAAAGAATCCCCACGAGCTTCCTTTGCAATAGACTCGTATTAATTTTTGAATTTATATAACCCTGAGCTCCTTGCTTCTTTGCAAGGAGATAGATGACATTCTCTGCTTAACGCTGCAGAGCCAATAACTTACATTCTTTTGTGACTGATTTCAAAATATTGCCAAACTGATGGCATACAGCACCCAGCCAAGGGACTCTGTGCTGTGGGAAAGGACTGTGAAACCTGAAGATCAAAATGACACTTTGCTGGTAGGCCGTGGGACTGCTGGTTTATTCCGTGATTGTAATATGATATATGAAATATAGTATTGCATAATATGTGCTTACCATGGCTCTGTTCATACTGTTTTTCAGAACAATCTTTTAAACTCTGTTCATTCGACATTCTGGTTGGGAATTGAACAAGATGCATAAACCAGCTACAGAACAGATGTTCAACCAGAATGAAACACTGCAACACCACCAGTTTTTAATCATACACTCCAGTTTAGACTGGCAGTCTCTTACAAAACCCCATCAGCTGTTGCTGCAAAGACCTCTTTTCTGTCTGCAGAGGAGAAACTACCCATTGCATTTTAAATTGTGGTTATACTTCGTTTTTCAGTGCAGACGAGACATTTATATCACAGAACTAAGGAAGGGTTGAGCTTAAACAGGATCCCTGGAGGTCCCGTGGTCCAAACCCCTTTGCTCAGGCAGGGCCACCTCCAGCCAGTGGCCCAGGAGTGTCTCCAGGTGGCTCTGGAGCATCTCCAAGGAGGGCTAACCCACCACCTCCCTGGGCAACCTGTGCCAGTGCTCAGTTTGGCAAATACTGTTTGGATTATTAGCAAACCTTGCTTATTGTTCCTCTGATGAGAAGGACAGTTGCTTCTTTAGAAAACTTGTGGTCCATGGGTAATGCTGATCAGTGAAGCTCTTTGTTGCTTGACCTAAAAAAAACCCCTTCCAGATGATATAATTTTAACAACCAAAATGTAAAAAGCAGCCTCTGGTTCTTTTTATAATTTTCCCACTGTCCACGTTTTTTCTCTGTAAATTAAAGATCTATTTTGCAGTGCAGAAAGCAGATAACAATGCTGTTGGACTAATCTATTTCAGGTGTATTTTCTGTATTAGTAATGGAACTTATACCCCTTTAGACATACTTTTAGGGCATTTTTACAGTCTTAGTAAAACTAACTCTGTTCTGAAAGTATATATCTAAATAGTTACATTCTGTAAGGCAAATAGAAACAACATGAGGTTGTATATAGATAAAAAACTAAACCTTGGTGATAGTTACAGCCTTAAATCTACAATTAAACCAAATGTTTTTGAGAAAACGCCTATCCCCAGGGGCTCTGCACAAAGGGATTGTCAAGTGAACTAGATCCTGGACAGGACATTTATAGAGGCAGTGTATTGTTTGTAGGGTTCTGTAGCGCACGTGTCAAGGAGCTTTGGATTTAGGAACTGGTGTGGCACACAATGAGTTGGTGTATCTGTATGGGTGACTGTGTGAAGTACAGCAGTGTACAAGTGCTCCCTGACAAGCCCAGCAGGATTTTGTGCATATTTTGTCTGCAGTGAGAGAAAATGCCAAGTCATTATTGTAAGTGGTTCTGGATACAAATATTGATGGAGTGGGAAACAGCAATGAAGGGGAAGAGCATGGTGTACCATGGCATCTGGGTTTTTTTGGGTGAACTGCTTGTAGACAGGTAGCGTTCAGTGACTAAAATTAAATCCAATACAGTGTAAAAGCTAGAAAAAAATGAGTTCAGAGAGTGGTGACTTTGGAGTGAGAAAGTGTGACTCCAGTGAACGTGAATTCCCAAAGAGGTTCTGTGCCAGAGCCCGTTTCTGTGCAAGGGAAACTTTTTGTTACCTCGTTTTTTCTTTCTAGTCCTACATTCCCTGTCCAGTTCTGATGTTTCTAAGAGTCTGTAAGAGAGCTTTGCTCGCAGAGAGCTCTGTGGTCCAGCAAGGGCATGGCAGGATGGAGTGTCTTGCAGGGCAATGTGTGGGTGTTCCCTCCCAGCTCACGTCATATTCCATCTCCAAATTTCTCTGTGCCTTCACCGTGCACCAGGCTCGAGTTTCTTGTCACTGTGACCTTTTCTGACTCAACTCACGTCCCTTTGGTTTCCCAGGGACTCACCCACATCACTGAACATTTTGATGTTTGTCTAATCCTTTTTCATGCGTGGGATATCCTTCCCGGAGGAGCTGGGAGGCATCACACAGCCCTGGGGCTTAATGCAGGGGATGGTGTTAAGCAAAGTTTATCCTTATTTGCTGCCCATATCTGTGCATAATGGGGGAATTTTGAAAGCACTGCAGTATTATCTTGGCCAGCCTAGGCTTGCTTAAAGTCTATAGGGATAGTGTTTTATGGGCTAAAAAAGACAAACATCAGAATTCAACCATCCTTCAGTTCCTTAAGACTGCTGTTTGAGATGACAGAATGTCTCAAATGAGCCTGAATAGTTTGGTTCCAAACATTTCTTCCTTACTCATGAATGTTTTTTCTTTTTTTTTTCTTATATTGTTTGGGATTTTTTTGTTGTTTGTTTTGTGGTTTTGTGTGGGTGTGTTTCTGTTGGTTTTTTGTGGGGCCTTTTTTTGGTGGGTTTGTTGTGGTGGTGGTTTGTTTGTCGTTTGCTTTTCTCCTTCAAAAGCAATCCTCGTTTTCTCTTCCTAGTTTTCAAAACTTTCCTGGGTCATGTGTTCCAGCATGGTTATGTTACATATTTTTAGGGACATGAATTATTTCTATGCCCAGTTTTACTTTGCTATAGGAAAAACTGGTGTGAAGAAACTGAGGAGAAGGGCAGCATCATCAGTGGAAAACCAGGAGAAACTGTCCTCTTGAAAAAGGGCATAGGTTCTAATTAATATTGCATGAGTTCTAATTTTAAATAACAGCATATGGAAAATAGTTGTAAAAAATGTTTACATAATCTTTTCATGAGGAGATGTGAGCAGTTTTAAGTAGGAAAATACTTTTTCTTGCCAATCGCCTGCAGGTGCAGAGTTTGAGACAAATGTTGATTGCAAGCATTGCTTCAAAGGAACAGCATCTCATTTTACCACAGTTCTTAGGGACGTGAGAATGGCTGAGGAAGGGTTCAAGCCACCCTTGGTTCTCAAAAGAGGCTGTTGCTGAAGAGAGACCAGGCTGGCCAGATGTGGAATAGTTCCCAGAATTTATAGACAAGAGATTCTTGAGGACTGTGGGGAATAAGAAGGACCACAGTGGATTGGGCATGGTTAGTAAATTACAGATGACAGAACTGGCTGCCTGAAGTGTTTTGTGAGATCAAACTATCTTTGTCACAGCAGTTCAGTTTTTAAGATGTGTGTAGTGGGTTATTGGGCTCAACCTTTGCTTATAAATACAGGTAGTTCATGAGTAAGTCAGGAATGGTCTGGAAGCAAAATAAAGTCAGTGTTTTGTTTGGATAAAACAGGCCTGAAAGCCTTCCACTGGGAAGGGACGTGGTGCACAAGTGTACAGTACATATATTACAGTCAAAAATAAATCATTTTGTCAGCAGGACTTCAGGTGCCAGCTCAGTAAATCGGTGATGTCCCTAAGTCTGCAGGTGTGTGTGTAGCTGCATTGATCTGAGAGAAACGTGGTTCTTGCTGCAGTCAGCTCATAATCCTGGATGGAAGTGATCCCAGGGATAACCAGATCACAGATGTTTTGCCTTTGATTCTGGCTGGTACACAGCTGGTTTGAGATTATTTCTGCCCAGCTTGTTGGGCTTCCCCAGCTGATTTTCCCTCAAACAGATTTGGGAGGTGGTGTATAAAGCTTCCAGCAGTGTTTCTGTGCTGGCCGTGGACTCTGACAAAGGAGCAGATCAGGCAGATAATTTGAGTATTATATCTCAGCAGCTCTTTGCAGGGTGACTTTGTGGTCGGTGACTTTGTTGTTGACATGTGACTCATTTGCCAAGTTTCACATGGCTGAAATGGCAAATAATTGCCAGTTCTCTTTACAGACTAATGCTGACCATCTAAGCTTCATCTGCTGCAACTGGTGTGTCTGCACTGAGCCAGGGTAGACATGACCTCTAATACATCTTAAAATGGTATGAAAAAATGCAGCACTTTATTAGAAGTGTGAAAGCCTATTTGTTTTTAGTGTGGACTCTTAGTGGAAAAACAAGAGGCAGAAAAATGTTCTTATTTGTAAAGATATCTGGGGTAGATCTGTCATTGTAATTAGAAAAATGGTTTATTCTGATAAATGAATTTTTGGTTCCATCACAAAGCTTAGTATTGCCTTGCTGAGATGAAGAAAGCACAAATAAAAGGTTCAGTTTGGAAAAGAAGAATCTGGCCTGAGAATGGTGACCACTGACAGTAGTTATGGATAGAGCTGGGTCATCATTGTTTGGTATTTGTCCCGATGATGTTTATGCATTTGTTTAGAAACAGGAGAATTAATATGCACTGTTCAAATGATTACTTGGCTTTGTTTTTTGTCCTTGTAACTTTCTACATGCCTGACCAGCTGCTTGAGAAGCATGACGTGAGTTTGGCTTGATAGCCTCAAGGCTGGACTTTTTTTTAATGATTAGGCAATTGCTTTTTGTTTCACACCTGTCTGGGGTGCTGGCATGAGTCAAAGTATGTGGCAAGTAGCACTTTGTTTCAGTGACTTGATCTGCACTTCTCCTCCCTCCTTTTGGCAATTAGATCTAATTAGCAATGAGCTCTTTAAATCCAGAGCACCTGTTCTTATGTTCCTGGGCAGTACCACTGCAGTGAAACTCATCTTCACTGGAGCTCATAGCTGCTGCTTTGAAACCAGTCATAATACAGAATGAATGTGCAAAGAAAGAATAAAAATATACTAATTGTTGATCTTGTCGAAAGGCTGTCCTGTCCTATAATCTAGAATGCTTTTATATCCAAGTACTTATTGTACCATCACCATTCTTGCTTCCTAGTGGGTGACTTGTTAATGATCTCTCTGTCACTTAAGGACAGGGATAACAAGGTCACTGGGGAGAATAAAAATTAGAGTAGAAAATGTGCCTTGTGTGTGTTGTTTTGCTCACTGAAGTATCTCCCTAATCTTTATTCTCCATAAATTGTAAATAACAGGATTTGACAGAAATATAGATTGCCTTACTTACTACACAGTAATAAATGCTTTAAGAATCATGATCATTTGGAAAGCTATGACAAGAAGCAGAGAATTTTGTCTTTAGTCATCCAAAAATGTGCATTACAGAGCTCATCTTCATCTTTGGCATCTATCAAGCAGGTTGCTGGAAGCAGCAGAGCTAGTAAACAAAGCACGTTGCAGTAAAATGGTCCCCCATGGGGAATAATTTAAAGTCATAGTGAAGTGTTGTTTTCAAAAGACATCAAATTACATTTCCACTGGTATATCAGACTTATTAAATGCATGTGTGATGGAGAGTTCAGTTTCAAAGAGGCTGCTGCTTCTGCACACTCTGAAAGCTCAACAACTCACATTTATCCCTCTCTGTCCCATTCTGGCTCTGTACAAGCCCACAATACTCCTACCAGTTTGTAAGAACGTTACTTAAGATGTGTCAATATCTTTATTTTATTTTATTATTGGCATGTTTTATATATACAAAACCAGAGGCTAATAAGTAGATCCTGTTTTATTGTTTCTCCATCTGGGCTGTTTTCCTTTTTTCAAACACATGCAGTATGTCCATAATATTTTGATAGACAGGATCTAAGGGCCTCTGCTAAAGAAACAGGGAATTGCAACTACAGTTTCCTAAGGGTTTAGTTTTGTTGGCTTGACATCTCTCTTGTTTCTTTGCATGGCTGGAGATTGTGTTCAGCCCAAGCAGTGATTTGGGTTACCTGAAACCAAATTTCTGTCCAGGACCCTCCCCAAGAGCTGCTGCATTTTCTAAACCAAACTCCAGCAAGAGCTGGAGGTGCACAGACTTAGAAGGTGGTTTAGGAACAGGATGGGAAGTAGGTCACAGGCCAGATTCTGCACTTCCTCTCTCAGACAAACATACTATTTTCCCTCCTTGACATCTGCTTAGCAAACGGTAAACTTTGCTGTGGTGAGCGGCAGTAAACTGCTGTGCACTTGGCAGAAGGATAAGCAGGTCTTCAAATCCATCATCCTGCTTGCCATCCTACATCCTACAGCTCTGTAGTAACTTACTGTTAATAAGCTCCTAATGACCACAATTTCCTGTTGTCTCCTGGACACTTCCAAATAGCAGCAAACTTACCCACGTGTCTTTTAATGTTGACTTGGAATTGCCTGCTCTTATTTGGATAATATCTAATATTAATACTGAGAGTTAAGTTAGGCTGTTGGTCTGTAGCACCCAATTCTTTGCGCATGATGATCTCCCCCTTGTCATCTTTACTATCAGAACCCACATGAAATTACTTTTCTCTTCTTCCTTCTATATCCTGAATTCCTGCCTGCTGCCCCTTCCCCTTCCAGCCTTCCTGTGAGCACTGGCTTTTTGGGAGTCGGAGCAGAATGAACACCCAGGTGTAACTGCAGAGCGTCTGGGCTAACCCCTTGGGGATGCTGCTGGGCACAGATGTGAAGTTCTGCAGCCCAGCTGCTGTACATTAGGGACTTTAAAAACCTCCTTGAAAAGCCAGGTGTGGGTATCCAGCTCTAAGGAAAGCTGGAAAGCTTTCCCTGTGGAAAGGCAGCCATCTCACCAGGTAACCTTAGTTAATTTAGTGGGTTTGGGTTTGGTTGGTGGGGTTTGGTTTGAAGGTGCAGAGCAGGTGAAGTGATGTGCTGCCACACCCCCCAAAAAGCACCTGATCTTCTCACGTGGGAAATCAGCACCTTTTATGATGCATCCATTTCACTTCCCTGGCCTGATTGCCTGTGCAAGTGCTGGTTCCCTGGGGGCTTTGGGAACACTCCCTCTCCCAGAGAGCATCAGATCTCCATTGTATCCCTATTCTTCAGGTGTAGCCAAAAAAGTATTAGAGCTTTTGGAAATTATGCTTTAAAGGAGCGCTGTAGTGTTAGTGCTTTCCCATTTTTGGAGGTCACACCACATTATAAGCAGGTTTTGTGGCATCACTCAAGAACATTCGGGTATTTATTCAGTTCAGATCCACGTTATTTTGAAATTCATGGCTTTGGATATTCAAAAAGTGGAAACACATTTCAGGTTCCTCCATTTCTTTTTATGATGATAGCATTTGGTGCCAAATGGGGCATTTTAATCACTTTTTTAATGCTGAAATGATGTGATTTTTTTTTTCCACATTCCCCATCACAGAAGTAAGGTAATTAGAAGAAAATATTCATTTGTGTGTCTGTAGAGGTATACTTAGCAGTCCACTGAATTGTCATTTGAATTTCAAAATGCTGTGAGAAGCACAGGTTTACACTTACTAAAAAAGAAGAAACAAACAGAAAGCCTCAGCAAGAAGTTTTTTTGCAGGGCAAGCACCATATGTAGTTTTATTGTATTGTATATGGTGGTGATTTTAGCTTTGTAAGGAATAGAGAGCTGGAAGTAAACCTTCATCTGCACTCTGCTGTTTTGGGTTTTTTATCATTGAAACTTCATTGATTTTTAAAACTACAGGTGTGAAACTTTCTTCATTAAATTGCATACCCCAGTTGATAGGGCACATCCATCTAAACCATTATCTCCTCTCTGGAAAATGAAAAAAACTGAAGTGTTGCTGACCTGTTTTATCTGAGCATCATTATAGCATAAAAGGAAATAAGGGGAGGCATGCTCTTAGAATGTATAAGATACAAGAATTCAATGCATCTTTTAAAACAGCAATATTTAGGGAGACTGGAAAAAAGGGCTTTGTATTAATGCAGCTATTGAAGGTAACTAGTGTGTGAACACTCCTGTTGGTATTGACTATTTCAATAAGTTTAAGGTAATAAAACTGGAGCTAATAAGGCAGGAGAGAATTTTGGAATAGGATAAACCTAAAAGCCAACATACTGGGGCTCAAGGAATTGCTGGAAGAGGGACTGCAACGTGAGAGCTGGTTTGGTGAAGCTGTAACTTGTTTTTGCCTCGTTGAAAGTGAAAAACTTGTGTTCACACTTAAATTTTCTGTACTAATTTTATTCCCAGCCTCAAACCAGCCTGTTCTGTCATTGCGTGTCAGGAGGAATGGCACAAGGGAGGGGGAAAGCTGGTGGCATGGACTGTCTCAGCTGGCATGAGTTTACACTTGTTGATGCTTTTTAAAAGTGTTCTTATAAGAAAAAGTTATTGGCCTCTCAGTTTCATCTGCTTTAGACTGTTTATTCATCATTTTGGTTCTAGGCACGTGTGTTTTCTTCCACTAGCACTGCCCTCAGTGGACCCCATGCACTGCACGTGGTTCCTCCTGTGCATGGCAGTGCCTCTGATTATTAAAGTTTCCGTCCTTTAAATAAAGGCTTTGGCTTTTTTATTAGACCTGAGGGCTATTAAGTTTTAAATACCATTTGTTTTTCATTAAAAAGGCTTTCCTGTTTTAATCCTTGACTTATTTTTATTGGAAAAGTAATAATCAGTTGGGTTTTTTTTAATTTATTGGTGCATAATCCATCAGCCAATAGGGTGCAGTAGTCCCATACGGCAAATAGGCCTTGATCTGTGTGTGGAATCTATGTGCATGAATATTTTTATGCTTTTGTCTGTCTTATTTTTTCTCCTTTGACTTCTGCTTCCTCTTAATTTGCCCTGATGATTAAACATTTACTTATATTCACATGCAGAACTGTAAAATCAGCTCAGTCCTGGAGGAGACTAGTGTTCATGCTTCTTTTCTTCCATTCTGCCTGTATTTAGGGGTGCTCTCTGAGTGTGCTTTCTAAAACAAAACCACCTGTAGGTTTTCCTCTGTTCCTCTGCCTTTATTTGCAGTGCTGCCTCCTGTCTCAAACTGAGGCAGATGAACCATCTGCTGGAGGCACAGGAGCACTGTAGGCAGGAGCAGACCTGTGGTTTATCAGCTCTGCCCTTCTTAGGTGTTGTCATATTAGTCAATAAGGGTCTTTGTGGTGGCTTTAGGGGGGAGTGGGAGGTGGCACAGGAAGCCTGAAAGCTGTTGAGCTGAAAGGAGGGTGAATCTCCAGCAGATCTTGGATTTGGTGTTTCGGATTTGGAGTGCAGCTACAGTGGAGCTGAAGCAAAAGTTGGTAACCACAGCAAATACATTAAAAGAGCAGATCAGAGTTTCTGCCACTTCTCTCTTCTGGTGGACTCTTACGGGGGGTGCCACCCTCCCTGTCCCAAAGAGTCACCTGCAGAGGGGATGTGCCCAGGTGGGCACCCTGCAGTGCCCTGGCTGGGCAGGCAAAGGGGCTGGCACTGGGACCCTTGTGCTTAGAGATTCACTGCTCGTGGTGTGAATCTGCAGCACTGATCAAGAGATCTTGGGGCTCAAACTACACGAGTTTGGCTTTGTGCATATGGCCCAAAGGGTCTGTTCTCACCTGCCACCACCCTCAGCACACATCAGGTGTTGGAGTTTGGCCAGCTGTGGGTCTACAGGAGTGTCAAAGAAGTGACCATGGAAAGAAACACAGACACAGCATTGCAGTCATCCCACTGGGCACTGATGAGCACATGCTGCTTGGCGTGAGCTGCAGAACACACGCTGGGTTTGTCAGCTGCTTTTTCCTGATTCATTTGAGCAGGCATTTCTGTGATTACAAGGCATATAAAAATATTCTTTTATTAAACTTAAATTGTTTAATATTGACCACTTGCTTTGGACTTTACAAAATTTTTCAGGGGTGTCAACCTCAGTGGCAAAACCTTGAATTATTATAACTTCAGTTTGGCGTCTTCTTTGTCTGACAGATCGTGCTTGGAAAAGCAGTTTGATCTCTCTATTTTATACTCGTATTCTGTATAAAATTTACTAAACTATCAGTGAATTAAGATATGTAACATTTTTGTTTGTTTCTTTTTTTGTTTAGGCTTTTCTCCTTTGTGTACAAAACTGGTTGTCCGTACCCTTTTTATATATACAGGCTGTTGCAGATTGATTTCAGTGGCAACTATTGCAGTTTTTAAAATACCAGTGCTGCAAATACTTAAGATCTCTGTTTATTTAAAATTAAAAGTCTGCTGGCATGTTTTTATTTCATCTTCTAACTTGGTATCCTTTCTTGTCCAGCTGATAGTTGGGAGAAAAAAAACCTGGAGTAGTTTTGAAGCTGATGAAGATTCTTTTGACTTTGTGGGCCTGACCCTGATCTAAGCAGCTTTTTGAAGAGTAGGTAATAGTTTTAAGGTTGCAACCTCAAAAATATTGTCTCCTACATGTTAGCCTCTATAGGCCTGATTTTTGCCATCCCCATAACTCTAAAAAAGAAAAATACAGTACTGCCTCCATTTTTAGCCATTAATCCAGTGTGGCATTGGAAATGTTGGTTAAAGTTAAACCTAAGTGATATTTGAGAATAAAAAATATTAAAATTATTTCAGTTAACAGAGAAGGTGTACTCAGTATTTTCCTGAATCCTTGGACACAGAAGCGCTTTCCATGACAAAATTTCAAATCCATAGGTAAGGTTGTTGCCCTGTGCAGGAGCTGCTGTCCAGAGGAGGAATTATAGAGAGCAAGAGAAATGTTATTATGGGAAATTGGGATCTTTTGTCAGTAAGAGGAGAAAAAAGTGTGATGAGGGTGATTAAGGAGTTCCTCTGGCCAAACTCCAGGCAGTCCATTGCTATCTATCTTATTATTTCCTTTTTCTTCCCAAAAGGTGCCATTTCATTTATTTGCATATTTTTTGTGTTTGAACACTGTGATGACCTCTGTGATCACCATCTCCCCAGTGGTCCAGAAGGTTAATTTTGAGTGACTAGGTCAATGTAAGGCAGAAATTCTTTGTATCTGTGTCATGAGTTTGTAGCCTGTTCTGCTGCCAGTGCAGAAACCTTCCAATTTCAGATGGCCTGTGTCTGGTTTGGCCACGGTGAGTAGTGGTGGAGTCTGAAATTTGTATCTTAGCTGGGAAGAAAACCCTGGGGACATAATTTCAGGCTCTTAACTTATTCACCAGAGAATGCTGCTTCTCATACAAATTGCTACAAAGCTCTGTACTTAGTGAGGCCAACTGTGAAATGAGAATAATAATGCTTATGCACCTTTGTAAAGTGATTTCAAATCTACAAATGGAAATTTAAGTTCAAAGCATTATTAACAACTACATTTTCCACATAGGGTAATGAAGAAGAGAGAGGCATAGTTCCTTTTCTCAGTATCTTCTCCCAGAATGTATTAACTTGCTGAGTGTGTTTTCTGTGCCTTTCTGGATCTGATAAACAGCTGATAAAAGTCTTTTACAGCTAATGTTTAGTCTGCATAAATTATGCTTTTAGATATTTCGCCATAATTTCCTCTATAAGTTAGCCCAAGTGTTGTTTAAAACATAAAAAAGTGCTTGTCAGGATAGAAACCATTTAAGTTTGTAAGGAAACTTTTGTTTTAAGGGGGTGACTGTAGACTCTGAGATGATCTGCAGTTCAGTAAATTGAACTAATCTGTTAGACTGTGAAGATGAAGAAACCCAAAGGTTTCCTCATGCAATTATGCTGAAAAAAATCAATACATTAGGAAATATTAATACACATGATACAGTTTTAATCACCCTTCTGGTTTAAGCCTTTAGGATTTGCATTTTCAAGGGCAACTCGTTTTCTGTGAAGTCCAGAAAATCACTTTAAATATATGAAACTCTTGGTAAGACTGTACATGGGACATTTTTAGCACTGAAAAAGGCAAAATTCTGGGCCTTTGAAGCACTGTAAGCATTTTCTGTTCAACTTCAGTTTGTGGTTGAAAGCACCAATATTACCCAGGTTGCAGTAGGTTTTCTGAACTGGGCCTGTTCTCCCTAGGAGGCTCATTTGGTAGAGGTTCTGCTGAAAGACATAAGCACTGTTAAAATGTGGGGTTCCTCTGGAATGGATAAGGTGGATTTAAGGTTTAACTGGTGCTGTTTTGGTGGATTTTGTGGAATGTTTCAGCGGTGCCTCGGACTGGGTGTGCTCAATGTTAAAGGTGTTTTTAAAGGGCAGCACTTAATGGGGCATCTCTTGATGCCTCTTTCTCAGCATCATTCTGCTTGGAGCTGGGCACACTCAAAAGGCAAAGAGACTGTAGAAAAAGAACATTAAAAGAAGCTGCAGAGAAGGTAGTTTTCTGCAGGCATTTCAGAGGGATCACAAAAAGCTATGGTGAGTTTGGATGGAATAGCAGTGTAAGCACTACAGTATGCATTGAGGTCCACTTTAAATAGTCAAATAAACCAGAAGACATCAGGATGAAATTATTTTATGGTGGTCTTTGTATTCACTGCAAGAGAAGCAATAAAGTTATTTACATTACAAAGTTGTGTCTAAGGAACCTAAATTAGGTCTCAGTAAGAGATACTGCTTCTTTAAAGAGAGATGTTCACTAAGGCACTCTTACTTTTCTGCTGTATGGATTTATGGTTTTGAAATGGTTATGCCCCATAACTCTTAATTAAGCTTGACAGTTTTAGCATTGAAATGGAAGTAGCTGGTTGGAAAGACAGTCTGCAAACAAGGGCCTCTCTTAATGGTCCCAGAGCTTGTCTTTGTTTACAGGCTTTACTGTATTGTGAAGGAAGGAAGAAGGGAACAGTTGTCTTTAATTATACATCATCTGCAGCGTGTCAAAACAAGGCACTATAAACAAGCACAAGTGGCTTATAATAAAAGCAGTTATCAGAGACTTTGTGCAGTGACTAAACCTGCCCAGCTTTATTGGTGTGACAGGTATCTTGTGGGAGCAGCTTGTCACAGGGATTTGGATGGTGTGCCTGAGTGAGGAGTCTACTCACAGGCATTGTTTTGTGAGCCTCTTTTTGCTGAATATGGTGTCCTGTGCTACCTGACTGCAGGGATCCCAGTAATGCCTTCAGACCATTGACTTGCAAGGGGCTTTTTCAATCATCCTTGAAAGTTATATGAAGGATGAACAGCTCTCACTTCAAAATTTTCAACATTAAGTAATTTTTTTTTTATACCTGTGGAAGCATCATCAGTATTCTGGTAGTGTTCTCTTTATCACCCAGTAGTTTTATTCCAAGACACAGGTGTTGGACAGCTTCTGATTTTAGTAAGCTTATTGGAGCTATTCAGTCCACAGAACTTCGATTTTAGGTCTTATTTTTCTGCCAGATGCAACACAATGACGTATTACAGAATAAAATCTGAAGAGGAACTTCATCCAGGTTACATAAAAAGTTCCGTACCTGACTGATAATGTAATGCAATTTTCATTGCCTTTGTGGTTTTTATATCTCTTTTTGTTTATTTTACCTTGTTTTCTCTAAGTGTAGATTTATCTATTTATAAAATACATGGAAGTACATCTTAAAAATGCTTTGTTAAAAAAAGAAGCCAGTGGTGGATGCAGAGTTATAGAATGTCCTAAAACAGGTAGCAGAGCTGAGCTGCCTTCATTAGGTAAAAATATCAACTCTAGAAATAATAAAATGAAGCTCATGAAAACAGAAGACAATTTTAGAAGTGAAATGTTTGTGAAGGAGGCTCGAGGTGTTGCAGGACCTGCTGGGAGTTTACTGGTCAGTCCCACCCATTGTATCTGAGGAGTGAATAACTGATGGGTGCAGAGGTCACTCACAATTTATTCAGCTTTTTTAAACTCAGTGAACCTTCTGAAGGTGAAACCCAACCAAGTCCTACGGCCGTGGCAGCCTGGTTGAATGCTCTGTGCAGTTTAGTGAGTGCTTAATTAGTACATGAGTCCAGGACAGTAGAAGATGCTGCATTTCACTGGGGTGGTTGAAGGGAAAGAGGGAAACAGAAGTCTGTAAATTATCCAAACTAGTCTGGCCAGAAGCCACCTGTGATTTGTAATGTTTCTTATAAGATCAGGCTGAGAAACATGACTTTTACCCATGGTGTTTGGTCCTGAGCATGGTGTATATGCAGGACAGAGAGAGAATTCCTATACAAAGACTACAATCCATCAGAATAAGCGTGCTGAGAAGGAATCAAGCTGAGCTTGTCAGTGGGAATTCTGTGAGCAAGGAGAAGAATGAAGCATCGAAAATCCTGCTCTGTTGGATCTGGACATCTGATGCTGGGATGGAGGAAGTTATTCCCTCCTTCGGTGGCTGCAGGTGCAGAGTCTCCTGAACATAGCGAGAGATCCATTCTTCCTGCCTGAAAAATATCCCACAAAACCAGAGGTGGCACTTTTCTCTGAAAGCATGTCACACATTGGGAAGGAGGCAAGGGTGGATATAATATTGCTGTAATACCGTGGTGAAGTAATTGAAGGATTTATTCCAAGTAGGAAGGAGAGGTTTGAGTAAGTACATGTTGGAGTACAAACTGTATTCAGGTCAGAATTGGACTTCCACAGGCTACTCCTGTTTAACTGTTTTATGAAAATAATTCCATTAATAGATGTAATTTTGGAGGAGGGAGGGAAGAATTTGCTTCCCTGAGAATAATGAGGAGGAGAGTGCTGTCTTGACTGAATTTGGACGTGAATTCCCTGTGACAGAGAGGGAACCCAATGTGGGTCATCAGCCTCTAACTATCAATCTCTGCTGATTAAAGGCATAGCTCCCTCCCAGTGTTTAAAAAGGAGGTGGCTGACCCTGTGCAGGTGTATCCAGTAGGTACTCCCTAAAAACAGCTACTTCAACCATGTCCTTCAGATGAGATCAGCAGGGAGATGTCTCCTTGGTGGATAGGGGCGGTGGTTTGCCATCAGAGGAAGCATCAGGTTCTGTCAGCCTCTTGAGGAGCATCTCAGTGCAAACAGAAATGAGACTTTTATGTGCATGGAGGTGTTAGTGCCAGTACCTGGAGTGTCACTGGAGGGCTTGGTGGTTTTAAATGCTGAGCAGTCAGGCACTTCTGTACTTTGGCCAGTACTGTACCATGTGAATCATGAGATACCTCTGAAACTTTGTCAGTCCTGCAGAAAATGCCCAAGGATATCTGTTGACCACGGATAGGTGAACTAAGGTGGCATTACACTGTTTGCTGAGCTGAATGTCTTCTCTCGAGGCTGGAACTTCCTTGAATAGTAATAGTGGTTGGGATGTCATTGAAGAGGTCAGTCAGTGATTCCTAAAGTTTTTGGGAAGTGAAGTTATTCTAGTATCTTTTTTGAGGAGAGAAAAAAAAAAGCTAATGTTATCTGGTAATTTCTGTTTATTTTTCAGCCTCAAGATAAAATGGAAATTTCATAGATTTTTCTCTAGATCCGCTTTCATTTTCACTTTGATGTAGATTTACGCTCCAATCCTGATGCTCCGTGCTGGGATATTTTAAACACAAAGGTCAAATTTACCATAACACTATCAATACTTTTATAGCAAGCCTGTATGTCTAATTCTTGTCTCTTGAGAGCTTCCAGTTGGTATCAAACTCAGAAGGTGTAAAATGGGTACTGTTTCAGATGACAACTTGCCTGTGAATAACAAAGCAAAGTATTCAGTATTTTTTTACAAGGTCGTTGCAGTGAAATTCATACACTTTTAGAGCTTATCTGAAGTATGAAAGTTGTGACAGATTCTGCAGCTTTGGGGACTAGACTTCTCATTCTGCAGAAAATTGTCCTTCCTCCTGCTGTTTTACTTCCTATCCATCTCTTCAGCCTCAGTTGGCTATTTTTTCTATGCCACAAGGTGAAATATATCTGAATAATCTTCTAGACCCTTACTTGTCTGTGCCTGTCTCAGAAATTTTTTTCTTTTTTTTTTTTTAATTGCTGGACAATTTGAATGCAGGCTTGAAAACTGGGAGAATAACATCTCCTGCTGCTTCCAGCTAATTTCTGGAATTTCTTTCCAGCTAATTCTGACTTTTGTTGTGCTCAGGTCGAAACAAAATTCCTATTTGCACAAAGCAGAGAATGATGGATGTGTGGTCTGGCCAGATCCCTGGAGGCAAGCAGCAAGGGCACCAGGCAGACCAAGCCAAAGGCCTTGCAGTGGCAAATGTGTCTCTAAAGAGCCTGCCTAACCAGGGGTATGTGCCTTGCTGCCTGCCCAAAGGGACTGGTTACTCTGTTAGGGTTATTTTCAAATGAGAGCTGATAATGGGGCATGAGCATCATTTCCAGGCATATGATAGTAAGAAGTGTGACTGCTGTGATTTCTATTTAAATAGACAGCTCTCGTGATTCAGTTGTTGAATGTGGCCCTAGAGAGCTGAATCCTGCCATGAAGCTTCTTTGTGATGCTGGACAATTTATCTGAAACTCAAGATTCACTACTGGGAACTGTGGGATCTTATTCTGCTTGACCAGACTGAGATGTTTGACACCTAAAGAGCAGAAGTCCCGAGCACTCAGCAATGCAGCTGCAGATACAGGAGTTAGTGTGGGAAGAAGTGTCCCATCACACGCTGCGAGGAGGGATGCAGCTCTCACATCCTCCACAGGAGCACCAGAATTAATTGATAAATTTCCTTGCAAGGCATAGCACCCTTCCAGGAGCAGCAGTGGCTGATGATGGGAGGGGGTTATCCCGTGGGTACGTCCGTGTTTGTGACTTACTGTGTTAAATTAGTTGGTTTGAATTCATCCGCATAAATTCTCGTCGAGGGCTCTCCAGAGAGTAACACATTGCAGCTTTTCAGTAAGGCTGTTTGCACAAATCCCGTTTTCTTCCCACTCTTCCTGCTGGAATTTGCCTGAAGAATTAAGAGCTGTGAAATACTTAGAAATCAATAGAACTTACATGAAAAAATTAACACTAAAATGCATTGACAGGGATAACACTGCCTTTGGACGAAAATCAGTTGGGTATGCATATTTGATTTATTCATTCAATAAGTTTGAGAACATGTTTGTGAGGTCTGTGATCCTTTTGCATAATTTGTGCTGGTTTATTATTAGAGTTGTCACTCTTATGAGGAAAATTAAATGGCTTGTTTGGAGGCTTGGGATTCAGTGTGGTAAAATGGAGCTACACAATGTTTTGTAAGTAGGGGCTGTAATTAATATAATAGTCCTAGCCTAACTGTTTCTCTGAATTAAAGCTGACAACTACCTTGTTAGCAAGAGCACAGATGGAGGAAATGGATTTTACTGACTTGACTTGAAGTTTTCCCCTGTTCAAAGTAGTACTGCAGGAGTTGTGAAACATTTCAAGAGTGAGTCATTTATGTTTTAGAGTGTTGATTTGGCCTGCAGAAGTTTTGAAATGATCCTTTTTATATTCCCTGATATCACAGGGGAGTGTTGGGTTTCCTGCTGAGGGAGGCACTGCTGGGGCACACCCAGAGAGAAGAGCAGAATGAGGAGTGTTTTGGTATAAGGTGCACTATTTGTTCTGAACAAAGTGAGGTTTTGGCCTGAAAGATAACCTTAAAAAGTAGCATCTTAGGATTTGATGCTAAGTGCTTTTTCAGGAATTTATAAAGCAAATAAGCTCAAGTTTTGGGTTAACAGCCCCCCCCATCTTCCCTCCATGATAGATAGAAGTGTCAGTTTGTCTCTTAAGTATAACAGTCTAAAGTTGTAGCCAAATATTGATGACTATGAGATTACAAAAATATCATATAAATTAAGCTGATCTTGTTATTCATTATTCATCTTAGTTTGGTAAAGACGTTGTTTAAAAAATAAAAAGTTGATAAGCCAAAAGCCACGTGGCTACTGGCATATTTACATTAGCATTTTATTTTGGATCAAGAATACGATTTTGAAGCAAGCTCCTGATCCTGCCTATTTACTGTGGTTTGCTTTACATTGCAGAGTGGCTTTTGGAGTGTGTAAGCTAATTCCCTTTTGGGTGAAAGAAAAATGTGAGCCAGGAATGCACAAAATGCTATCTGATGGATATTTAGTCTATAGAACCAGACTAGCCTCACGCTGAAGTAGCCTCCCTTTCTTCCTAAAACACATACAGTGTGCATGTCATACCTTCACATCCACAGTTTGGCTCTGCAGACCTGATTTTATTCTGCCATGCTGCTTGCTAAGGTACACCTTAAATAGCCCCCATAGTCCGGGAGTTGCCAGAGACATTAATTGATAACCCCAGAACCTTGCCTTGTGAGGCAGAAGTCAGCTTTCAGGAGCTGCTGCACCACCAAGTAAATTCCCTGTTAGGAGTTGTATCTGTGTAGCAGGTAAGAGTCTACAGGTGCTGTGTTTCCATGTCCAAAAAGCAGACAACCACGCTGAAGGAACCCTCTCAGGAATGGGGATTCTCCTTAGTCTGATGGAGCCATGCGTCCTTAGTTGCTGTCTAATCAGTCATTTACTTCATTTCTGGTGGGGAGACTGTTCCATTTGAGTGTGTTTGGGAAGTGGATGGTAGCTCTTTAAAAAAGCCCGGGGTGAAATGGTCCATTTCAATAAGCTGGCAAGTAGCTCTTCCCAGAGCATCAGTTTCAGCCTTAGCCCTTGGATACAGGTGCTTACTTGGCAGAAAAGGGTGTAAATTTGGTGCTGATCCCTCAAACTCCCTTATTTCAGTTTTTAAACCCCAAGTTACTGCAGTAATTTTGCTCTAGTGATCTGTAGCAACAGCCTTATCTACCATCATGTAGTTCTGCATGAACATTACCCTGTTATGGTCCCTGGTTTTATGAACTGCTTTCTCGAGGGTTTATTAGGATAGGCTCCCACTAAGCATAACTTACGTGGACTTCTTAGAATCACCTTTTTGGTTTTAATTCATCTGCAGCAGAAGAAACTTCAGCTGCCACACAAAGGCTGCCTCAGCCTGTTGCTCTGCCCTCCTATCAGTCAGTTTTGGAACAGTGAAAAAGTGCCTTGTCCCTTCCTGCATACTCTGACATTTAAGGAGGCAGTGACTGTTCACTTAAAAAAATGAATCTGAGGGCTAGGAATTTCCTGGTATTGTATGGTACTGGAAACCAAATATTTTTTTCCTTTGGGTTTTGTTTGGTTTGGGTTTTTGTTTTATTGTTGGGTTGGTTTGTTTGTGGTTTTTTGTTTTGTTTTGGGGGGGGTGTTGTTTGTTTTGTTTTTACTATCAGGACATTGATGTGGGAGTGGGATCACGAGCAGGAAGACATTCTCCGTGAGATCATTCAGAGTTTTTCTCTCTCAGAAGCTTTTATAGTTGGATTTCCACCTGTGTGATTAAGAATATGTGTAAGTGCAGTATCTTCTGTGGAGCTTGGTTAGTATCTTGGGTATGTAAATGTGTTTCTATCAGTGCAAAAATTTTCTGGAAACTGATATCATCTTCCCTCTTCCAGCTCTGCCCCTGTATTGCCTCTCTCTTTGCTATTTCTCCCTCTGTACTAAAGATGCCTCTTTGTAGAAGATGTTTGATAGATCACTGGAAAGGACAGGACAGGAATGGCTCCTCTTCAGGCAAGCAGTAAAACACAAACACCAAACCATGAATTGCTTGGTGGGAGCCCCTTTCTGTGGCTGATGCCCAGTCACACTTTGTTGGCACCTTGATACATGCCCGTGTCTTAGCATGGCGTATCCCCCTTGAGTACCACCCTTCCATCATTTCACAAAGGCAGGCAATAATAATGATCTTTCCCAAAGGCCCCCTTGTTTGAAGCATTAAAAGCTTTCCCCCCCGCCCCCCCTTGGAAAATCCAATAGCCAAGAACCTCACAGTATGTGGGATAACTCCCAGTGACATCGTTCAAACACTGAGAGGAAGCAAAGAAGTGGCATATATTATTTTACTGGCTACCAGAGAAAAGGTTGTCTTTAAAAATGTATATGCCTTTTGCATATGCTTTTTGACAGACACAGAGCCTGAAGACTGGCATGTGACAAGGGGATATCAATAAAAAATACATAATGATATTATAAATATTTATAGAATAGCTAGATGAGTGTAATAGGACAGGGAGAAGCCAAGAAGGCTTTAGAATAGCAGAATTGTGCTCTAAACCATTGGAATTTTTCTGAGTGAGTTGCAGTGGGGTAAAAAGGCATTGCATAGGCTGTCAGGGACATTCACAACACCTTTGATTAAAGGAATTTCTAAGCAACCATAAGAAAAGCTTCATCAAAGAAGTGCAGCTAAATAAAAGTTGGAAAGCAGAGAAGATAAAAAGTTTTCAGAAAGGCTGAAGTTATTCACTTATAGTCCTTGTAGAAACAAGTAGGGATTGTTGATTGGTTGATTTGTAACCTAGGAAAATAAGGAAAGAGTTCTCTGTGTTTCCAGCAGGATTAAAAATGATCCAGCTTTATCCAAAGACTAGGAATTTTCCAAGTCTTCTAAAGGATTTTTTTTTTTACTATATTTTTGCATATAATTGCCTGTTGCTGTGGTTGTGCATCTGTTAATACATGTATCTCTAACTTATGCCTGTAGGACTGCAAGGTTTATAAGCAGCAAATACAAAAACAAGAGGGGGAACAAGTTTGGTTCCATAAATGCAAATAAAATTTTCCCCTAGTCATCCTCCTGCCCTGTAGAAATCGGGCCTTGCTTCGTGGCTGATTTGTCTACAGGAGAACTCTGGCTGTGGGACTTGGCTCCATTTGCTCGCTGTGTTGATGTAAACATCAGGAATCAGCTGCAGAGTTTGTAGGGAGGGACTTTTCTTCTCTGCTTGTGCTGCAGGTGGTTGGATTTGCTCAGTCTGCAATAGCTGCAGGAGAACATAATGCAAGAGAAAGTTATGCTAAAAATGGAAGAAACTATTCAAGAGACACACTTGTCTGCCTTTTGTGGGCCTTTTGCTAAACTTCTTCAGTGGAAATGTTCACAGATGGCGACAGGTTATTTTTGCTGCTGAATTCTTGCTCATAGAATCCTCTTTAGCTTTAGTCCAAAGAGAGCACCATGTCATTAATGAGTGGGTCAGGGTGCTAATTATCTTTGTGAAAAATGGATGGGCAGACAGTCCAGCAGATAGAGGCTTCCTGATTTGTTAAGGGCTTTTAAAGATAGATGGCCTTGAAGGAGATTTGTTTTCAAATGAGTGGCCAGTAGAGTGCTGGGAGCAGTGGCACAGTGAGCTCTCACCAGTCTTTCTCAGTGATGGATGTTGCATATTCTCTCTGTTGACGTGGTCTTTGCCATCAGATGTCCCAATTTACTAATAGCTTTTTAGGGCAATGGTGGGAAATTACTGAAGCCCAATTTTATTGCTGTTTTACATCTAGCAAGGACTGAGCCCTGTGTGCAGCTTTACATTAACTCAGCAAAAGCCATTAAAATATTGACATTTGGACTCATTTGGGTGGCATTAATCGTAACATTAATCATAGCATTTTATCACGCATTAATTGCATGAAATGACTGGTTTGAAATTACTGCAATGTTCATTTTTCTTAAAGCAGGCGAAACAATAATTTACATTTTCCCACTTTTCTTCAACCTATAACTGTGCTTTAAAAAACTCCCACAAATGACAAAGAACCTAAAAGTCACAAGCCACCCCCTGTTCTGACTGTGTTTGAGGGCATCAGCTTCTTGGCTTCCTTGCAACAACTGAGCATGTAAGAGCTCTTATGGACCTCACTGGCATCTCTTGGAAGTGTCATCTCTGAAGATCAGGCTCTGAAATCTCAGTGCAAACAACCACAGCCAGGCCTGGGCTTCAAAAATGTACCTTAATACACGAAACAAGAGTACTCCTGGTGTGCAAAAAAAGCTGAAAATCTATGGCATTTCCATATGCTGATGCAGCTTGAGGGTTTAAAACAGGCACGGGAATGCCTTTTGTGATTCCCCAGCAGGAATAGGCTTACAGCACCCGTGTGTATTTGTATTCTCCTGTCAGTAAAGGAGCCCGTGGGGTCTGCTGGCTCTTTTCAGTGGAGGGCATCACGAAGTGATTGTGTTTAATATAAGGAGCTGGCAGCCTTTCTCACTTAACAATCATTAGGAGATCTGCTGCTGAGGGCTCATTTTGGGAGGCAGCTGGAAATTGGCACTTTGGTTGAACATATTGTTTTCTGCCTCTCTCTTAAAGTTCAAGGACAAGGCGAAACTGTTCAGGCCACACAAAGAAAACAGGTTTTTTCCCTTTTCCTTTGTTTACTTGGTCCTCTGACCCCTCTGTTATTCCCTATGAAAATTTATTCCACAAGTAAATTTGTTCCCCTATATACACACACCAGTTAAATGGAAGTGTGGACCATGTCAGCAGAAATGGAAGTGGAAGGCATGAGGAAGGTATTTCCACATGCCATGCAGAAGATAGTTGTGATAATCATGTAGACTTTTTCTTGGAGTAAAAAATACCTGGATCTTCAGTTATGTTTCTCGTGATCCTTATGGAGGAGGGCAATACTGTAACTTCTGCTTAGCCATAGAGTGGGCCACTGGGGAAACCCTCAATCACTCCAAAGGCAAGATGCAGAATAGTGCTATCCCAGCCTCCTAACCTTCAGTACATCCTCCTAACCATGCATTTAATTAATTATTTTAAATGCTGCTCCTCCCAACTCCCACCCCAAAATGTTCCTGCATCTTCAGGACTTTGACCACCTGTGTCCTGGATAACATCACATGGCTTAAGCCACAGCCTCACCTGTAGCCTTCTGCCTCCTGCTATACAGGATCTTCTCAAAAGACTTTCTAGTGATAGGGGTTTTCTTTTTTCAATTACAGTGGCTTCACATGACCAAATAATACTTCATTAACCTGATTGCCTAAGGATATCAAGCTCCAGAGGAAACTTGTATTCCTATATGATTGGCAAGATAATTAGGAAGTGAAATAATGCAAATCCCACCACAGGCAGCCTTCAAAAGATTTACGTATTTACTCTTTGAATTCAAAATGTGTCATACCATAAATCCTTTTTTTCTTTTAAGGCTTTTGTATCTGTAGGTTTATTATTGACCTTCACAATGTACATTTTGCTGGGGCAGGAGGCTTTATGAGCTCTATCAAGTTGGACTGGTAAATCCACCGAGATTTTTAGTCTGCAGTATCAACGACATAACCCAGGCTAAAGTACTAGCTTTTGATTTGAAGCTCCTGGGTCATGGCCTTTCATCCTGTATTTAGAAAGTACCTATCAGAGTGGATCTACCACAGTTACAGCTTTTCAGATGATATGAAAACATGGGCACAGAAGCCACTGATGGCAGTGCCAGTCCTTCATTTGCCACAGAGTGGAATATTGGGTGTAGGTCAGAGACATCTTCATATGAAGTCACCTACAGCCTTCCCTGCTCATAGAGGCCATGGAGAGGCACCAATCAGTGTTTGTTATATCCAGGCAGCAACAGCAGCAAGTGGGAGATTAAATGAGAGAGCTGTATGGATGTGGGGTCCTGTCGAGGGTGGCCTTCAGTAAGTAAAAGTCACTTATAAATTAAATGTTTAGCAAAGCCCTACCCAGTGAAAGATATCTAATGAAGGGCAGCTTCCCTATCTGAAAATGGTGAAACCTAAGAAGCAAGAAAATTAGTGGAGTTGCTCTAAGGTGGTTGGAATAAAATTAGTCTGGCAAAAGGAAAATAAAAGAAAGGACAAAAAAAAAATCAATATCCTTGCTAATGAGAATCAACATTTATCTTACAGGAAACCTGAAGTTTTGCCTTCTGATTCTGAACCAGCCTTTCAACAAAGGTCATTTTCATTGTCTGTGGAGCAAAGGTAATAATAACTTACATACATCTTCATTTGCTTATTTACTTAGCTGCTACCCAGCTAATGTAGTCCATGTCTGTTGAATTGCAGTGTGGCAGTTTCCTCTTTGCTGGAGCAACCTTCTGGCGAGGGAGTGGATTGGCAGAATATGCCCCTTGTTGCTGAGTGCAGCAAATGAGCTGATTATGCAAATTTTGCATCTCTGCATTGCACACGTCAGTGGGAACTTTATGGACTGCTCTGTGTGAGGCTGTAGCTTTCCAGAGGCACCTTAGGAACCATCATTGTTTTGCTGACAAAGTGTAGCAGATCAATGGTGCGTTTAAGAGCCTGGAAACAAGCCTTCCTTTAAAGGTCATCAGTGAAACGCCTTAATTTTAATCAAAATAAAATGGACCGTGCAGATATTAAGTTGTGAGAGCAGGGGGAATTTGCGTGCTTGTCAGAAATACCCAGATCAGATTTCCCTTTGTTAAATGTGCCCAGTGCTAATCATCAGCTCTGGTATGACTGCTTCAGGTTTGGTGACGTTTTCTGGAGATATGTAAATCTCTACAAGCTTGGAACTAATAACTCCTCCAGTGCAGGAATGCAGTCCTTCAGAAGCTTTCTAAAAAGCCACAGGAACTGTCTCTAACTTGTTACCAGGATGGGAACCTTGCAGAGAGATTGCTCTTAACTGGCTGGGGCAGGCAGAGCGATTTGATTTCATCACAGGCACACGGACTGGCAGGGGGTAGCTGAAAGGAATTGAAATAAGGGACGAAGTGGGCAGGATGTATTCATACCACTTAATTCCAGTAAACCCAAATTAGGTGCCTCTATAGCCAGAGGAGTGAGGAAAAAAGGAGAGAGCTGCACAAGGTGATTCAAAGCATGTGAATGAGTGCTGTACCCCAGAGGAGCTCTCTTTCATTTGCATAATCAGCAAGAAAGGGAAGTGGAAAGGCTGTCAAGTTATTTTACAGATGTGATCCTAAGTATTTTTTCATTTAAAAATGGATACTGAGAGACAAGTTCTGTATTAAGTAGGGAAGGAAAGAAGGTGAAGTATTTTGGTCATATTTGTCCCACTTTTCCTGTTTTGAGGGTTGAGGTTAAAAAAAGACACAGCAAACCAGACATGCCCAGTTACTGAATGGCAGTAACTGGTGTCTTGTAGTACTTTGCTTTTCTGCTGTGTTCTGTTAATCAGACTTCTTTTTGTCAGTCCTTTGGAATTTTAAGTTATTCTCTTTTGGTCTAACCTTGTGGCATGAAGTGCTTCTTGCTGTAACACTAATGGGCTCTTAACTGTAGTGCTTCTGTAAGGGGTGGGGATGAGAAGCTGAATAAAATCGAGGAGCCCAAAGATTGCCTTGTGTGAAACTACCCCAGTGGGTTCCTGAACATAATTGCCTTGTAAGTGATCACTGGTGCTGTGAATAGTTTTCCAAAGAGTTTGTGAAAATCTGGAGCAGAAGTCCTCGTTAAGCTAATAAGACTTTTGCTGGTAGATTACTGTCAGAAATAGGTGGATATTTACCATGTTGTGAACCTGAAATGGTTTTCCCCAAAGTATCTTCAGCAAACCTTAGTGAATCCAGGACAAGGTTTTGGCAATTCCTGGCTTACAGTTCTAGTGGACTACTGTAGGTGTCAGCAATCTTCTGGATCTTGCTTTGAAAGGAGTTTCAGCACAGAGACTGTTGCAGGACTAGGAGAACCTGGGGAGTCTGGTATGTGAACTGAAAGAAGTTCTGAAAGAATGAAACATCCTTAGAAACAGTGCTTGATGACCACCTGCTTGAGATCTCCTAAATGAGTGATGAGAAAGAAACAGTGGGGCTGTTAATACACAAAATATTGCCAGCTACACAAGTTGAGGAGAAAAATGAGAGAAAAATGCAAAGGAAAAAGAAGAAGATAAAATATTGTCCTGCTTCTCTAAGTTACATCAGTTTTGGGTGTTACAGTGAGTACAGAATTCTGAGACATAAGTGTTATTTTCAAGTAGGTTTTGTCCTATCAAAATAACTTGTTTCATTAGCCTTGTCAGTTTAGTGTCAAGTGAAAATGAAGGTGTGATGTGTCCTGAGTTTAAAAAAAATCCCTTCTATAAGTGTGGCTATTCTAGGCTAAAATCATCCCAGGTGTAACTCCTCTTGACCTCAAGAAGAAGTGGTTGCAGCTAATTAGCCTTTGTCTTATTACAGACTTGTGTGAAATCTATTTTTACTGACATACTTTCGAAAAGAACTATTTCAGTCTGTACAAGTCTGTGTGAACTTCCTTCCCTGTGCTTTTGAAGGACACTGATCAGATTTCATCACTTCCAGAGGAAATCTTTTACCACTCTTGCCATACAAGCCGGGTAAATGACAATAGTGAGGTAGTACAAGTTTAAGACTATATGATTTTTAGCCTATTCTATTCATTGTGTAGTAAATCCATCTAGGACATGTTCCCTTTGTGTTAGGTAGTCATGCAGTGCTAGTGCTGTCCTAAAAGATGACATTTCGGGATGAAATGCAGGAGAAGGGATAGTTGGCAAAAGCAGGATGAAGAATAATATGGCAGAAAACACTGGTTTTTCCCTGAAGGTTGTATTGTGTTGGGTACCAAATGGCAAGAGAAAGTGAAGAGTACAGGTCAGTAAAGGGGAACAGGTAGGGGAAAAAGCTCTCATAGTAAGTGATGCTGATAAAAGGAGTCTGAATATGGAAAAGTGAGGTGGATTCTAAGGGTTGGGAGCAGACTGAGTAAGCAGAAGGCTGGGAACATCAGTCAAATCCATCATAAGTTCTTAGACTGCAGCTGCTAATGCAGTGATTGTTACCTGTGGATAGTTCTATGGCTGACCTTGCAGTTTTGATCTGAAATGTGGAAAACACACGCAAGAGTCACGGTCCTGCTTTTCTCAGAGCTGCTCCTTTTTCTGTCTGTGAGGTTTCTGTAAGAAGAACTGGATCCAGTGGGGCCTTACCTTAACAGCACTAAATTCCTGCTGGTGTGAAGTTCCTAGCTCCTACTTTGAATCCTGTTTAATAAAAAAAATGGTTGTGAAAAAATCCAGATTGCAGTAGTCTCTAGGGCTACTTTGCAAGTGGTTTCAAATGTAAATATATCTTTGGCAGAAATTACTGTGAATTGAAAGTCTAAAGCTGTATTTATGTTTGAAAAGTACAGAAGCACAGGTTTTAAAGGCTGAAAACAGAGTGGGCTTTCTGGAGAGTAAACGAAAGTTCCCAAGGCTTTGATTCTGCTCTTTAAAGTCTCTTTAATCAGAAATGCAATGACTTACTTATGCCAAGAATTTCAGCAATGTCTAGTGATTGCAAGTGCTTCTGTTGTTTTGATGTCTCCCCAGGGAAGAGGCAGAATTATTGCATCGCTGAGAAATCACCTCTGTAAAACTGTCTCAGGTTCAGGATCTGAAAATTATTTCTGAGAACATTGTCCCTCAAAGCTAGTCAAACAGTCTAGAATTGCCTTCATGTCTGCGCTTGACATTAGGATGTTAAATGACTGTACATTGTAGAGTATTTTCTGCTCTTAAATGTTGACAGTGACAGCTGTAAAGAGCAAGGAATTATGATTTGAAAAATACGATTATTATTATTTTAAGAACCAGAGTAAAATGGCAGCATTCTACAGCAGTCTGAAGAAGTTGTGCTTTACAGTCAGAAAATGTGTCCGTGGGTATTTTTCCATTCTTACAGTGGCTGTGATACATTGGCCACTGTGCCTTCCTCAAGAGGGTTGTGATCTTTTTCTGCAAATAAAGACTTAACATGAAAGCTTTTAATTAAACAGATCATGCCGAAATAGTTTAAATACCAGCCATTTATAATACCAGATGTCTTTGGCTGGTGTGCTAGAATAAACTACCGACATCCTTTTGCAATGGGCTAACTGAATCCTGACAAGGATGACATGCAAAATGTCCCCCCTTCAGATGTACATCCCTAAATAGTCATTTTCATGGGCCGTTCTCTCCAGTGAAGGAACTTGGGGTGCAGCCGTGTTCGCTTAGGATGCCCTCCTGACAACGCTCCAGCCACTTCTCCACATGCACAGTATGTAGTCATTTGATGACCCTTTGGAGATCATGAACGTGGAGGAATTCCAGAAAGAGGGATGTTGCTCACCCTGGAGATTTGAGCTCTATATTTTAGGGGGGAAGTTCTGAGTTAATAGCAAGCATACTTCTACAGCAGCAGGGTAATAACCGAATTAACTCTGTTAAGTTGTCTTCATTTAAATACTATTTTCTTACACTACTTCTGTGATTACTCATCCACAAACTATGTTTTTTGCAAGTTTCCATCTCTATTAATACCCACATTGCAACAATCAAAGTGACTGCTAGATTTTAAATTTCACCTTGAATCTGAGGCCAATTTCCTGTGGAGGTCACCCTCCTGTGTGGTGAAAATGCTGCTCATGAATGGATGGTTAGCACCTGGGGGTGACTGTGCTTTACAAAATACATCCTCAAGTCAGGCAAGGTGCTCATTTGTATCACCAATTTCAGAATCGTCTCTCTTTGAATGCCACGTGCTCCCATGCAGTTTGTGTTCCATATGCTTTTGTCTGCAATCTAATTGATGACTGATCTTTTGAATGTCTTCTCTTGAGGTCCAGGACCTGTGTGTAAATGTAAATCAGATGCACGTGGTGATGCAAAGCTCAGGTAGATACACAGAGGGGAAGGCAGCAGATCAGTTGGGACAGTTTTATTTTCTGAGTGCAGAGGAAAGGATATTGTAGTTTAATAATAGGAGGAAAATAACCTGATTTTCCCTGGTGCTATTTTGTCCATAATTGATACCTTTTCCTCCAATGTCTTTAGCAGTTGAACTCACCTACCCTTCTGGAATTACTGGTCGGTACAGCCATTCACTTGCCCTTTTCCCTGTCATCAATGAGCTTGTCTTGTTGGCATATGGTGAGCTTTTTTCCTCACCTTTTATTTCCATTTCTAACTGAACTTACTTGTAATATATCTCAAATTTGTGCTGGCCCCAGAATTGGCAGCTGGCATAAAACTTGAGGGAATTCAGAGCAGCGACTATTAATAAATAGGAAAATGTTCATAAAAATGGTGATTGGGATGTTGCATGGACTGGTGTGCTTTATTGCCCTTTCCAGCAGGCATCCAGACTGGCAGTAACTCTTTGTGTGAGCCTCAGCTGAGCTGCTCTGCTCTCCACTGAGAACAGGGGGACTCTGCTCTGTTACATTCTGGATATGTCAACGTGAAGTTCATTTTTTCCACATTTGAATCAAAACAGGAATATAATTTCTAGTTTGTATTTAGTGACTTTAGCTATTCTGTGCCACTGTAATTAGATTTTAAATACATTTTGTTACCGTGGTGTGCCTGTTGGGCTGCACGCAGTGAGTTAAGGCCCTTCAACTACAGGAGCCTGAGGGAAGTTGTTTCAAGTGTTCTTAAGGGTAGGGACTCTATGATATACTGTAGGAACAAGAAAATCTGCCCCTTTCTAGGGCTGTTAGCGCTGTGCTTTAAGCTTGGAGTGAATCACAGAATCATTTGGGTGGGAAAATACCTCAAAGGTTGTCGAGTCCAACCTTTGACCCATGACCACCTTGTCAACTAGACGATGGCACCCAGTGCCACATCCCGTCGCATCCTGAATGCCTCCAGGCCTGGTGACCCCACCACCTTCCTGGGCAGTCCGTTTGAATGTTTAACAACCCTTTCCATGAAGAAATTGCTCCTGATGTCCAACCTGAACCTCCCCTGGTGCACCTTGAAGCTGTGTCCTCTCTTACCTGGGAGAAGAGACCTTGCCTTGCCAGTCTCCTATCAGAAAGTTGTGGAGAGTGATCAGGTGCCCACTGAGCATCCTCTTCTGCAGGCTGAACAACCTCAGCCACTCCTCACTTGTCCTCCAGACCCCTCCCCAGCTCTGTTGCCCTTCTCTGGACACTCTCCAGCACCTCAATAATGTCATTGTTGTAGTGATGGACCCAGAGCTGGACACAGGACTTGAGGTGCAAAGTAGTATCTGGATCTTTGGACATGCTGGAGTTTGCACCAGCAGGGATTTTGGGAGGAGAGTTTTTCTAGACCACACTTTGTCTGTGACTCAGTGTATAAGCTTGATACCTACCAGATTTTCAGTGCTGAACTGGAAGCTCCACATTTGTCTTCAAAAAACTAAGCTTAAAACTTCAGAAATACGGTAAATTGTCCTGTTTGTGACTGATATTGTTAGTGCCTTTCTGGTTCAGAATTGGGGCTCTTGAGAAACATAGCCCAGGTGTGTGGAGAGTTTGGAAAAATGGGTCTCATTGATTTTTGTGCATTTTTAGAGTTATTGGCAAAGCTGCGAACAGAGCTGATCTTCCAGGCCTTTTGCGTAGTTCAAGTTCCCTCGGGACAGTCGAAGCTGTGTTAGAATGAGGTCTGTAGATAAAATTTGAGTCATGCTAGCTTGCATTTTTTTGTTGTTGCTGATTTTAATTTTCTGCAAATCCCGCAACATGAAATTTTGAGATCTAAAAGGATTTTTTTGTTTGTTTAATGGATTTGAGATTTTGTTTGAAAAAATTAAAAGAAAAAAAAAAGAGCAATTAAGATTCCCCTCTGTGATGCTTTGGAAAGCTAAACCCCACTGAGCTGAAGTTCAGAGTAAGAGAACAATGGAGAATTACTTTGAAGTACTCGTGCGAAGCATAACAGATGATTACAGCTCAAATAAAAAATGGGAGGTTATTACAGTGCCTTTTTTTATGAAGCCAGGATGCAAATCCCATTAGGGGCATTCTATTGTCACAGGATTTGCTGTATAGATGCCTTTGATAGCATCATGCCATATATCTGGTTACCACGATGCTTCCCAGAGGACCTGAAAGAAGGAGCTTTGGAAAATACTGTCAGGAAAGTGCTTTGGAGCAACCCAAGCTGAAAGAGAAGCATAAGGCAATAGGAAAAAAAAGATGATTCATAGCTCATTTTGGTAGTGATTCAACAAGAGAAATGGGGCTGGGAATGAACCCAGGGAGCAGGGGTGAATGCATGAGGTTAGCATAAGTAAGACCTGTGACAGAAAAGAGCAGGTTCTTAATCCCATAAAAGGAACACTTGGATTTTCAGTGCCTCGAGCCACACAGTGAAAAGCATTTAAAAAGATTGTTTCTCTGGGAATTACTACAGGGCAAAAGTATTATTTTCATAGCTAGAGCTTAACATGAAGCCACTGCTAGGGTGAAGTGTAAGGTCTTGTAAAAGATGGATGTTATCTGGAGTTGCTGGTGTCAGGGTCTTCTCACTGGTTGTGATGGCCTTTGGATCAAACGACTGTGTTAGGAGTCTTCCTTTTTCCCTTACTCCAGGGTTGCCTTAGGGCAGACAAACTCTTTTGATTTCAAAAAAACCCCAAATAAACCCAACAACAAACAAAACCAACCTCCCCCCCCCAAACAAACAAAAAAATCAACCCAAGAAAACAAACAAAAAAAAACCTGAAAAACCCCCAAGAAGCCTATACTGGTCCAAATGGCTCTCCTTGGTCCAGTGGTTATTTCAAATGGTGATTGCTTTCTAGAGGCGTATCTTGTCATTTTAATTTGCCCAAATCTAGTTATATCTCCAGATTTTTAAACTGAAAAGTTTTGATTACTTTATCACCATGATTAGAATAATGAGTAACTTAATACAGAAGAGTTAAACTGTTCACTGCCTGTGTTAAGACTGTGCTAGTATTCATTAGCTCCTTGAGTGCCTGAGTGTGCATCCTTCACTGTGTTTGTGCCTGAAGGCACATTAGTAGTTTGAGGATGTGGATGGTGGGTTGCTGGTATTCACATCTGAATGGTTTACAGACTGTCCCGTGCTCACCCACATTATCAAGTATTGAAATTGAACTTTAAATTCATACAAGTCAGAAAATAGCTAACATCTCTGCTCTACTCATTATCTCTGCTCTTTTGTGCAGGTAGGCTGTTTTCTTAGATTTCAGCATTGTATAAATGTGTTACTAAAAACAGTTATCTGCGTTTGCATTTTGAAAACAGCACAGTGAGATTATTTTTTTTGTAATGTGTAATTGGTTAGATTTTAGCCAAAAAATTAGCACAAAGAAGTGGAACAAGTATTGTGCTATTAATACCTTTTTTTCCTCACAAGTTAGCAATTTTTATCTAATACACCGAGGAGACAATGGTGATGTACATCAGCCTGTCTTTGGTTTCATTGACAGTGACTCACATTGGAATGGAAACAAAAAAATTGCCGTGGTTCTCATTATGGAAAATTCCATTGGCCTCAGAAATAATGTGGACGACCTATAATTTTTAGGGATGTTTTACTAACATCTTCCATTATTGGAAGCTTTTTGACTAGCAGCCTGATGTAGAAGGTCTAGATATCAATATCTCGATATCAGTTACTTCGAATTAATTTGGTTCAGACTTTCATAAAGCTCTTTCTTTAGAGAGGGCCTGCCTCTGTTTTCACTGAAATAAACCTTAATGTTAACTTGGATGTCCTGGATAAGGTGTGAGCAGAACAATTAGTGTTGGTTCAATGTAAGCTGAACTAATTTGGTACTTTAGAGTATGAATATTATTCTGTTGGATTTTCTTTTGCAAAATCCCGTCTGCTTATGTTCAGACCCAAGGGCTGGCTCATTGGGAGCTCTGTTTCTGGCAGATAACTAAGTTTTTCCTTGTGTTGGAGCAGGCACCCATCCTTCAAGCTTCTTGATGTTACCTACAAGTGCTTGGCTTTGGCTCCCACCTTCCAGTAAGCCACAGCAGCCCACAGAATTAGCTTGGCATTTGTGAGGTGTAATGAGCCATCAATAATTGATAGTCCCGTTAAATTGCAGAGTAAAATCTAGAACAGCACTCTGCAAATGTGCTTCATTCGAGGAGGAAAAGAGAAAGAGGGACTGATTTGACATTGCAAGTCTTTGAAGAGGCCTCAGACATGTTGAAGTGGAAGAACTGGAGAGGCTCAGGGTGCATGAACATAAGTGGCCTAAGAAAGAACACCAGTTTGTTACTTGCTGTCACAATGATGTAAAATTACTTTGGGGATATACCTATTTTGCACTTTAGTACTAAACTTCATATCTTTACAAAGAATTTTGATGAAGTTATTTATCCTGAGAAAATACAGGGTTCAACAAAACAACACAGCTCGTGTGAGTCCACTGGACTTTGAAGTCCTTTGAGGTACAAAGCAGAAGTGATCTAAGGGCAGTATCTGGCCAAGATCATACCAAAAGTGAGAGACTTTAATTAAGTTTTGGTTTTGGATGCCCAAATTGCAATCTTAAATGGACTGTGGTTTCCCAGTGTTCTCACTGAGCCATCCAGGACGGGGAGGGGAGCTGAGCCCTGCAGAGCTGGGGCATGATGCAATCCTGCAGAACACCTTAACAGCTTGGCCTGGGTTTAATCTGTGTTTGAACACTGCACTTACTGTCTTGACAGCTAACCCACGACAAAGGGAATAAGAATTATACCCTTTATTCCTAGGAGGATGAATATGAAGTCCCTTACTCCTCTCACAGAGCATGACTGCCAACAAACCTTTGCAAAGCAGCAATGTGGTATACTCTCTCATTCTGTAAAATCTTCTGAAGTTAAAGCATTTTAGAAGGCAGGAGAAGAATTTTCTAGGTAAGCCTGCATCATAGACGTAGTACAGAAATGCTCTCTAATTTCCATAGTTATTTTTTTCCTATCCCAGTTTAAGTGAACATGTGACAGATGCTGCTTTTGATGGAGCCTCTGTGGTCATTCAGACTTAGATCTTTTCAGTGCTAAAAAGATGTAAATTACAGATCTGGAACATGATTTTTTCAATAAGTTTTCTAGAGAAAGTGATTAATATCCACAAAATGTCCTCAAGACATTTGGTCATTGCCAGATGAATTGCCCTTGGTGTGTCACAGATCATGTTTCAGCTTTGCTTAACTGAGCTGTGTAACCATTGCAGGCTCTTATGGAATATCAGAAGGTGTATTTAAATTGCAGGATGGGCTTTAGACCATCAGAAGAAGTTTCTGTCAGCAATATTAGTCTCACCAAGAACTTTGAGCCTGTGGAAACTTCAGAATATCTCCCCTTACCTTAGTCAGAGACTTGGAGACTGTGCTTCTTGATTTGTTTCCTGAAGTTGGATCACTGTTTTAAAAGTTATGTTGGGAATGGAGAGTGAGCAAAGGCACGAGCAGAGAGAGTGGGAGAGGAACATGCCCAAGTACACAGAGCGTGTGTAATCCATCATTTTTAGGAAAAGAAGATTAGGTCAGGACAAAAGGGATTGCAGCCAGTTTTAATTCCTGGGAATATTAACATATTAAGGAAGTGGGCTGGTTCTTCCAGTTTGTCTGTACATTGTCCTTGGTGGTGTTATAATATAAATAACTGTGATGTTATCAACTCTTCGACAAAAGCTGCGGTTTCCCTTTTTTATTTCCTTTTTTTTTAATTTTTATTTTTTGTGAATCTGCCTTTCTCTCTCCTTCCTTAAAGAATAAAGCGTAAGAGGGTGCATGAAGCATAGCAAATGTCCCCTAGATCTCACAGTGATCAGGTCTGAAGTTGCTTAAATAGTAGTGTGCTGGGTCCTCCAGTGACATCTCATTAACCTGGGACATGTAGACGAAGTTTCTTAGTTTCCCGGGTTGGTGCCAGTGTTTTCCTCTCAGTCTCAAGAGACCTGAGCTGCCTGCTGACTCTCCACAGAAATTTAGATATGTCTACCTAAAACTGAGGGGGGGTGGGGGGTGGGCTGGAATAGGAGCCCAGATGTCGGGTTATTTCCTCTTCTGTTTCCTTGGCCAGTTTGCTGTAAAACCAAGAGGCAAGTGGACTCTGTGGTGGCTATGTCTGTAGTTAATCTGCTTTATTTAGTCTCTGTGTTACTTGTCTCCTTCCTTCAGGTCTTTCCCAATAGCCATGTCAAACTTCCTTTCTCTGTTTAGCAACAGGGGAAGGAGAATGGGGTTAAGACCCTGGGGGCTGCTAAGTTATCATGTAATTTCGAACATGTTTTGGTTGTCGTTTTCCTTGACCACCTCTTTTTCTGTAGGCTGATGCACCTTTGCCATAGAGCAGCGTTCTCATTAGGACTGTGTAAAACCCAGATACATATTAACGAGGCATCTGGAGTTGACCTTTTGTCTGGGAGGGAGATGGCTAATGCTCTTGGCAGCGATTTGGGAAGTTTGCTTTCCTTGGTGAATTTAGGATCAGTTTAGTGTTTAAGCTTACTTCTAAATCATGCATTTAATTTTATTGCTTTTTCTTTAGATCTCTAGATTTGAGTGAGCATTAATGCATTGGTCATATTTCATTCAGTGATTATAGTGCTTGATATCCTTTGTAGTCACCTTCTAGAAACGCCTTGGCAGCAGAGCTGACTATGCCAAAATGGATAAGAAAGGGTAGAAATAATAAATGCACTATCAATTTGGCTGACACAGTTGAACATTTTAGGTTTTGTTTGTGACCTACTGTTCCTCTCTGGCAATTTGAATACACATATGCAATGCCCTTTTTTAAAATTGTGCAGTACACTAGGTAGGCTCTAGTGCTATTACCATAATAAATCTTTACTAAAAGGGGTTTCTTCTATATTGCAAGTGCATGCTGCTGCTGTTCTCATTTAGATGGTAAGTTTAGAGGCATGCAAAATTTGTTGAAGTTTGCTGTAAGTCTTAGCAGTATTTTTGGTGTGGAGGTTTTTGGGGAGTTTTTGTTTGTTTTTTTTATGACTGTGCTGTCTTATCCCACTGGAACTGCTTATAATCTCATGAATAACTGCACGTTGAACCCTTGTCCTTGCTGATGCAGTAGCATCAGGCTGTCTAGGCCACTTCTTTATCAAGGTAGTGCAGGATGCTGTAGTTGTTAACCCATCTTACTAGCCATAAAAGGTTGGAATCTTGAGGACACTTCAGGGCAACAAATTCAATTTACATTTTATATGTCATGTTTGCAGTAAAGACTATGCAGCTCATTCCCAGGACTGAAAGAATGGCATGATCATTGCATGCAAACTCAATGAACTGCTAAAAAAAAAAACTAGAAAAGAATTTTGTTTGGAATGTTTTGGGGGTGTTTTAAGCGTGGTAAACTTTGTATTCCTGGTTTGTTTGTGATACATTTCCTGGTATTGTATCATAAAAGAAGGCTATCAGTGTTTCCTGTGAATTAGTGTGGTGGTTTGAATGGTTAATGATGTGTTTTCTTCATTCTTAGATGCAGTTGTTGAACCTGCAAAAAAAGGAACTTGTGTGGATGTTCATTTTTTCTTACTGAGGCTGCAAGACCACTGTAGACATTCAGGTGGGAGGTAGAAGTCTGTGTCAGATCCTAGTAGGTAGTGGGTGTCAGTGGATTTGAGAATTTCATGCTGAAGCCTGTAGAATTAGAGAATGGTAAGAAATAATGCTTTTGTTAGAGACAAAACCCACCCTGATACAGGCTGAAGAATTTTGAGCTTTGATTTGGGAAACAAGCGTATTTCCCCTCTTCACTTTTCCTCTACATGGAGAAGTCAGAAGTCATTTCAGTCTCTGCTCCCTTGGGAGTTACCTTGATTTCTTCTACAATCACTTAGGAGCTATTGGTCCTGCCTCAGGGAATCTGGAAAAACTAGGACATGAAAGTGGGGCACAGATTTGCAGGAGGACACTGAGTCCTTCCCCGATATCTCTGTGGAAGAACTCCTCTCTGTCTAAACCTGGGTGATTGATTGTGTAGGCACGTGTTTCTAGAGGTCGCTTAAGAGGTTTTTCTGGGTCTGGAGATGTTTCTTGTTCTCACGTTGTGCCTCGTTTTCTGTTTGGGAATCCCTACCAGAATCAGAATTGTGTTTCAAATCATACTGCAAGTACATCCCCTGCCTGTGGTCTTTGTGAAGTGCTGAATGTTTCCAGACACTGAGGGAAACAGCAGAAAGGAGGACCTGGCACCACAGTCAGGTTTGAAACATCCGTATTCTGAGCAACCAATTCTGTGATGACATGATGTTAAACCATTTCTGGGATATCTCCCAGTTTGCTCAGCCTTTGAAATATAGTGCTAAAATAAACGAATTATCCCAAGGTTCACCAGAGGCTGAAAGCCAACCATTTGTTTATTTGTATTAAAGCAACTGGTTTTTCAGAATGTGGTTTCAGTCTACTGGTAATTGCGTAGTGTGGATTTATTTTGTTTAGGAAAGGCATTCTGCATTTGCATTAGAAACAGCTGAGAGAGAAGCTGATTGTGAAGATTGACACGTTCTGTTTTCACAGGGAATATATGGCATATCTGGGCATTCCAAGAGAAATGTCAAAGTTAACATACACTTGAGCATAAAGAAATGTAACAAATGCTTTTTCAAAGTAGCCTGGAGAAGCTGTGCTATTTAAAATTCACGAGTTTCATTGCCTTCGATTCCTTGGAAAATCCTGCTCTAGTCATGTGAAAAATACATGTTCATCTAACTGAGATCCCCAGACTTTCTTTCCTTGTTTGCAAAAGAAAGTGGGGGATAGATGCTGTTGTGCTAAGGTGTGAGTATCCACACAGCACAGGTCTTCTTTTTGTGTATGGTGGTTGCTGAGGTCTAATCAAGCAGCGATGGCCGTCAAAGTTGATGTTTCCAAGACTTCCATGGAGAGTTTGGGTATGACAAGGCAAGAGGCCAGAAGCCTTCACCTTGTGTATGGTTATGTGGCAATGCACGCTGAACACTGCCATCTTCCTTTTTTGTATGATTTTTTTAATGCTTAGAGAACAGAGGTGGATAAATCTTCCTTGAGCTCTTTTTGGCGAAACGCTGCAAAGTGTTGAAACCATTGGTTAGCTTTTTTGTGGCTTTTTTTTGTTGCCTTTTCTGTGACTTCATTAAATCTTGGCTCGATGCCTGTCTCCTTCAAGTGTGATGGACCACGGATGGTGAGCTGGCATACCATTCTGGGTGTCACTTTGTGTGGGAGGATCAATCACAAACCCACAAGGTAGAAGAGGCTCAGGGTTCAACAAAAAGGCTTACCCAGACAAACCCCACACAGCAACACTTTCCCAAGTAACGCTTTCCTTGGATAAATATTCTTTGGGGAAATGCAGTAAAATGAATCCTGAATGTTAGGAGCCGTTTTTCAATCTCAGCTTTTTTTATCTGCCAAGTTTCTGTTGGAGTTTAATCTATTAAAGTTCCAAATGAGTGTGAATTCCAGTTCATTGCCCACTGATATTATTTAGGCCATACTTCTTGCGAAATGGATTTTATTGACACATTTGTAAGTTAACCCTCTCCTGTGCTCCTGTGCAGGGATGGCCACTGAAAGCACAGGAGGCCAAAATCTCAAAATCTCTAATGTAAAATCTCCTGAGATGTAAACAAATACTGATGGCTTGGCCTGCAAATAAATTACCTTTGTCTCTCTCAGAATGCTTTTCAGTAGATTCACAAGGAAGGAAGTAATAAACCTACATATAACACCAAGGTATTTAATCAGAAGTTTTATATCATTAGCTTTTCTGTTCCTAGTCATGTCAACAGGAGTTGCTTCCTCGACTGCAGCCAGAGCTTCAGAAGGAAGGGTTGTCCTCAGCTGCCCTCACTGCCCTTGCTGACAGACCTCATCACTCCCCAGGGCAGTGAAGTCTCGGTGAGAGTTACCCTTCCCCAGGAGAAGAAGGGAGAAGTTTCCAACAGGATGAGCTGTCTGTGCAGAGTTAATAAGACACTCTGTTTTTCCCTCCCCCTGCCCTCAAAGATGCTATAATGGAAAACAGATATGGACAACTGCTTCATCTGTTTCACATTCTTTATCTGAAAGTTGCATTTTTATAAGTAGCTCATTAAAGAGTAATAAATTTTGATTTGCTAAAAGCCATCTGGTAATGGATTGCTTCAGAACTATTTATAATAGCAGCTATCTATGTAATTAACCATTATAAAACACACTCCTTGGGCCTGTAAGATGCATATTGCCATTATTTATTAACCCTTTGCAAGCAATGTATGGCTGCATGCTAAAGTCCAGGACACATTTGGTTTGCAGCAAGTGTAATATTGAGTTAGTAATCTCAAACAGCATATATGCCTATATCATGTCTCCAGAAATTGTCTCCCTTCACAAATGTGTGCTGCTCTGGAAGGCTTACCCCTCGGATTTAGATCTGGTGGTTGATGTTGTCTCTTAAGTTCAGAGGTTGGTGAAGGCAAGGGAAATGATGTGGGCTGAATTTGGTCAGCCTGGGCAAGGGGTGGCAGAATATACAGGTGGGAACTTCATCTTCCATTCACTTGAAAGGACAATTGTGTTGGCTCCAGATGTGTGGGGCTGAGATTCAGGTGGAGTTTTGGCAGACCTTCCCCAAGCCCAGCCTCACCCCTCCTGCTGGTTTGGGCATGCTCTGGCAGCCCACTGCAAATGTGGAGCTCCTGTCAACTACCAGAGTTGGTGCTGGCTAGTAAAATGAGCGTGAGGAAGTGTAACTCAACTGCTTTTAGAAACAAAACGGAAAGGACCTAAAGATTTCAAGTGGCTTTTATGTCCTTTTCAGTGATATTCAACCTGTTCTAAGAGATGGAATGCCAAATGTCGGTTGTGGTGTGCAGCCTCCTTGTGGTGCTCAAAAGTCTACTACTTCACACTATTTTCCTAAGTGTTTCTTTAAAAGTCTCCAGGGACCCAGCAAAATAAAAATGCTTAGCTGATCTTGTGTGAAAAGAAAAAGACACTGAACATGCAGCAATTTCAGAGAGGCTGGCAGGAATTTTTAATGTGACTGAAAGTGTCTGAGTGACAAATTAGTAATAAAAATGTCACTAATTAGACCATAGTAGAATCTTGATAATCAAAACTACTTGGGTGAGACTAAATATATTCAGATGACAGGGAGCCCAGATAATGGGAATCAGCTGAACAGAAAGGCAAGCTGGCAGCTTGTTACAAAGGGAGGCTGAGAGACATGGTGAGTGTTTGGAATAAACAAGCACCTAATGTAATTACAGAACACAGTCTAAAAGTAGTAATGAAAGGACAGCTGGATGAAGAATTTTAAATAGCAGGGAAGCATCATTTCCCTTGAATGAAGGAGGACAAAAGCAGTGCTAGAACTTTGTATTGAGACAAGTAAGTCTGGCTTAAACCACACTGAAGTCTGCCCTGTTCTACTAAAAAATTCTGGTGTGCTCAAAGGAGCCTTTTGAGTCTCCTGCCACCAGCACCAAGTTCATGACATCAACAGGATTTGAATCTGCAGTGGGATAAATTACCTCTTTAGGAGGGTCAGGGATAGCTGATCTCAGCTAACAGGTTAGTTCTGTGGTAGGAACTGGGGACACACCTGGAGAAAGGGAGGAGAGATGAGAATATTTGCTTTATCCTTAGGGCAGCTGGTTTAGAAAACGCAGTTTAGTAGAAAATATCCTGAAAATGCTAGCAAGAGCCCTTTGCAGGAAGATGAAGGTCTCACAGGGAAGGAACAAGATGTCCACAGAAGGAAGGAACAATCCAATGTCAGTATCAGCTATTGTACGGAGAAGAAAACTCTTCAGTCTTAGACAGGGGAAAGTCTTTAAAGCAGGAGCTTTCTGATTCCTTGGTTGGTAAGTTGAACTGACTTACAGGGATTCTGTGATCACGTAACTCATTTGTTCTGCTGGTTCTAATGCTGCATTTTTGCCATTCTTATCCCTTCTCAGGTGGGATTGTGGGAGAAGTAGTACATTTAAGTACCTAGTTTAGTGTTTTCATGTGAAACAGACTTATGGTGTGAGGTGAAAGGGCCTTTGGTATGGGAAAGAAGACAAGCTTAGGAAACAGGGCTATAGAACATGTAGGATGAAATGGCTGTGCTAGGAATGTCAGCTTTTCCGCTGGCTAGGAGCTCCTCAATCACCATTGTGAAGGGTATTTATTACAGTGGGTGTCAGTTTTATTTCCAGCTTGAAGACAATACTTACACCCTCCAGAAAACAGGCTGGGTGAAAATAACCTTATTCTGTTGGTTTGTTTGTTGGGTTTTTTTTTTAAATGTTCCTTGCTGATCCAGCCATGTCCACACCAAAGCAAGACTGAACACAAGTGTGAGTCCCTTTGTCTTTTCCAATTTGCTGTTGTAGTTACTGCACTGAGATGTTACTGAGCTGTCCCTTCACTGTTGCAGCAGGACCACTTGTGATGATGGCAATCACAAAGGACATTCCTGCTACAGAAGGGCTGATCTATTTCTGAAAATACCACTTTTCAGCACCTGCATTACCTGTCTGGAGGTTCTTCCTGGTGAAGGGAGAGGCAGAGACATCTCCAAAAGGTGACTTGGAGTGCCAACACTGAAGTCCTGACCCAGCTCACTGTGTTGAGCAGTCTCCTTTCCTGTCCTTCTGACTGCTGTGCAGAGATTTTTAGGATCAGTTAGCAAGATGATCAGGGCCAGCTTGTGTATTTGAACCTTAGTTCCCTTGATAATTGTAAGCCTGAGGTTTTCTTTCTGCTTGCCTTCCATCTGACACGTAGAGGTTTGCAGAGCATCCATTTTCCACATCCCCTGCTTGCTCTCAGCCTGTCTTCCGACAATACAGCTCTTTCTCATACAGGGCCACCCTTTTATTCACATTATGCTTCGTAAATAGTTAATATCTGGATGTTTCAGGCTTCTCCCTGGAGAGCCTTGCATTCACTCACCAAGAATTTCCTCACAAAAGGTATCATGCTTGAGCAGTGAGTGGATGCTTCCACCAGAGCTGGCTGTGACTTCTGCTGAAGGTCACATCCTCCTACCTTAACTGATAATTGGAGAACAAGATGTGATTCGTATTTAAGTGAACTTCTCAGGAATGTAGTCAGCTTTCCAACTGGCTTGTATCTTCTCAATAATCGTCATTGTGAGGGGTATTTATTACAATGGTTGTGAGTTTAGTTCCAGTTTTAACATAATGCTTACACCCTCAAGAAAGGAGCACAGTCTTGCTTCCAGAAATGAGCAGGTTTCCCACAGGGGAATCAGGAGTGAACTAACTGGGCTTTTATAGTTGTCTTGTTGCAGTATATGCAACCGTAATTTATGCAACCATAATTATTCACAAATTTGCGCCTACCTTACCTCCGTGATGAGAAAAGAGTGCACAGATTATTTCTGCACCTGGTCTAACTCAGTAGAATACTAAATGAGCTTGTCTGGTGCGGGTAGATGACAGTCACTTTTACACAGGAACATGGTGCTGGTGATAATGACAGGCAGGCTGGTTGGGTTAAGACCTGCTCATGCAGAAGAATTGCTGTGAGTTAACAGATCAAATTTACACTTCAGGTCCCTGTTGCACTCGTGTTGGAAGTAAAGAATCAGTTGCAGCTCTTTTTTGGCAGGTGCTCAGGTGTGAGTGGGAACACTGGCAAGTCAGAGCCTGTGCAGGTATTTAACACAGCACCTCATAGTCCTCCATTCATAAAAAATGTCTTGGTAAAGGATATGCACTGGGTAGTCCAAATGTTTTTCCATATATCGTGATAAGGAGTGCAGTAGTTCCCTAGAAAATTTCTAACTTGGAATAATTTATCTGCTTACAAAGCCAGTGGTACTTGGAACTGCCCAATATTAAAAAACTATGTATTTCAATGGATAGAAATGTAGGATTTCTACCTACATTTTCTCTTAGGTCAGTCTGGTGGCAGGGGAGGTTAAGGCTCTCCATGTACCATCAGTCCTTGTCATATGCACATGTGGGATGTGCTTTCTAAAGTGCTTCTTCAGGGGGTCCAAGTCATTCCCACCACTAAGCAACTTGTAGCCGTGTGAAATTTCTACATATATGTGTATATTAGCCATCAACAAATCAGAAAATAGCTAAAACTATATAACTAAACAGGTGAAATACCTAAGACAAGAACTACAAGATGCTCCCCTTTTAATGATGTTAAGTTTCTGGAAATATTAATAATTTAGATACTTGTATTTTGGCTAATGGTTGCTTAATGCCAAAAATAAATTTTAGTTGTGAAAGTCACTAAGCAATACATTAAAAGATTCTTAATAACATCAAATAAAAGTTGCAGTCTGGGACAGGCTAATGGTAGCTGAAATCAAGCAAATGAGCAGGCTGTTAAGAACCCTAGCTGGTTTATGTACAGGGACAGGGCTTTTTCCTTAATTGAGCATTATTAGTAGATATCAGTGCAAAATTAAAATGCCTGGCAGCATGGGTGTTTTTTGAATAGGGGTTAGCACTGAAATATGTTAAAGAAAATAAGATACCGTCACAAAGCCGGCTGTCAGGAAACACTGCAGTTTGGGTGAGCAGTACAGTGTTGAATTGTGCTGGTCACAGCACAGTGCAGAACATCAACTACAGCCTGCCCTTGAGCTTTCACAAGGTTCATCCTTTCACAGAAACTTTTCACACAAGCACCTCACTGCCCAGGGCTGGTGAAGGTGCCCAAGCCAAGCTGCATGAGAAGGTGTTGCAGTTCTTTGTGCCAGCCTGTGTTTGCTGCTGAGAATTAATAGAATATCCTCTTTGTTCCTTCTACATCCATGATAGCCAAGTTGTGTCATGTAAAGGACACGTGACTGCGCTGTTTTTCCACCAAAACAAGTTTTGAATTGACAGACCAATTTTTATATTGAGAGAGGGGTAGGAGGATCACCACTAAAGAGGTGCACTAAGGTGTGTGAGTATGGGGAGCTGGCTGAGAGAGAGACTGATGTTCCTGCTGGTTCCCCACCCAGTGTCTCACTGAAGAGCTTTCAGGTGGACCCCAGAAAACCTCCCCTGTGTAGAACACTGAGATTGTCAGCCACAGAAAAGAGGTCAGGGAAGTTTTATCCCTTCAGAGAACTACCAGTGTTGCAGGGTTGCCATTTTTCCTCCCCACACTTGTCTGTAAGAGTTAATGACCAGCCCCTCCTTTTTTCCTCAGATGTTGTACCTGTTCACACCAATATGGATGAAAATAAACAAAACAGAGCTTTTCGTTAAAAAGATGGGGTGAAATTCAATGTACATTAAGTGCAAGTGGATAGAGGGAGAGTAGCAGAAGAAAGGAATTAGGAGGGTTTTTTTAAGCTACCAAGAAGCATTGCTCTCAGGGCAAAGTTAGAACATAGTATCTTCCTTTTTGTAATGAAGTTTTGTGTAACCTGACTAATGGCAACAAAAAACCCTAACGATTATGTGCATGTTCTCTTTAGAAGGAAAAGAAGGAAGAGGTTTCTGTTCCAGAGATGCAATGGAAAGCTCCCTTTAAAACCTTTCTAGTCTAAAAGAAGACTGATCCATCTTTTAATGAGCTTTGCATATACTGGTTTTTTATGGTCTCTGATCTCATTAGCGTTTGCTGGAAATAATTAAAACGCATAGCAGAAGAGTGTAATGGAAGGGAGGACAAAATAATATAATTGAGTACAGTAATGTAGGCTTTTAGATATTGTTGCCTGTTATAGTACATTATCTAATTTATTCTTCTCCAGTGTACAAAAGGCTTCCTTAGCAAAACCAAACCTTATAGTACAAAAAACCAAACCAAAACGAAATGGATGATATCCCTTATTACTTACTCATTTTCTTTCTAATTCTGTGAACAAAAGTGAGAATTAAATTCAGGGCACAGAGAATGGAGGGGCTGAAGCCCACCCTAATATAGGAAATACCTGGATATGGTGTGCACTGATGTGATCTGTATTTTTAACTAAAACTAAGTATGGCTTTCTAGGAGTAAGGTTGGCTCTTCCTTTTATTTTTTTTTCCTAAATGAAAGAAGTTTTTTATTCATATAAACTCTTGAAGTATTTTGGATCAGTTTCTTCTACTAGTGAACTGCTAGCACAGTAGAAAGTATGGACTGTGGTTACTCTGTCTTTTGTGCTAACATTCCTTCTGAGGGTTAAATTTGCTTATGGGCATCCAGGTGAGATTCCAGGACTTACCTGGGGCTTGGCTGTGAAAGAGAAGAATGCTTAAGTGCTACCTTAAGAACTCTGTTCAAAGATTCACTAATTGCCTGTATACATAAAAATCAAGTCAACTTAATATTCTGCATGTGGCAGAGATTGCTCCTTTGGTGGCCATTTAACAGACAGGGCCTTAAAATTTGCTATGGCCCACTGGAGTGTCTCAGATGGAACTTTTTTTATGCCACCTCTTGGCTCACTTTCACTGTCCTCTGTTAGTGTTTTGAATGTGTTTTAGCACTTCCATTCCGAGGCTGAATTTGGCAGAAGGTGTAAGAGTGTGCCATGAGACCCAGAAAGAGCTCCTATCCTTCAGTCTCCATTGTGAGTCTTCCGAACTTAAAATGATAATAGATCTTACTCTACTGTTGAGGATTGGGTTTCAATCTGCTGAAGGCAGGTAGAGCTGGAAATTTACCCTCTTAAGGAGTCTCAGTTCCCAGGGGGTTGGCAGAGCTGTGCTTCACTGGAAGGTGTCACACACCTGGATGTGTGCATTGATAAGGCTGTCACTCGCCAGGGAGTTTTTCTTTGGAAGAGGAAGAGAAAAGAGAAGAGGAAGAGAAGAGAGCCTTTTTTGTGTCCACCTTGTCCTGCTGGTGGTGTGAGCCAAGCAGCAGTGAGGCTGGATTCAAACAGAGAACAGCTGATGCTGCAGCTGAAAGAGCATCATATTTGCCTGCTAGTTCTCCAAAAAGTGGTGTGTCCCACCTAATACTACAAATATTGCTATATATATGTGATAAGAAACTGTTCAGGAAGATGTTAGTACACCTAGGCTTTGTGCAAGGTTCTTTTTAGATGTTTTAGACTGAATAAGGTCTGCAAAGTTGCAACTTTCCAATACAGTAATTTTATCAAGGTTATCAAGATGTTATCACAGACTCAAAACCATAGGAGAACATTCAGTCGAGGGTTTTTTTCCTTGCACTAGGACTCATCTACAGCATTTTGCCTGGTGATAAGAGGATCTGAAGGTGGGGTATACATCAATCAGTTGTTCTCTGGCAGTGTAGAAGAGACCTCAGCCAGAGCAGCAAGCAGGGTGTTTGTAGAAATGCAACTGCTTTTCAGATACCTTGGTTTAGCTTACACACATTTTGTGTAGGGAAGTGAATACTGAATGTGTGTTAAGCATTACCACTGAATAGAGCGAGAGAAGAATGACAAAACTTAATCTGCAAGGAATAAACTATTTTAAAATAAATATATGGGCTGAAAGAGAGAGACGGGAGAGAGGAGGCAAGTTGTCGTGTATCTACTAAACAGGCCAAAGTGTGGTAGTGCAAGAATGACTATTGCTAGTTCTTCCTTCTTATTCCAGTAACTGAAGCAGCTAGCAGAACCTGACCACTGTTGTTTTGACCTTATTTAAGTTGATTTCTTGGTAGCAGTGCAAAATATCTTAGTAATTCTTCACTAATATTACTGAGTATTGAGGGCTCTTAGTGTTCCTAAAAAAATGAGAGAAGCCAGACCTCAGAAATGGGTGCTTAATATGCACAATATCAATATATGCATTCATACATAAGTTAATCACATTTTGTGCCAAAGGTGGGACTGCAGTCTACTGAACATGCCCAAAGCTCACCACTTATAGCTGCTTTTATCTACCATGACTTTTGTGGGCCATCTACTTAAAGTCGAGTAGGAAATACAAATTCCCCTAATTGCAGTAATACTGAGTTCCCTGTGTTTTCTGTGGCTTCAGGAGGAGGTTTATGCCTTGACAGTTTCAGGAGAGTGAATATCTCAGAGGACAGTGGGTGTTTGTGTCCACAGTGCCTATTAAAGTTCACGGGAGTTTAGAGATTCATATTTAGCACATAAAATGATGGAGGGCGTTGTAGAGTGCGCTGATACCCTGTTGCTTCCACTTATGTTGTCCTCTTTGTGAGGACATCTTAATGGCTGTGCAAAGGGACTCAATCCCAGCTGTATAAAAAGCCAGTGATGGGTGAGTATGAGATTTAACTGAAATGTAGTGAGGGACTGAGACAATCTGATTTGTGTAGGAAGCAAGCTGAGTGGATCTCAGAGAAAAAAGTGTCTGGCTTACAGATGTGGTGTTAACTCAAATGGCCCATTCTGCAGGAAATGCAACACAGAAGGGAGGGAGTGAAAATATATTTTAATGTTTCTCATGTGACAGAAGGTAAACATGCAGGTTCTCCTTGAAACAAAAGAACTACAGACATCTTCATCCCACTCCCAATGTAACTATATAGGAGAACTGAATTGGTTACCTGATTCTTCACTGATGCCATTCATATAATCTCAGTTTATGAATGGCATAAAAAATAGTAACATCAGAGAACTATGAGCATCCATGGGAAGACTCTGCAGTACAGCTGACAGCAGCAAACAAAAATTAGAGCCTTTCTCTTCTAGAGCTAGTCCCTGGGTTTTCAGCTAGACACTAAATAAGTAAATAAATCCTAGCCAGCTATGTAATAAAACATGTGCAGTGATATAAGGAATAATCAAATCAATTCAAACCTCCTAATTTATGCCAAGCACTAAATTTTAATTACGACAACATATAAATATTCATAGTGTAAATAGCATGGCAAAATGAAGGCAAACATTTATAGTTAGACTAGGACAGTGCATTTCTTTGTTAATGTTTATTTCACACATTAGATCTAGATTCTATAATTCAGATTGCTTGAATGCTTTAATTGTAAACTGTCTTCATTTGGCCTATATTTTCCATAATTCTCTCAGCAGAATTTTCTAGGGTGTTTTGTTGTTGCATGATGACATTGTAATAAAAGATTTGGTCATAAGCATTCAGCAGTGTTTGAAATACACAGAAAATGAGCAAAAACAAAGGGATGGTACCTGCTCTGAAGGTTTGAGTGCTGTTTCCCACAGCTGTGTATCCATCCCTGACTTCCCTCAGCTGAAAGAACTAAAGACAGTAAAGCATATGCCAAAAGTGCAAGCCCCACAGAGAATATTTTCTTCATGCTTTTACATGTATCTGTTACCATGTAAACCCATTTTTCTAGCTGGGTATAGTATAAAGAGTGATAATGCAGTATTAGTGTTCTTCGATTTTGAGCAGTAAGAGGACTAGTTGCCCTGTTTCTCTGCAAGAGCTTCTTCAGCTGTGTCTTCCTCCTCCTGCCCTTTCCCCTGACTCAAATCCATGTCACTCAGCATGCAGAAGGGAAGCCTTCAGGGAGCCTCCCAGTGCCTTAAGGGGGCTTATAAAAAGGAGAGGGGGGGACAATGGTTTGAAATAAAAGAGGGCAGGTTTAGATTAGATTTTAGGAAGAAAGGTTGTACTCAGAGGGTGATAAAGCAATGGAACAGTTTATCCAGAGAAATTGTGGATGCCTCATCACTGGAAGTGTTCAAGGCCAGGTTGGATGGGACTTGGAGCAATCTCATCTCATAGAAAGTGTCCCTGCTCATGGCAGGGGGATTGGAACTAGAAGATCTTTAAGGCCCCTCTCAACCCAAGCCAGTCTATGATTTTATGAGACTGTGATTCATTCAGCAACTTGGGTGAATACCTCTTGCCAAAAAAATAAAAAGCCACCCCATATTTCATAGAAAGTAAGAAAACAAAATCTGCAACATGCCATTGGGCTGCCTTCACTTGATATGTGGTGAGTGAGAATGAAAAAACTGCCAGTGTCTGATCAATAATTTAGGTGGATGATATCTCCAGGAGGATCAGGGGATACTAAGTGCTCTGACAATTGGGACAGAAGAGCCTCAGCTTTAAGCTCCAAGTATTGGCCTCTACTTAGGAAACTGTAGGTCTCTGCTAGCGTTGATTAGGGCAGATTAGTACCTATCAAGAAATTATTAACAGCGAGCTTTGAGTTGAGTGTCATTAAAAAAATTAATATAGGGGCAAGGGAAAGGTTTCATTAGAGATTATTATGTCAGTTTTGAGACAAAGAGCTTCACTGAACAGCAGTCTCAGCCTTTTCTATAATCAGACTGTTTTCTAGTTCTGCACCTACAGCTGCTCCCTTATCAGTTTAAGCCTTCCTGAAACTTTCTATGCATGCTCTTCTTGCTATTATCTTGTATCAGAAAAAGAATACAGTTTGTAAAGCTTTCTGCCCTATTTCAAACTACTTTTCCAGTCCTAATAAATCCTAATCAATTGCTAATAAATCAGAAGGTAATGGGGGTATGTTAATATTGTTTTTAAATGAACTGAATGCTGATTGATTAAACCTCTTGCCATGGTGGGAAGACTGTAGTTGTGTGTGATGCTCCCTTGCAGGGAAAGCGTAGCTTTGGCAATTAAGGAACCTTCCAGAGCTGTAGTCTCACACACCTCTCTGCAGGCTCCTCCTTTTCCTTCGTGTCCTCTCAGCATCGCTGACAGGAGTGTGACGGCTGCTGGTTTCTGCTCAGGATTTCTGCTGTGGATCTGATGAAGGTGCAGGGATCAGAAGTCTGGAGGGTATGGTAGCACAGAAGTATGGTATGACTAATTTGTAGGCAGTGATAGGACATGTCAGTTTTGTGCTGTCGAGGGATGCACCTTGAGGCTGTTGTGTTTTCATTCTCCTCACAGTGTGAAGTAAAGACAGGAATTGCTGAGGCATTCTCAAGGATGTGGTTTCCTCCCTCCAGCAGAGCTTCAGCTGGCTGGCCATGTCTGAAGTTCTGCTTTCTTTTACAGCTACGGATGAATTTGTTGGGCTTTCTTTTTTTCTTAAACAGTTGAGATTTTTTAGGGTGAAAGCAAATAGGCATGGAGGCTAGGTGAGAAAAGCCATATTACTTACTTCTGGAGCTTGGCTGCCAGTTCTTCCCCAGCTGACTAAACCTCAAAATTAGGCTGCGTATTTCTGCCACAGCCTTCTCCCTGCCCTGCCCATCACGGTGTGAGGAGGTACTTTGACTAGTGGTCAGAGCAGTATGCACTGTAGGGAGGATGATAAATCAAACTGCTCCTCACTTATCTCCCCAAGACTTGTGAGGGCTTTGTTTTGAAGTGCTTTGGAGGGCTGTTTTGTTCCTTTGTCTTTAAGGGGAAGCCAGAAATGAGCTCTGCTGTTGCTGTAGGTCCAAGGAGGAAGAAGCAGCACCTTGCTCCTTTGGGAACAATGGATCTGCAGTGCTATTGCTGTGCAGGGATCAGGAGGGGGAGAGAGGCAGGAGCAGCAAGTGAAAAGTGGCTTTTGGATTTCAAAATAAGCTGGGGGCAAACAGGAAGATGGAGTTTTGAACTGAAGGATTTTCAGAATGGCAGAAAGATCTTCCAGCTTCTCTATTTGCCATTGCTGTGGTGCTGGCCTTGAGTGGCTGCATTCCTGGAGCTGTCTGATAACAGCTCAGAGCTGTGCATGGCTGGATCAATAGGGCGTATCCAATAATGGCTGAAATCTGCAAGCAAAGCACTTTCACCCTTTTTGTGCTGTGGTCTCTTTTGACATGTTACTCTCCACTGCTACGGCATGTCATGAAACTTGGGAGCACACAGGGGTGACTGAGAGGCTGAGTTAGACCCTGTTATAACAGAATGTACCAGGTATGGCTGGCAGAGGAGGGGATGTGAGTTATAAAAGCAACCTTTTTTTTTATTTTAACTTTGTCTTCTCTTCCACATTCCTCCATTTCCAGAAGGGAAAAGACAATAGTTGCTGTTCACTGGGTTTGTAGCTTCGTTTTACTCACACATGTCCTGTGTGAGATGGGAAGTGTCACGGAGCAGTCAGAGGTCGGTTTGGTTTGGGCAGCCATGGGTTCAGGGGCACTGAGAAGAATGACAAATAGAGTTTGCAACCATTTGTCATTCAGATGATGGGGGAGTGGTAATTTGTGACATCTGTTCCTGATTGTCTCAGGGGAAAATCTTGCATTCACCTGGCAAGCAAACCCACAAATTCTCTGTGCAGGGTGCCACAAGGCACATCATCACTGTATATCTGAGGGAGTTAAGGGATGATGAGACAGAATATGGCAGTGATCCCTCAGTCACTCTGCAGACAGGACTAAGAAGATGTGCAGCTTTTTGGAGGATGACCTAACAATTTGGGTTAAGCAGGCACCGCTGGTTCCTTTGCAGCTGGGGGTGTATGTGAGGTGTGGTGTCACACAGGAGCAACCCTGAAGCTGCTGTGGCTGACAGGCAGAAACCTGAACTGTGAGAGAAGTAGCTGAGTTTCTGCCTGAGAGTTGCCTTGGGATACAGCGGAAGGAAAGGAGGACTGGAGTCTGCTCAGCCCCTGTGCTGTGTTTGGTGCAGTGCTAATCCTTCACAAGTTTCTGGGCAATGAGGACTTGTTTATGGCATGGTATATATTAAGGTCTATTGTGTATGTGTCATCTCAAGGATAATATTACTACATAACAGTGCATATTACATGCCAATCATTTGTTATTACTATTTAGGATCCTGTCTGAGGATCTTCTCCATACAACAAATGTTATTAATCTTATGTTTATTGTACCTCTTGATTCAAGGTGTTGGATAATCATCCACGTCTTTGAATATATCTGCTTGAATTTATGCACTATATATAATGTGGCAGCATAGCAACATGTTCTCTATACCAAGTAGGGCTATTTTTGTAGTGCTTTCCTGAATGATTTCCTATCATCATCTTCCATTTACCTGTGTCATGGTTGCAGGCTGTTAATGATGAACAGACCTGATTTGGGTGAGAGTTCACTATTAACTTAATTATCTTTTATTCAGGTCCACTGGGTTACTGCAATAAATGCTGATTGCTATCTCAGTCTCTTTCTTACCTTGAGCTCTGCATTTACACTGCAGATTGGCTGCTAAAAATGTGCCCTGGTTTTCTTTGATTTGTTCTGAAAATCCTGACTACAGGATTCATGACTGACTGTCGGGTCCTTTTAGAAGTCACAGTGTGGAGCTGCAATGTTGGTATTAGAGCAAGAAAAGGGCTGTGTCAGACAGATGTTCCTGCCTGAGGCTGCACATCCCCAGTGCTCCTCCTGCAGGACCCTTAGCTTAGGAGAGTCAGTGAATGGCAGTGTGGTTCCTTCTCACCCTGTGGTGCTGAGCATCAGCCTGTTACCTGTTTATCTCAGCTCTGACCCAGGTGGGCAGGAGGTGCACATACCAAGTCTGGTCAGAAAGTACCTCTATTCCTTTAGGGAGTAAACCCCACAGATCTTAATCTTTGCTTTAGTTCCAAATCCTAAATGCCTCACAAAGCCACCTTCCAAATGCCATCCAAGTCATGCCGTTTTGCCTTCCCACCTCAGCAGCAAGAAGGGGTTTCCTTGGCTCACGCTGTGACTTGTACTTGTGCCTCTGAAAAGCCTGACCTGACTGTGCTCAGGTGCTTCAGCCTGGAAGATTGACCTGTGACTGAAAGTGGTTGAGAACCATGTATTTATTTACCCTCTCATGCTGCTGTCACAGCTGGCTTTAATTTCTTACGTGAAAGTTAACTTGAAGTGAATTTACTGGGTTGTACTGTCTGTGCAATATTAGGAACTTAAGTACTTACACTTTGCTGGCAGAGAAGAATACCCTGTGGCTCTGTTAGGCTTGGCTGGTTCTCAGAACAAATCTCCCCTGGTATGTTGTTTCAGGTGTGAAATTCATGTTTATAATCTCAGTATTCCTCTAAAGCAGTTCTTATTACACCTGTACTGTTTTTAGCGTGCAGCTGAATGTTGCATGACCAACCTTTTTGCTTTTCAAGTGTCTTTTCTAAATCATGGCACATTGATATACTGTCACATCAATAAATTAAGTGTAGGGACTAACCTAAACAAATGCCAAAATCATTAGCAGTTAATTAACCTTCTGTGTTTCTCTCCAAATTGACTTTGGTTTAATGGACGATGTGAGCTCAGTTCACTTGCTGCGTGCTCATACAAACAAACAAAACGGAATTGAATGATGGAGAGGGAAGAGGGAAAGTAAGGAAAAGGATGGAAAAGGTGCATGAACACATCTCCATCCCAGAGTACCAGCAGCCAAACATCAACTGTGTGGTTGGGGTGGCAGAACTGGGTTAGAATGGGTGATGTGTAGGACATTCCTGTGCTACCCTTGCACCTGGCACCCAGTAAGAATGTCTTGTTGGGCTGGGTGGCAAAGTTTTCAGCTTACTAGGATTTGTTTTGGAGTTATGGTGAGATAGATATATATATATATTAACAATAACAACAAACAGTTTCCTAAAAAGGCATGAGAGCTCATAAAAAAAAATACCTGCCTTCAAATCAGCAAGGGGCTCTTGGAGCCATGTTCACTCGTGTGTTTTTAATGAACTTAATAATAGATGGGGTTTTATTCTTGTCCCTTGTTCCCAAATCACAGATGGGAAGAGCACAGTTTATCTAAGCTTGCTGGAGAGCATGAAAATGACTTTGTGTTGCTTCTCTGGCATGACCTTAATTTAAGATGGCATTTGTATGATGTGTATGGCCAAGTGTGAAATTACTGTGCTTGCTTTGGTACTGGAGGATGTTGTGCCCTCATCCAGGAGCCTGTGTTGGGCACTCAGCCTCTGTGCCACTGTGCTCTGGGCAGGGTGTTAGCTGTGGACCACAGGAGAGGTCTGTGCTTACATCCTCCCAAGGATCTGCATGTGTGCACGCATTACTGGTGTGAATGATTTTCAAGATCTGACCCGAATTTGACTTGATGGTGGTGGCGTTTCGTTAATGCTGTACTGCCTTTCCCTCCCTGTTGGAACTGTGCCCCTTTAAACCCCATCCTGATGCCTTGAATTATGGAGAAATGTCTTGTTTTGGTGAAGCCACAGCACCCTGACTCTTGACAGCTCTGTGTGGGATTCAATTTGGACTCATGGTTTAAAGTACTTGTTAACAACCTTAACAAAAGCTTGGTCACAAAGCCATTTAGGTTGGCAGAACGTCCAACCTTTGACCCATTACCACTTTTGTCAACGAGACCACGGCACCAAGTGCTACAGCCAGTCTTTTCTTGAATGCCACCACCTTTCTGGGCAGTCCATTTGAATATTTAACAACCCTTTCCATGAAGAAATTGCTCCTGATGTCCAACCTGAACCTCCCCTGGTGCACCTTGAAGCTGTGTCCTCTCCTACCTGGGAGAAGAGACCAACCCTTGCCTTGCCACAGCCTCCTGTCAGGGAGTTGTGGAGAGTGATCAGGTGCCCTCTGAGCATCCTCTTCTGCAGGCTGAACAACCTCAGCCACTCGTTGTAGGACTTACCCTCCACACCCTTCCCCAGCTCTGTTGCCCTTCTCTGGGCACTCTCCAGCACCTCAATTATCCTTCTTGTAGAGAGGGACCCAGAGCTGGACACAGGACTTGAGGTGCAGCCTCACCCGTGATGAGTACAGGGGGACAATCACTGCCCTGGTCCTGCTGGCCACACTATTCCTGACACAGGCCAGGATGCCCCTGACCTTCTTGGCCCCCTGGGCACTGCTGGCCCATGTTCAGCTGTTGACCAGCACCCCCAGGTCCTTTTCCCCTGGACCACTTTCCAGCCTGTAGTGCTGCCTGGGGTTGTTGTGGCTGAAACAAAGGACCTGGCACTTGGCCTCGTTGAACCTCCTACTGCTGGTCTTGGCCCATCTGTGTAGCCTGTCCAGATCCCACTGCTGAGCCTTCCTACCCTCCAGCAAATCAACTTGGTGTCATCCACAGATGTACAGTCAATTCCCTCCTCCAGGTCGCTGATAAAGGTGTTAAACAGAACTGGCCCCAGTATTGATCCCTGGGGGACACCACTGGTGACTGAACACCAAAGGCATTTAGCACCATTCCCCTCTCTGGGCCTACAGAATATGGATGATTCAAAGATATGTTTTTTTAATTTAGTAGTGTATGTTGTATATGCAATGTTAATATGCATAGAATCAATTTTTAGGTACGTATATAAATAAAAAGTGCTCGGCTTGGTGAGGTTTTGTTTGTTTGTGTTGGGTTTTTTAGCACATTCCCTAGAGGTTCTAGTAGATCAAAAAGACTTACTCTGCCAAAGAAGGGGATATTGGAATTAAAGCAGGAGGTCCCAGTACAGACGATAATAGAATATGCTGATAGATCTACATGAGCTGTGAAATAATAATTTCCATTTTCTTTCACTTTGAAAGTAATTTGTGCCTGCTAAACTTGTCTGGATTATCCTGTTTCTTTTGGAATGGGTCTCTAGTAAAGTTCTGCTTGGTCTAGTTCTGTTAAAAATTGCTTAATATAAGTATTCTTTTATTTTCTTCACTCAGATCCTTATATTAAGTTTAATGACTTGGAAGCTGTAGTAGAAATTGTACATTTAAAACTCACAGAAAATAACATGCTAAAGCTGTATATTTAAATCCACAGGAATTTGCTTGCTCAGTGACTATGCTAAATAATAAAAATTTATGTGCATAAATGTACACACAGATTCTCTCACCTTACTTATTTCTCCTCGCTCCTTCCCTTATCCCCTTTTCCAAGTTGAGCACTCCTTGAGGGAATTGGCTTTCCGTGTGCTGTGGGGCTGCTGGGAAGTGGATTTGTGTGTTAATTTCAGATGGGCTTTAAGCTTGCTGATAACTTTTCCCTTCTGTGATGAGATTTGCCTTTATTAGTTAATGCTGACTTTGCTGCATTTGGGCTGCATTCTCTGCTGCTCTTTATGAGTAGCAAAATTATAGCCACCATAAATGCAGAGAGCATGGAGGAAAAGGAGGTGGAATAAAGAATTTATTTTCATGTGTTTGGGATTACCACATCATTCTTAAATGGCAGGGGAAAGTGGATTTTAATGGTCCCCCCTAAGTTAGGGGCGGGGGAAAAACCAAATGAAAATAAAATTATTTACTTAGACTTCCTCTGTGTCTGTATTACTGTCATCCTTGTTTCAGACTAATGATTACATGATGCCTTTTTATTTACTCAGATTTGATTAGCGGGAGCGAGATTTAAATTGTATTTTCCTTCTGCATTAATGGTAGTTTGGCAAGAGACAGCCAAGGTGAGCTGAATAAAGGGAGTTTTGGAGGTGGCATCCCTGTGAAGATAGGACTACGACAGGGTTCACACATGAGTAATTTGGGGCTTGCAACATGAATGAGGAGTAGATGGAATTTGGATTAATTTGGCTCTTCCTTTATCCATTCATATCCCACAACTTGGTCCAAACAAAAACCTCTATAGCTTAGTTTATCAGAAGAAATTGGAAGTTTTGGTTAAAGTTTGATTCCGGCCATTTCCCAGATATTACTGTTCAGCTTTGCACTCAAAAGACATGAAGTGTAAGTGTTTTTCATTGCTCAGTTTAAGTTGAAAAGCACAGGAAAGTTTCTCTAAGAAAATTTATAACACTTTTTATTTTCCAGTCACTTTCAATTTTGTAATAACTCACTTGTTTTAAAATTGTTGTACTTACCCAACTCTCCTGAACCTGAGGTGCAGTATTATTATAATGCAATTTAAAGACTAAGAAGAAATTGCTCAATATCTCAAAAATGCTCGCTCTGAAGCTCTGAAGTGATTTCTCATGCCTCTTGACTTCTGGCTCACTGTGCCATTTATGTAGCCTTGTTCTGACACCAACTTAACCAATTCTGCAAGAAAAGCATTTGATTTGAGTTAGTTCTGAGTAAAAGCAGTATATGCTTGCTGGGACGACTAGGGAATGTGTGCAGAAGGCACAGCTGGAGATACTGATCTCAACTGAACATAAATAACATAAAAACATCAGTAAAGATACCATGGGTGATACCAAGAGCACACTTTGATGTTCCTGTCATGAAGGGGATAGCAGCTCTTTGATACAGATGATGTATACCCACAAATTGAGAGGAGCAATTTTTTTTTCTTAATGGGTATTTGAAGATGATTTTGCGAATCTTGTACCTTGCTTGTCCTTCTGAATTTTATTGACATGCTTTTCTGGCTAGGCAGGGATCTTGGAGATATATATTTATGGACTTTTCAGCTGTCTTTTATTCTGTCTTTGATACAAAATCCTTCGGATTTTGGTGCAATAACAGGTGGTTTAAAAGTGAGGGCTGAGGACATACAGCAGGAACAAAAAGTGCCCCTCCTGGCAGTGGCATTCTGAATTAAATATCCCTCTGCCACCCCCAAGGCATATTTCTGATATTATGGCAATTGCAGTAACAAAACCTAGGTTTGCTTTCAGGGCCGCTTTGCTGTTTGATAGCTTAAAACTTTAATTGTTTTTTAAAAGTGTCCATTCAGCTAGACAAAAGGGGAGAAGAAAGATATTTTCAAATGACACAACTACTAAAAAGGCTGGTTTAATGCTGCCATGAAATAGTAAATAAAAACCTAGGTGAAATTTTAACAGTCTTTAATACTTGAAGCTGCAGAAAAGAACATTTTGAGCAGTGATCTTTTCTTGCTCATTGCACACATTGCGCTCTCCTCCTTTTTCTTACATTGTGACTGACTTTCCATGTATTACCACAAACATTTCTTTAAGTCATGCCTTTTAAAACAGAAGCATGCAGTTTGAAAATGGTTTCTGATTTTACTACTAAATACGCTTTGAAACAGATTTCCCTGAAACTTGTCTGTCAAAGGGATATTGCAAGCAATAAGTTCCTGTGACAGACACAAAAGCTAAGCCCAAGGAAAATCCAATTTTAACAGGCCATGCAGCTCTATAACCCTTAAAAAAATAGGAAGACAGTCAAAACCCAATATTTAAATAACATTGAAGCCTGTTTGGGCTGTAATCCCTAACTTGATATTATGCTTTATGGGAAGTGAATCCTTTTACAACCTTATTCATCTCTGGCTGGATTGCCTTGCCTCCTCTGGAGCTGCTTTACGGTGCAGGTGTGTAAGCTGCTGCTGTCTCCCCCCTGGTCCAGACTGTGCTTTCAGCCTTTGGGCTTGGCTGCCAAGGTGGATGTGGCAGCCAGGTGTCCCACTGCCCCAGCCTGAGCCTTGTCTGCTGTGCCCACCCCTGGTGTAGCTGCACACCCTGCTTGGGTGACAATATTGAGCCTGTCACCTCCTGCCAGCTGGTCACAGCCAGGGGAGGATGGGGCCAGCCCTCGGCAGAGTACATCATTCTGGTGCCTTTCTTCCTGGTCACAGCTCAGGATCTTTGCTGAACTGATAAACAGGAGGTCTTGCTTGCGCAGAGGAACAGAAGGAGATAATGAGTTCCTTTCCCAGAGGTTGCATTTTATTAGATGTTGTACAGACGTAAGTAAGAGACTCCCACTGCATTAGGGACTGGCAGTGGCAACCTGCAGGTTGCTTCCAGTGGGTATTGTGTGTTTTGTGGATATTATGTTATCCATTTTCGTCCTGCTTTCTCTGTCTTGTTTTTATTAAGGCAGTGCCTGGAGAGGGTCTATGATGTGCCAGTCACTGTAAGCACAAAGACTCTTCGGCCTACGTCCTGTTGATATTACATTTTTTTAAAAAAAGAGGCTGATGAATGACAAGAGTAAAAGATGCAGGGAGGTGCTTTGCTTGCCTGATGCCCTGCAGTGCCCTCACTCACTTGTTCAGAAGCTGAGTTTGCTGTAGCACCCAGCACGCGTTTCGAGTCTCTGCACATTCTATATGGTGTAAATCTCCTTTCTTAATGTTCCTTTTAAACAAAGTTAGCACCTCTACTAGTAGATTTCGGTAGCGGTGACAAAAGCACTGACTTTTATATCCCTGGCTTAAAGCCATTAGGGCAAGTCAAGACCTTGTGGGATCTGTTCTTGGCAGGACCAGCCCTCTTTTCCATCTGAGTAAATCAAGGCACTGTAGTTGTAGCAGTCTCTGGACAAGGAGTTAGTATTTTTCTTGTCTTGTCATTATTTAAACTGCTCCCCTTGCCTTGTCAGGCTTTGTAGTGAAAGACTAGTTCTTAATTTCGCTGGCAGTTTCTTTATAAAATGGCTCAATGCTGTAGCAGAAAATGGCTTTTTTGTGTCAGTGGCAACTGAAGGCTAATATTTCAGGCATGAAAGAGGAGAAGGGAGAGACTCCTTGACAGGAGGCTGAAAACACTTGTGAAAAAAGCTTTCTCCTCCTCTCAGGGAGACATCAACCTGTGCAATTTCCAGGCAGCGTGGGGGGGAAACACATTATATAATCCTGATGACTTGAAGACAGTCAGAAATGGTGATGTTTGGTACCATCCCCTGGCTGAAATGCCCCACAAGTGAAGAGCAGAACACACCAGTGCCTGGCCCTTGTTTTGGGCTGGGTGTAACCCAGTTGATAGTGCTCCCTGGGAGATGCAATATCCATAACCTGGGGTGACCGGACACTACAGTGACTTATTGTGGGAGGAATTTAGCCTTAAAAGGCCCACTACAAGAACTTAAAGGCACCTTAGAGCACTGCAGCTCTTCTCAGGGGATTCAACAACTGGGTGCTGCACGGAGTTCTGTGAGCACTGAGTAGCAGCAAATGTGTGGAGGAGGGCTGAGCACTGGGTGAGTGGAAAACTATCCCTACTGATTGCTGCTGTGCAAGCTGTTCCCTCAGCAGTAAGACTCTCCTTGGGCTTCCTTAGGCAGGTGTACATTAGCAATCTGCTGTTTGATCACGTTTGCAACCAAAAGGCTTCGCACAAGAGGTGTGCACAGCTACCAGCTGTCACGAATTTGCATGTCCTCAGTGCATCCCACAAAGGATCTCTTTCTGCTGTTGTGTGTGTGTCCCATAATTTGCTAATTGCTGTGCCTCTGCCTTGCAGCGACACCCGCTGCTGCGGGCAGGCTTGGCAGCAAGCTGCTTCTCTGCCCCAGGGTGCCCCTTCTGCTCCCCAGGTGACTGCCAGGAGCTTTCCTAGGATATATTCAGGTTCCCTATTGTCTTCCTGATTCTGGTGTTACTGCAGAAGGAAAAGAAAAAGTCCCTCAGGGCCAGCAGTTGGATGCCACATGGTGCACATGCGCCAGTCCCAGACTTAATGCCCGTGCTGCTTTCTGCATGAATTGTGTTGGTCAGCTCCCAAACCCATGCAGGATGCACTGGGAATGGCACATCACTCAGGTCATTAAGGGGTGTATTTGAAAAAGTACTTGAGTTGAAGTAATTGTGTGGCTGAAGCCTGGATTTGGCTGAGCCACGGTCTTGATCCAATAATACGGGATTGATCCATTAGTGAGGGGCTTGATTCCTGGCCTGTCTCTGATAACCACCCTAATTCATATCTGGAACTGTTTGCAGTTTACACCAGAGGCAGATTTTATCAGATAAGATGACTTCCCTCTCTTCCCCTTTTAAATCCCTCTTAGAGCTCATTTCTTCCATACCCTGACAAGATATTGGAGGGTTAGGGCCAGCTGGTGAATGGTCAAGGTGACCCATCAGTGTGCATGAAAGGTGATTGGAAACTGGTGATTCCACATCTTAACTGAATACCAAAAGTTAAGAGGAGGCTGAGTGCTTTGGAAAATGACAACAGTAAAATACAGACGTGTTTGAATGTAAATGTAACTGCGATTCCCCATTTCTTCCTCCCTCCAAGCTGCTGTGGGGCTCACTTCCTTAGGGTGCAGGTAGCCAAATGGAAACACTGGATCAAGAGAGCTCCTGCAAGGGGCTGCCTGAGTTTTGCTCAGAAAGATATACATCTGTCAGCTGCAATCCTTTGTTCTTTCCTCAGGCAGATTTCCCAATGGTTTGGTCAAGGATTGAACAGGAATAATTGGACTGGACACACTAACTTTAGTGTATGGTCTCACAGGTGTGCTGCAAATCAAATGAGCTTGTGCAAAAAAAATTAGCAGAATGGCTGCTGGCTAGGAATTGAAAATACACCAGGAGAGAAATGTCAGTGATATCCTCTTAGACGAGAGATTTTGTTAGTTTAGAGTTCAGTGAAATATATTTTCCAGTGTCAAAATAGATAACTTATTTCAGTAATAGAAAAATAACATTGTTTTTTCCAGCATGAAAGTAATCCCAGCAGGGATACACATACTGTACCATGCTAATACAATTCTACTTTAATACAAAGTAGAAATTTAATATCGTTCCAGAGATGTTACTATTGCATTATCAAAAATGAATTTCAGCAAGAGCAAAATGACTGATGTTCCAAACAATATTATCAAAGTTTGCAGCAGGTCTCTTATAGACTGCAATAATAATTTAAAGGTTACCTTTAATTATTTGTTGTGGGTTGGCTTTTGGGTATATTTTTATTTTTCTGTATGGCTGGTTTAAATTATTTCTTCGTATACAAGCATTTCCTTCTCAGTATTCTTATTATTGAAGAGAACAGTGGATTTGTGGTTCTTTTATTTAGGTTTGCTTGCTGATTTTCCCAATGCATGGTTTTTCTGTTGAATGGATGGTGTCATTCCTCTTTAGAAGAGGAGAGACTGGGAATGACCTGGTGAATTCAGTTGTGTTGGGAAATAAATGTTTCTTCAGCCATCTCTTGCTGTTTTCACTCCCTGCAAGGAAATGCACAGCTCACACTTGAGAAGGAAAGAGGTATAATGTGATTTCCTGTTTGTCCCCATTCCTTACTATCAAAGCCAGGTGCATTCCTCCCAGGGAGCAGGTGGTTGTCTCCTCCCCCTGCAAGGGCTTTTTCATGGATTGACATGGATTTCACAGACACTCCCTGCAAGACCTGTTTGCCTCCATCCTGCACTGCCCGCAGTGTGATATGGGCTTTGAGACACTCCTGGCATGGAAATAGCTTGGCCGGGTCATCTCATCCTTGGCAGAGTGACAGGGCAGGGCATGAGGTTATTGCATGTTGTTGCATCACCTTTTATTCCTGCTTATTTTGTGAAAATCTGTCCTCTTTGTTTTCAGATTTTCTTTTTCTACTAAACCCCGGGAAGTCCATTCTGGTTATACTTTTTACTTTGCTCTTTATACTTTTTACTTTGCTCCTTATACTTTGCGCTTCGCTCTCACAATTGCTGAATTTGAAGCAGAGTCCAGTAATTGCGTGGTTCATAAAGCAGACCCTGAAACAGGAGGAAACAGCACTGGGGAGCAGCAGTAGGGCAGAGGGGAGACAATAAGTGAAGAAGAGGAGATGAGATGTGTGTGGGAGGAAGAAGGAAGCTGACAGAGGGTGTTTGTGTCTCTCTGAGCTGATGAGATGCTGTGTGCATTTAGAAGCCCAAATAGATGAAATGGCAAAGAGGGAGATACTAGGGATAAAGACAGACAGTGAAGAGAGAGAAAACTTATATGGCATTGAGGCTTGAGCTGTTACAGGGGCCTTGTGTTTGGGTAGAGTGCTGAGTATGGTTTGAATCTGATACTTGAGGAGGAGAACTCTCTGCCCAGCAGGACCAGCTGCATGCAGGAACCTCTTAAATTATGGCTTAAAGCAAATACTCTTGTGTGCCCCTCCAGATAAGCCTTTTAAAATTGCAGAAGTTAGGAGTGGGGTTGGCTACAGGAGGAATTAATCACATAAAGGAAAATTTAACCTACTTCTGTTAGTCACAGCTATTGATTGTGGTTTGCTGAAAGAGCAACAACATCAAATGTTTCTGAGACTGGAAAGCCAGCTGTTAAACCAAATCTCCGAAGTTTTTTCCCCTGCCAAGGGATTACTGATAGGCTGAACTGTGACTTGATAGTAGTTTTACCTGCAAATGAGGATATCTAGTTCTCTCTGGTTTTTAACATCAGGTAGTAAGAATGGCATTTTGGTCATCTTGTAATCTTTCACAGAGAAATCATTTCATCATTAGGCAAAACCCCCTTCATTCTGCAGAACCCCCCAGCAGCTCTGCTGTCTGTACCTTGTGCAGGTCTGTTCTTGCCCTGTGTTTTCTGCCTTTGTGGTTCAGGTGTACCTGTGTAGCATCCCATGAGCCAAAGATGTCCTTCCAGGTGTCTGAGCTAATGCATGGCCAACACAGACATTTGGAAGTAAACTGGTAACAAACAGTGAGGAAATAAATATTTTAGATGCAAGTCCTTTCTTACACACACTAATAAGTATGCTCATTGTGCAATTGTATTTTTTGTTTTGTGGTTTTTGTTTGTTTTTATGTGGGGTGGTTGTTTTGTCGTTTGTTTTTAACTCTCTAATGTTCAACATTTAAGGCTTAGGCCTGGGAATTCCCTTGTATGTTTATCAAGGGATGCAGTCAGAGCTCTGGGCAAGAATGGAGGTGAGAAAACTGGGTTTCTGGGAGAGACAGGAGCTCTCTTCTTTTAAAACAGAGAGACACCAGCCAGGTGAAGAGATTGCCCTCGGTATAATTCTTCTGTTCAAAGCCCAGGAGGTAATGACACTGTGGGCTCCAAGGGCTCTTGAAAGATGAAATTCAGATTAAACAAGTAACGGGGTTTTTTTATCATTTTACCAGCTCCTCGCTAGTAATACTGATTTAAACAAGGTCAAGAGCAGCATCACGCTATTTTAAATGAAAATGCTGTGTACTAATCTGAAGTCTCCAGCACATCTGGCACACAGGGTAGCATGGGATTGGTGCAGTGACTCAAATCACATTTCAACATCCTGTCTTCTAATATTTTCTGTTCCTGGTAATGAAGTATTTAGTATGGACAGAGCTTGTGATTTAAATGGAATATTGATATTCTTTTTGGCCAGCACTTGGCTGATTTAAATATGGATATATTAGATAGACTTAGGACATTTTTTTCTCCCACCCTTATAAACCATGTTTCTATGGAAATTGTAATGGGGTGATAATTTCCAATTTCCTAGCAACATTAAAACGGAATACTTGTCATAGTAAGATTTGCAGACCTGTATAGCTCTTTGGTTTTTTTTTTTCATTGAACCATTTTGAGAACAAAGAGCAACAGATACAATATGTAATGTATTACCATTTGAACAAGGCTGTGTCTTGGGGGTTTGCTTGTTTGTTTCACAGGGAATGTGCTCCTAAAGCAGATTTTCAGGATAAGCTCAGGTGTGCTAAATCTAAGGATTTATTTATTGAATGCACACATTTCATCTACAAGGGGGAAATAGTCCCAAAGAAGAGGCCAGTATTTTGGGTCAATAAAGATTAAATGGTTTGGCCTATGCTCAAGGGATGGCAAAATGCTTCCATATTAGCATTAATTTAAAAGGGGATTTAATACAGTTGGGTAGGAGGTAATTTGAACAAAACAAAGAGTTTGTACCTGGTTTCCATGAATTCCCTGCTGAACTCCAGACTTCAATGTACACTAAAGCCTAGTCTCTCTTCTTCAAAAAGAGACGGAAGAGTTCTTTAACTGTGCACTTTTAGGGCTATTTATCTTTGTAACCCATTGTAATTGAGGCCTGGAGCAATAATTCTGTAGCATTTTGATAGAAATCGTGTGCAGTGCACTGATCATCTTTGTAGCTGGCAATTATCCACAGACAAATCTGCTCCTAAGAACAGCTTTTGAATAGTCCAGAACCTTGCAGGATTTTCCAGAACACTGAGCAGTCCCAAATTGGCTTTGTACAGTAAACTCTAGATTGCCTCCTACAAATATTTTTGCTTGGAAACTTCATCTTAAGGTTGTTTTATAGCCGTAATAAGGAGAGGTTTTGAAATCAATGCCCTTGTTTCTTCATCAGTTTTATGAATTGGGAAACTCCTGCTATGCCATCTTCATTCATAACCACACTGCATGTAGAGGCTGATTATTTTTTTAATGGACTACAGCATTGATTTTGCATCTGCATTATGTAAGAGAATTCAGATGAGAAATCCCATTTTGCACTCAGAATTGCAGTTTCTAGTCTAGAAACTGTAGCTGATTCTGCCTGTTCAAATACATTTTCTTTGTGTCTTGTGGTGATACAACATATCGTTTCACCAAGACAACTAAAAACCTTCCAAAAATTGGTGGTGGTGATTATTTCTTTTGAAAAATGTTAATTCACAGCTTCTGTATTATTTCAAGAATGAAAATATCCTATTTTGGGTGTTTCCACTATTTTATCAAATACAAATAATTAAAGAAATGTGTTTGTGAAAATTCTACCATAGATCTTATCTTTTATGCAATTATGTTAGCTTATATTAGCTGACCTTTTTTCTTGACTACTGGAAAATTTAGCTTAAAAGAAAGTGCCTAACAAGAATATTATTTCAATTTTAGATTTCTTTTATGTAGAAAGATGTTGGGGATCAAGATTATTAGGAAAATGTATGTGTCATCCTAATTTTTCCTTCTCTGGTTTCTTGTTTGTCCCTCTTTTTGATACTTATTTCCAAACAACTTTTAGACCAAGATTGTTCTTTTGAATGTTTTAAATAATTTTTTCAAGAGGGTGTCAAAGCATGCTTGATTCATTCAGAAATTTATGCATTGTAGGATTTCTAGTTGTCTTTTAAAAAGTTGGAGTTTCTGACTTTTACGAGTTCTGAAATATCCTTGGTGCTTTAAAGTTGTTGTTAGGTCGTGATATAAAATGGTTGGAAATGTGGAAATCATTCTGGGCTGCTGAGGAATGGAGTGTGTTTTAGTAGCATGAGAATTAATGTATTTTGTGCAATTTAAAATAAGTGTATGATTAATTTTTTGATGAGTTGCCGGCTACCACAAATCCAATTTAGGCAAACAAAATTTGAAATATAAATGCATTAGCTGAAAATATTTAATCATAGAACATGAATACGAACTTATCATGCTCATTGCTTCACACTTGCAGGTTGGCTTAAATTATTAAATTATTAATTTAAATGATTAATGCATGTTGTTGAGTGGAGGCAGAAGAAACAGCAGCCCTGACTCTGCTGTGATGGGGACTGCGGTCCTGCTGGAGCCGCTGGTAGTGGGACACTATTTCTCCTTCCTGCAGGCTATCATTGCTGATGCAATCCCAGATTAAAAGAAAGCTTTTTTCCCCCCTCTCTACAGTGTGATACTTTGTGCAAATGTGGATGTTTTACAGCTAATAAAGGTGATTGTTTTTCTTGGTCAGGTTTTTTTTCCATATAGGAATAGATTCAGCTTGTTATTGAAGTTTGTCCGATAACAACACTGACCAGCAATTAAAAATTGGAGTATTCCATCATGTTTGTAGCTGCTTGATTTCCTTCTGTCAGAAATCAATGCTGCAGCAATGGAAAATAGGAACTGAGGAAATAAAAAGCTGCATTCAAAGCTTGACGTCAATGGAGGTTACACCAAATTATTAAACAATATAATTGGAAAACTTCAGAAATGATATTAATGTTGAATGCTCTGCCTAGCAGAAAAAGCTAGCTGCACACTCTCAGTTCTTCACCCTGAATTACATTTCCATGGTGTTTTCTGTGGGTAGGTGAGTTCTGGTAAAGTTTGGTTAGTGAGGCACACTGTGCTTAGGAAGCAATGGCAGGAGGTGGTGCTGGAAGGGCAGCCTGATGGGATGTGTTGGGAAGGACTTCCAGGTCCTTGGGTCCTCCATCATCCATTGGGGCTACCTGAGCAGGGTCTGGATGAGACATTTTGGGTGCCAAAATGGTCCTCTGGGGCAGAGTCACAGCCCAGGATGAGCTCCTGGGCACCCTCAGGGTAATCTGAAAAAAAACCCAAACCCAAACAGGATTAATATTATGTATTTCAATGCATTTTTCCCCTTTTTGTAACTTTTTTTTTTGGTGGTGTGCTGCCCTATCTGTGTCTTTTCACTGTTACCTAGTAATAATAGATGTGTGCTCGGGGCAAAAATAAAAGCTGATTAAATGTTACATGATTGCTTTGGCTGTCATTTTTCAGAGAGCCAAAAAAAAAAAAAAAAGAAAAGAATAAACTTTTTCCTGATTCTTCCCCCAATGGCATCGAGCCATGTGGCCCTGTCACGCAAAGGTCTCTTGGTTTTTGGTTGAAATGATGGCAGCAAGAACTTGGTTTTACATCTGAGCTCTCTCCTCCTGGTTTTCTGGCTGCTCTGCCTGAGGAGCCTCTCACAGCAGTGGGTTTAAGGCAACACAGCGAGTGCCAGAGCAACCAGGTTTGTCAGAATGGGAGAAGAATGACAGGAAAGAGAAGAGAAAATCATATCCTAAGTGAGACTTGTAGGAATATTAAATCTAACACCTGACAAGAGATTACTCCAGACCCAGCAGCCTTGAATATGAATCATTGTAATGAACTCTGCATGGAAGTGCTCCTGATGACAGTCCAGAAACTCTGTGAAATCACAGTGCTCTGCTGCCTCTGTCTCTGACAGCACATTACTCCTACTGTACTTACTGATACTCAAGGTTTTTTCTTGCAATCATGTTTTTTGGTACTTAAGAATTTGGTTTTTAAAGGGTTGATACGTGCTTTCTATTAATCCTCTCCCCCTTTCCCCCGGGGTGATCATTGAGATATAAATGTTTTTAGGATTTTCTTTTAAAGCAGGATTTTTTTTTCTGATGACTGTGTAACAGTTTCTGGCTAAAATTCAGTGGTGGTTTTTTCCGTGGGAGAAATTGTTTAATTCTCCCTGTGTTTCATTTCCAAGTGAAGCTTTTAGAGAGATGTTATTATCTGTGTGGCTTTTGCCAATATTGAATCAATGTACTGAAAAACAGAATAGTGTTCCTAATTCATTCTCACATTGGTTTCTTCCTTGTCTTCTCATATTTAATTGCTTAATGAATTCTGCCTCTGCTTGGCTGAGATCTCCGTGACATTTACAGCTCAAAGCAGAGTGATTAAAGAAGCTTTATAGGAAACATATAATTACCTTAGTAGAGATGCAGTCGTTTTTCATCTGAGATCCACAGTCCAGTCCATACAGAACCAGCCTGCCAGCTCCAGGGTTGGTGATGCATTTCCTTCAAGGCTGCTGGGGATCTGTGTCTTTTGTGTGATGCAGATGAGTTAGAAGTCAGGTATGAGGCATCTGTGGCTGGTGGATCTTTCTTGGGTACACAGACAATTGAAGATGTAATCTCAGAAGATCTCAATAAGTTTTAAGAGATGTGACACATCCCGTGCCCAGCTGGGCTGGGAGACGCTTGCTGGTCATACCAGGAACTCCTCCATGGTAAATCTGGGAACAATCAGAAGCATCAGCCCCTGACCAAGGTGGGAAACAAAGGATAAGCAATTCTACTTTGTAGTTTGTTAAACCATTGACCTGAATCGTAGCCCAAGTGGCATGGTGCCAGTGTTACTGCACCTTGGGAAACAAGCCCAGCAGTCACCTGTGTGGGTCATTGCAGTAACCTGCTGATGGCCAAAGTCAGTCCTCTTGTGACCCCATTAGCACTGGTCCTAAATGAGGCCCTTTGAGCACCCCTGGGCGCTCTGAGTGGGACACCTCAGAGCTGGGAAGTCTCAGGTTGGTGACACTCAAAGGAGTGTGGCTGGCAGTGAGGTCTAGGCTGGTACCCTCACCCTGCCCCATCGCCACATGGCTCGAGGTGCAGCTCCTGCCTTTTGGGAAAGGCAGAGGGATTTGATGGGAGCATTTCACTGATCAAAGGGGAATTTTTGATAGGTACCTTTGCACAAATAGAAAGAGGTGTGCACGGGAATTGATTATGGTGTGAATGTTACTACCTCAAATCTGTAGTTAAGTCATTGTTATAAATGTAATGAACCCTATTGAATTGCTTCATAAATGTTAAAGTAGTCAGTGATTAAGTGCTGTTAAACCCTTTTTCACCTTACCTTTGCACCCTTACCTCCTCTCACGTTCCAGGCTTCCATGTAAATAATTTCAAATTGCTTCTTATTGGACCTTCCCTTGCATGCTTTAATCTGTGTAGTCAGAGTGAACCTTGCCATCCAACTCTGCAAAGTCATATTTTCACAAATTCGTATCAAACCCTGCCTTCACCAATACCTTTGATGGTGTTTCTTTAAGCGGCCAAACCACCCATTTGAGACACAAGAATGGACCTATTTTAAATAGTTCAAAAGCCTCTTTGCAAGACCAGTGTCCAAGTGCAAAGCAGAAATGTATTATGGGCTGGTAGGTGGTTTGCTAAGCAGAGCTGCAGCTGACCAGAAGAGGGCTGTCTGCAGTGCTTGATATGTGATAGCAGTTGCATACAGCCCTGATAACACAGGTGGAAACACAGGGATGGGAGGGAATTGTTTGAGATGCAGTTTGATCACCTAGCTAGCAATCTGCAGCTGTATAAAGCCACGGGCCTGCTAAACTTGTTTTTGCATTTTCTTCAGGACAAAGGAGGAATTGAGAAAGCACATTAATACTGGTTGTGCATTTTGTTGTAGGTAACCACTATTTTTTTGAGCAATGCTGGGACAAAAATGTGTTGGCCCAATGTATCAAACAAACCAAGCAATTCTCTGCATACCTCCCGTTATATCACACAGGCATGACTACCAGCACTCCAGGTCATTAATTAAGCAGAGTTCTCTTATGCATAGATTATGCTGGCTGATTAATTATGGTTACCAGGCTACTGAATCAATAAAGAAATGAAGGAAACAGATTGCATACCTAGAAGACGTTGTGTACAATTAGTAAAGGAACAGAGATATACACTAAGGTAATTTAAGAAGAGATGTCATAAATTTGAATTTAGGCAAAAAGCATGGGTTGGTTTCAAGATCTGTTTGAAAATAAAAAATATTTTAAATGCTAACTGCAAGGAATAATAGAATAGGAATAATAAGGTTCTGTTTTTCTTCCTCGGGTATTGCTGCAATGTATAAATGTATTCCCTTTTTATGCCCCCATCTTACTTAGTCTGCAAGAGTTGCATCTGTTCTGTGGAGTCTTTTCCCCTGCCTGAATTTGCAGGGCTATTGAATATGGTAATATACTTGCTTCTTTTCTGCAAAAACATCAGAACTAGTTAGCTCAGAGCCAAGACCTTCCTTTCTTGTGTTTGATATGCTATTCATATCCTGTCTCACAGGGACAGGGAGTATGTGCCAAAGGGGTAAATAAAAACATAATTGTTTGCATTATTGTTGTTGTGTGAGGGTAATCTTTGTAACAACTAATAATGAGCCCTAGAATTGGTGCTTTGACTTCAGTCACTAACGAGAAATAGTTCACTGGTTCCTCTCAGGGGAGGCACCATTTAAAATGAAGGGCATTGCCCAGACAGACTGTGGTTTCTTCATCCACATTGCCTGTGAGACACCCTTAGGTGTCCTGGGCTGATAATGTGTTCGTGGTGTCACTTTCCCTTGGCATAGTGGGGATGAGGACTGTTTACTCGTGCTGCAGTTTCAGACACTGCTGGACTTCACACATGCTGCTCCCAATAACTGGGGGAGCAGTTCTTGGCACTGGCAGTGAGTTCTGTACAGTGAAACAATGGATTTTTCAGTTATTTCTCACAGAGACAGGGTTAAGTACAAGCCTTTAGGTAATGTCTCTGGTGACTTAGTCCTTTCTGACATTACATGAGCTGGAGAGTACTTCTATGTGCAGCCCACCTGGCAAATCTGAGGGGTCTGCAATAATGGGATGGTGACTTTTGGGCCAGAAAAGGAGGTGAGTGAAAGACCTTCAGTGTTCTGAATGACCACTTGAGTTATTCTTCACTCTACAAGCCCCACCATCCACTTGAGTCACCCTGGAAGACAACTTGTCTTTGACTCAAGTGTGGCCATTAGCCCTTCATCCCTCTATGTCACTTTCCACGTTTTAATTTTTGGGTTTTTTATCTCCTTAATCATAAACTTCTTGGAAGAAGGTGTCTCTCTTTTCAGGATGCCAAGCCAAGCAGAGCAAAGCCCAAATCTTGTTCAGGTCCTTCAGCTTCTGCTAAAACAATGAATGAGGTTTCGTGTGAGCTGTTGCAAAGTGCCTAGAGATGCTTGGTTTGCCTACACAGTTGCTGTGATGCTCCCTGGCCAAACAGCTTGTTTGTAAAGCAATTTTGGCTCTAATATAAAAGGCACTGTATAAAATCAGCTCCTATTATCTTATCATGGAGAATTTCTGTCCAAACTTAAGGCTTAGAATTGCTGACTATCTCCTTAAACACGTCCAGATAATAATGATACATGTTCTTCCAGCTAATATATATCATTACTTTTCATCAAGCAGAGCTTGGTTCATAGCTGTAGAAATACTGTGATTTACTGGCCTCCAGCCAACCTGTTAATTACCTTCTAGTTCCTTATTGCACTAGGGGCTTTGCTTGATTCCAGTGTAAGTTATTAACTTGCTGGTAAAGGACAAGTACCTCATAAATAGATTCTCTGAATAACTTTACAGTGCTGCAGAAGTGTAATTTTTAAGAATAAATACGTGGGGGGCAGCTTGAAATTGCAGTTCTATAAGGCAACTCCTTTGATTTGATATGTCAAATAGTAGCCCCATATCCATGTGAACAACATATGAGTGTCATAGACCTGTTACTTAGGCACTTTCATGTTTTTGGGAGAATCTTAGTTTTACATGCATTAGACTGATTGATTTGTTTTGTAATGCATAGATTGGTGTGGGTTTTTTGGTCATGCTGTTTTAAAACACTAAGATCAGATGAAGAGATCTTAGGCCAGGCTTCACTTGTGGTAAGTCCATTGAGAGAATCTACAATAGTTAAAGGCACTCTGGCTGTCTTAATGTAATTGAGACAAATAATAGGCTCTTTAATCTCTTTTTCTGTATCTCATCCCATTTTTTTTCCCCAGAAGTTGTAAGCTACTTATTTGTTTTAAATGTGGGAGAATAAATGTAAAACTCATTGTTCTCAGGAGGAAAAGGCTGGGACTGTCCCTGGCCTGGGAAGCATCCTTTAAGCAGCTTATATACATGAAGTTAGAAAATATTTTTTCTGCAACCTTCTTATAGTTTTGGTTATAAAGAGTGTCTTAGCTGATTAGTTGCTTTTGTAGCTCACAGGGAGAGGAGAGATTCTGTCATTGGTCCCAGGTCTTGCTTAGATGCCCTCTTGTCTCCTAAATAAGCCAATGGACAGGACAGATAATTCAAGGACAGTTACTACTCTTCTTGCAATGGGCCATTAATATATTCTGTGTGAGCTGAACTCCCTGAGAGAACTTAACAAATATGCCCAGGTTAAAGGAGGTACATCAACCCCTTTTGAGCTGTAACCTCAGCTGAGAGGAGAAGTCAAAATCATCCCATCAAACACAGTGGGCAAAAGATGCTGTTCTTGCCTTGTGTTGTTTGTATTCATCAGGATGGGTGAGGAACCTGCCTCAAGCAGTGGATCACCATAGTAAGTGGCTGGCCAGCTACCATAATTTGGAAATGATCTCCCCTAATGAGATTTGTCAGGGTCAAATCTGCTTGACCTTGGCTCATTAATATGGATTTGGGTGGAGGCTGTAAGGAGTAGGTGAAGTAGGACAAGGAGGCAGAGAAGACCACGGTCTGTGCAAGAAGGCTGAGAAAGTAGTGCTTGTCACAGTGGGTGCTGTGATATTATGGGCAGGAGAGAGCAGGGGCTGTGCTAGAAGCAATACACAGGAGTACAGTGCTTGTTCTCCTACCCTGCAGGAAAAAGGCCGAGGTACCCAAAGCTACCTGTGCTGAACTGGTAGGTTTGGTCTTGCCCTGCTTCCTCTTTTCTTTCTGAAAAGCCTCAGCCGAGCTCAGGTGTTATTGCATGGTGGATATACCCATACAGAACATTCCCTGTGGTGGAAGTTCAGCAGCCACGTAAGGAAGAATGAATGACTTGAGAGCAGATAAAGAGGTGAACCTTGTTGTCCCTGTTTGTATCGGCTGGCTAAATCGATGGCTAAGCTAGGAGGAGGGGTGGATTGTCCACCTCATGTACCCCAAAAGGAAAGACAGAGGTCCGTAGCACTGCCGAGAGTGGTTCTGGCTGAGAAATAAACACCAAAGGAAAGTGGCCTTAGCTGAAAATCGGGTTCTCAGCAGCAAGAACTGCCTGATCTTACTGTTTGTACTTTTCACCCAAAACTTTGGCACGCCGTCCCTTTTCTTTGTCTCTCCTCATTTTCCCTTTTCCCTCCTCCACCCCCCATCCCTGTGACTTTCAGCCCTCTCAGGATTCCCAGTCAGTCTGCCTGCCAGGAGGGAACACTCTGCTCTGGTGTGGAAGCGACAGCTCCTTTTATCTTGTGTGCTGCAGTTATCTGGCTTGTGCATCTCAGAGCACAACTGATAAAGACTGCTAAGACAAGATGGTCATTTTCAATCTTTAATGGCTTATCTGGTTCTAAAAATCTCACTAAAGAGCTGTGTGTTAGCTAAATGATGATTAATAGGGATGCTTATGAATAAAATATACCAATTTATGTTTGATTTTGTAATAATAGTGTTAGACTTGTCTCTTTTCTCTGTCTTAAGTCTATATAAACAAAGGAATCACAAGAGAACAGGATGTCTGTGCTTGTTTAAATCAACTGGAATTGTTTAAATCAACTGGAATTGTTTAATTCAACTGGAATTAGTAGCACATCCCCTTTGAGGTCCCCAAGGTAGGGGGAAGCACTGCAAATTATTGTGGTTTTGTATCAGGGTAATCCAAGGTTTTAAAGCCAAGACGTAACCCACCTACTTTGTATCAGATGATTCAAACAGTCTGTGGAGCAATATAGGAACTGTAATAGAGTTACCACTTTTCTGTCATTGGAGGGGGGAAAAAAGAGAAAATGGGTATTGTCCTGATTAACTCTTGGTTATGATTGTTTTCCCCAGTTGTTATGCAGGTTGTAGTGAACTTTCTGCCTGGGTGAGGAGATAGGTTTAAAGTCAAGTTCCCACTTGGTGCCAAGTCCATGCCATAGATGGAGGATGGGCCCTTTCAGATTTTGGATATTTGCCCCTCATGTATTTTAAGCTGGCTGGGCAGTAGGTTAGGACACACAGAAATAAGCTATTTGAAAATGCAGTGGCACAGTCAGATGAAGATTGGCACTAGTCTGATAAAAACAGTTCAAATTTCTATTTAGAGAAAGGGGAAGCAGTCAAGAATAGGAAACCAAAAGCCTGATGAGATCTCAAGTTTATTCCCCATGCCAGCATGTACAACTGAGCTTACACAGCATTGTCAATAATGAAGTAACTGGTTGTGTGGTTTTGTTTGTCATGCAAATGCATTGATGTTCTCTTTCTGTGCTTGCAGCTGCCCTGAGAGCTTGTGCTGATGGAGGTGCCAATCGTCTGTACCACATCACAGAAGGGAGCCAGGAGAGGTATGTCAGCAATACACTGAAGGCATTGAACTCATCCTCTCAGGGAAAGTAAAATCCAGAGGAACAGGAGCTGCTCAGTCACTGAAGGAGCTGCCTGCTCTGTCCATGCTACTGTAATGAACTGTGGCACACAGGATAGTATTTTCTCCACTTTATCTTTAATTTTTATTCCCAGGTACAATTTTTAAAAACACAGGTAGCCTAAAATACCATTTTCCCTGAAGATCACTGGTCTTTTTTCATCTTGAAAGATCTGCTCTCAGTCTGTCTTGTTTTATGCATCCATCAGAGTTAGGCCTTGGAAAAAATGTGCTGTGCCCCTGGCAGGGGTTGCCTAGAGGAACATCTGATGTCTGTCCCCGTGAGCTGAACCAAAGTATATCCTCTTCATTTTTCCTCTGAGGCCTTAGAGGAAATCTGCTTACTTTGTGAAGTGAGATGGGTAATAAAACAGGAAGTCTTCTTTTTGAATTGTTTCTCAATTAGTATCAGGGCATAATAAGTGACCAAAGGAAAGTACAGGGGTTGTCTATAAATGTATATACCAGGTGAGGAAATATGACTGAAAGAATATGTTGTTTTCTGCAATGGCATTTAATGTTGTAAAATAACCCAGGTTTCTGCCCCAGAAGTGTTGAGCTGGGGTTGTGATGCAAAATACTGCATTAAATGCTTTCTAATTTTTGTAGTGCAACCAAGTAACTCTGTACAAACTTAGCTTACTAAGGACTCCTTTTGCTTGTCTTTAGGATATATCATCGTTTTGAGCAAGAATTCATAAATAAGTAGTTTCATAAAAGCAAATAAATTGATAGAACTGACTTGGCACAAAGGAATGAGACAGGTATTTGGTAGAATTTATGAACTTATGAACAATTTTGTTCATAATTTGACACATAGTTTGCTTTTCATGTCATGGTAAGTGTATGACAGAGACCCAAGGGAAGCTCAGATTCCTCCTTTCCTTCAGAGTAAAGACCAGAGTTGGAGAGGAAGACTCCAGTCTAAATGTAAAAATTAACCTGTGAGAAGTTTGCCTGAAGGTCTGCAATGGCTAACACTGAGATTGGAGTTTAGCAAGCACTACTGTCATAGAATATTCCTTCTGTAACCTTCCATTTCTCCTTTCCTAGGAGCTCCTTGTAGAGCCATGCACAACTTAAATAGGTGTCTGTTTGAATTCAAGACTGACTTGCAGCAAACAATTCTCTTTGATAATGGTGATGCTCTCCAAAGAACATTTTAGAACTTTCACTTTCCCTTCTTCTGTACCCATTCATCTCTTCTGCACACCTTTATGTTTGTATTAAATAAATATAATTCAGGGGAAAATGGATAATTATACCTTGACTGAATAGTTCTTTCAGTCTTACATATTTGGCCCTTGGAGTATTCTTTTCCTCCTTCTTCTTCTGATCTTAATTGCTTTGGGTAGGTACATTTTACCTTCAAATTGGTTCTTTTGAAACAAAACAAAAAAAGAAACAAAAACCCTGCATAATTTGGATTTTATTCTTTAAAGAAATCATTCTGCTGGAAAGAATATCCATTTCACTCTCTGAAGTATTTTCCTTTAAACTCCCTGTCCAATGTTATTAAAGAGCTGTCTGCTCAGACTCTGCTGACATGCTAATCATTTTTTAATGCTGTCTTAACCTTGTGTTTAAACTTACACTTTATTCAAAGCCCCGATATCTAATTGTGTTGTATCAAAACCTAAAAAACTGTAGTCCTTTAATTTTAGGGAGATTATTATATCCAAGAGATATAAATAAAGAATTTGATTGATATTTTGGGCTTGATTCTCAGTAACACTTATGTTTGTGAAGAATCCTTTAGAATGGGAATAAATGATAACATTTTGGGAAAAGAACAGCTTGCAACATGGGACTATTGCACAAGTGTCTTCCTTTGGAGATAAATTCGTACTGAGAATCACAGAATGGGTAAGGTTGGAAGGGACCACAGTGGCTGATCAGGTCCAACCTCCCTGCTCCAGCAGGGCCATCCCAGAGCACATGGCACAGGTTTGTGTCCAGATGGTTCTGGAGTGTCTCCAGTGAGGGAGACTCCAGAACCCCTCTGGGCAGTCTGTGCCAGTGCTCAGTCACCCACACAGTAAAGACGTTCATGTGGAACCTCCTGTGCATCAGTTTGTGCCCATTGCCTCTTGTCCTGTTGCTTGGCACCACCAAGCAGAGCCTGGTCCTTCCCCTTGACACCCTCCCTTCAGGTCCTTATTGATGAGTTCCCCTCTCAGTTGCCTCTTCTCAAGGCTGATCAGTAGCTCACACAGAGGGCAGATCCACCACTGAGCATTCCTGCTCTCTCTTTCCTAAGCAGCATGTGGCCCTTCATGACAACATTCCAGTCCCACGTGCTGTCCCCCCACAGCCCTAGGATTGCAGTGACACCAACACCCGGGACTGCACACAGATCTCTAGTTCCTCCTGTGTGTTCCCCATCCTGTGTGTGCTATAAAGGTATCTGATAGTGTCAGTATCCCAGTATGGGTGCAAAGGAATGCTCCATAGTCCTGTCTTGTTGTTATGTGTTTGGATGCTTGTGCTTGATCAAGGTATTCCCTCTTAAACCTCCTTTTGCTACTTGGGTGGGCACTACAGTTTTCCCCTTCCCTCACCTTATCTCTGTCGAGCCCAGCTTTGTCCCTGTCCCTCTTCAAATCTTGTTTAAAATTTCTCAATGAGCCTGCTAGCTCCTGAGGTAAGATCCCTGAGATTAATATATGTAAGATACATAAGGTCTTCATCTGTGTCTGTAGTGTCAGTTTTATGATGTTTGATTGGTTTTGCCATAAATTTGTGTAAAAACTGGCTCAGTAAATCTGAATTGCAATTATTTTTGTTCAAAAACAAACCAATCCAAGAAAACCTCTTGGTAAGTACTAAAAAGGAGAAACCATGTTAAAACAAATTGCCTTTCTAGAGCAGGAGGGCGAGGAAGAATGACCAAAAGGGCAGGATAACTTTCCCTCAGAGAGGCTGGTGCTTGCAGCTATCAATGATGGGGACAGAGGAAAAGCAGGAGTGGAAAAGGAAGGAATCCTGTTGCTTTCCTCTCTGGCTCCACAGCCCAGAAAGGTTATTTTCCTTAGACTGTGTTCATTCTTTGTTAACACCAGTTCCAACTTAGAAATAAGGATTACTGCAGCACTGTTCTTGATTGCTAAATGCTTGCAGCTAATCAGAGTTAGAGATGAGTTACTAATCTTTATGGGATTTTTGCTCTGCCTTATCCTGTCTGCCTTGCCTGTCCTAGGGTGTATTTCCATGAAGCACTGGGAAGCACCATTATCCACTTGAGAGTGAGGCTGCTGCTTATCTCTATCACACTACAACAAGTTTTTTCTCAACACTTTGTGATTAAATCTTCAGGCATCAATTAACCTGCGTGTCACTGGCTTCGGGGTAGATGAAGGTGAAAATGCATTGGAAACTATCCTCTTATTGGCACCTTTAAAAACCATCATTAATACTTGTGTCTTGGATGCTGCTTTCCAGAAGGATGTCAAATCCACCGGGTACTCAGATTTTGTGATGTTAAGAGTGTCAGGTTAAAGAGGGGAACAGTGAGCTCTGTAAGAGGGAGGATAATCCTCTCATAACAAATACTGCCTTTCTGAGGTTCTCTTTAGTATTTCAGTATTTCAGACTTCCTCTATGACACAAGTCACTGAGAACATGCTTTTCACTACCCTTCCAGGTTTTTTCTGTGAACTGCATAAAATATAAGAGCAGCAGTGAAACTGGAAAATGGTAGCATTTTCTACATATGAAACATGCATGAGGTGACCTCAGGTGTTGCATGAAAATGCAGCTGCTACTATACAATCCTCTGAACTGGACGTCCATGGAGGCATCTTATAGAAGCTCTATGAGTGTGTTCAAACACCAGGGACAAATTTTGTAAACATTTCCAGTTAATGGAGCTGCTAAATTTCAAGCACAGACCTCAAAACGCTGCTTTTACAAGCAAGTTATATCTTTGACATCGCTGGCCAGATGCAATTCCACTTGGGCTTTAGCTTACCTGACTTCATCCATCCCCAAGCAGAGCTCTGTGCACTCCAGCTGCCCTCTCACACAAAAGGCAACTCTTCTGCCTCATCTTCCCCTCGCTGCAACACTCAATGCATGTTTCCACTATCCCAACAAGACTGCAGTTCTGCAGCTGCACCCAGATCTCTAACTCAACATGGTTTTCCCGCATGCTGCGTGCATTTTCCAGGGCTTTATTCGAGCTCAAAGTCTCAAAGTTAAGCAATAAGTTTAACCTTTGAATGGGAAGACTAAGCTAGTGTAACTTCCGTGAGGAAAAGTAGTCATGTATTTGCTTATGTGAAAGGGGGAAAGAGAACTCACAGGGGACTGGTCTGGATACCTGGATGGCAATTAGTGAGGGTTGGTAGTGCATTGGCTGTTTGTAACTTATACGGGATTTGCCTAATCTGAGAACCAGTGTCTCCATTGTCAAGATACTCAAAAAAGAAACAGCCAGGCAGCAGCTAGAAAAAACCACTTGTAAGATGAGATCTTCTGTATTGTTTCCTGAATAACCTTCTTCTCATGGAAAAATGGCTCCCTAAGAGGATTATTAGAGGGAGAAATTCATATACTCTTCACTGTGTTCCATATTGGATTAGAAATAGGGTACTTATGAAGGTAATTAGCCATTGATGTAGCTTAATGTAGAGTTGAGAGGAATTCTTTGCCTGAACTCTTCAGATTAAACTGGGTATTGTTTTTAAGCTATTTTATAGTCAGGCAAAATTTAGGGCACTGATGCAGAAAACACTGAATGAGGTTGTCTGAGTGTAGAGTTGTATTAGAAGAGTACAGTGGTCTTTTCTTGTCTTTAAGATCTATTCATGGCATGTGACGGTGTGAGATAGTTATACATGTGAAGCTTTTGCTTTGTTCACATTGATATAAGGATATGTTTCAGTAGTGTTTAAAAAAATATTTAGCTTCTGCAACTGTGAGGTCAAAGCTGGGACCTTTGCTGCTAGTGGTGAAGGGTTCTTTGAGTAGAGGGATTACAGTCTGAGAGCCAGGAAAGTTGAAAGCTCAGGCAGTGCTTAATTTGTCAAATGGCTTAAGAAGATCTTTTACATCAGACATCTTTGCCTGACCTAAAAACTATAGCAGTGTTTAAAGATCAAAATTAGGATTTGGGGTTTATCCTAATAAATTATGCAGCAGTGTTCAGAAAAATCATCCCTCTCCACAGATTCCTGCTTTAGGAAATACCTGACTTGGGATCCACTTTTAAATATTTAGAAAACGGCCAGGCCTTTACTTTGTTCCCAGTTTGCTCAAAGTCATTCCATGAGTTACAAAATCATCTCAGATCCTCAGTTAGTCATCTTTAAGATAGGGGCAAATAGTTCTTAAAAAGGGCTGAAATGCTGTCCTTGTTCTGGGATCTCATCAGCCTTTCTGATATTTCCTTGTTAAAAGGTGAGTCTATCAAAGAGCCAGGTACCATTGCTCATGAGAGCAGTATTTAATATGGAATAGTAGGTCCGAGGTGGAGGCAGACCTTATTTCCGTGAGCACCTCAGGGATCTGCACACTTAGACATAAATCCACTGATTTTTTTCACTTTCTGGATACCTCAAGGGATTCAGAGGTGGTATTAGAACCCTGTTGTTTCAGCCAGCTCAACAAACATTAAGTGTGAGACGCTGCTTTTCTGGAATTATTCTAATCCTGTTAAAGAGTAGATGGGAAGGACCAGGACAAAAGTCTGGGGAGATGGAGTGATGAGCAAGTACAAAACAGATGGGTAGTTCAGCTTTACAAACCAGGTGTCTTGGCTGCCAGGGAGGTGCTTTGCCCATAAACCTGCGCTAGTGAGAGCACCATAAGCCAAGTTTAAATTACCAACCAGGAACACAAACGGTCCCAGTTTGTCCAGAACAAAGTTCTAAGAAAAAAAAAAAGGGAATAAAGAGGCTGAGCAAAGGAGAATATAGGGACAGTCTCAATTAATCCCAAGTCTTTCAATCAGAGGGTTTGTACTGCCTTGGCTTCTTCAAATAGCTGTCTCTGCGCCTCTAGTGTACTGTAAGCAGAGGAATGTCATTGCCATCTGGGTGATTGCTGGCTTTATGACATGGTAAAAATCATTTATGGCCACCCCAATGCTCGAAGTTAGGCCTTTGCAGTGATAAAATATCCGTGCATTGAGTCACATCTGGAACAAGCAGCTTGGAAAAGACTCCTGGGCTGGCCAAAGGGCACTCAGCACTTTATAGTGGATTGGTTTGTTGTGCCCAAGGAGCACTTCCCTGGATCCAGGACAAGCTGGCTCGGTGTGGAGTGCTAGGGTGAAATGTGTACCTTTGTTGCTTTTGCATCCCTGAATATCAATAGAAATCGGGGATGAAGCAGTCAATGCTTGCTTTAACAGAGCAATGCTTTTTACAGGTATTTGGGGGTGGGAGTTTTCTTGTGCTTGAAACAAAGCAAAACCAGAAAGTTCTTGCAACCCTCAAAGCAAAAGCAAAGTTGGGTCTTTGCTCCAACAGTACTTGCCGTTTAAAATTTAAAAATACGATTTTTTTATTGCACGTGGTAAGAATGATCTTAGATTTGAAAGGAGCTCTATTAAGACTGAGGAGAATGCCAAGAGCAGTGTTCAGTCAGGGAGCACAGAAATCCATGTATTATCAATGCCTGGAAATCAATGTATGTTAATAAATGACCTTGGGTTTGACTGGTCTGCACTGTTGCACTTCAGGGATTTAGGAAGGGATAACTAATACTGGAGCACCTGTTTGCTTTGTCAGTTTTTGGTTGTCTTTTTTTGTAGCCTGGAAGATTCCAGGGGAGAGCAGGTATAGTCCCTTCCAGGTGATTTCAAACCACAGAATATTACATAACGGGACTAAACACAAAAAATACCCATAGATAAATTATTCAGATTAGTTTTTGCTGTCTCTAAAATGCTCTTTCAGTAAACTTATTAGTGATTGTTGCAGTATAAACATATTCTGGGTGTTTATTGCTTGGTTTTCTTTCCTATTCGCTTTCTTCAGGAGACTCTGCTCTCTTTTTATAAATATGTGAAATCCAGAATTTCTGACTTTTAATGATTTGCATACAAATGGGCACCTTTATTTTGAGAGCAGATATCCTTCAAATCTCCTTAAATGTAGTGTTAGTGAAGCCAGAAGCTTGTGAATGGGGAGACTTAATGCATTGTAGAATATAATGAGAAGTAAAACTTTACAATATAAATCCATTCATCTTCAAGCTATTTTTCCTAGTTTTTCTGCTAAGATTTGTTTCTAACTGTAATTGTATTCCAAGGGTGTTTCCATTTCACAAATGGACTCTTTCGGCTTTTCATTTAGAAATGTTTTGTGCCACTGTTGTTTTCACAGAAAATGCTATCAAGCACAAGGAGCTGTGTGTCAGGCTGTGATCAGGGATGCTTATTACAGCTGATAAATGAGAAATTTAATGAATTCACTGGTTAGGGTCAAGAGGTGCATACCCTCTGCCTCTTTTGACAAGGACAAACCATAGAGCAAAACCTGCAGGACCAGTTGCAAAGCCATCTACATGAAGGGCTAAGCATCAATTACTCCTTGGCTGATTGAAAGTTGGCCTAGTTCAGGTTGCCAGGCAGATCTGCAAATGCCATAATTTAAGACATGAAGGTTAATCCTGGTTAAAAATTTAGAGCTCTGAGACATCGTAGAATGAGTTTTGTTCTGCTACCAGAAATAATTTGCTCAAGCATGTGGATAATGTGTACAGTGGTACTTCCAAAGCTGTTCTTGGACACATTTGTATTCAGAGAAACTCAAATCTCCTCCTTCAATTCATATTTCATACAAAAGTCACACTCCTGGCCATGCACACCCCTCTGCAACCGCCACACTACCTGCCTTGTTATTTGGGTATTGTTTGTGCAAAACTGGAGAGAAGGAGTCTTGTAATGCCTGGGTTAGTTGTATTAACAAAAAAAAAAGAATTAAAAAAAAAGACATAATTTGCTGTCTCTGTCTTGCATGCAGACTTTTTTTAAAAAAACAGTTTAAGTCAATATATCTGAAAACCATAGTGACTGTCAGTTTTAGGGGAGTGTAGAGAATTCTGATTTTTTGAGCAATAGAAGAAAGATCTGTCTTGGATACCAAATGAAAATGCATCAGGGTTTAATATTAAAAGATGGTCAAAAGGCAGTTGGAAATTATAGAAACTGTATAGAAATATCTTGCCTACCAATCTCAAATAACTGAGTGGAATGATGTCTGATCATGGCAGAGAGATTGGACCCAAGGTTACAGTGTCCTAAAATAAATGGAAATACATAAAGGTCCACTGGGGTTGATTATGATGCTGCTTTACCTGTGTGAGACATTCTGCACCAGGAAGTCCCCAGTCTGTTTGCCACTGGTTTTGGTGTCTCTGCAGCACCTGGAGCAGCCTCAGCACACGGTTCATCCCTAGCTCAGCTGTGAGACAGGCAGTGTTCGGGCTGGAACACGCACTGAGGCACTAAGGGAGCATCTTCTGTGTGCTGTGGGCAATGCCTTTACTTGCAAATATTCTCCATTCTGCTTATCTTTTTGTAAGCAATTGTGTGCATATCAGCAGCTCAGGAACAGATCAGCACTGCAAGGATATGACTAGAAGAGTGAACCTCAGGGAGATGAGAGAAGAGAGCAGTAGATAAAGGGCTGGATGACAGCTCCAGAATACCACCAAAGTGTTTTGGGAGACAGTCTGATCATGGATACATTCAGAATAAACATGCATCTGTGCTGCAGGAGTTCTTCTGGGCTCAAACAGGAGCACATGCACGTGCTGTTTGAGGAAATTACTGAAATGGGCTAAGGGAGAGGCACATGCAAGTAAGAAGCTCATGGCTTTTATTTACTGTCCTTGGTTATTCCTCTGAGTAGCAATGGACATTGAACTGATCACAGATTTAAAAGGGTAAAACAAATAATACTTGAGAATGAATACAGCTGAACACGGTCAAAATTTATGTTTTGTTCTAGAGAGGAAAAGTAAACCAAAACTGGCCAGTGACTGTCTCTGTGGGCACACAACATGGAGATGCTGCTAGAAATGAGGTTGTTGCAGTTTTCATCAGGATTTTGAAATGCACGTGGGGAATGAGGGGAACTGAGATTCCATACAGGCTTGTCAGAGCTTTTAACCTGTGTTTGGTTGTTTTTTTATTTTTATTTTTTTTATTGTTATTTAGGTTTGTGTTTTCTTTATTGTCACAACACAGGAGTAGGTGAGGCCAGTGCTAGCTGAATAGGGAGCCAGATCACCTTTTGTACAAACTCAGGCTGTTCTGTTGACTTAGTTGGGATGATATTGAGCTCTAGATTTGTAAGCAATTTTACCCTCCCCATGCATTGCCCGGAATTCTTGCACTGTGTTTGCAAGCAGGTAAGCTGCCACAGCTGAATGCAATGCTTTCAGCAAGCTGGTATTGTTTCAACAGCCTGTGAAATGAATGGAGCAAGAACGAGACTTAGTGCTACTTTGTCAGTAACCAGGTCTTCCAGAGACCGGGACATAATCCGGTTTTATCCCTTGTGCTTTCCAAAAAATCCCCAAACAAACAAAAAAACGTTTGAGCTGTGTAAATATTGTTTGAGCATCTGTTGCTCTGATTCCAGTGCTGGCAATAGTTGGGAATTATTACTGCCTATTGTATTTGGAATAACTTTGCAGTGCCCACACCGTGACCAAAATATTTGGAATGGTAGCGATAACACCAGGAGTGAAATTCATCCTGTGAGCAATAAATTACTCTTGGACTACTAACTCTTGAGAGATATCCAACCTACACAAACTGCTTGACACTTAAGCTGTCTGGCTTTCTCTGATGGTTAAGAAGCTCCAGCTGGAACAAGTTTCTTTCTTTTGAAATCGAGTGGGCAATTGAAGGTAATCACATCAGGTGAGTAATGGGAATTGTAGATAAGATGTTTTTTGGATCAGGCAGAGTACACGGGTGCTTGCAGTTTGCTCTTTATTTTCTTCAGTGAGTCTTTAAGTATTTTGATCTCTGTGTAAAAGGTGTCTGACATACTAAAAAAAAAATAGAAGCTATAAATAATCACATAGCTGTTCCCCTTCATTTATTCATTACAAGCACTGTGCATAAATAAGAGTGACTGTCTAAGTGAAAGCAATATTAGGGATTTGCAGCTTGAGACTGGACTAACTCATTAGTGTGGCCAGACCTAATAGGATGCCAGTGAAGATTGATAAGGATCAGTGGGTTAGAAAAGGTGCATTTTTAAAGTGCTTGGTGAAGGAATCAATGACACAGGTGATGGCAATTGCAGCACATAAAAGGCAGCACCTTTGGGCTTCCCCTTTTTCTTCAGGATAAAAGAAAGGGTGTAGTTCAAAATATTTATCAGGAGGCTGGTAGGATTTTTAGGTTGGCTTTTGTTCTTTGGGGTTTTTTTTTAAGCATAGGAGTGGGTAGTAGAGTGGTGGATTGATTATTGATTGGGTACTGATTGATTGTTTCTATAATTGGTGTGTGTTACAGTGCAGTGACACAGTTCAGAGTGCTGGGCATCCAGCTGTGGCCAGAGCATGGAGAGCAGTGCCTTTGGTTGTCCCCCCTCTCTCTGCAAGGGCTGGGAATTGTAGAGTTTTTATGCACTGATGCAGCAGAACTCTGAATGTCTCTCTTTCTTTGTCAGCAGGGTTTTTGCCCTGGTGGTTGGAGGATCTGAACAGGGTAGGCACAGACATCATCTAAAACAGGCAAAAATTGGAGGGGAGGGAGAAAAACAGGTTACAAAGAAAGAGATGGGAAGGGAATTAAAGTGTTTTTGATACTGAAGCTGAAAAGGAGAAAAGTCTCCGGAATAAGCCCAGCTAATAATTCCAGTGGAGCTATTGTTATTCTGTAACAAGAAAGAAAGAAAGAAATGAAGGCTTTATGGTAGTAAAGACAAAAATGTTATTTTCCTCTGCAAATTCCAGCAGTATCTGTGGGAGGATTGATGATTTCTAATTCTATATGCTGCAGCAGGCATTTTAAATACTGGTGACAGATCAGACTGGAATTGTGCACATGAAGGTATTTTGAGTGGTGAGAGAGAGACAGACTGTCCCAAAAAAGACTCCTGAAAAAGAGTCAGTAAAGAATTCAGTGCCTTTTTTTTGTTGTTTGCTAAAACATCATCTGTGAGATTTGACAACAAATACTTGTAATTAAGGAAGTGACAGATGTGGATGTCAGTATCCCTACCTTCTGATGCTTTCAATTACAGGAGAAAAAGAAAGCTGTGGCTAAGGTGATTTTGGGGTGGTTTTGCAGAGGAGGGAGTCGTGTGAGGAGATTGATGGGGTTTTTGTAGAGGAGAGATTTCTCAGGGTGGTGAAGAATCGATTCTGGAGAGTTAACATTGCTGGGAAGTGAGTTAGTGAAGCAGTGCCCACCCTGCAAGCAGCAGAGTGCTCAGATGGGCACCAAGGGGCCAGCACTGATCCATCACTTGGAGCTTTGCAGCACAGCAGTGAACACGACTGCACGAGTGTGATGCTGCCTGGAATCTCGTGGAGAGGTTACTGCCCCCTGCTTTCCTTTCAGAGCCCAAGTGCTTCAGAGTGAGCAGCAATTTCTGACACAGATGGGAGCTGGAACTGTGCTACACCATCGTTTGGCTTGCTGGGACACTTCAGCTTCTGCTGGCTTAGAAAAAGAGGGGTTTAATGGACAAATCCCTCCTCGTTTCCTTGCTCCCTCTTCTCTGCCCCACAGTGAAAGTAATAGGGAAGGGCATCCATGATGGTGTTTACTGGAATGAGCCTCTCCTCTAGGGAAACTCCTGTGGCATCTTTTAATGCTAATTTAGTATTAATTTATGATTCTAATTGATATGCTCCAGCTCTTATTCATTAAGTGACCACATGCAGGGTTCTCGTGTTTTGTGTGTTTCCTGTAAAAACCTGTGCACTTCATTAAATCTCAGCATTAAGGGAAGTGTTTCCAGGCACAGCAATAGGCAAACAGCACGTTGCAAGTGCACAGGAGGGTCCCAAGGTCACAAACTCCTTTCAGAGGTTAATTAAGTCTGAAAGAAAGGTATTCTGTTGTAATTAAATAATAATGAATGAGAGGCCAGTAATATTTGGTGTATAATGCAGTAGCGTGAGGCAAAGCCAAAATCATCTGCAAATTTATTGTTTTATTTCGTGTTCTATTATAAAATACCCTTGGGTGGCCATGTAATTTTTATTCTCCAACTTGCCTGTGACAGAAAGGGGATTAAGTGGTCAGTGCTGTCATGCATTTATGTGATCATAATACACCTCAGGAGTGGTTTCAAGAACTCTAATAGCATTCCCAGTAAGCTGAAGAGGGCTTTCATCAGGAGGGTGATGCCTTCCCTGTTCTGCAGGATCACATTTTTAATCACAAGGGAAAGTGCTTTCTTTGCCATGTTCACACTTGGGAAAGCTGGAGCAAGTTTGACTTGTTTTAGTAGCACCAGCAGAAAGACAGTCGTGTTCATGATCCTGTTAAAGAGCTCATCAAAATTTCCCTTTCAGTTCTTGTGCTTCTGGAGTTTAATATTTCTCTCTGTTCAAGTGTGTTAGGCAGGATCTTGGCACAGGACCACAGACAAGTTGTCAATCCAAGTGTGGATTTTTCTTTATTGTTTCCCCTGACCTTCTTTGTAATTTAGCCCATATAGACGTTCATACACTGGCTTGCTCCACTCTGCTATCTCTGAAGAGAGAATTATTTTAATCCCTAAACATACAGGAATCTAGAATCCAAAAGCATACTATTAAGTTGTAGCTTTAATTACTTGTGTGTTTTAAAAGTGATTTTATTTATTTTCTCATCTGAAAGCTGCGCTTGTGAACTGTTTTCCCCACCTTGTAAAAGAAAGAAATGGGGAAAACATCATTCCTACTCATTCTAGGGGTAGACAAAGCACAGGTGGGCATGGTCCAAAATCCTGGTGCCTTTTTACCAGCATGTAAGCCCAAATTCCAGTTTGCTACAGCTGTCTGGCTGTAGCTGGCTGCTGCAGGCTTGTTGCGCATCAGAACTTAGCCAGGTGTTTAATAGCCTAGGATTTAGGCAATGGCTTTTCTTACAATGAAACAGAGTCCTCTGTTAATCTCCAGGAGGTCTTCCTGTTTCTCTCCAAGGACAATTACAGAAGTAACCTCAGTGACAGTTTTTCTGCCATTCCAATAAAATATGGGTCTCTTACCTCATTATCAGGCCGATAGGTCTAAAATCCTCCTAACTTCAAGAATTTATGAATTAATATCCTGCTGGTTTTAAAATGTGTTGAAAAAATTACCCTGCAGTGAATTTGACGCTGAAGGGATGGGCCACACTGTCATTTAGAGCCTTGCTTTTCCATTGAATGACATCTCTAATGATGGCTCCATGGCATGGCACTGTGGTAACCTTCAGGCTGCTCCCAGAGCATCTCCGTATACACCCATTCAGAGTGTCTGGTTCTCATCTTATCTGTGCCCAGGCTTTTCCAAAGCATTTCCAGTGCTGCATCCACTCAGTGCACTTAGTGCAGATGGCAGCAGGGATATTAGTCCACTGAATGTCTTCCCTGAGGAACAGCTACTATCCCTGTATGTAAAGGGAATAGCTTTTAATAAGAGCTCATCGTCACATTTGTATTATTTATGGGTAGATCTCTCTCCTTAAGATCTGTTTCTAATCCTGTAAGAAAAGTTAATTAGTGTGCTGAAATTTAATAAAAGATTAAGTCCAAGTGATAATGGCAATAATAGAACTTAGTAGGATAGCAGTTCAGGATTATATAAATATTTTTTAATCATAATAAATTGCGAAGTTCATATGGGGGTATTGTTAATTTTTTCTTTTTAATAATAAGCTGGACACCAACAGCATCCGAGTTTACATTAAATTTCTCTTCAGCTACTCTACTTGATAGAAAATTACTTGTACAGAGGCCAAGATGGGTTTTTTGGACTGTGTGTTACTTCTTGAGAATGTGGTGTTTTCTGTCCAAGAACTTTTTTATTCCTCATAGACAAAAGGAGGAGGGAAAGGAGGAGGGTTGGGGAGGGGAGAGATTGAGACCAGAGAGCTCTCTAATATCGTATGTACGTTTGTAAAGCTTCTAATGCCTCTGTCCTGTGTGCAGTTTTTTTCTGTGATTGCCATTTATAAATCAGCACAACTCTATGCACTGACCTGAGGTAGTTATTTACACGCTATCATTTGTGCTCTCAGTGGCAGTCAATGAAATGCTGCAGGTACAAACAGGAGGACTGGCTTAGGCTCTCTTCAGACCTTCCCTCCACAGTATGATTGCCTTGCTTTTGGTGGAACATCAGTAAGGACAGCCAGCTTAAGTCACAGGCAGTAAGAGTTTGGTAGGCAGGTCCCAGCCACAGTCTGGGTATTAAAAACTTAATAGCAGTAGTGGCACTTGCTTGCTCTGCTGAAAATACACTGTGGCACCCTGCTCTGACTAAGGGATGGGAGAGATGGGCAGACACACATTTGTTTCTTAAACATAGTTAGGACTCTCCTGTATGAAGCTGGTGTTGTTCTGAAAACAAGCACAGCAAGCACTGCCTTTATAACAACTCTGCTGCCAGTCTCTGAGCTGTTTTAAAGCCAGCTCAGATGTATAGACACTTCAGTCAGCTGAGTTCTCACTGTAGCCTTGGAGAGCCTTCACAGTGCCCTTTTCATTTCTCTTGGTCATGCTTGCAGTTTTTTTGTTTGGGTTTTCTTTTGGGGGAGAGGGGGTTGGTTTGTTGTTGTTTTCCTAGAAAAGATTGTGTGGAAAATGGCTCAGTTTGAAATGTCGTAAAATATAATGAATTAATTTAATTTTACATCCTCTTCAGATCTACCAAGTCTGAATGTAAGCATGAATTTGCTTCTGAGCTTTGTATGGAACTCCTTGTGGGTTGTGCCTCACCAGCTGTGCTGGTTTCAGAGGGAGCTGATGCAGAACTTGCCTCTCCCTGGAGAGGAGAGATGCTGGTTATGTATGCCAGGAGAGTCTGGATGTGTCTGGATTTGCAGGATTGGGACCTGGCAAGGATTTTAGCCCAGGCATGCAGATTCCTGGTGCTTATTAGTGATACCTATAGCTGAGGCTTCACAGTGGTAGATGTCTTCTAACATGATCTGAAGGAAGTACTAGTTGCCTTGATGTATTTATCATTCCTGGAATTGTTCAAGGTCAGGCCGGATGGGGCTCTGTGCAACCTGATCCAGTGGGAAGTGTCCCTTCCCACGGCAGGGGCTTGGAACCAGATGGTCTTTAAGGTCCCTTCTAACCCAAACCACTCTGTGATTCTGTGATTTGCTGTTAGTTCTTTCTCATGGCTCAGGACTGCTACATCTGTACCAGAGATAAAAACCAGCACAGATTACTCCCGTGATTGTGAAAGCCATTGTCTGTTGTGCTTAGGATCAGTGTTTCCTTGGTAAGATCAGTTTAATAAGCAGCAGGTGAAATCTCAGTAGGTCAAATGAGTGCAGTGTGTCCTTGGTAGCCACTGCACACCTATGAAATGATGTCTGAGAGGAGATGGCCTGATTTGTGCTTTATCAGCTGTGGGTTAAATGGTGAAATTATTAATATAAACTATATTCTTAGCTTCTATAAGCTGTCTTGGCTTGCTTGGCTGCTGGTGAGTTATTCCAGCCTTACAGAGTAGCTGAAGGTGGGATAAGATGGTACCTCTGAGTATCTCTGTGACAGCTGGAGAGTTCAGGGGGTGAAGGAAGCTCTGGGAAACAAGAAGGACTTCAGCATGTGACATGATACTTCAGCCAATGCAAAATTTAGGATTCTTGCCCCAATGAAACTTTCCCACCCTTACCCTGGATACCATTACACTGGATACCATAGCAGTGTAATTGCTCCTCTCCTTTTTAGATAAGCCAGCCAGCGACAAGCAGGGAGCTTCCCTATGGTGGTAATGACTAACTTCTAAAAAGGCCTTTTTTTGGGAGGCACTGGAAGCTGTGCTGACTGCCAGGAGGAGGAACCTGACTGCATCTAACCTCAAGGAGAATGTTAATAGCTAGAACAGTGTTTCCTTGTACTCAGGAGTCTTTGGGAAAGCAGGCAGCCCATACAGTGGCCAGGGTGACACTGCAGCAGGTTTTCTTACGTTACGGGGTTTCATTACATGTAGGTTCGTTCACTAATGAACAGTAGAAAGAAATAAAAATGTAGGTTTGGCAAGTCCCTGTCAACCAGACATCCTTTTGCGTCTATTAAGGTACGAACTTACCCCTTTAGTAGAGCAGTTTAAACATTTTACAGAAGAAAATGGCAAGAGAGCTGATTTTTCATTAAATAACACATTTAATCAGTCCCTTTTTCTTTATCCCTTAAAAATGTAGAAAAAAATAAAAGCTTGTTAGAGAAACTATTTCAATTAAGTACATCAGGCTGTGATCAGAAGGCAGATTTATTGATACATGAGAGTAGCAGCTTTATTTTGTTTGCTAATTTCATCCATATGTCAGGTAACTATAAAAGGTGGTTTTATTCTTTAATTAGAGCTTTAGCAGAGGCATTTTAATTGCAGCTGTTCATGAAAATGGTCTTTGAAATGCTTGTAAACTTACTTGTGAAAGAGAAAACTGTTTGTGTGTGTTCATACCTGCTGCCTTTGCTCACTGAAATATGACACTGGGACTTTGTAGAGTTGGTGATACAGAGGAAGGTAAAAAAAGGGATTAAAGTGAGTAGGATTTCTGCCAGCTGCAGGAGCCTTACCCAGCTGGGATGCTCCAGCCCACTGAAGACAGGGACTTTGGTATATTAAGCAGTTTTCCTTTACTTCTTTCAGAGTTCAAGGCCTACCTTTCACCTTTTCAACCAGTATGAACCTTAAAAGAATTTCCATTAAACTTTGCAACACATTGTTGTCTAAATTACAGGTTCCAGAAAATTACATAGGGTCACCCATTGTACAGCTAAATTGTGTAGAGATGGGAGAATACTCCCTTGAGCTGATCTGATGGAAGTGAGGATGCTCCCTGCTAAAGGTTACTCAGCATCAGACAGAGCCCAACCCTCATTTTGTATGCACATTTATCTTCTGCTGCCTCTCTAATTGATGCTGCTGGGCTGGGCAAGAGGTGCAGGTGCCTTTTGAAATGCTGATGCTCCAGTGGAATATCCAGGTTCTCTGTCAGCACTGGAGAAGCTACAGCAGAGCTTGGCAGCAAAAGCTGTAATAAAACTTCTGTGCCAGTGATTGACCCGATTTCAGCCATGCAGAGACAACAGGCTGCAAACATGTGTCTGTGCTGTGGCTGTTCTCCATTCCTTGCTGCCTGGGCTCGCATTCCCTAAGAAGATTAAGTAATATGTTTTGCCCCTCTGTGTAGTCCCGGTGTTTTCAGGATCCTCCATATATTGTTTCTCTACAAAATGTTATGTACCTTACCAGTGAAAGGGATGGAAACCTAAAGAAATTGTGTGGATGTATTTAAGGTACTCAAACACATCTTCACCAAAAATAGAGCCACAAGTTTGCTCAGTGACTGCTCTGCAAGCAATCAGAGCCAGGATAGGAAAAATTGTATGGAATCAACTTTGCCTTTCAGTACTTGTGTTGTAATCAGGGGTTCTGGTTTCCTCCTGAAGATTTCTTGTCTTCTGCATAAGTGTTTTTTTAATGCATTTTTAAATGACAATTCACCTTTTATGGCTGCTCTTCCTCCTTATTGATAAGTGTAAAGATGTCTCTTTCCTGGCCATGAAACAGAAAATCAATCTATAAAATGATGTGCAGGTGGAAATTAGAACAGGAAATGCAGGCCCAAACAGAAACACAGTTAAAACTCTTGACAACCTTCAGATCTCTCCTTGTCTGCTTGGAACAGGTTGCTCAGTAAGGGGATAAATTTCTCATTGCACTCACAAGTCATCACATAGAAAGGGCTCTAAAGGGTTTCTGCTGCAAGCTTCTTACTTCAGTTTCAAGGCCTGAAGGAGCAAGGGGGTTCTTCAAGCTCAACCAGGTCTTCTTCACTGGATTTGGAAGTCTGTGGACAGGTGCTAAACTCAGGGCAGGTCCTTCAGGTACTCAGGGAGAGTCAGGAAATGAAGGGAAGTGAGGAAACAAACCCCAGTGAACATCTCTGAGCTGTAACTGCTTGGCTGTGCTTGACTTGTAAGTGTTCTTAGGGGTGTGAGAGTTCACAGAAAGGACGCTTAGAGTTTAAATGCTTGTCATCAAAACTGACTTTTAAAATTGTGTGATGCTGGCATTGTTAGGAACCGCCTGATTAGGTGGGAAAATAGAACATGCCTCTTTCCAGTTCTTCTGGGAAAGAAGAGAAATTGTTTGTCTTGTCTTGGAAAAAGTCTGTTCTCACCTTGGAGCATCAAAATCCAACTTTGGTGGCACTCCATGAAGAAGCCCTGAGCCAGCTGTGGCTTCCAGTGCCACCTTTTTGAGACAAATTTCTAAATCTCAGTTTGTGACTGCTTTGACCTAAGTTTACCACATTTTAGGTCCCATCCTTTTGGTTCTTCACATGCGGTATAAAATGTTAATAAAGAATTTACCTTTCTCTAATGTGATGGCTGATTTTTCTCAATTTTTTGAGCAAATCCTGCCATCTGTTGCTTTGACATGAAACCAGGGAGAGCAGTTTTGGATGTGTGTTCAGCCTCTGCCTTCTCAGTGAGTCAGATCCCCTCACCTGTCAGAGGTTACAGTGCTCACTTTCTCTCCCCCTTTCCCCTGGCCTTGCGTCCTAGAAGACTAGAGTCTGACACTTCTGGAGAAGGATTTGTGCTTTCCAAGCACTCAAAATGGCTTGTTCTGCCATTGAGTGAATATGCTGCCCTGAGCCTGGATGAAAACTCACAGCTCAACTCCCTTTTTTTAAATTCTTTTTGCCAAGGATTCAGCAGCAAGAGCCTGTGCACTGCTGAGTTGTGCTCCATGCTTTTAACTGGCTCTAAGATCATACATCTGCAGCCTTGTAGCCTTCATTTTGTGCAACACTTCAGTGTGTGAGTAATAAAAACAAAGGCAGGGGGATTTAGCAGCAGTCTCGGGGAGTTGCTGGTCCTGTGCACGCTGAGTTTTTGTGAAGAGGAGGATGTTCAGCACCATGGAAAACAAGGGAGAAGTTCTTAAATCCTGGAGCATGACTTTATTTTGTGCTGTATCGATTGTAACTGGAGAAAAGTTCCAAATATTGACTACTAAAAAGAAAAATACAACAGTTGTGGCTCTCATTAGCACTCCTCTTTGTCGCTGAGGGGTAAGGTTTTGAGGCAGGGTGTAAACTGCTTGTTATTTGTAGTGATAATGGGAGAGGGTTGGTGTCCCCTGCAGAAGAGGTCCCCCTGATGTGTGCTTTGCACAGCAGCTCGAGCTGGAGGTAATATGGTCTCCAATTTATTTCAGATATTTTTTTATTATTTGCAAGTTGACACTGCATACCAGGCAAGCATAAATGAATGCATTACTGCCTTCATATCTGCACACACTTTTATCTTTTCCTTTAAATCACAGGCTTTGCAAATGAAATAATACTTATATGCTCTTTAATACTAAGCTCTTTAAAAAGTAAGGAAAAAAGAGGCTGTTCTTCAAGGTTGGCAAATAATCCAAGTACTTTTAACCACAGAACTATCTGACTGTAACACAAAGATTTGCTAACACTCTGTGCAAAGAATTCTGGTTATCTCCGTGTGATTTGATGTAAGCATATACTTGCTTCCTGTGTTAAACTGGGGTCTGCACTGCTGGTGTTGTGCCCCCTCCCCCCTTTTTTTTTTTTTGTTGTTTTAATCTTGTTAAATCTCATCTGGATTTATTGTAGGATGCAAAAAGCTGCTTGAGAATTGTGTAAGCAATTGCATAATAAACATTAGGGTTTATTAAGGTCTTTGAAGAAGGCATGGGCAATTATTGAGGGGTTTTTTATTGTTGTTTCTGTTTGAAACAAGCACATCCTTGTCAGTGCCACCCTAATGCAAATGTTGTGTAGTGGTAAGGGTGGCTTTGGCTGTTGAAATAACAGTGATGTGAACCATGGAGGCAGAAAAAGTAAACTTATTGACTCCAAAACAGTCTTGACTGGGGAGCAGAGAGTGGAGGAGCTAAGTACTCCACGTAACACATGTTACCGTGTGTGTTACATGTTTTTTTAAAAGGCCTGATGATAATAATAAGTTATAGAATCATTAGTGGGATCTGTTCAAGATGAATCGAAGCAAAACTGTCTTTTGTGGTCAGTTTAAAGTTCTTTATTTGTATTGGCATTTAGTGTTTGGCTTCTGAGCTTCAGGTGTGACCCTTGCTTTTGGTACCCTTGAAGGTAATACTGTGAAGGTGTTTACAGATGGAATAGATGTTCACTCTGAATACATCTTGCAATCTGACCTTTCTCCTTTCCCCAGGAGCTCACCTCTGTGCAGCTGGTTGGGACATCTGAATATGCTGTTCTAAGACAATATATAAATGGCATCTACTTGTGCTGTGCATGTCTCTGGGAGCTAAAAAGGCACTGTGATCTTTGCAGCAGATAACAGTATGCTTTTGACAGATTTAAACAGATTTAAAACCTTTCTGGTGAGAACAGCCCTCACTTATCAGGTCAGGAGGGCAAGCTGAAAGTGCACAGTAACAGTGGGCAAATGTAGGTTTGGGGGAATTAATTTCTGTTTGCTGGGGTTTTTTTGTTAATCTATGATTTAATATTTATCCTGAAGTAATGCTAGAGAGTTTTATCCTCTGTATTCCCAACTATTAGATGCTTGCAAAAGTCAAAGTTGACTTTAGTGACTTTACTTCATGTTCAGTCTGCAGCATTTTATCTCCAGTGAGCTTTTCTTCCTACAAGGATGTAGCTTGTTAGTCCAGGGTAAAAGGCACCCGTTTTGAAATGTATTTTTAGTAGTGAAGAAAAAGCATAGGGAACCCACTCTGTACCCTCAAGTGACACAGCTGGGACACACATATGGCTTGTCTGAGTGGGATTATTTTCTGTGCTGTAACTGGAGGGACCAAAGGGTACGCAGATACTGCCTTTAAATGTTCGTGTCTCTGATGTTAACATTTGTTTAAAGAAGGTTAATTGGAGGCAATTATGTGCTAAAGAAGCTACATCACGAGAAAAGTCAATAGTACTAGGAAACTGTAACTTTGAATTAATGACAGAACGGAGCAGTTATGCCACAGCATTTTATTTCAGGAGGCAGCACGGGTTTTTTATTATAAACCGATGGCTTTGCATGAGTTTTTGTTTTTTTTCTTTTTCATAACTGTGCAAAAAGGCATATTTAACACTTCACACTGAAATTTAAAGTGCGTGAATAAAGCACCAAGTATTCCAATGTTTTAAATTTAACACACTGTTCATTAGTGTGGAATATTTAAAAATAATGCTGCTGCTTGAATTAAGCTGTGTCTGTTAGATGGATTACTTGAAGGTGTAAGGCACAGTTGTGCTTACTTGGCATGAGAGCCTCAAGAGTTCAACTAGCTTCTATTTATTTTCTAATCTGTGTCTATGATAAAAATCAATTACTGCTTTATGGTACTGGTGACTGCAAATTTACTGGTGTATCTTGAAGCTGTGTCAAACTTGCTGGAGTCTCTTTTATCCCCTCCCTGCTTTCCAGCCCAACATCCTGGGAGTTCATAAAACTCTTCGCTTAATATTCAGCCTTTATCCAATTTGTATAAATCCTCTGGCTGGGATCTATCTCAAAACTGCTGAGAAATAGTGCTGTTTTTGATTGGTAAGCCACCTAAGCCTTTAAAGGTTTCATATTGAAACTATGGGGTTTTGTAAAAATAAAGTTCTATAGATGAAAGCTAAGCAGTCTGCTATGGAAGTGCCTCTGGGTCCTTGTCTGAAGGTAATCCTGGCCCTCCTGACTCCATACTCATTTTAAGTGGATGCAGCATGACTCTAAAATACCCTGATGAGGGGAAAAAACCCACACCATTCCAAAAAACAACAAAAAGCAACATCCTAAATCCAAACAAAATAAACCTCTCAATACCCAAAAGAAGGAAAGAAAACGAGAAGAGAAAGAAAAACACAAGTTGGTCCAAAGCCTCTGAAGACTTTCTGTGTTGCCCAGAGCCTGGTGTTTAGCTGCTTGACAGCTCTAGGAGAGACTAGGCTGATCTCACAAGAATTTTAGACTTTCAGTCCCATTAGGATTAAGGAGTTGGTTTGCTCCTGATAAATGTCAATATAAAGCAGCAGAGAATCAAGCCAGCTGAGCTGGTCATGACCTTATATGCATAGTGATAATTAATAGCTAACGAGACTGGCAAAACGTGGATCTGAAATGCAGTTGACTGCATGATCTGGACTGTTTAGAAATTAAAATTTTAAATTGCACTTTAAACAGGAATTAAAGACATCTTTTGCCATCATGGGCGAAAAAGTAAGTCCCTCACTAAAGGATGTGTGCCATATATGTCACTGAAATGTGTCATCTTCAATACAGTTACGTGACAGAATAAGAATTATTCATGCATTTGAGGTCAGAGAGTAGGAAAACATGGGTTAGACTAATATAATACCTGGTTTTAATCTGTGCTTCAAATAAGGGCAGCTGTTTTAAATTTCATGGACAGGCCTTTCTTGTTCTTGCTCCTCTTTTCCCAAGATAATTCTGTCCACTCACATAGCAGGAGGCTTGATACGTGCTTGTCCCACGCCTGCACTCCTCTGTACTGAAGAATAAAGACAAACCCATAGGAAACCAAAGTGAAAACCAATTATTACCGAATATCCTTGAGTTACTTTAGTGTGAAATTTTTTTCCATATACCTCTCTCTCAACTATTTGCCCTTTTTTATGTCAGCTAGTGCTGATGTGCTATGAGGTTAGTCAGACAAGGACAGTGGTCAGTTGGACAAGACTCAGTTCTGCTCAGCTGGATCAGGCAATTTGTTCCACAGAACTCACAAAGGACTCTGTGAAATGCAGCCTTTGACTCTTTGTTGGTTTGCATGAGCTACAAAGAGCAGCCATCCTCCCTCGAAGATAAAGCAGTCAGGCTTTATCATGTAAGAGAGACAGATTGTAGGGTAGAAATTTACTTGGGTTTTTAATATATCAGCTGTGACTTTCTGAACTTTCCTTGTTTCTAGTGTTTCTAAAAGGGAAGGAGAGGAGAAGAAAGAATTCTTCTCTTCATAATCATTAATGCGAGGCTGGAACTTTCTGAAGTTTTGAAGTCCCCAGCCACGATTCCTTATTCCCTTTAGTCATTTCTGGGTTTGTGGCTGCTCCGAGTGTTTTGAGAATGGCCATAGTGGTTCCTGGCAGAGGGGCAACCAAAATAGTTTCTTCTGCTTGTAAAAATTCAAACACAACTTCAGCTAGCTTCTTTTCAGGGAACTATTTCAGTTTGGATGAGAACAAAGCTGTGCAGAAGCATTTGATTCTGAGAAGATAAATTATTTCCCCTAATTCTGGTCCCTCTTGAAGCACTCAGGAGAAATGGTTGATTGTTTCAAAGCACCACAATCTGGAGCTGCTGCAGAGGGAAAACAAAAAAACAAAGACACTTCTGGAATTATGTATGGCACTTGAGTAAGAGAAACACCGTTTTCATCAGAGTGGATGTGGGTGTCATACCAAGTTGGCTTTCCATGACAACTGGCTGCTGTTCTTCCTGCCCAGCCTGCTGGAACATCTCCAGGGCTTGCACCTGGGGCCACCTCTGAAATGCATGAGGCTGAGTTTACTTTTAATGGTTCTGCTTCAGCCAGGAAGAAGGAATTAGAAAATAACAAATCGAAAGAGAATACCTGCAAATTTTTAGGCTTGTTGTATTCGGTAAATATTTCATTAGAAAACTCATGGAAAGGTAAAAAGGCAGCAATTTAAAATTTAGATTTTGAAAACGTGGTATTTTTTACACATTGAAAAGGTCAGTCTTCCAATGAAGGAGCAAACCTAATTTTCTGTTTAGCTTTTGCTGATTTTGAACCATTTCTTCTATTTAATTTCTGTGCCCTCCATAAAACCCAGTGCAGAAGGGACTGTCCTCCCCAGTGCTGCAAGTGTGGGAGCATCTTCTGAAGGGATTATTTTTAGAACATATCCTTTTATAAAAGTTGTGTTAGTAAGAGTAGAGAGCAGTGGATTTGTAATGCCATGGTTGCACATGGCCCCACTCAAAGCTGAAGCAGCTTTCTTTTCAAAGAAAACAGTGGTCTCTTTGGAAATCCTTGCCAGAACACGAGGTTTTTGTAGGTTCCACTGACATGGGGAGTTGTAGACTTGCAGCATTCTTCTAAAATCATGTGGTAGAAAAACATATCCCAATGTCCTTTGCTCAGTTCCTTGAAGCTTAGTTTGAGCTGGAAAGTAATTTGCTGATGGGCTCTCATACACCTCATAAAGTGTGGTAGCCTTGGAATTAATCACAGCTTTAATTTCAAAACTCAGCCTTACCTGTTGAAACATTGCAGCCCTCTCACCTGTCTTCTTACCTGCCTCTTAAAACTAAAGGGATTGTGCTGGATGGAAAACTGAATTTCTGTGCTAGGGTTTTGGGGGTTTAGGTTGGTTTGTTCAGGGTTTTTTGTTTGTTTGCTTGTTTTTTTTCCAAAAATATTCTTAAACTGTTCTGTTGCACAGTTGAAGTTACATTGTGAATTTGATAAGAATTTATACAATAAATACTTTTCTTAAATTCTGCAACTTAAAAACTGCAAGAAGCAACTTGAGATAAACATCAGAAAATTCTTTCCGTGTGCTTTGCAGGAGTATTACTGCATGAATGATGGTTAGGAGTGGAAACAGATTTCATACACATTTTGTACATCCAAGATGAGTTAAAAACCACTGAGCATTTGGCTCCTATATATTTTTGGAGTGTTTTCAATACTCAAGAAGAGTAGAAATGAGATGACATCATCAAGAGCTAAAATACAAATCCTTGAAACATTTATGGCACACCAGCTGTTGAAGAAGCAGCACCATCATCATCATCTTCTTCTGACAAATTATATTCTCTGCACTCAGATGTACATTGCTGACTGAATGATATATTTGAAAAATATTTGAGTTTTCTTTCTAGAACTAGGCAGATACAAGTCTTGCCTTACTGACCTAGAGAGGTAGAAGTGATGTGCAGCTCCCTCAGCAAAGAAGGGACAAAAGATTTACCAGCCTTACCTCCTGTCTGTTACCTTATTTCATATCACCTCATATCAAGTCTTGTTTTAACACACTTTTAAGGAACTCCTAGGAAGATTAATGCTTGTACCTCCTAGTACTCTTGAGAAAATAAATATTAAACGTAATAAGATGGATTAATTTTTCATTTCACTGCTCGTTGCTTTCCTTTCAGCTTCTTGCCTGATTACATCAGTGGTGATTTTGATTCCATTCAGCCCGAAGTCAAGGAGTACTACAAGGTCAAGGTAAATTAAATCTCTCTGATGAATTTTTGTGTGTTAGAGCACTGTAAGATCCAACCATTAGAGCCCCTGTTGGCCATTAAAGGCACACCACTGGTGTCTTTAAGGCTGCAGTGGAGCACCTTGCAGCCCAGCAGCTGTGCTTTGCATGGCACTGTACTAATGATTAAAGTGAGCACGGGAGGTGCTGCCCCAATCCTGCCTGGGGTGACTTCTCATAGCACCAGGGGGGGAAACAGAGCCTATGTTGCTGGAGATTACAGCAACTGGAAACCAGGGCAAAGCTTCCTGCAAAATCTGTGCCTTCTTTTGCATGGTGAGATACAGGGAAATAAAGATTAACTTACCACGATTCCCACCTGGCTGGCACCCACAGACTTTCTAGAGAGAGTTTCTGTGTGTTATTTGTATCATATGACTGTACCTTTTCTGAGGAAAGCTGTGGATGGAGACACCTGTGTCTGTCCTCACTCACTGAAGGATTGTATTACAGCTGACTAGTGCCCTCCTTGGTTTTGCTGTATAAATTCCTGCAAATATTAATTTATTTCCATGTGTTTCCAGTGAGCACCATAAATGTAAAATCACTTGGCTTAGGTGTTAGTGCTCAGAGTTCTGTTGGATGACTATTTGGCATTTGACACTTTGCCTGCCTGCCTGTTTAGGCTTTTGGGATGGGCACAGTGTTTTAAAACCCTGGCATCTTGGAGGCAGCAGGTTGGGCAAATTCAGAGTTTGCCTTGATGTGCTTGCTTGCCTTTGCAGCAGGCTGCACTTGCAAGAGGAGTAAGTGTTGGATCCTTGTGGCTGGTCAGTTTGCTGCTAATTCAACGTGTGAGAATGAAATTTGCCTATAATCTTCTCTGGGGTGGACTTAGGATCAAATGGTTAGAAAAAAAGGTTTCAGAGTGTTGGGGGGAGGGCTGGAGGAGTGTGTAGAGCTGGGGTTTAGTCCCTCTCTGAGCACTTTGGGGTTTTATTTCTGTGTTCTACCTCGTGTTTTAGAAGGGAGAAGTGTGTGATGGCTCTTCATAGTAGGAGAACAGCTCAAGAAAAATGCTCAGGAATCTTTAAATTACGGTTTGGGAAATGAAAATAAAGTAAGAATCTCAGGGTTAATGCTATTCATTACAGATCCATGATCTATTAGTAAATGGGAAACCACAAAAACCATGGCCCTGTTTGACATGGACATGGCAACCAGTGGTATCAGTCCAGGCTGGGGGATGAACAGACCAAGAGCAGCCTTTGCAAGAAGGACTTGGGGGTGCTGGTGGATGAGACATGACCCAGCAATGTGTGATTGCAGCCCAGAAAGCCAAATACATCCTGGGATACATCAAAAGCAGTGTGGCCAGCAGGGCGAGGTAGGAGATTCTCCCTCTCTTCTCTGCTGTCCTGAGATCCCACATGCAGTGCTGCATCAGCCCTGGGTACCCAGCACAGCAAGGACAGGGACCTGTTGGCCCAGTCCAAAGGAGGGGCACCAAGATGATCAGGGGAATGGAGCAGCTCTGCTGGGAGGAAATGATGAGAGAATTGGGTTTGTTCAGGCTGGAAAAGAGAAGGCTTTGGGGTGACCAAATTATGGCCTTCCAGTACCTGAAGGGAGCCTAGAGGAAAGGTGGAGAGGGACTTTTTACAGGACAAGGGGGATTGGTTTCAGACTGAAAGAGAGTAGGTTTAGATTAGATATTAGGAAGAAATTCTTTACTGTGTGGGTGGCGAGGCGCTGGCACAGATTGCCCAGGGAAGTTGTGGGTGCCCCATCCCTGGAAGTGTCCAAGGTCAGGCTGGATGGAGCTCTGAGCAACCTGGTCTAGAAGAAGGTGTCACTGCCCACAGCAGGGAGGTTGGAACAGGGTTATCTTTAAGATCCCTTCCAACCCAAACCATTCTGTGATTCTACAATTAAAGCTTATATAAACAGGATGGTCGTAGGTAGGTAAGTCCTACCAAAGAATGCCAGTTAAGGATCATTCAACAGAGAGCAGGAGGTGGAAGAATACAGCAGGGTATGGAAAGAGATAAGCTGAGCTAAAGGGGCATGACACTTTTTCACAGGGATTACTTTTCTGGCCACAGCACCCCTTTTGTCAGCTCAGTTGCAGTTTAGTGGTGATATGCAGGTTGCATCTTCTCTGTGAACACGTAGTGAACCATTCTCCTTCATCCAGAGCTGATACATCTGTGCCAGTGCTGAGCTGATAACCTGCAAAGGAAGCAGTAAGTCATCAGTAAGGAACAGCACCTACAGAATCCTTGCCGGGGGTCCTCATGCAAGACTGGGGAAAAGACACTTAGGTTTTAGGGTTTGAATTTTGAGTGTAAATGGCAAGGAAAACAAATTTTTTTGCATTTAAAATTAATTTCCCATAGTCAGAAAATTAGAATGGTGAATACAGGAGATTGTCTAAGGGTATTTTGAGCAAAAAATATGATAAAATACAGAATTTTGAGAAAGCTGTTTGTTTCTTCTCTTGTAAAGTATCTTGTTCATTAAAGCACTCTGTGATCCAGACAGTGTCCAAAGTCACTGTGTTTTGGAAATGCTGTATGTGTTCATGACCCAAAATTTATTAGGGGTGCTTAAAACGGGCTGTGAGAGAACTTCAGGTGAGGAGATCAATTGACTTTAGGGAAGTTTGATTTGCTTCCCATACTGTCCTTCCATGGGCAGATTGAACACAGATACCAAGGCAAGCCATCATTAGATAATTTCACTGTATTGTTTCAAGCATTCTCTTTTATCACTTGTTTTTATTTTTTTAGAGAAACTACCTGTGTGGGCAGAAATTAATACCTCATGATTTCTTTTATCTCTCTGAAGATAGCATGCCACTGCTTGAGGAGTTACTTTTACCTAGTAAAGCTTATGGGTGTTAATTAATGAGTTAGATAATCATATGCAAGTGTTTTGTGTCAAAGACCACCCAGTGTAGTGCTGAGTAAGAAGCAGAAAATACTAAACTCAGTGTGTGAGACTAAATGTGGTTCTGTAAAGCATTGTCTATAAGCAGTCATATCATCATCCCAAAACTGTAAGAGCCTGACTCTCATCACACCAGCTTCATACCAGGGCCTTGCTCCTGGACTCAGAAGGCTTTCTACCTCATTTAAGTGAGGAAAGCAAGAGCAGATATAGCCACTACAGGAAACATTATTCCTGAGGTTTTACTGAAAGGGATATCTCTAAGCCACTTCCTCTGGTGAAGTGTTTCCATTCTCCCTTTAGAAGGACAGTGACCATTGTAGCCATGAACCCTAGTTAAATGATGTTCATAATCCATTTTCTCTCTGAGAGGTGTGGCATGCCATAGTTAGGGAAGAGATTAAAGGCAAAAGTGCTGTGTTGGAAAGTAACTGTGTAATAGCCTTACGAGTGGGATGTGTAAGGGATGAGTTGGGCATGTTGTCCTTTTGGGAGAGCATGAGTAAGCATGCATTAGAGGTTATGCAGCTTTACTTTTTATTTTCTGTGGTCTTAGTTTTGCCTCATTGGCTTGTCAAGGATGTACTTGTACTCTTATTTTTTATGTTAAAAGATTACTGATTATTTCCCCCGTTTCTTTGAGTTAAATAACGTTAAAACTGGATAAAATTGTGCTGCAATGGGAAATTAAATGTCATGTTTAACATTTCCTTTTAAAATCATGTTGCACTATAAATGAAGGATAAAGAATAACAATTCATTATGCTTTAATCTGTGTATTTCCTGTCATTGTTAAAATAGATATTGAGAAGAGTTTTTGTACTTTCATGATAAATATGCATGTTCATATGATCCCATAATAGATACTCTGGCAGTCTTTCCCTGTGCAGTCGGAAGTGCATTGAAAATGACACTGCACAAAGCAGGGAGGATTTGTGGTGATATTTCTGTCATTGCAATTTCATCTGTTTATTGCTTTAACTGAATGTTTCTGTTATGGAAACCTTTTAAACATTGCTTTGAAGTTAAAGCAGCCATTTGTATTGTTGTGCCTCAAACAACGTTCTGTTTCTGAAGTTTTGAGACCAAAGACATTATCTAAAATGATACCAAATCTGTACTTATGGCTGGGAGCAGAAGGTTGGATCCAGTGCCCTTTGAAATCCAGATTATGCTATTTATTAAAAATCCAGTTTGGCTTTTCCACTAAGCTAACTTCATGTGCTTTGAAAGGCTTCTGCAGACTTAGTGGGCTCTACTTCAGATCTGTAATTAAATGCTGTGAACTTATTTACAAATCCACTTTTTCCCTATTCTCTTTTCTTTTTAAGTCCCATAGAGCTGCTTATTTTTGCAGGTAGTTGTGCAGCTGTAGCACTTTCCTATTTCCATTTCCAGAGTCTAATGGTTGTCAGGGCTGTAGAAATGCTTAATAGGTTGTGTGGCTATTGTCTTTTTGTTCTCTGATGATGCACCTATAATTAGATTTACAGAATGCACTGTTGCAGTGCTTGTATGGCTCTCTAACCTCTGCACTTTCCTGCCAGACTGCATGTTTTAATGCCATGTTCCCTGCTTGCTTTCCAAGCCCAAACTTTTTAATCAGTTTGTGAAGTCACAATGTTAGCTGATTTCCCGCAGCTAAATTATTATAACTTAAAACACACAAAACCATGGAGTTTTTCTGTGACTATTTTATCTTTCATCCCTGAATGTTAGTGTTGTTTTCCAAAACTATTTTTTGATACAGGATAGGTCTTCAGATATTAAAATATTTGACTCATTTAGAGCATTCTTGTTAGATTTAATAGGTTTCTAAGAAAAACATGGTCCAAGTCAGGGTAATTTATAGGGCTGGGATGGTCCTGTTGTTCAAGCTGTGTATGACTGTGTGCAATTTAGGATGTTTCACTGGAAGCTTTCTGTATGCCTTAGTCATGTAATTGCTTATAAATGGTCCCATTGTTGCATACAGGTTTTGTCAAGGTTGTGTTTCCAAGCAACTTGTCTAGGGGAATCTGGTTATGTGGGTTTCTTACTCATGCTAAACAAAAGCAATATCACAATGTTCCAGATGTGCCATAAGTTTGGAAGAGATTCTGTGCTCGGGGGCACATTGGTTCAGGTGAACATGACAGACAAGCACACTAGGGCACATCAAAGGCTCATTCAGCCATCTGGGACAGTACAGAATACCTTTGAAAGGACAAGAATATGGAGTGGGGCTTCTCCAACATGCTTTCACCTCTGCAATGTATGGCTTCAGGATTTCCTAAGTCAGAGGAGGTATCTCTGTGTTTAATAGCTTCATAAATGGATTTAATTTCCCCCAAAATTAGTCTATTCACTTATCTTCAAACTATGTAGGTGAGACTGCAAGTATCCACAAGAAAAACCCCTTGGCAATAGGTTTCCCGGTTTAAGTGTTTACAGAGAAGAAAAATCTGTCTTTTGGAAGTTATTTTGGTTTTGAGCTTGACTTTTGATGGTTATGTTTGAGTCTCCTGAATTTCTGGCTTGTGGTGGAGAGTGGATGGACATTCTTCCACCACCTTTTCATTGCCATTCTAACTTTATTAGAACTATTGTGCCTAGCATTCCTGGATGTGTGCACAATGGAATATTGGATATGCCATCAAATTTGTGGCCTAAAATTATATACAGCTTACAAGTGTTTTGTGTCCTGCTGAGTTAATACATGTATAATGTCTGTGTGATGTCCTGTTGAAAAGAATCTTCCTTAAAGCAAAGGACTCCAGGACAAACAACCCCCCAAAAAATCTCTGTCCAGTTCTAAGATCACTCTTTACACTTGGACTAAGGTAGCAGTTTGCAGAAAACACTATCTGTTTAAATGCAGGTGAGATTTGGGAGGGGGGGGTGGAGAAATCACAAACCAAAACAAGTTCAATTGTACAGACCTGCATCTTTCTATGTGTGTTCTTTGCACCTGGGAGTTGCACATCACGTTCCTTCTGGACCTGAAGAAACAGCTGAGACCCACTTGTGTTGTAAGATCAATACAATATCATTGAGATTCTCAGAGTTTTGAGGTCACTGAGAGTTGCTCTGTATGTTTATTAGGGCCCGAGTCAGTCCATAATTTACCCAGCAGGTTTGAGAATGCAATTTGACCATGGTCTCATTCCTTAAAAAAAGTGCTACTCTATTTTCTTTTGCAGTATTTTGCTGCTTGTAATGCAGCTTTTGGAGACAATATATAGAAATTAAGAGATCAAACTTTTATTAGAGGTGGTTTGTCTTTCTTTTACTTAGGTTTGAAATGAAAATTTGCAGGTTATGAGTTGCTTGCTTTCTTCTCACAAATGCTTTAGCTGAAGCTCAACTGCTTGACAGTGGAATATGCAAGAAAACAGCGCCCCATATAACAAAAATGATGCTGGTGGTATTTTAGTCTTGCATCCAATTTCAGTTTAATATTATGTTGCAGTATGAGATTTATTTCTCCCTTCCATTGGTTATGGCCCGAGGAAGGGAAAGGGTAGAATCTATATTGCATTAAACATTTGAGTTACTTTCAAGAGTTTTAAAAAATTTAATCTGGTGTTAATCTCTGAGAGAAGTCATTACTCTGGTCTGTCAGCCTGTGATGGAGAAAATAAAAGAAAGGTTTAAAAAAATAGAAGCGCATTGAATTAACTTCATTTCCAATGCAAGGAACAAAAAAGGAGGTTTAAACAATGACAGCTTAATCTGGAGAAGGAAATTGAACAGTTATTTTGTGATTAAGTCTCTTCACACAAAAGAGATAACTTTGATATGGTTCTAGTGGTTGAAGGCTCAGATGATGGGTCCTTTTAGATGTAAGTGGGATTTCTACATCCCTCTTTTCTTTTTAGAGAATTTAAGAGAACATTGTTCCCAGAGCCCTTGCCTCTGGACTCTTGATTAGAACAGTCTGCAGTGAAACTGCAGAACCCACAACCTCACGCTCAAGCTCAGCCCCACTGTCCTGTGGGATCTCTGAGCTTGGCTCTGTTGTGCAGCAGCTCATGAGCTACAGGCCAGCAATTGATACCAAACCTCATCAGGGACCATGGAAAGGATCCCCCCAAATGCTGCTGCTACGATTTTTAAGCATTTTAAGAAGCAGCTTGTCAACCTGTGCAAATGATTGTGCTGTGTGTCCTGTCCCAGAGCAGGTGGCTCTCGTTGAAGCTGCTCTGCATCCTTCAGTCCTGGTGCCACCCACCCTGGTGTGCTTTGCACCCCTGGGCTACACACAGCACCTGCCACTGAGCCATTCCCACGATCCAGGAGCAGGCCTGCCAAAAGAGACAATTTTACCATTTCCCCCTCCAATTTTACCATTTCTGTGGACTTTCACATGCCCTGAAATAGCTGCTTGTGGCCAGACCTAGTTTCTTTCTGTTTTTGCTCCCCTTTTGTAGAAGAGCACCCTTCTAGCCTGTGGCCTTAGAACAAGCTTCTTGCTTCACAGGAAAGTCTTTTTTTAACCCTTTTTCAACAAAAAGGGCTGGTTTGTCCCAGCTGACTGTATTCCTTGGCTCCAGGCTTCCAAAGGCAGTGCAGCAGGTCTGCAGGAGGCATGGTTGGCTCATGTCCTGGTGGGAAATACTGTTCCCATCCAAACCCATGGCAGTTCTGCTGATTGTGACAGGATTTTTGGGATGGGTCCTCCCCAAGGCAGCCATCTGCAGAGAGGAGGCCAAAAGCCATGATGGTACCTCAGTTCATCTCATGGAGTTAATAAAAGGAGGTCATTGATAAATTTGAAAGCTTTTCAGCTAATATAAGACTATGACAAATGGTGAGGCTTTCAGGATTTTGATAGGGAGGAAAATAGGGATTACACAGTGTTTAGAGTGAAAGTCAGTGATTTTCCAGTGATTGTGCCCTCCTGGACAGAATCCAGGACAGCCCTGTGTGATGTTTTTGTGTGTGATAATATGCCTGAGTGCCTTGCAGCCCTGAAGTGTGAGTAGATGCATAGGTAGAGAAATAAAGTGGTATGGGAAAGAGAGAATAATTGCATTAGATGTTTTTTGACAAGTTCTTCTTGAACTTGGTTCTGTGTAGTGTGAAAAATGTAAGTATGAGTTGACAGCTTATAGTTGCTGTGGAATAGCTCAGAATTCCCTTTGGCAGGAGGAGGGTGTGATGGAGCAGGAGAGAGGCACCAAAAGTACAATGAGTGGTTAGATTTGGGAAGGAAATAGTATAAAACATTTAGGGTCCCTTAGGGAGTGCTGCTTATCACTTACATGATGGACTTTTTGTGGCAAACCCAAGATGCTTTGAAGGGTTAGGCTAAATCTGGTCTGGTTTAATAAATGCTGGGAAAATTTGCAAAGATTCCCCCCCCCCGCTCATATTGCTGCTGTTTACACTATGTCTCCTTTAGTTACTTCACTTTCAAAGAAGTTGCACAAAAGGTACTGTAAGGGCCAGTGCCTTCCACTCCTGTTATCTGTAAAGACATTTATTTCTTCCCCCTGCAAGCCATCCCACTCTCCAATCTTTTTTTTCCCCTCACTGCTTTCAATGATTCACTAATTTCAAATGACTGCTCCGGAGCCTTTCTTGCTGAGAGTTTTGTCTGAGGTATGAGCAAAGAGCATTATGGTTGGACCCAAAACTCTGAACTAAAACGTGATGGCAGAGCCAGACTTTGCAGTTGCATTCATTGAATGTACCTGTGCAATAATGAGTGGAGCAGTACACAGGCATCCTTTCTAAATGGCCATGATGTTGATGGGGCTACGAAATCCCAGACATTTCACCCCCGGATTATGTGCCAGAGTGCAGTCTTTGGTCTGTGATGATTCAGGGGGAGGGTGTTTAGGGTGTAGTTAATTAGGACTGCAAACAGCAAGTGTGATGAGACAGGAGGTCTCTTCCAGTTGCTGTGTTGGCAGAGAAGACAGTTTTTGAAGTCTGCTTTTCAGACACTTCTGTGTCTGATTTAGAAACATATCCTGTCCTCTACCTGCCTTTCAGCACTTAATAAATATTTAGCAGCCACCTTTTGTGTTGCTATCACAAATTTAAAACAAACAAACCTGATTTGAAAGATAAAACCACAGGATATGTATTTCACTAAATTCATACATTTCTTTTAAAAAATAGACCTAATTAAAGGGTATAATGTGGGACTATTTTAATAAATTCCTTGGTTTGGTTCAAAATCATGCAAAGTAAATAAGGGAACAGACAGAACTGGCTACCCTACTAGTTCAGGATTTGAAGTTAGAATAAGCTAAAGAAGCTTTTGATAGGGGATTGCCATAAAGTCAGAGATTTTTTTAGTGTATTTTATTGTAGTAATTTGACTCCAATGCTTAGGTTCAAGGAAAAAGTAGAATGGTTTATTTTCTCTTTCAGTGTATGAATAAAAATGAGGTATAGATGATGAGAAGTGCTATTGCTACAGAGGGGAAAGGGGTGGTGATGAGAAACCAAGAGTGTTATCTCCAGCTACTGAGTTCAGCCCTGTGCCCAGTAAATCAGTTAATTTTTAAATACAAAATGTGGTTAGATAAGCTTATTTGTGTCTCCGTGTCATATTTATGTCTCTGTAGCATGTAAAATTGCTGTGTTTAGTAGAGGATAAAAACACAAATTGGGGGTTGGAGCACAGAACAATGGGAAGGGCAATACAGTGGGGGGTTGGTCAACTTACATAACCCAGCTAAAAAAGGGGAATAAAGTCAGCAAGGAGTAACTAAAATGCTTTGTTGACTCTGATACAAGAAAACTGGCAGCAAAACAGAAGGACTAAGCCAATTGTTATTGCTATGCAGGTAGATTTTTACACATTTACTGAAAATATGGTAAAGTGGCAGGCAAGGATTAAATAGAAATATTACACTATTAAAAAAAAAAGGTTAATGTGAAATTCCTTAGTATGTTTATGATGGACTGCAAATAAAGCCAGCTGGTTTGTGCTCATGGTTTTGGGGGTGAGGGAAAAAATGTTATTTAAATAGTAAAACCCAGGTGTAACTGGTGGTACAAGGCAGATAATGTTTCAGCATGCACTCTCTGAAGAAATAAGAAGTTGTGCTATTTTCAGTGTTGTTCTGGTAGGCAGTGAAGCATTTCTGGTACATTTGGGGGCCCAAAGTGCCTTTGGATAGAATGATCAGAAGTTGACTTGTGAACTGTGGAGATGAACAGAAAGGCTGTGAGGTCCGTACTCCAGTTCGGGGCTATTTATTTATAAATCTTATGTGGTTGTATTTCAAAAATTGGGAAATTAAGAACAGGAAGCCATCTGTGTTGGATCTTATGCACTAAATAAAGAGAAGACAAATCCCCACTCCTTTTGTCTTAAAAACTTCTGCCTGGAACTGGTTTGTAAACAAAAGGTGGAAAACAAGAAAGACTTCAGATAAAACCGTGTGAACTCAGAAAGGAAACGTGAACCATGTGAGCTCTGGCAGCCTTGGGGCTGTGCCCACTGCCCTGGGCAGCCTGGGCAGTGCCCACCACCCTCTGGGGGAAGGACC
>JAWWMP010000081.1:51955439-52038398 GCA_035047865.1 Dendrocincla tyrannina | reverse complement strand
CACTGATGAAGGTGTTGAAGAGCACAGGGCCAGGCATGGAGCCCTGTGGAACCCACCAGTGACAGGTCCCCAGTCTGGTGTCACCCCAGTCACTCTTTGTGCCTGACCCCTGAGCCAATTGCTCACCCTCCACGGGATGTGTTTATCCAGCTGTGGGCTGGGCAGTTTGTCCAGAGGGATGGTGGGAGAGACAGGATTGAAAGCTTTGCTGAAATCCAAACAGATCACATCAGCTGGCTTCCCTTGATCAGCCAGGTGGGTCACCTTGTCAGGAAGGGAAATCAAGTTTGATAAGCAGAACTTTCCTCTCATGAAGTTGTGGTGAAACCAGCTTGACTCTTGAAGAGCAGAATCCAGCCATATGGTTTTCAAGTTGTAACTCTAATCATTAAACAGTGCAGGTGGTTGTTTTGTTTGCCTCCTTTTTAAACCTGCTTAATCTGCTATAATAAACAGTACAGAAGCAAAACTGGATTCTACAGTCATTGGGTTATTTTTCTTCTCTCTGTTTTTAATAGCCAGTTTAATGTGACCTGATGTGATTTGCATCTGTTGTGGAGAGAGCTTGTATTTCATTTTAATGACTTTATTGGTAAATTTGACAATAGATAGATTAAATCTTGTTTTAAGATACAGAATGAGAATAGGCTTAATTTGAATCTTGATACCAACATTCCTTCTTCAATATTGGCAAATTAACTTGATTGTTGCCACTAATGCTGTTCCAGAAGTTTCCCCCCCAAATCAGGTAGACCAATGGAGAGTCAAATATAAAACGATCCTCTCCAGAGCAAGAGTTTTGCAAGGGCATGTACTGGTAGGACAAGAGGTAATGGCTTTAAAGTAAAAGAGGGCAGGTTTGGATTAGATCTTAGGAAGAAATTCTCTACTTGAAGGTGGTGAGGCACCAGAATGGGTTGTCCAGAGGGGTTGAGGGTGCTTCATCCCTGGAAGTGTTTAAGGCTGGGTTGGATGAGGGTTTGAGCATCCTGCCCCATGGCAGAGGGATTGGAATTAGATGATCATTGAGGTCCCTTCCAACCCAAACCATTCTTTGGTTCTCTTGGTGATTTCTAAAGAGCACAGCAAAAGCTAAAATTAATAGACAAAAAGCATATGTCCTGAATTTTTACATCAGCATATATATGATTTGTAGATTCAGATCTTAGAGATTGTTGTCAAATATTCAATAAACTGATAAGTTTAAAGTGTATGCTTTTTTATTATTATTATTATTGCCCTGCATTGTCCTAACTGCTGGTATGTGTGTTGTAAGGCCTAACACTGGATTTTTCAAGGAAAATAAGCACCTTCCTATTTGCAGAGCTGATGTTTGCTTTTCACTTAACTATGTGTACTAATCCGAGTGGGCGGCTGCGACAGTGAATGTGTGCTTTGCAGTGGAACTTCAAATATTTGTGCCTTTGAACTGCAAAAAGTGCAAACCAAATTTACAGATCAGATCTTCTGTTTGACCTCTGGACAAACCAGCCACCACATTTCATGCAAATTTTAGGTAAGAAATTCAGACAATCCATCACAGAGGACAGTCCACAGCTACGTTAATCTGATTAGTCTGGGTAAGTATCCTGAGAGGACTGTACTCAAAATTAAGTGGAGATGCATCTTTGCTGATTTTTATCTGCTCTCTTGTGTCCTTCTATATCAAGCAGCTTCCACATCAAACCTCTTGTTTGTGCTTATGGAGTGGATTATAAACCTGTACTTGTGACTGATATTTTATTGCTATTTATCATTTGTGTTTGCCTTTTTTCCAGGTACTGTAGAAATACAGTGCAAAAGGATGGGATGGGTTTTCCTTAACTAGGACAGGACTTGTTTATAGAGTCGTAAGGAGGATAAGAGTGACAACGAAAGAAATCTTAATTTTTACCCTTTTTTTTTTTTCTGCCCAATCAAACGTAGTGTTTCCTTTCCATGCTGGTTCCAGAACCAAATGTCTGTCTGGTGTCTCTGGATTCTGGCTGAACTGCTGGCATGGAGAGAGCACTGCTTGTGCACTTGGATTTCACTTGCCATGTGCTGATTAGTCACAGATTTGGAATTATCAATAAAGAGAAGTTCTTAACTCTGAGAAGTACAGAGTGTTTAGAATTGAAAGTACTTCCAGAGCATTGCCATGCTCTTGACAATTGGTTACTCTATGTAATTATAGCATAATGCAATTATTCCACTAGTCATCTTTATCACTCTGTAGTATAGGAAGTAATAAAATCTGCTGTGATTAATTTTTCAGCCAGAAAAGCCATCTCTGTAAGTGTATTATTGAGCCAGAAAAGCCACTGTTGTGGCAGGATCAAAGGCACAGTGTTTATTCTCCCCACCCCTCTGCCTCCCTAGAAAGTTGCTAATAGCTTACTTAAAAGCAGGTGCTTGGTTTAATCTTGTCAGTGCTATTTTGCATCTATGTACAGAAGAAGGATGGCCTAAGATATCTCAGTAACAGAGGAAGGGATAAGGAAAAGGGATAATACAGATTATCACTAGCATTTCAGTTTATCAGAGATGCCTTCCAAAATACCTTTGTCCAGCATTGCAAGGCCAATTTATTAACTCATTGATCCATGCCCGTGTGTTTCTGAATCCTTTGTTTCCTTCGTGCCTTTTGCTTTATTGATTTCGCTGTACATCCTGCACTTTAGGAGCCAAATGCATGATGTCCTTGTAATCATTCGTGGTGTCACAGGACCTGTGAGCCACGTTTGTTTAGATTTTCTTCCCTGCCTCCCTGGTTTTAAAAGAGACTATACTCCCTTTACAAAGACTGGCCAAGCACTCCTCTCTTCCCTGTGCTGTTACCACTTGTTTGCCTCATTCAGTGCTACTTAAGGTTCAATTCATGCATTGATGTTCTTTCACAGTCACTAGGAAAAAATGAGTAAAGGAGATCCTTGGGGCTTAGGTGGAATGGATGAGTCTGTTTGTGTTCATCCCTTTTCCCCTCCTTGGACTGTGATGTACAGGTTCAATACTGTACTAATCAGTTTGCTCCATCCAGCTGTTTCCCCTAACGCCAAGCCAGAGATTGGAGGCATCTTCCAAGTGTTAAAATATTGTCTCATTTCAGAGCTAATTGTGAGGGTGGGTGACTCTCCTGTTGTTGGTCACAGAGCAAGATGGTGATGGGAATCCAAGCTGCTTTTTGAGCCAGGAGGGAACAACATGGGAAACTCAGAAGGGAGGGACACCTTTCAGCTGGAAGCCAGGACAGAGTATGGATTTAATTACAATGATGTTTTGTTTTGCTTTGGAATGTGGTTGTCCAGCAAAGGGGCAGGCCTTTGCCACAGCCAGGCTGGAGGGCTGGGGCACTGATCCTGTCCTGCAGCAGCTTTTGACCAAAAGGTTTAGGCAGAGAAACTAAGTTATGAAAACAGAAATGGGTCGCTAGAGAATAGGGAAAGGTCACGGTTGGGAAGAATTGCATGAGTTGCTACTTTCCTAGCAGTTTGTGGTTTATGCTGTCTTTATTTCTTCTTCTGAGCTAGAAATCTGGGAGAGTGGTTACTGAGTTGAAACACGGGGAATGAAATAATTGAATGTTTGGAACAGAAGAGGAAAAAGTGCGAGCTGGGTGATGTGGCAAGAATATCCACTCAGACCATTAGCTTCTATCTCAGTCACTGAAGATTTTCAGGGTGATGGTATTCAGTAGCTGTTTGGTTCCCTGCTTTCAGAGGAAAGGAAGCTGGGTAAGAGAAGCAGCAGTACATCAGTCTTCTCAGAGCTGGGCTGCTCACAGCAGTGCTTGGCAGCACTGGCAGGGCTTCCATTGAGATGAATGTGGTACGTAAAAATAAGCATCTGAGGCAATAGTTCATTATTTATTCAAAGCAGATGAGATGCCGTGGAAAGTGAAGTGGAAGATAAATATGGAATGTTGCAAATCTTGGTAGCAAATCCAGCTGTAGTGTTCTGGACTCTTCCTGCCTTTGGATGTCCTTGGTTATGTTTGCTGCCTCGCCAGCCCTACACAAGTCTGTGCAGCAATGTCTTCCTGTGTATGTTGCTATTGTCTGCTTATTGCCTTCCAAATTCTCTGTTTATGGGCATTGTTTCTAGTCTTCCATGTCTTCAGAAAGAAACAGCTGAATTCCTTAAGTATAGTTGTTTGGCCTCTAAGTCTAAGCAGGTCTTTCAAGGACCATGGACATCTCCTGTCCCCCAGACCTGAACCTGCTCCTCTCATCAGCCGGAATTACTGTGCCCCCTTTGCAGCTGGCTGTAGGTAAAACAACTGTGCTTAGTTATCTAAAATAACGTGGAGAAAATGCCTAATTGTGCTGAAGCAAAGGGAGATCTTCCTCTTAGTTATTCCAGCTGAGCAGGAGAAGGGCTTGGTCCAATGTTGCATGGTGCAAAGCATAGGAGTGGGTTGAGTTTGAGTGGCAGATAGGGGTGGTGATGGCAGGCACCCAGGATACAGCACAAGGATTTGATTTTCAAGGTGAGTTGCAAACTGTTAGAAGGTAAGATGTGGCTTGAAGTTGAACTTTAAGTGATGTGAGTGAAATAAAATCCTTGCCCCTGTTCCTCGTGTCAATTTAGTGTTTTGCAGAGATGCTTTTCTGAGAGTGCAAAACAAGAAGTTTGAGGGATGGAAGCCCTGTACAACTACATCAAACATGCTAATGTTGACTAATAACAGCAATCTGTCATACAAACATATCTAAATTGGCTGTGCTTCATTGGTAATGTTGATCAGGCTGCATGGCAGTACCTTCTGTCACCAAAATGATTTACAGTATGTGTGCAGATGTTATTTATAGTGACCTGCTAATTCTTCTTGAATGAGGGATCCTTTGTCTTCTTGCACATGATAATCTTGGCTCCTTTAAAAAAGAGCTCTGTTCACTCAGCTGAATTATTTGGAACAAATAAGTAGTTAATTAAAATGTCTGGTGCTATAGGGCTGTCATGAGGTTTAACATTAGCTAAATTTTGGCTGAGCTTGCTAAGAATAAAGGAAAATGCTCTGCTGTCAGAAGAGATGTGTTATTGCCTTTTGCAAAACATACTGAACATAAAGTTTTCTCTTAGTGCCACAGTCTTACCTCCTCTGGGGTGCTTCTCTTCTACTTCCATTCTTACAATCCAGCAAAACCCTTTACTTGCTGAATCGTAATTTGATCACAGTGGGTTTAGATTTTTTTCCCAGTGAATCCATTAAGAGAATGCATTTTACGCTTCACTGGACTGTATTCAGATACCAATTTTAGTGTTAGACTGTCACATTCAAAAAGCTATCTGATTGAAAGCTGCTGATTCGAATTTAATTTTCATTACATGCACAAAGGAGTTGAAAAGGGTTGAAGTATCTACAGACCACATAAAGTAGTTCATGAAGGCTACATGAAGTATTACATAACTGTCTTCTTTTACTTAGTAATAATACAACTTACTAATAAAAAACCCCAGCTTTTGCTTTACATCTGCTGCAGAATCATTTCCACTGTGTGTCTCCAGTGTGATTCATTCAAATGAAAAACTAAGCATGTCACATACTTCCTCTGTTGCGGTATTTTTGTTTTCACTTGATGCAGCATGTCAGTCCAGAGTGCTTAGTTTTTGAATTTCCAAAGGAAGCAAAAGCCTCTATGACAGACAAAATGGGGAGGCAGAATAGATGATGATTGCTGCCTTTTTATGGTAACTTCTTTCTTTAAAAGTCAAGGCAAAGAAAATAGGTATTTAAAGAATTTTAGTATATGAAAAGCACAGATGTACCTGCATGGCTATGTCTTCAGAGACTGTGGAGAAGAGGGAGGTGTTTGCCTTAAGCAGTTGTTCATCGGATTAGGATTGTGGTTACTCTCCATGTGTGTGCCATGATGGTTCTTGTGCTCTAGGTTGCCTCCTGAATGCTTATTCACTTGCACAGTGCATGCTGGAAGTATTGATTTATTGCAGGACAGAGATGGACCAAAACTTGCAAGACTGAAATGGAGAGAGACCAGATCCTGAGATGGAAAGAGGCCCAAATCAAAGCCTAACACACACACACAGATGGCTTGGAACCATCCAGTACCCAAACATGAGGGTGGGGCTGTGCTCTGACAGCTTTTCCAGAGATGCCCGTGGCAGCAGCAGTGGCTGCACCTTTACCAGAGGGATGTTATCTCAGTGCCTTGATCTCCAGACAGTTTCCTTGTGAATCTTTTGGATGTGGATCACAAAACTGTGGATTGCAACGTGTAGTAAAATAGGGCATTGTCTCCAGAAGCCATGGGTGGGCAACCACTATTTAGACAGATACAGAATAAAAGGTGTTGGGGGGAGGTTTTGATTGTGTAAGAGAAAACTATCAAGTGTCTGAATGTAATTGGCATTAAGAATATGATGTGCAGCTTGAAGAGCAAAGCCTCTTAACAAATAATTCTTGTGGTCCAATTCAGGCACGGGGTTGCCATCCCATTGTGTAAAAAAAAGCACAATGAGGTCCTGCAAAAAGCAGGACTAGATTAGATTAGACTAGATTAGATTAGACTAGGATTAGAGCAGCTCTAATGCCTTCTGTCAGTAGAGAAAAGCTACTTTCCATGTGCCACAGGTGTTGCTTGTGTGTTGGCTCTACCTTTATGTTTTCTCTGGATGCTGGGAATTTTGAAATACGAGTTTGAAGGAAAATTGGGGAAGAAAGTGTAATTGGACATCACATGGACTGGGGAGGTACACCTGTGTAATGCCTACATGCAAGGTGGGATACAGCTGAATAAAAGACTTCAGGAAATATCAGGAGAAACACCTAAAGGGATCAGTTGTGGTGTGGTGCGTTTTATTTTTTTGCTGGAAAGACGCAAAACTTCTGAGGCTTGAAAATTCTTTTAATCAAACTGAACCCAACACTTGAGAGTGACTGGAGAAAAGCTTTTTCTTTAGAAAGATGGACAGGATAACTGAAAAGGTTAGTTTAATCTCCATGTTTTATCACCTGATTAGTGTATATATATATATTGCCTTCTCACAGCAAATCCAGCCCTGGAAAATGTTTGGAAAGACTTTTCTTTGCAACTGTCCTCATGGTTTCAGAAGTGTCTGACAAATCTTGAACAGAATGAGCTAAAGGGCAGTCACTGGGGAAACCCCCGTGCTGGGAACCAGCCAGCTGGCCTTGCATTTGATCTTTTTAGGTTGTGGAACTGAGCTTTGTTGCCCACTAAAGCTTGGTTAGGTCCACTACAGTTTCCAGCCAGAGCATTGACTACAGCAGAGACATAACCATCATCTACAAACCCTAGCTGGAAAAGAGACAAATATTCTGGAAACTGCAGAATTTGGAGGAATATGTACCTGCATATATTGCTGTCTCCATGTGGCAAAGTTCAGTTAAAATAATACGTGTGGAAGACTTGCATGAGCTAAAAAAATTTTAAATTGCCCCTTCAAAATGTGCACATATAGCCTTGCTGAGCTTCTGATGCTTCTTCTCACAGCTTTTTGAAGCTGCAAGCTTTTTTAGATCTCTGATCAAAAGGCACAAGCAGGTCTTGACATCTTTTCCTTGCTTTCTAACATCAGTAGTTTAAAATAGAGAATGGGCAGAGCGAAGGCAAGCAGGATAGGAGAAGCTCAGGGATGTGACTGTGTGTTGGAATTGTGCTTTACACCCTGAGTATTGATATCAGGGAATGTTATGGCAGGGTCACACAGCAGTCGTGTCAGCCTGGGGAGCTCATGGGAAGCTCAAAACACAGCTGGATGTTCTGAAGCCTCGTGCCTTGTCTAGGCAGCAGTCAAGGAATAACTTGTCTTGCATCCTTGCATATTCCACCCAGTCTGTTAGGCCAGTCTGCCCTGGTGTGTGCACCCAGCTCCTTTTGACACTTGTGTTTTGGCACAATATGTAACTCTGGTTTTCTAGCTCCTGCAAATCTGTTACAGCTCTGCAGAAGTGGCTGTGGCTTGCATTTTGGATTATGACTGTGCCCTGACAGTTCCATTGCCCTTTGTCCAGCAGCAGGTGCAGGTGGCCAAATTCTGCTCCCAGTCATGTAGGGGAAGATGATGGGATCTGATGTTTCATATAGAGGTCAGCTCAGGGTAATTCACTTTAGGCATACACCATATGATTCATAACCATCAGAGTGGGCTTTCTGGAGATGGACATTCTGTGGTTCTGTGATACATCCCTCAAAATACAACCTGTCCAGTGGACTCTGACTCCTCACAGCTTACAGGATGGTTAGTGGAGTGGGTTCTGAGCAGAGCCCTGTTAGAACAAGAAGATGCCTATACAGTGCCTTTGTAGTGTTTGTATCTATTATATTGTGTTGGCTTGTTTCTGCCAGGGGTCGTAGCTATCCATAAGAAGAGCTAGAAGTGTTGGCTTCAGAAGTCACTGCTGTTGTATAAAGCGAAGGAATATCCTGCTAGGAGATACCTAGGGTGTACCAATGTGAAATATCTTAGTGCAAAGCTCTGAATTACTTGGAGAATAATTTCTGTTAGTTGGCTACACACTATTTATTTTGTTTGATGTCATATTTAGCACCCATCCAGAGCTTGAAGCATTACACAAGTGTAATGGAAATATTTTCAGTACAGTAAGCTTGCATGTTCTGGTATCTAATTGAACAGTCCCCCGAGTAGTTGTTTATATATCATGTGGAAAAGAGAGATGGGGAGAAGGATCTACAGTCCACTTTCGAAGTGTTCTTTTAAACCTGCAACCTCTGCCTAACAAAATGCAGGCCTTGAAGATAAATCTGGTTTCCAGCTTATCAAGTAATTAAGTGCTGTCAGATCTAAAGACTGAATGTTTATTCAGCAGCCTCACTTTTCAATTGAGGGTAGTTGAAGCCCTCCACAAATGAAAAATGCAGTGACTGTGTGAATATGATGTGTGACCTTTTATTATTCAAGAATCTACCTCAGTTGTGTAGAAATACAGCAAGGAGCCTGAATTTCACTTGGAAATGTGTTCGTACTCAGTGGAACACTTGGTAGTGATGAAGTCAGAGCTGCTCTGCTGGGCAGTGGTTTAATTTCCCAAGCTTTCCCTTCTGTCTGTCAGAATGTCAGTATGTCAATTATTTCTATTCATTGCTCCCAGATGATTTGGTGATCTTTGGTGGGAATGGATTGTAAAGCTGACTGGTGGTAGTTGCTGCTGCTGTTGTTATTATAATTGTTATTGTTTTTTATTTTCATTGCTGTTAGCTTTGCAATATCACTTGTTAAAATGGTGAACAATTTTGTTTTGAATTTGTGAAACCTGTTGTCACTGGTCTGCATTAAGATTAGGCATTTGCAAAACTTACTCAATCTTGGACCCATAAATTTCTCTTCAGTACAGAAGACCATAACTAAATGAGCAGCAATGTGCCTTTGAGTTTGGCACCCTTTACAACTTTGTTGCTTCTGACACAATCTGTTGAGATGTGGCTAAGAACTTTCCTCCAATTACTTCCCAAAAGCAATACCTCTTTTTTCACAGAATCACAGAATATACTGGGTTGGAAGGGACCCACAGGGACCATCCAGTCCAACCCTCAGCCCTGCCCAGGACCATCCCCAGGAGTCACACCCTGTGCCCCAGAGCATCATCCAAACAGCAAGTGCCCTCCTCAGCATGTATTTTCTGGCTGTAGTTAACATGGAGTATGTATAAATAACAACAAATATTTGCTTCATTCTGCATTATTGTTTCTGGTGTCCTGTAAATATATAAGCAGGATATAGAGCTGCTATAGCAGAGCATGGAGATAACCTGTTTTCAGCAATATAACCCACCTGCCTTTCTCAGGCACCAGCACGTATTAGAAATGTTATATAACTTGCCTGTCCCAAATGTTCTGCCTAGAGAAAGCAAAAGAGACATCCGTAAATTTAAATTAGCCATTCCTTGCATAGAGAAGGAGGAATATGACTGGAAAGAACAACTGAAGGAGGAAAAAGAGAGGACAGGCATCTAATTTATAGTGTTGAACACAGAAGCTGATGTGCATCGGGCTAAGGATGTGTATGGTCTAGCATTCTCCTTTGGATCTGTACGAGATGATCCTGAAATGATGGGGTGTTATAGACAATGAATAAACTCTCTCCATGAAAAGTTTCTTGTGTTCCTTGTGACACACCATTGTTCCACTGAGGCTAAGAGTGTTTAAAAACTGTGAGGCAGAACAATAAGAATGGAAAAAAAAAGAGTATTATCTAATCACATACCTAGCCAAGTTAGAACTTGATACACAAATTAAAGGCAGCCAGCAGCTCACAAGAAAACTGACAAGCAGTGGGAAGTAATCAGTATCTTTCCTAAGGGATCAGTCTTGGGACTAGTCTTGCTGTGTTCTTTATTACCCCAATACCAAAAAGAAAAAGGAGCTACTGAATTGTATTGATAGTGGATATTTTGGAGTTTTATCCACAATAGGAGGATATCTCTCTTTCCAATTTGCTGCCTTTAGGTAATCAAAACCTTCAAGTCCCTTTGTACTCAGCTTGTACATGTAGACATTTGTGTAAGAAAGTACCCTTTTTTTTCACATAGCACACATTTGGGGCCTGGTCTCAATTAATTCTGCCCAGTAATCAATATCTGAAATGCAGCTCACTCTCACAATCCAGATTCCTTTCAGAGCAATTACATATCTCTGAAACTAAGGGCACACGGGTAGATACTGGCTAAGGAACAAGAATTCTGTTGCATAAAGCCTGTCTAAGTGCAAGAGAGAGAGACTTGTGCTGGTCATATGTATTTAAATGAAATTTGTGATTGGAAATGCCTTGCAGGGATTTTTATACCATCCAGATTAACATCTCTTTTGCTATTTTCTCTGCATTTTTCACACTCGCAATCTCTTGGGTCCCTGGGTTGCTGGCAAAGGATCACATTAAGGTAGTGCTTAGGATGTCTGAAATTTGTCAGCCCAGATCCTTGAAAACACTTCAGTACAAGCCTTGCTGTTTCCTCCTTGTTTTTCTTACCTTGAGATGATCTTGAGAATTGGCAATTAGTCTGGAAACTGAAGTCAATTCAGCTACAGTGTCTGCTTATTAACCTTAGTTCATTGGAGTGTCTGCCATCCTATGTGGTGAAAAGCAAACGCTGTTAACCTGGAGCCCCTTTAATATTAAAACAAAAAAAAGACCCAAAACCAAGCAAAAAAACCCCAACCCAAATAATAATAATAAAACCCACCAAATAAACAAAAGAAAAAAGGCAAATGACAGGAAAAGCACAAAATCCAACACAAAACTCTGTTTGGTTAGTGTCCATAAAGAGGCGTGGGATATTTGAAGTGCAGGTGCCTCTCTTGCTCCCTCCTGTCTCATGTGGTTGGATTACAAGGAATGCTGCCTGCCCTATTTCCTCAGCTTTGTGGGCACTGGGTTTGTGGCTGGGCAGCTTTTCTGGTCCCTGTGTTATTTCAGGAGAGTGCTCGACTCTCATTTGTGTTGTCAGTGGTGCCAAAGATAGTATTTGATTTTAATACGTGGCTAAGTATAGTCTTGCTGCATTTCTGAAAGTGATGCAGTTCTTAGTCATGGTTCAAAGTGTGTCCAGGTCACAAAAGAGACCCTCAGGTGACACAGCAGGGTGGTGGCTCATGCTGTCCACGAGCAGTGACACAGGATTCCCTTCTGTCACAGGCTGGTGCAATTCCAGCGCTCTGATTTCCCTTACAGCAGCTCCTCCATCTCTTCATACACAAATGCACACAGAGAGAGTAGCAATTCCTGCTTCCAGGTTATTTTCCAAGGAAGGCAAGGTGCTGTAATCAGCCCCATCAATAGGTTAGGATCCAAAGGGCCTAATGAGTTTGGTAGACAAAAACTCTTCACAGTGCTGATCACAGAGGGAGCCTGACCATCCATTAAAGCTTCTCTCTCTGAACCTTTGTTTTTCAGACAAGGAAGGGAGCATAAGGCAAATTTCAGAGAAGATCCAAAAATAGCAGGTGGCTGTCACTGCTGTGCTGTGCTCGGTTCTAATCATCAGATTGGAAAAATAACGTTTGGGTTGCACAGGGATGTACAAAAGTAGGTCTGCTGTTTAAATGCCAGAAATGGGATATGGAGTGATATGAGTTGTACATATGAGACTGCAGCTGCTGACAGACCTTTCTCACGCAACACTCTTAGCATTCTGCTTGCTTATTTAAAAGTTCTAAAGATGTTAGTGGCCTTCTGATAAAGGTGTTTCACTGCTGTGTGTATTACTGCACTTTCTGACCTGGAGGTGAGTATTCAAGAGATTTGCTTTCATTCACCAAACTTAATACATCAGACCAATTTGCTCCAGTACAGACAAATACTGGGAATTTTCCCAGCAAACAGAACATCAGCTGTACTGTTTGGATTTTGTTTGGTTGGGGGTTTTGTTTTAATTTGTGTTTTTTTTTTTTTTTTAATTTGTGAGTGTTTTTTACTTAGGTTTGATTTTTTGGGTTTAGAAACATTTGGTTTTCTGTTTTTTATTTTCTAATAGGTAGCAAAGAAGGCATTATTTCTTTAGTTGGTCAGATACCAACTAAACAGACTCATATTGTGCCCATTTTAAGTAATTGCTATGATTTCATGAGCAATAGACTTTTCTTTTGAAAGGGGGTGACTTAATTAATGCAGAAGAACTCTTTCATCACTATTATCTCAATATAAAATGTATGGTATCAAAAAAACTCCCCTCCCCCAGAAGCCACACACTGCCTCATTAAAAACAAAAACAGGAAATGTTTTATTTACTTTGAAAAAGATCCTATCAAAATAGAAATAGGGGAAGGGAGGAGAGGTTGCAGCTGTTGCAGTCAAAATTTCAACTACAGAGCTCTCTTTTTTTTCCTTTTTAACGCTTGTCAGATTTGACAAGTTCATGTGGACAAGTTGTGGAGCTGTGCATATATTTACATATATTTACTGACTTCGTTTCCTGCCACCAGGTAGGACTTGCTTAATAAATCAAGTGATGTTATCTGAGGTTAGAAGTGATGGTCAAACCTGAACATTCTTGGTTTATTTCTCAGTGATGGGGCTTTTCACTTGAGTGTGAGTTGCAGTTATTTGGCTTCCTGTGCATGTGCTCCAACATGATTAATGTTATTTTAGTCCATCTGAATGGCAGTGTCACTGGAAGAGTCAAAACATCCTGGACCCTCGAATTAAGGGCCAGGCAATCTGTACAGTATTAGTATTAGCCAAGCAGTCAGCCAAATTTGAATCCAACAACTGCAAGAAAACACATTTCACTTAATTAAATATTTTTGGCTATTTAAATATCCAAAATGATTTTCGCCAATTGCACATACTTGATTTGTTCTCCACTACAAAACTGAAAAGACAATTCATACAATTAAGCTGATCTAAAGAGAAGCTGTTCAATACTTGTTATTCGACAGTATTTGAAATTCCCAAAAGAAATAAGGGAACTTAACTGCTTTGCTTTTCTACTCCCAAAATGCAAAAGGCTTCAATTCACGGATTTCCTGCTGTTTGTAATTCATACACATAAACCAGCTCCATTAGTTTGGGTCTATCATCCTAAAGCAGTCTCCAGGAGCTTACTGCCTATAGGAAATCTATGCAGCTTTTATGGTTATCAGCAGCTCAGGTTAGAGGTTCTTGCTCTGTCTCTCTACAATTCTGTCTCTTTAAATCTTTTCAGAATAGCCTGCTTCAATTTGCCCCGTGCTAGACTTGGGTTTGATTCTGTTAGAGTTGGTTTGGATCAGCTGTGGAACACTGGGCCAACAATAAAGATGACCAGTGGCTGGGTTACTGCCATCTCTGCAAAAATGTTTCCCAAACTAATTTTTCTTTCTTTCTGATACTGATTGAATGCTCTGGTCTCACAACACCACCCTCCTATTACGTGGATGCATAACTAAACACGTTTAATAGATGAGATGTCTCTCATCTATTAAACTTGTTTGGTTAGGCATCCACATGATTTATTTTCTTTGTTAAGCCTCATCCAAGACCCACAGTCAGGCCCTGCAGTCCATTTCTGTTCAGCACTCTGTGCACAGCAGCATCTCTTGCTTGGATCCATGTATGTTTTCCCCTAGAGTTGTTTTTGGGTATCGGTTGCATGGAGTCCAATTCACAATGTAAATACTTGTTTGCACATCTGGATATGAAAATATTCAGGGCTTCAAAATGTTCAGGTGACTGAAGATGTATGTGGAGAATGTGGAGGTCTGGAGTTATTCTCTGAGTGGGCAAAAGGGGAAGAGGATACCAGAGGGGCAAAATGAAATTCCAGAAATTTACATTACAAGGAAGAGAGAACTAGGAACCCTCTGCCTCCTTGCTGTTCATTGACCTCTTCAGGCTCTCTGAGGTGGGAATACTGCATGATGATGTATGAGAAAAGGCTGTAGTAGTTCAGCCTCCAGAAGGAAAGCTGAACAGCTTTCCTAGTGGGAGTGCAGAGAGGAAACAGAAATACACCCTTCTTTAAGGCAAGTAAGGACAGGAAAAGAAGCAACAATCCTTCTGCAATACAGGAGATCCCATTGAAAGACACTGGGAGAGAAATTGTCACCACAAGCGTGGTGAAAAGGTTGCCCAGAGAAGTGGAGTCTCCCTCTTGGAAGTTGCTAAACCTGGACTGGAAAGGGCTTTGAGCAACCTGAGCTAATCCAACCCATTCTGAGCAAGAGGGTGGACCAGATGGCTTTGAAAAGTCCCTTCCACCTGAAACAGTTCTGACAATCTGTAGCTCCTACTCAGTTGGTCAGTGACATACTAGGATTGAATGAATGCACTGCTGTTTGGGTAGGTGAAATCCAGGGAGGGAGAGTGTTTAGGGATAGCATTTAATTTATATAGGTTGCTTAAACTTCATTTGTATGTGGTGTGATTTTGAGAGGCTCCATAGCTTGTCTCCTTTCTTCTCTTTTAGCTGGAGGATATATGGCTTTTCTGTGTCTGCTGTTAACACTATACACACTATACACTATGCCTCTGTTTGAGATTAGTACCTCCAAACTGAGCCTCAGTGCTCAGGAATTGTTAAAGGACTGAACTGAGTGTCACTGGTACACTCAGTGAGCACAGATACAGGTGTCAAAAAGTAGTCTTGGATGGCTTGCTGTATGAAGATCTTGGAGATGCAATACACATTAGGATGTTATATGTATTCTGTTCTATGTTCTCATGCTCAGAAAGATTAGAGAAAGAACATGCTTGACTTTCCCTTAATAAAAGGCTAAGAAGGACTTGGGATAGTGGACAACGACACCCTGCTTTCTCCAAACACACAACGTGCTGATGTGTAACATCTCTCAAAATGGGAGAGGTGCTGGGATGTTCAGATTGACATTTCAGTGCCTGTCTGAATTCAGTGTCTGCCTGAAATATAGGGTTCAATAATCCTATTATGTGTGTCTGACACACTGCTCCTTCTTTAGCAGTGTGCCTCCTATAGCTGCTCTAATAAGACAGAACAGCCAAGGCCTCATCCTATCATTCAGCAAAGCTATATCGTCATCAGATGCAATCTATTGTTTTCTTTCCTGCTGTGTGCTATTGATTTTTCTAACCTTTCCTAATGTTAAATTTGTTTGGCTTTTTAACTTTCTTACCAAAGGTTAATGTTACCAAGTTGAGCAGGTAGCTATAAAACATTACTGCCTATCTAGCCATTGTTATACTGTCCTTTCATTAAACTCTGGCTGCAATGGATAGCTCTGTCTTGGAGATTTTTGTCATTCCAGAATAATACAGTGGAGGTTGAAAAGAACTGCATTACAATTGTCATCCAATTTCGTGGCGTAAAATACTGGATTTGATATATCAGGGGCAAGAGATTTATCTGAAGCCCTTATATTGTGAGTGAAGATGAACTGCACAGACATTAATTCCAGCAAGGCTGCAAAGAGGACACAGGAAGATGTGAGTGCTGCTGCCTGTCCTCTCCCCCAGTTCGGTCTGACCATGCCAGTCTGACACTGTGGCAAAAGGAGCAGTTCTAAAATCACTGCCAGCTCTAGACCTGGTTATCTGCTTGATGTGGAAAGAGAATGAGAAATCACAGTTCAGTTTGGAGGAAGTTGTGGCTTTAATGGGAGCACTCTATCAACACTTTTTGACATGATGGTCTCCAGCAGTACTTGTATAAGGAATATATACTTATATATATACTTGTATAAAGCATCAGAGGTATGGGCAGTGAGTGGACTGTTTCAGGATAGCCCTCTTTAGCCACAGAACCCTCTTGGTATCAATATCATGGGTACAGCAACCTACCTTTAATGAACTGTGCATTTGGCATACCATTCACGTATTTAGATTGTGTTCCTGTGATGGGTATTTGAGGCCTTTTATTGTGAATATGTGCAAAGGACAGTAACAGGGCTGAACACCTGTTTTCTGTGTCTGGTGCATCGTGCCTTTCTTCTGGAGCTGTGGTAAATGACCTTCAGGACTCTCCAAGCACCATGCTGATGTTATCTTGCCTTGGCAGTAACTTGTAGTTGGCTTTAGAATATTTTTCTTATCAACATCCTGAGAAGCTGGGCAAGAACGGGACTCAAGTGAAATGTTCCTAATAGTAGCATAAAATAATGAATAATAAATTAAGCTGTTTTAGGTCATCACTGTAAAAAAAAAGCTTAACCCTTTGGTCTTCCCCATGTGTGAAAGCAGAATTGCAGCATACCTGCAGCTACCAAACCCTGCCTGTTCAAGGAGATCAGCCTTCCTAATGAGTGCAGGAGGATTTCAAAGTGCTGAGGGAGGGAGGGTTAAATAATTTTTTTAAATCAAGTTGTTGAGGAGGGAGGAGAAGAGGTAGAATAGAAAATGTTATTCGCTTCTTCTTCCTTATCCCTTCTGCACGATGGCTTTATTTGGTTTCCTATGCCTGCTGGCTGTGTGGGGAAGCATTGCAGGGATCACCTGTGCCTTCCTGCTGGAGCCTTGTTACCTTGGTGTATGCAATTCACTAATCAGGGAAATTTTGGCTTATGTACCTTTATTTTCACCACTAAGGTAGAGGCAACTTCAACAATTTGGTATCTGTTGTTTTTTGGAGGGGTTTTTGGTGTTGTTTGGTTTTGGGTTTTGTTTGGGTTGGGGTTTTTTGATGTAACAAAAGAGTGTACTTTATAAACACAGGTACATGTACAAAAATTATGCAGGCTGAATGCTTTTCTCGTATCAGTTGTTATTGTGCGTAGCAGAAACTTAAAACCTGTCAGGTAAGACAAAGATAGGAGGCTTTTAAGGGGACCTTGAAGTGGTAGGAAAGGGAACCTTTAAATCAAATGCGTGCGGTTCTTACTTTAATTTGCAATGCTTTATTTAGTATATTTTATTCTCGCAACCTCTTTGAATAGTGGCTTTATGTGGTAGATACACTCCAATTTTCCTTACTTTTTATCAGAGGCTTAGGAATTGCTTTAGTCCTCAATTGATAAATGTGAACTCCTGCTCTTCTCTACTTTAACATGCTCTTATCCATAATACCCACTGCAAGAAAATCCTTGTTGGATCATTGCAAATGAATTTGTACAACTGCACTGGTTCTGGGAGGCTTGAACACAAGTTGGAGTATCTGCAGCAGCAGCACCACAGAGAACAGTCCTTTCCCTGGACATCACTGGGCACCCGGGTCTCGCTGCACCAGAACTTGCTCACCCAGCAGAGTGTCATAAAACACATTTATCCAACAACAGATGTGCTTAGTGTGTTCTGAATATCAAACTCCTGGTTCACAGTAACTTGTTCAGCTGGGACCTACACTCTTCAGGCTCTGTATAGGGTGATAGTCCTTTTCTTAATTCTGCATCTCCATGCAGAGACTCTGAGGTGCTGACTGCAGTTAATTCCACCAAAAACATCATTAGTTCTCAAAACTGAAACAATTATTGACTTTTTTTCCCCCCCTCTCTCTGTTTTACTGCTTCTTCACTAGGGATGCGAGTTAATTGAGACCATGGATCAGGACCTCACAGATTTCACCAAGTGCCTTCAGATACTACAGAAAAAGATAGAGAAGAAGGGACTCCAGGTAAAGACAACACATCTTTTGTCTCTGCTTCTTAGTAATTACTCTTGCTCTCCATGTATTTAGGTTTCTCCTTTAAGTTTGCACTGAAATGTAACTAGTTTCTGTAACCTTGCCATTCTGCAGTTTTGCCATAATTTACTGCACACCTTGTAAGCATTGATGCTTCTGCTAAAAGGAATTACAAAGTGTGTCGATGAACAAGTGTTGGCTTTCTTAAAAGGCAGCTTGTATTGATTTCTGTTAATGAACTACCCAAAGTACAGAAGAGCTGTTGTGGCTGCTGTTCAAAGAAAGGGTCCCACTTCAGCATGTAAATATATTTTCAAGACTTGGCACACTAAGCCTTGATGTTCATCTCCTTTCTCTCCCCATCCAAAGGTGAGATGGAGAGGGGGAATTTTATCCTGCTGATATTACATATGGTAAGCAGCACCTCCTTCTGCAAAAGGTTCCCCTGGATTCAAAGGGAGCTTTGCAGAGCAAGCAGTGCACTCAAAAGGAGCCATATGGAGTTGTCAGCAGCTCATTTCACTGGAAAGGCAAGGAAGGCAATGTTCCCCCTCCCCTTCTACAGTTTAGTTTTGAAGGCTCGCTGGTGCTGTCTCTCTGAGATGAAAAGTTAAAATTCCTTGGGAATTTCAAATGTGATGGGTCAGTGGCAGATGTGCTCCTGGAGCTGCTGCCCTCTCCTCCCCACGGAACACTCATTCATAGGGGCTGACTTCTCTCTCCTGCCCTTCACCTGTGGGTGGGGAGAGGAAACTGCTGCTGCATCCTCTTACCAAAGGAAGGACAAGAGATGTAAGAAAATTAAAACAGCACAACATGGAAGGGGATGTGCAAAGCTCCCTTTTTGCCATTTTCATTGTAGCAGGATAAGAAAGTTGCCTGGTTTTCTGAGATCACTGTACTCCAGCAAAGCAACAAGGGATGGAAATGCCAATACCCCTCCTTCTTTCCTCGCTTCAGGCTGATAAAAGTTAGCCAGTTTTTGCTCAAGGGGTTTTGAAAGGTCTTCTTCTTCCAAAGGAAATAAATGTCCATGGGACATTTTGGAGTGCTGTTGCACAGCGCCCATCTGCAGTTGCATCTCAATATGCACTCTTGCTCACCGGGGTTTTTCCTCACTGGTATGGACAGAGATGGGAGGGTTTCACCATACACTTCTTTTCTCTGTCTGGCTGTGAGCCAGGAAACTCTTGATATGAGAGCTTAGTTTCTTTTCCCCTATAATTTATCATCACAAGAGTACAGAGGGAGTGTCTTCCCATCTAGAACAGCAATGGTAATGAGCGCCACTGGAACAGAGGAGCACCTGTGCCTAGGACTGGTTTTGAATTTGGCAAGTAAGGTGCTTTCCTCTTAACAGAAGTACCCTTAGAATGAAGGAGAACTTGGATGTTTCCTGGATTTGGTTCATTATTGCTGTAGAGGGAATGTTTTTAAGCTATCACAAGAGGTTTTATAACAAATAATCAACATGTGGTTAAAATAAGAGCAGTGGGAACATGGCAGCTACAGATGTGTTTCAACAATAAGTAGTCTGCTTGTAGAACTTGTGAGTTCTTTGGTTGCTCTCATAGTAAATCCATGTTAAGTTGGCTGCATTGTGACCCTGGATGGTATTTCCTAGAGTACAGAGTGCAATTACAGTAATTTTAGAGTTCATGCCAATGCACTAAACATAAGATTTCGCATGTAAGAGATGTGCTTTAAATAGTCTGAGTTTTTCAGAGGAGTAGGAAGTAACACAGAGAAATTTTCTAAAACTAAGTGGCACATTCATTAAATCCTCCCTGCTTCTTGTTTGTAGTGTCTGTTCCATCAAACATAATAAGATGCTATCAGCTGATTAATGCACACTAGCTAAAGCATGGTCTTCTGCATTCTCTGATACAAAGTCATTGACTCAACTTAGGCAGATAATATGTGAAACTTAAACAAATGGAAGATACAAACTGTATAAATTACAAGTTAGGTTCCAATTTGCCCTTTGTTCAGAAGCACTGGGTATAATTCATTAGCAGGAGGTTTGGTGGTTCTTCAGAATGTCCTGACAATGCAGGGCATGCCTTGATGTCTGATCTCCCAATAACACAGAGATTCTGAGCATTTGGAAAGTCCAGTGTCCTCAGTTTATGGATGCAGCCTCTTGGCTCCTCTGAAACTCTAGCTACTTTAAATGCTTAAATTTGCACTTCATTTAGGTTTCCTTATGGGTAACATTCTGCCATAAAAAATTCAAGTGGTAAGAAAACAGGCTGTTACAGCCATCGATCTAAAATCTTTGAGGAGAATGCAAATTTCTTCAGAGAAGAAAGCTGCCACTGGGTTCTGTGTTCACCTGGGAGTTACATACAGCTGAGAAGAAAAGAAGGTCTGGGGTCTGAAAATTAGAGCTGGGCATTCTTCTTCTGCTTCTGTGTTTTTTGACCTCAAGTACTTGCATGTCACAAAGTGGAGTCTTCTTTCCTTGTGAAAAAGTTATCATAAAAGCTTTCATTTTAACTGAGAGTATTAACTAGGTGGAATATTTCTTCCTAGTTCCAGGAAAAGTATGTTTGTCTCCAGGTTTGATTTTTTCCCCACTCTGTCTGACTTATTCAAAGCACTTTTCAAAGAGGAATAGAACAAAGAGACAAATCTTTTTTCTCACAATTAATAGTTCAAGTTTCTAAACAAGGAAAGTATCTCTTTAAAAAATTGATAGCACAGCCATGCTGTGTGTGCTGTTCTTTCTGTGTTGGCATATGTTAAGCTGGGAAGTAAATTCCATTCAGTGTTTACCACGGTTCCACAGTCCTGTGACATTGTTTGTTTGGATGAAATTCAACTGTGAGTAGCTGAGGTATTTGACATGGATGTTCCTTCATCAGTCAGAGAATAACTTCTCATTTTTCTGCTATACTGAATGGATAAAATTTCTGCTCTGATTTATCAGTCACCTCTGCAGACGTTCTGTGTCAGGGAGGTTTTTGAGCTCATGTGAACATATAGGGGCTATATTCTGTTCCAAAGGAAATAAGTTTCTGTAATTTACACTCTGTGACTCTGCACCTTCATCGTCCTCCTCCCTTCCTTCCTGATTATCCAAATAGCTTTTGAAGAAATAACTTTGGAACAGAGGAAAGAGACTTATGTCAAACAGTTTCCTTGGAGGTCACCTAAGGGGCAGTTGGAGGTGAGACAGATACTCAGTGTCTGTCAGGAGAGAAGGCTGCAAAAGAGTTGGGTTGGATTTTACTGGTGGATAGAGAGTTCCATTTGAGAAGAGGCCTTAGAAATGTCTTTACAAGGAAATAAACATCTCGAGTTGATGGTCAATTGAGACACAAACCTGGGAGAAAAGTCATCTTGTTAGTTCCTGAGCAACTTGTTTGGTATAAATAGCAGTAATTCTGATTTCTAGCAGAATTAGCCAAATTCTTGTCTGTTTTTTTCCATATTTCTCAAACCAACACTCTTAGAACAGGTTTTGAATCCTCGGGGTCATCCATTTCTGGTTCACATTGCATATTTTGGTTGCATGGCCAAGTCATGCAGAAAGCAGCATTGGGGTCATTTTGTGAGACCTAAGTCACCTGATTATATGTATTTATAGTTGCATAAACACTGCAGTGAATTTTAGAACAAGCAGTGCCCTTTATATGTGCAGGCTAGAATCAGTCTCAATCTTCCCTCTCTGCAGCCCTAACTCATTTGTGAGTTGCATCCTGTGGGATGGGTGAAGCAATGAAGTACCACCAAGAGAATCTGACTCCTGAAGTCTCTTTGCATCCTAAAGGCTGTCAGATATTTCTCTTTCTGCATGACTGTGAGTACACGTGCATGTGCAGGTATGGACGTAAATGCACACATTTTCTGGCAGTGCCCCATCCTGCCCTAAGTGGTGCTTTTTTAATGTCTTAATAACTGTCTTTATTGCTGCTCTGTGTTTCTTTCCTGTTGTTTGTGGTCTATTAGGTGTGCACATTTTGCTTTACTGTTTTGATCACTATTTTATTCATCCTGTAGTTATGTGAGTACTTTCTTCTTTTCATTATAAGGGCTTCAAATAAACTTATTTCTGCCTGGTACCACTTTCTGTTCTTAATTTTCTCTCATCTTAACATAAGCTATTTCAAGAACCCAACTGAACTGTCAAAATGCTAGGCAAGCCTACAATATCTCTTATTTAGGGATCAAGAGATCTCCATTACAAGTGTACATTGTTAACTTCAGTTTGTAGATTGGAAAGCAGGAGTACAGAAGCAGCTTGTCCACAGTCTCTCAGTGTCCTAGTGGTGCACTTGGGGAGGACACTCCAGTTCCCACTCTTCATCCACTGCTCTTTCCATGACATTCCTCTGGTCTGACTCACAGGCAGCTCCCTCCAGTGAGAACTGGAAGTGTGTTTATCAACTGTGCAGCTCCAAGAAGAAGCCTCATAATATAAAGACAGATTTAAGCCATTACCTTTATCTTAGAGTTACAAACTCTGCTTTCTTTAACTGTTTCATCTAAAATGCCATTTAGTCTTAAAACTAAGCTCTGGGACTTTTCATTTAACTTTATTATCTTTTCTGCTTAAAAAAAGTTAAAGCGGCTCATTTAGTTATATGGGCTGAAGATATAAAAAATGAATTTTATTGGAACCTACATGCCTTTTAGTGGTTTAATGTTAGTGTATTTAAATTGATAAAAGCACCAGTGTCAATATGAAAAAGGGAAAATATCCAAACCAAATCTTCCTAAAACCCCTTGGCAATAAAGGCATACTATACTAACATTTCCATTTTAAAATTACACTTTAAAGGTTCAATCAGTCAGCAGTCTGGGGTATTAATTCTTTTAAGTGAATGTAAGCATTCTTCTCTTTGCACTTTTAAAGCAAGTGTGAAATCAGTGCCCTTTCCTCTCCCTTGAGGGAGGTTGAACACAATGTTAGTGGAGTCCTGCGTTTGTGAAGTGCCAGAGAAGACAATGAAGGGATGTGCATGTACCACCTTCAGCTCTGCAGCGTCCAAAGAACTTACTAAGCCCTCTCTGGTTTGTCTTACATAAAGAAAAGGACCCTGAAGGAAAACAGAAAATAGTCTAAACCAAAAATTAGGAAATACTTCAAAAGAGAACATTTTTTAACGTAAAAACCCAGTCCTACCGAGAAAGGATATAATTACTGCAAATCCTGTGCTCTGTTTGGCTTAGGTTTGGTTTTTTTCTATCAGTTGAGGTTATTGCTGATGATGTGGCATTTTTAGCTGTAAATACATTGGCTTCAGTTCTTGACTGAATCATAATTTTGCTGCTTCTGTTAGTAGTTGGTCATTTCATGATGGAACACTACTTATTTTCATTTCTGAAGACTTTTGGGGATCCAGGACAGCAGTGGGAAGGGCTTTTACAGCCAAGTCTAGGAATGAGGGCAGTCATACCAGGGGTTGGGAACAGGGAAGTGACTAAATGCTAAAATAGGAGAGATTGGAAGACACCAAAGCTGACATGGAGCTGGAGTATGAAGCCTGTTCAAGAATCATAGAATTGTTTGGGTTAAAAGGGACCTTAAGGATCATCCAGGGACACCATCCAGTGTGCCAGGCTGCTCAGGGCCATGTCCAGCCAGCCTGGAATCCTTCCAGGGATGGGGCATTCAAAACTGCTCTGTGGAACCTCTTCCACTGCATCACCAGTGGAGCTGCAGGACCATAAGGACCCTGAAGTTTGTGGCTTTATCTCCATATTTGATATAGGAGGCAGGACTGGGAATAAACCTGTTCAGTTCTGGTGGTACCATTTAGTTTTTCTTCTTAATGCTTCACAGAAGGAGAATAAAAAGTGCAAATGAGATATATTTTAGGGGAAGTTAAATACATGTAATGGAAAGGTTCTTGTACTGTCAAGTGCTGCATCAAAAGATTTCCATGAGTTATTAACAGTATTCCTCCTCATAGAGCTTTGCTGTCCAAAAGAAACAAATGGGTCTAAAGTGCTTCCTGTTAATTCCCAGTTCTAAAATGTAGAATTTCATACCTTCCAACTGGAGAAAATCCCTCCTATCGGGTGTTCAGACATATCCTTTAGAACTATTTAAACTCCAAGTGCACCTTCCAGGAATGCAGTATCTAACCCATCTTTCCTACTGTTGAATTATTTTAATGCTTCCCATTGTAAATGTATAATAAAATGCACTTTTAATATAGGATATCCGAACTTGCCAGTTCCCAAAGAGAAGCACCCTAATTTCATGCCAAGGAAACAGCCTGTCTACCTCTTCAAATACATTTGTGAGCATCGAGACAGAGTAATTTCATGCAAGAACACAGGGCATCACATACCAAGAAATTTTCTTATGCAATCTTTTGGTACTCTACTGGGGCTTGTATTTGATGCAGGATGATCGTTTTAAAAAGGCACGAGCAGAGCAGAGATTCTGGAGAGCACATGGTGCTGGTGTGACTGTCCCCATGCTGGGCAATGGTCAGGCCACACTGGCATTCCCAAGGGACTGTCACATTGCATTGGCAGAGTCTTGGAGGTGGATATCGCAGTTGGAAGTCTTGGACAGCCATAGCTTTTTACACCAGGAATTCTGCACTTCAAGGACTGAGAGCTCAGATCGTTGCCTGAGATTTTCTTCTATAACTTGGGTTTGGGTTTTTTTGGTTCTGCTTGACACAGGAATACTGTGGTGTTATGAAATCTCCCATAAGTTAGGAGTGTTTTTATTAAATTCTTTCACAGAATGTGAGTTTATTATTAAGATTATTAAGAACTTTGTGCTAATATGGTAAATTTTAACAGCAGATTATAATAGTGCATTTTTACATCTCAAATATGGTTTCTTCCTACTGAATTGAGGTGCTTGTCAAGAATAAATTGACAGTGTTTTGACTATTGACGTAGTTTCATAAAAACTTTAGAAGTTTTCTACATTTTAAGTGTAAGAAACACTGGCTTGAGAGAGCACACTTTCACAACTTCATGAACTGTAGAGATCTGGTCCTTGAAGCAGTGGGTGAATCCATCAACAAATTACCTTCTCCTGTGCCTTCTCTTTTTGCCCTCTTCGTGGAAACTTATTTAACCTGTGTAGTGCATGTAAGAATTCTTCCTTACCAGTTTTGGATTGGAGTTTTTTTCCCCATGGTGTTTTCACTCTTTTTATAATATTGCACGGTCTTTGAACAGCCAAAAGAAACAGTGAAACTGTAAAATTGGGCAAAGCATTGGAAGCTGTGGTTGCTCTTCCTCCTTTCTTTTTTTGTCTTTTCCTTATCTAGAAAGGAGTACTGGGGGCAGAGGGGAGAGGGAGGTAAGTTGGAAAGTAAAAACATGTGGCTGGTGCAGAAATAGTTCTGCCTGTGGTCCTGAGGCCTCACTGACCTCTGCAGGTCTTTGATTTACCCCACCATCTATCTCTGCACCTCTTTGCTGACACCAGCAGTGTTCCTGAAGGGGTGGAAAGGATTACAGAAATTTAACTCCTCGCAAATACCCTGAAAATGAGGCAGCCTGGTAATACTTGAAAGGTATTTTTACAGTATTCCCACTGTATAAAAGGGCAGTGTCACAAACACAGCAGAAGTAGGGATAGAAGGGTCTTCATAGCAGAGCCACAAGGCATCCAGGCTTTGCTAGTTATGATGTTTGTTATTAAATCACCTGCTTTTTACTGGGACTTTGTCTCTGACAGGGGTTGGTCTCTTCAACTTGTGTAAAGAACCCCTCGAGTTTCCCTTTTAAACTACTGAACAACTAAGCACTGAACAATTAAAGCTCAATATTTTGTGCAAATTAAATGTGAACATAAAATGTTTACAGCTTTACAAAGGCCTCCAGTTTAAGAAATCATGCTTCATTTCTTTTTAAGTGTGTGGCTAAATTTATATGGTCTAGAGGACAGTGTAGAAAAATAAAATAGATTCTGTAATTATTCAGGCTATGTGTAAATTATCTGCTATAAATACTGAACCTACGCTGAAAAGGAAAATTGGCATCCAAATTGTAACCTACTTTCTTCAGTATAAAAATATCTGCAGCCTCTTATAAACAAATGTATAAATTCAAGGCTTCTTTCTGCAAATCTGCCTTCCCTTAGAAAAAAGAAATAATTCTGTACGGCCCAGGCATTCAGTGAAATCACTCAAAAGAGGAACCATTCACAGAATAGGGCCTGAGAGACAGGGGGAAATTTTCTGTCTTTAGTTTCAGGTCTTTTATCTGCCCCTGGAGTATCATAGGATAGGTTATTATCCCCTTGTTCGTCATGAAGATTAATGCTCAGACCAGCTGAAAATATTACTATTCTGTTGGGACCTACTGGGAGATCTTCAGACCTGTGTGAACCCGAGTTTAAACATTTTAAATAGCAGAGCAAATGCCTTGTTCTGCCTAAAATCAAGTGCCTCTTGCAATTATGTCCTCTGCTGTGGGACAGTGAAGGTCCCCCAGAGCTCTGCCTTATTTGTGGCATCTTTTATACAGATTTCACTGTTAGGAAATGCAGGGAAAGTGCCTGAGCTGTTACCTTGTACTACGGTGAAATAATAAAAAAATATATTCATATATATATATATATAATGAAAAAAATGTTGTATGGAATGCTTCCCCTTAAAAATCTGTGATTCTTTCCTTAAAATTTTACACCTGAACTTAACATGCCAGAACTGAAAGAGAAGCAGGCAGAATGTTAGTTTGCAAGAAGAGACGCATCTGACTTGGGAAGCCACAGGGAAAGGTCTCACCTCTCAGTGTGTTGAAGTCAACTTTCCCTGTTCCTGGGGGTGTGAGCACCTGGAGCTGCTGGCAGAGCATTCCATTGTCTACAGAACATCTGCCTCTTGCCTTGCAATAACACAGATTTCCTTTTCTTCCTTTGTGTGGTTTCCAAGGATCCTGGACCATCATCTGAGCAGGAGCTGAAACAAAACCACAGAAAGGTGGTGGTGGGGGAGGACAGGGAGCTTTGTGGCCAAGACATCCATCTTCTATTTATCCCAGCCTTCTAGACAAACAGTAGCTGGGTCGTGAGGGTGGATAATCAGGCTGAAGCAGGGACTTGTATTGGGATTTGTGTGCCCAGGCTGCCCCATCCCTGGCACAGCCAAGCCCCTTCACCCCAGGCAGGGAGGGGGGAGAGTAAATGGGGGAGAAACATCCCTGCCAGTGCTGAGGGGAGCTCTGGCCTGTGATGGTGATGGGTAATTAACAATCTCTCTGTCCTGCTCCTGACCCAGGAGTTTTCTCATTTCATTTTCTCTCCCTGTCCTGTTGGGGATGGGGCAGTGAGAAATGTGTTGGAGGGAGGGAAGGGAAGGCTACACCCAGAATTGAGTGAAATTTTAAATACAAAGCTCACGATGAACAGATCCTCTTGAAGGAGATAGGATCAGAATTTTTTTCCTTCCTTGAGTTGTTCACTGATGAGAGGCTTTAGTTTGTATTTCCTCTTTTTAACTCCTGGAGGCAGTATACAAAATGAATAAACCCACAGCATGTGCCAAATACAGTGTTCACAGATCATTAAAGGGATCTGCTAGACCATTTTAGCATAATCTTTTGAGGGTGTCTTGCATTGCTGCTAATACAAATCCAGGACTTCCTTTATTAGGGGTATGATAGTTTAGTCCTTGGGTTTGCACTTCCCTGGGGTGGATACCACAGTGAGCAGTACGGATAGCAGCAGGTGAGTTATGGGAACAGCAGGGTTGGCCTGATCCTTGTGTCTCACTTTTCAAACTGCTTTAAAAGGTGAGCAGATTTTGTGATTTTTCAAGAGATCGATAGTCCTGCAAATCTTGTTCATGCACAGAGTAAATGTGTCTAGGCCAAAACCAGCACACACTTTCCTCCAAAGCATCAGTGAACAAATTAAGAGTTTTAATGCACTTACACCTATTCACAACAGCATGGTGACAGTCTGGAGTGGGGACAAGCCTTTCACCAGGAAATTTGAGGCAATAAGGCATTTCAGTGACCCTGATCTCACACACAGAAGGAATTGTAGTCAAATTCAGATTGCTTGGGGTTCAGCAGTTCATGTGGACCTTGTAGATTACGTTTCTCTAAGTAAGACACAATGAAGTCAATGGTTATGAAGTTTTTGTTCCACAAAATTAATGCCAGATGATGTTATATACACTCTCAAACATTCCATTTACCTGCAAGAGAGAGCAAAGCCAAAGAACTGAAATGAAATAAAGTCATTTGACCAGAGATGTAAACACTAGTCAATAGTAAAACCAAGCTTAAAATGTTGCCAGGTACTCAGATGTATTCCTGGATTCTGAGATTAGCTTTCTCATTTCCATTCTACCATCATGCCTGTTTCTTGCTTAAGCAGACAATCTGTTTGCACACTTATTGTCATTAGCAGAAAGAATCAACCTCTTATTTGAAATAAAAAGGGTTACAAGGAAAGAAAGCATTTGGGTACAAATGTAAGAAAATGAAGGTAAGCAGCAAGAAATGGTTAGTGAAGGAGCTGAAACAATATAATATAAAGATTAGTGGAGTCAGTGAGGTGATGGTAATGCTGATTGAAGGTACCCAGACAGGATAATCCCCCAAAATGGACAATATTTTGCTATATATTCAACATTGGGTTGTGGGATTTTAATTTCTATTACATTTACACTGCAATTCTGAGCATGATATTAAAAAATGACCAGCACGAGAGCTCTGATGCATCTGTGGGTGAATGAGCTAAAATCTTCTCTGGCCCATTTGTTATCACGGGAAGTGCTTGCTGTGCTTTGAAGTCTTCAGTACTGAGGCTGATAGAAAGATACATCTGGATTTTTAAACCACGTCCCGAGTTGACAAATTGCCTTATGAAGGCAAAGATGCTTTTCTTGTAAACTGGTCAAAATTGATGAAGTGTTGAAGCAATAAAGCAATAATAAAGGTAGTATTAACACTGCTACGTGATTGTTTGCTTTTCAACATATTATATATGTCAATATATATGTTATCTCAGCATTTAATACACTTCCAACATACTATGCTTGTTGCTACAATAATTTTATTGTCCTATGTCATACTCCTTCAAAAAGTAAATAAAAGAAGTAGGCTTTTGAATTATAGAAAATAAAGAAAGGCTGTGGAAGATGAAAGTATTTCAGTGAAGTGAGGCGATAAAAAGAAGCTACATTGCAATCAAACATCTGACCTGTAATTGGCACAGTAATATCTTGGATATTAGCAGTGGGTGGTCTCCGTGGTCTCGGAGGGAGGGAGGTTTGGTCATGACTCCAGAGCATTTTCAACATGTTGATTACTGTTACTTTTCTTTTTCCCTTTAGGGAAGGGCTTTTTTGCAGTTCTTCCAGTGCTGTTGCCAGGAAATGTGTTTCCTTTCACCTGCCCACCTCTCTTGTTTGCAAATTGTCTGGCTGACAGTGAGCTCATGTGGAAGAAAGTCCTCTGAGTTGTTTGTTCTCTCCCTGGGGAGAGTGTTTCTTATCAAAGATAAAGAGCATAGTTTTGAAAAGAGTGGGCATCCTTTGTGGTCAGTTTGAGCCTTGGACCTCACTCTTGGTATGCTGTGGCGATGCTGACATTACAGTGAATGGTATTTCACTCTCTTCACCCACTCCAGGCAGTTCCCAGCTTCCTGAGTCCTGAAATAAAAGTTCCTCAGTCATACAGTGAAAAATCTTCTTTGTATTTACCCCATTCATACCAGAAAGGGGAATGTCAGCTGGGCCAGTTTTCACAGACAGTGTTTAGCAAGCCTGCAAAGTTTACAGCAGGTTGTCTATTCAAACAGTCTGGGAAAGCAGGAACCTGAGCAACTTCATTCTGATGTAACTCAGCTCCCCTGGGTTACTGCACCCTCTGGAATACAGCTTGGAGGTGAAGGAAGAAACACATCCCTGTCTTCTTTATGCTTCCCTTCTCTTTTTAACTGTCCTGCTGTTTGGTAGTGACTTCTAGAACTTTTTCAAGAGATACTAACATATAGTTGTATTATGTGAAGATGACTGGATCATGCCCTTACATCTTCAACTCTCTCTAAATTAAAGCTTCATAGTCTTTAAAGATGCTGTGCATTACATTTAAGTCAGGTAGTCCAAGAGAATGTGCCTGCAATGAACTGGCCTGTTCTTTGTAGTTACTTATGGTTTTATATCCTTTTTTCCAGGAAATGAATGACACCGTGTGAAAACAAATTGTGTAAGGGGACTGGTGATGGAACATTTAAGTTAAGCATGGACATTTCAATTGAAGTACAGTGTGTTAGTGGAATGCCTGCTGGGCTCATTAGCAGTAACAGGATTAATTCTGTAGCCTGTGTTACACAGGAAATCATAGTAGAAAAATGAATGGCCTTTCCTTTCTGGGGTGTGGGAATATATAAATGTCTTGTGCTTTGGTATTCGCTTTGTCTTGGGTTCTGGAATGGCCAAGAATCCCGTATGTGCTTTCATGGCACATCCATTTTCTTAAGAGCTTGGCAGAGTGAGAGGAGCAGTGATTGCAGGGAAGGAGGTGATTGCTTTGTTTGTGATTTTTGTGGGTTTTTTTAACAGAGGTGATAGCTTTAGGATGAAAAGGCTCTTGAGGCTTTTGTTGCACTCTGTGTTTTTGTTAAATAAACAAAGTGGGTGCACCCAAACCTTCAAAGAAAGGCTCTAGAACTCCTACAGTGACTGCATGCTTGTCACTTGTGCAAGATCATGCAGTGAAAGGCAGGACTGTCAGCTGTCACAGCCGTGCAGAATTTCAGCTTTGCTCTCTGTCTGCTCCTCTCATACTCCAGCTGGGTTTGTTTGCGTGCCTGTCACACACTCGTGTTTTTCATTTTCACAATCCATACAAGCCCTAAACAACAGCTACAATCCCTTTTCAGATCTCTTTATTAGCCTTCTCCCAGCACACCTCAAACCCAAACCTCTGGTTTATGAATGCCTTTTCAACATATCTCCTCCGTGCTGGATTGGTTTTATTTTCTTAGTTTTTGGGAAACAATTCACAAGACTGCACCGTTGCTGTTGAATAAGGAGTAGGACTTTGGGATGGCTTCTGTCATGCTGGAAAATACAGTATTTTTTTGTTGTGTTTTTCTCCAGTTTGCAGTGCTGTGACAATCTCTACCACATAAAGCTGCAGTCACTTCCTTGCTTTGAGATAGGTCCTGTACTTCACAGCGAGTACATGTGTGTGAAAAACAGGGGGTTTCTGACATGCTGGCACTTTTACAAGGGAAAGAAGACACATTCAGAATGTTATTGCATCATTTTAATTCCTAGCCAAAGGAAGTCTGTGTTTCCTTCATTCTTACCTTTCAAACTCTTACAAAACATCAGAGCCAAGACAAGTTCACATCTGGTGAGACAATACACACCAAGGGGCTACACAGTAGGTGCTCAATTTCTTCAGGACAAGGCTGGGCTAATATTTAAGCTTCAGTCCCAGTGCAGGGAAGGAAAACATCATGTGGATCCTGATGCTTTGCTTAAACCTTAACTTCACTGAGGTTCCAGGTTAAGGTAGCAGATTTTCCTCATGGCCCCTATAGGGGCAAGGGGGGAGTATTTTGCTGCTCTGGTGGGGAATTGGTGTTGGTGGGTCTCATTAATAGTGTTCTTTTCAGGGAACTGATCTGCCCTTTTAAGTCACAGTTGTCACCAGTCAAACAAAAGCACTTTTCTTCTACAGTGGGATCAATCAAAGGGACAATGTATTGTGATGTTATGGCCTAGCTGGGAACACATGCTTTTTACCTTTTGTTATTTTGCCTTCTGTTTAAGGATAGGTTTTCCAGCATTCATATTCTATTGGTGGTACTTTAGGTCTATGTGATCTGCAATCTGCACAGAAAGTACAGGCTGTCAGCAATACAAGGATAGGGTTTTTTTGTTTCAGTGTTTGCTGCCAATATAATGTGTTATATCGATCCTTTCTGGCCTCTCAAGTATTTTCCTGGTGGTGTTGAGAAAAATGGTGTATTTCTTCAAGAAAGGAAAATACCTGAATTTTCATGCAAAACAATATTCAACAGAATCATAAAGGCCAAGACCTGGTAATAAAAATAGAAGCTGATGCTATTAACACATCATTCTAGATCCACAGAGCACCATTATGTGGCTCCTGGGTTGAGTACAGCTTGGTGTAATCACAGTAGCCATAGACTTAAGCTCTATAAAATTGGGAACTTCACCAGATGGCCATTGTCAAGGCAGCTTCTAAAGACTTTGGAGCTGCAATGTGTTAGGGCCCTAGATATGACTTAGTGGTAGCTTTTTAAAATACAATTACTGACCATAACTGATCCACATTATGGAAGTAATACTAATAATACTTTGCACTCAGGGACCTCTAATCTGAGGACCCAAAAGCTCTTAACCAAGGTTTTTAAATACTCCCTTTCTGCTTATAGGAAATAGTGTTCAAAGTCTAGAAGGCTTTTGTGAGAGAACTGAGCAGGAGCAGTGCAGCTGCTAACCACTTACCTGAGGAGCTTAGGTATGCAGTGATTTATCTCAGGCTCTATGTATTCAGGGCAGACCTTCAGAAACTGGCCTGTATTTTAGGGAGAATTCTTATGTCCTTATAAAAAATAACCACATGTTGGCCATGAATTTACTGTGCTTTAATACTCAGCCTCAAAATCACATAATGGTATTTGTTGGTAATGGGAGCAAATAACTGTATTTGACATTTCCTCTTCTATAGTCAGTAGTTATGTTTTGCGCTTTTTTCCCCCCCAGGTGATTTTATTGTGGATTTTTGGGGTCTAGAGATCATTCCTGAGAGTGTTCCTGGTGACTGTGTTTGTTTTCTCTTTTAGATCGATGTGATTGTGACTTTGGGCGGACTTGGAGGACGCTTTGACCAAACGATGGCATCAGTGGAAACGCTTTTTCAGGCAACAAATATCACCCCCTTTCCAGTGATAGTTATCCAGGAGTGCTCCCTGATTTACCTGCTTCAACCTGTAAGTGTTGTGAGAAGTTACTCGTCATAAAAATGACCTTGCACACCCAGCCCTGTCACCACAAGTCTTGCACCATTAAGTGCTTTTTTTCTCAGTTGTGTTCTGTAGGGTCAGGGCCCCATAATATTCATTGCAGGCAAATGCACAGCGAATGATGGGCTTTGTATTGCTGCCTTGGAAAAGATTCTGTTTAATTTGTTCAGGATAATGTGTTTTTTTTAAAGGAGAGAAAGAAGAAAACCAGGAAGGATGAAAACTGATTTGAGTAAATACAGGATTTTGATTCTAAATGGGAAAAAAATTAAAATTAACCTTTTTAAGTTACATTTAACTTAAAGTTTCAATTTAGCACACAGTCCCTTTGCATGTTGAGTAGTATCTGCAATAAGAAGAACAACAAAAGAAAGACACAAGAGGATGATATGAGGGAGTTCCTGACATGCACAGTCCAAGTGGTGCAGTTCATTATGATGGGAATCCATCTAGCATCAACGAGGGAATTTATTTAAGATGTGTTATTTTTGTGGGTTTTCAGGTCTGTTATTGCATTTATTGATCCCTAAAACAACACACACACAAAATCTTGCTGATCTTCAGCTTCTAAGATTTAAATTAAAGGCAAATCTAAACATCAAACACTGTTCTCTAACAGTGATTCATTTGTTTGTTTGGAAATACCTTCTCTTGCCAAGGTTTCTAGAAGCTTAGGTAACTTCCACAATTTCTCTTGGAAAGCTTGTTTCATTAAAATAAATATCATTCCCGGGTAAATTTGAGAACACCTTGCACCAGGTGTGCTTCATTGTAACCTGAGAAAAGCCTTAATGAGGTTCTGTGAGATTACAGATTTAAATGAGCAGTTTGAAGCTCTGTGTCTGCAGGGAGGATGGTGGGCACAGGAGCTCTTTGCCAGTGTGATGAGGAATTACTCTGTCCATCACTGCTCAGTGGATAGAGGCAGAAGAGTGAGGGACAAAGAGGATAACTGATTAAAATCTGAAAGTGCTTGTGACTGGTCTGTAAGTGCAGTACTGGCCACTGCAAATTTATTTTAGCTTATTTTAAAGAGCACATTGAAGAGCTGAAATAAGAGGGAGTATTTCCAGTTTAGCTTACAAAGCTCTTGCTTGGACTGGAAAGACTTTTAATTATTTTCATTCATCTTTTCCATAAGTGGCTTTAAAATGCCATGCCTAAGGTTGCTTTCACAAGAGTCTTCCATGAATAATTAAACCCCTTATAACTTGAAAAAAATCACAATCTGTGCATTTAAAATAGAAATGGGAGGTTGCTAATCATGTTTGCTGAAAACTTCTTTGTTCTGTTTTTAATAATGCCATACAGGAAGTATTTAATATTTTTTTGTAGATGGGGAGACTTCCACATGATTTTTTCCCCTGCCATACCTGGGTCTCAGGTTATATTGCCCGTGAGTGAGTTGTGTAACTTCAGGCTGTTTGTGGTGTACAGAAATAAAGGGCAGACATAGGGACAATCCATTTAAACAATCTCAGTGCTAACTTTGGCACCAAATTGCTTTAGATTGTTGGTTTAAAGCTGTCACTGTCAGCACCTTCAGTCAGCTGTCATGGTTCCTCCAGATAATAACATTAATCCTGCATAGTTTAGATAAAAATCAAGTGAGTGGTTTATACACAGAAAGAAATAAGGATCCTAAGCTTGGGAGTACTCTTTTTTTTCTGTTGTTTTATGGAGTTCAGCCTGGTATTTTTCTCTTGCAAACAGCCACAATCATGACATTCTCTCTTTTCCCCTCTCTCCCCTTTGTAATTTAAAATAAAGGTAGGAGGGAGTTTAACACAGTGGGAGACCCACTGACTTTTCCAAATGCAAGTCTGGAAACTGTGCAACAAATGAAGCAAGCTTTTGAGATTCAAATGCTAATGCAAATGAGAAAGTTAAAAGCATGTTGCTTTTTCCATAAAATGGAGATCTGAAACCTTTCTCTCTTGGGGAAGAAGAATCTGATCTTTATTGGCTTCTTTGGGTAAAATATATGAGTAAAATACAATTATGGTTTTGCTTCAAAATAACATTAGCCCTCCGTTCACTCTGCCAGGAGTGTGGTTCTCTATCACTAGGCAGAGTCTGAGATACTTGAGTACAGCAGATAAACTGGTGATCCCACAAGATCCCTAGGAAGGATCCTAAGGGGAATAACAAGTCAGGCTGCTGAACTTTTAGTTACTAATGCAGAAACTAAGAGGAGGACGGTGTATGTATATAAGTTCATCATCAAATCTATTAATAATTGCTTTGAAGAGAGTGATTTCACATTATTACAGTGTTGATATAGAGGGTTACAGCAGAAGAAATATATTCATATGTAACTCACTTAAAAAGGGTCCACAGTGTTGTAGGAAAAGTGTTCAGGGTGATAAGAGGAAGACAGCAGGGACAAAGTCTGATTTGGGTTCCACTGCAGACTGCCAAGCTAGGGGGACCAGGTAAATAAAGCCTTTTTTTCATCAGCCAATAAAATTATCCAGGTACTGAATGTCAGAGTAATTGGCACATGGAGTATTGAAGCATTTCTTGGAAAATAGGTGGACAGACAGTGCAAGTTTTTGAAATATATAGGTAGAAGTGTTTTGGCATGGAAAGTGAAGAAAACTACAAGGAAGTAAGCTGTCTTATGTTCATTTCTCACCTTCAAGGACGAGCTCCTGTAAGGAAAACAGAAAAAAAAAAAAGATGGGAATAATTACACCCCATAAATACCTTGTCTCTGTGGAGAAACTGGGTGGGAGGCTGAAATCTAGCTGTATCCACTGTAGGTATCTAAATTTAGATATATGAATTCAAATATATGTCAAGTTACTAAACAAGTATTTGAGAAAACAAAGCAGGTATGAAATGAGCTGCACCTATGGAAGGGCCCAAACAATGAGAGCATCATTGGTGACTACAGAAATTAGAAGTTGACAGTGAAAGATTTTCTCTTGTCTGACTGGGAAAGGAAAAGTAATAACAGGCAGCCTAAATGAGCACTTTTGCTCAGCCTTCACTAAAGCAAAATATCCCTTTGAGCAGATAACCAGCATAGTTAAAATCAGTGCCAAAGTCTGAAGACTTGAAATTGCTTCAGAGAAAAAGCAAATAAAAGATTGAGCTGCCTTTGATTTTGCCAGCTCCAAGGGTTGTTACTTTTTGTGTGCCATGCAACACTAATCAGGATAGGAGTCAGAAACAGGGAGAATGTTTAGGAATTCCAGGAGGTGATACTTGTTCTGAAGCATTTTCTAATGTGCTGATTGGAATTAAAAAGTAAATTAAAAAAAAGTACCTCTATACTGACTAGATGTCATATTTCTTCCTGTAGTGGGCAAGAAAGGAAAGCCTGAATTTTTAATGAGTAATTACTCTTTCTAAGCAGGATATTTTATTCAGTTCATACATTGTATGCTTGAAATTTTGGTGATATCAATTCCTGTTGGACCTTCCCGTGGCTGAAGAGCTTTAGGCCCTCCGAGTCACGTTTATCATGCTAGCCATGCTCAGTAGGAATGGCTGAAGGTTTCACATACATACTTTCTCATTTTCTGCTTGTGTGCTTCTCAGGAGTACAGAAACATTAGCTTCTGTACACTGAGCATAAATTATCTTTTATCTGTGAGTTTTATGGCAGTTTGTAGTACAAGGTAATAGGATTTATGGCCAAGAAATGAGAAGATGTCCAAGAGTTAATGAGGCCTGCCTTTTACATACACCGAGCAGTTCAGTTTTCCCCACACAGGATTCCAGCCCTAGGATGTGGAGAAGAATTGCTGCCTACACATGAAAATGTGTTACAGCAGCATATTTTTGTCAGTTAACTAACTCTTTTGAAAGAGTGTGTGACTACTTTGATAACCCTTTTTCTTGCAGGCAGCTTTTCTTTTGAGTGCATGCCTGCCTTCCCTGGGAGAAATGATGAATAGTTGAAACTCATAGATAGTGGTCCAGCAGCTAAATGTGAGCAATAACAATCAGGAATCCCATTCCTCATCCCATGGCTCTTTGCTACCATTTCCTTGAAGGGAAGAATATTGTTACAGTCTTTTGATCTCACAGTCTCCTAGTTTGTAAATTGGGTAAAACCCACATCTTTCTCTTAAGTGGGTGCTGGGGGCTCGTTTAGTTCTTTCCAAAACACCACTGCACCTCAGCTCTGCACTGGGGTGGAATGTGGTGTTATGGTGGTAGTAACAACTCTTTTAGTAAGGCCCTTAATGCACATAAATATTGCCATGCAGGGGCTGTGCAGATAATTAGTGAGCAGGGTTCCAGGCACAGTTCTAGGGGGAGCCAGCTGTCATTGTCACAGGGGTAGCACGAGCCAGTAGCTGCTTACTACGTGTTTGGAAGGTCTTGGGGACAAGAGAGAACAGCCACATGTATATGAGCACTGGGTTTGTTGCTGCAGTTCTCTGTGCTGGTGTTACCTGGTTTGGTTTGCGTCCGTGCTTGTAAGGTTTAATGGGAAGCTCAGGGTATGTACCTCCAGTTTCTGAGTTTCTTCCTGGGGGCCAGCTCCTTGAATTTTGCAGGAACTCCAGAAATTAGTAATCCAATCACTTCTGTGCCTCCTCATACGTGCAAGAAGCAGATCTGGCTTGCACTGGCACTCAGTGGAGAAAATCCTTAGTGAACGTGCCTCTTATGGGGGATGACTTTGGAATTTGAAAATGTAATGTTTCCTCTTCCTATATATATATATATTTCCAGGGGTAAATTCAGTTGCAGAAAGGTCACAGCTGTAAAAGAAGGCATTTAAACAAATATTTAATATTTAAACATATATTTAGTACTTAAAACACTGTCCCGAAAGGCTCTTTCCTGGTTGGTACCTGCTCTCGAAGAGCACTGTTGGAACTCAATCTGCTTGGCAAAGCAATGAGTCTCTGTGCCTCAAGTTCCTTGTAGGTTTATGGAATTCACAAACAGCTTCTTGTTCTTTCATAAATACATCTTTCTGTGACTCTCTTTGAGCAAGCCAGCCATTGAGCTGGACAGAAACACTGCAATGTCAACAATATTAGCATTTGAAAAGCCTTCAAAAGCCCTTGTCTGGGAGTCTGACTCCCTCAGAGAAACGCTTGCAGGAAGGGGGTTTGTGCTTCCAGAGCTTTAGTAGCACATTTAAATATAAAATCATATTGGAAAAGTATTAAATTTAAAAATAGTTGCTATCTTGGTAGTTTAGCTGCCTTACTTTCCTTCTTTTGTAAGAAACTTTGAGAATTTGGTTACAGCTCAACTTCTGTTCTTAAAATAAGACTTAGACTCTATGTTTTTCTTCTTCCCTGGGCAAATCCAGCTGGATTACTGATTATTCAGTCATTCTTAGCATGTGTTAATGTAGCGGGCCTGTGAAAATGTGACCTTCAAAAGGCTACAGGTCTGAAAAATTCAGGTTTATTTCTTGGTAATCCATGGTTATAAAGTGGTGAAAACATGTAAAATATGGTCTTTTATAAAGTCTCACCCTACAGCCTTTGCTTAGACAAACAGATGACGACAAATTCATAAGTCAGTCTATTAGCTTGTAGGTAACCACTTTAGCAAACATACTTAACTTTGAGAGGGGAAAGGAAAATACCAAACCATCATTGTGAAAAGGAATAGTCTGTACTAAATGAGATTTTCATCTGCTTGTAACGCTTAAGAAACAAGTAATACTCTAGAGCAGAATGTGATAATCACTCAGCTGGTTTTAAATTCACATCCTAAGGGTGTGTGCAAGAGAAGGTGATGTGAGGGCTCTGATTGGAATACTTAGGTATTTCTAAATTCTGAAGTCACCCAGTTTGGTCTGAATCAATACCTTGTGCTTGGTAAGTGTCAACAGTTCTGCTTTCAGGTTTCTTCAGTATTTGTCCACATTTTTCATTAGTTACCACAGCAGCTGATGGATGATCATCTAGGAGAACCTTGACCCTAAATAAAACTCTTCCCGTGAGGTTCCTGCTTTCTGTTGTTGCCCCTGGCTGTTGTAATAAGCTCTTGTTGATATGATAATATCTATTTTGCTGTTTTATGGAAACCACAGTTCTCTACAAAGCTAATTTTCTTAGAGCTGTTTTTTTCCCCAAAACCTGTTAATTACTTTTCTTTCCTTTGAAGTCTTAATCCATCCTTTCATGCCAACCTTAACAAACTTCTTTCTGATGCTTTGGGGGTTGGTGAACAAGGTAGTATTAATAATTTTGTGTCCTGTAAAGCAGTTCTTCTGCTGTACATTAAATGGTCAGCAACAAAACATACAGTGTTTCTCTTTGACATTTGCCTATTGGTGGGAGCTGATGCTTAAACTGGGATCAATAGGAAGTTGGTAAAAGTTGTTCCCCTTTTGATGATCCCAATAAGCTGAGGAAAACCACAGCAGTATTTTCATTTGCTGTGTGTTCATTTATCTTTATTCTGTAACTGAGCAGAACAAAGCTGGAGTGTGTGGGCATGTGTGTGTTCATTCTGGTTTTGTTTGGGTTTTTTTTCCAGGGAGGATTTTGTAGAAGTTAAAGAATTCCCGAGCTTTTTGTGAATACATTTTTGAGTCTAAATATTAAAATTTAATAAGCTTTCTATTTCTACAAGTTGCCCTATTTTTGTACTTTAAAAAAGAAAAATGTTTCAACTGCTTGTCTGTATGGTGGTCTCACAGACTGGTACTTTACAGATTGATTTTTTTAGTGTTTTTATGATTATTGCTGTGGTTTAAAATTTTTATCTACCATCGAACACCTGGAAGGAGTAATGCAATGTTTTGAAGTTTCAAGGTCAGCCATTAGACATTAAGAACTAAGGGGACTTAGAGGAATAATTTGAACCCTTTCTGTGACTTGCCTTGTAGAAGGCCAGCCCCCATACTGTTTAGTCACCATACAGCAAGATCTGACTTTCTTTTTCTAATCTTGTTTCTTCTTCTTTCCTTTTTTCCCCTCTCTGGATTTTCCTGGGGTCCCATCACCTGCCATTTCTCAGCACATCACATTATCTTGATTTTTCAGTTTAGTTTTGTAGAAAATGCTCTGCTTTAACTTAAGCAGCCACTGTTGCCCAGAATTTGTCTCCCCCCAGCAGTTACAGTTGTGTGCTAAAGCATTAATTCACCAATGCCCAGTCAATCTGCCTTCATCTCTTCACAGAATCTCATTCCTCGTGGGTCTCACAGTGTTTCCTCTTTATTCTGCTGTACCAGTGACCAAAGTGGCCTCATCTGTGTGGTATTGGAAACTGCTGGGGTGATGTCTTACTGCACTGTGCCTGTGAATCACCCCAAAATTACTGCTGCATTAGAACTCTTTGTCCATGTTTACAGTGGTAGCCCAAATTTCTCAAGTCCTGGGATTCTGTTCTACCCACTAAGTTGCACTGTCTTTCTGAAAGCATCTTAGATTGAGGTGAATTTCTCCAGAGTTTTGTAGTAAGAACTTTTCTCTTTGATTTTAAATGATTGTCACTGATAGTTTGGGGGTATGGGATTTTTACACTCCCTGCCAGAGTTCAAGTTCTGTAAGGAAACTAACAGGTGTCAGAAGTCTGTAATCTGTGCCAGAGCCTCCTCTAGATGGCAAATATTTAATTGCATGCAATTAAAAATGTAACAGGGAAAATCAATATTGTTATTCCTAAACTGAATGTAAATAACAGTAAAAATTGAGTGACAGTGGGTGATAAATAAACCAAAAAACATCTGAATGCTGAACACTTAATGACCAAAGAGACTTGACCAAACCTGAAGGGTTTATAGAATCCTTTAGAGGTAAATTTAATAATGGTCCTTTTGCTCACATCTGAGTATGGGCAATATTTGATGTTGTAGAAGGTGAGCTGTATTCTGGCCTCAGTTAGATTTGAAAATATGTTATGTCTTCAATTCAATCCCTTTGTGAAATGGCTTAGGCTTTTCCAGTCCCTTACTGTATCACTGTTCATTCTGCATCTGCAAGGGTGGTGCTGTCACCTGTATGGATTTTCCACATTTATTGTTAAAAAGGGGTCAGGGAAAAATAATGATAATATTGGGTGATATGAGGGATTCTAGGGAAAATGCTGTACTACACTGGTAAATGAGATTTAGCCAGAACTATTCAGCTTTGCCATGGGAAGTGACTGACTTGGAAATATGAATTCTCTTTGTGTTGATAACTTCAGCACTCTCTGTCTGCCAGAACATCCCAAGAGCAGATGGTGACCAGGGATGGAATTCCTCATTGTCTATTAAGACTGTAATGTGTCTGCCACTCTCATGTCAACTCCAATCAGAAATACTTGCCAGCAGTGCAGTTGGGCCAGCGACTCTCATGGGAGTGCACAGTACTAAACTCAGGATATCTGGAGTGAATATATTCCTATTAAAGGCAAGAAAAGGAGTCTGGATACAATCTTCCAGGATCTGTGAGGAGGTTATCAAGAAGATGAAGCTAGGCTTATTCCTGAGGTGCACAGCAGAAGAATCAGAGACAGTGCTCCTAAACTGAAATGGAAGATTCTGGGTAACTGTAAGGAAAAATTCCTGCTCTGAAGTTAATTACACACAGGAATAGGTTTCCCAGAGGACCTCCACCCCTGGCAGTGTTCAAAACCTGATAGGAAGGCTGCGCTCAATGACCTCCCACGTTAACCATTCCAGGACACTTGTGGGAACACAGGGAGACTGGGCAGGTATGTTAAAACCTCACAGAAAACAGTGCTGAGAGGAGAAATGACGGCTGTCTCTAAATGCACTGAGTAAATGGCACTGAATAAACTCAAGAAGTCAGCCCACAATCTTCCTTGTGGAGTTCTACAAGTCCAAGGTGCTGCACCTGGGCCGGGGCAATCCCAGACATGAGTGCACAGTGGGAGAAGAACTTGTTGAACAGCCCTGCAGAGAAGTATGTGGGGCTGCAGGTGGAAGAGAGGCTGGACACGACTCAAAAATGTGTGATTGCTGCCCAGAGGGCCAAGCATGTCCTGGGCTGCATCAGGGTAAGGGAGGTGATTCTGCCCCACCTGCAGTGCTGCATCCAGCTCTGGGGTCCTCAGCACTAGAAAGATATGGACCTGTTGAAGAGGATCCAGAGGAGGGTCATGAAGATGCCCAGAGGGCTGGAGCACCTCTGCTACAAAGGCTGAGAGAGTTTTGGTTGTTCAGCCTGGAGAAGGGAAGGCTTTGGATAGACCTTAGAGCACCTTCCAGTACCTAAAGGGACTTACAAAAAGGAGAGAGAAGGACTTTTTATTTGGACAGATAGGGACAGGACAAGGGGAAGTGGTTTTAAACTGAGAGTTGGTTTAGATTAAATGTTAGGAGGAAATTCTTTACTGCAAGAGTGATGAGGCACTGGTTGCTCAGAGAAGGGGATGCCCCATCCCTGGAAGTTCTCCAGGCCAGGTTGATTGAGGCCCTGTTGAATGGCATCCCTTCCCATGGGATTCTATGACTCTATGAAATTAGGAAGAAAGTCCCTATCATTCATCTGATGAGATTCCACAACAGCTTTCCAAATGGAAAAAATGGGGAGTAGTGGGACAGTTAGAAACAGCTCACTATGCTGAATTTTTATCCCCAATTATATTCCCCCCAAAAATAGTGAACACCAGACTTTCAGAAGTTGCTAACGTAGTCATTGTGTTTCCAGCTGTCCTTAATGAATCCTGACAACCATGTTAGTCAATTTGAAGCACCTCAAGTTGGTGGTGCCATTCAGGGGGACCTTGATAGGCTCGAGAATTGGGTGGAGAGAAACCTGATGAGGTTCAACAAGGGCAAGTATAGGGTCCTGCCCCTGGGAGCAATAACCCCAAGTACCAGCTGACCTACTGGAGAGCAGCTCCGTGGAGAAGGAGTGTGCCAGCAGTGTGCCCTTTGGCCAGGGGGACCAGTGAGCATCCTGGGGAGCATCAGGAGGAGTGTGGCCAGCAGGTCCAGGGAGATGATCCTACCCCTCTGCTCAGCCCCACTGAAGCCACGTTTGGAACACTTTGTCCAGATAAGGAACTACTGGAGAGGGTCCAATAGAGGGCCACGAAGATGATGAAGGGTCTGGACCATATCACTTATGAGGGAGTAAGATCCTGGGCATGTTTAATCTAGAGAAGAGAAGACTGAGAGGGGATCTCATTAATGCATATCATTTTCTGAAAGGTGGGTGCCAAGAGGACTGTACCAGACTCTTTTCAGTGATGCCCCGTGACTGGACAAGGAGTAATGGCCATAGATTAAAACACAAGAAGTTCCACTTCAACATGAGGGAGAACCTTTTTACCTTGGGGGTGGCAGAGCTCTGGAAAAGGGAGATCACGGAGTCTCCCTCTTTGAAGACACTGAAAACCCACCTGGACACATTGCTGTGCAACCTGCTGCAGGTGACCCTGCCTCAGCAGGGAGGTTGGACTAGATAATCTCCAGAGGTCCCTGCCAATCTTAATGATTCTGTGAGTCTGTGAGATCTAGACACTGCTTTGGTGTGTGCTGTAAGAAATCATCCAAAGGTGGTTTAGCAAGCAGGGAAGATGTCCTAGTGTGAAAGTGTATACCTTTTGACTGGTATTGTGACCAGCACTGAATATATTCAGGCATATGGCAAAGCAGATTAATGAAATCTAAGCATGTGCTTAAGCACTTCACTGAATGGTGGTCTGCAGATGTAAGTATAGTTATCTCATCTGGTGTATAATTCTTAGTTAAGATGTCTCTGCATTTTCCCATCCGCATGACAGCCCCTGATGCTTCATAAGGTATGTCTGCATTGCTGTGGCATCAACATCTGTTTCTGAATGGTTAATTTTCATTCAGAGCTCCCATCCATTGTTAATTCAATTATGGCCTTCAATTTCAGAAATGTTGGGTACCTGAGGGAGAAGAAGGAGCTGCACCCAGAGGGGAATCCTTTTATTCTGAAGAAAAAATAAATTATCAGATCAAATAATAATTAGCTTGCAGAATTCTTTGCTAGTAACCACCGTGTTGGCAATGAAATGCCCCCTTGTGTTATGAGTCTGAGGTCTTCCTACCTCACGACTTAGAGATTTTTAGATCCAAGCATCTAGAAGCTGCATTGCAGCACGTATCTCCCTCTCAATAACGAGGTCACCTTGTTCACTTCTTTCTTAGCTATCCCTTTTCTTGTGGGGAAGAGCCTCTCCTTTAAAAAAAAGAAAAAGGTATATTTTTCCATTTTTCTTCTCTTCTCTTTGTAACCACCAGCAGTTTTTCCCCAGCAGGGGAGAGGTGCTTCAGAGTGAAGTGAGAGCAGCTGAAGATCTGGAATTAGTCTTCTGTGGCAATGATGCCACAGGCAGACGGTCTCATTAGCTGCGAGCTGGGTGATTTCTTTTTTAAGGAGGAGCTGTCTGTCTCCTTTATGTTAGAGGAACCTGGGAATAAAACTTGTACCGTTTTCATTCTGCCCAAAGTGTTGGCTGAGACCTTAAAGCAGACCCTGCTGCCCATTCAGGACTGTGTGGGAGTTATTTCCAGGTGTTGTAGGTGTGCAAGCCTTAATCCACCCATGCTCTCTGGTCCTTGAAATCCTCGAGGACCGTGAAGGGGCTGGTGTATTCCTGCTGTGCGAGGAGGGTGGCACAGGCAGGACTCTTGAGCTCTCACAAACAAATCCAGCTACTCTGGGGGGCCAGGTGATGTTTGCCACAAATGCAGGTGCACCTCAGAACTTCTGCCGTTACAGGAAGTAGTTCATCATCCCTATTATACACAGTTTATCAATTTTCTGTAAGCTTAATGATAGCAGCTGAATTAATAATGCCATTCAGCCCCTGCAATTTCTTGGTCTTTGATCTGTCTGACTTCTGGATCTCCTTTCCTGTTCACAAGCACTCAGTGATACTGCAGAACTATCAGGGCAACGTGTAATTTCCTTTATAATTTATCAATATTAATGCCCTTCATGAAGGTATCTCTCTTTTTTTTTAATTCTCTTTTTTATTTCAACCTAGTTCCAGATCACAGTACTAAATGCATTATGTCTCCTTAGGGAGGTATTATGAAGCTGTTGATTTAGAAAAAAAGGTTTTCCAGCAATAGGGTAGGAAATTTTTAAGTGCTTCCAGTATGGAAGCCCATTGAAATGTCAAACATATTCCTAGAAAACTTATGAAGATAAAATACTTAAACATTCATTTTTGGGTTTTTTATTCCAAGTCACCTGAGAAAGCAAATCAGTTTTAGCTATTGAGTTACTTGTGTCAGCAAGAGCTTACCTGGATCTGATTGTTTTGGTAACTCCTGCTTTGTAGTCATCTTGGAGAGGGGGAAAGTGAAGTAAATCTGAAAATCAGCTTCGTATTTAGGCATGCTTATACTGGCCTCTTACAGTTTTATACTGTACTGTAGTACCATTTTCTCTTGTGCAGGGCTGCTGCCATACACAGTCTTTGGTGGAAACAGTTACTTTTAGAGGAATCCGTAGGATTAGGACTAATAACTTACCTGGCTGTTCATACAGGCTCTGCTCTTCCATTAGTGAGTCCCAGACTAGGTGTCACTCTTCAGCTGGATCCCAGGGCACATTACACCTATATTGCAGAGGGACAGGGAGACAAAGGCATGAGGAAGTGAAATAATTTGCTCAGGTACTCAGGGATTCAATACCATATTGAAAATTGAATCCAGTTTTCCAGGTTTCTACCTCCAGTGACCTGTCAGCTGGGACCTTTCTCCTTGTTCTTGGGGCTTGTAACTTTATTAAAAGTGACCTTTAGAGGTGATGGAGATTTTTACTAAAAGTGCTTAATCCTCTCAGAAAAATCACAGAAGCTCACTTTTCTATAGTAGTCAAAAACTCATCCTAACTTCCTTAGGAGAAATTGTGGAGAGAAGAATATGTATAAATAATCTCAGTTCTTAGGAAGCATGAGAAAAAAATGTCATGCTTGAATCTGAGAATGCCAGGGCTTAGAGTGGCCAAATATATATATATGCCAATTATAACAACAGCTGATTATTTCTAATTAACAATATATCCAGGTGAAAAAGAGAAACAGAGGTAGTCAGAGCACTGCAGAATATTATTAGAGATAATAATTCCTACATTTTTACATCTTGTAGCTTTCTGCCCCTGTGCACGACCACTGTGCCATCCAGAAAAACATTTCTCATCCTACCAGAATTGTATACGTTCTGTTTCAATTGTCATAACAAAAAGCAGTTCCCAGGAGACATCAGAGGATGGATTTGTTCCCTCCTGCCTTTTCCAATGCGTTAGAGATGTGCAGGTTAGAGATGCAGAAGGGAAACTGTAGCTATCACAGTCGTTCATAGGCCACTGAGCAAAAGCAAATCCTAGGATATCCCATAATAGAGCTTACAGCAGGATTTGTGCTCATTGTGTGAGGTGTGTACAAAATACATATATCACATCCCAGTACAGGGAGCTGTCATGACACAGCTTACTCTAACACAGAAGTCTGCTCCTTTCATGTGTGGCCAAACTTTCGTGGTTGGATGGATAGACACATTTCCCCCCTTTCCTTTCTTGGAAGAGCTGCTGACATATTTTTAGAGAGGCCAAGTTTCTTGAAATTAGTTTTAAAATACCAAATTGAATTCCCATTCAACACAGTTGTACAGAACCAGCAGAACTAGCATACATTTATTTTTTTTTTCTCTTCTGAAATTAAGAAACTTCACAAGTATGTGTCAAATAAAGTATTTGAAGTGTAGTGTTCAGCATGGAGGAAGAGAACGAGTGCACTATGAGAAAACCAGAATCAGCCTGGGCTTTCATAGAGGGAGGTTTTTAAGTGTTGGATTAGGTCTGCAGTCTAGGCCAAGTTAGCTAATAGCTCTGGAAATGGAGGGGGCACATTTGTACTTAATGTGCTGCAGGAGTAAAATGGGTGAAAAGATCCAAAGAGAAGAACGAGGCAATGCAGATCTTTCAAACTGTATATGGACTCCAGAGTGCTATGGACTTTAGACAGGCTATAAAAGAAGGGGATTAAATGGATTACATGAAAAGCTAACAGGGTATGGACATGGTCATTATCTACAGGGATAAAAACATGAAGCATTTGTTGTCCTGTTGTATTGTTTAGGAAAAATTTCTAGAGGTGTTCATAATCATTGTCTGGATGCATGGCAGATTGAAAAGGAGATTGAAATGAACTCTAAGGTCATAGCAGAGTATCTGGTGCAAATCTACATGCAATATTCACTCTGCCTGTGGTGTCAGTGCTTCCCCAGCCACTGTTTATTCATGTAAGGGCAGCATTACAAGGCAAGGTTCTCTGATTTACTGGAGACAGAATGATTTTCTGAGATTTGGTGCTTTATTTTTTAGCTGTGATTTTATGTTAAACCAGTGGAAATATTTAACAGTACACTAATAGCACACAACATTCTGGTAAGATAGTGGTACCTTATATAAAAACTGTGCTGTCCCTATTTCTGACCCAGTATTTGAAAAATCATGGGTAATATATGCTTGTGTGTAGTAAATTATCTCTTAACACTTACAATGTGTTCAGAAGAAGGTACTTCTTGTTATATTTATCTCTCCTTTCCTCACTGATTGTACAGGCTGTCACAGAGTGACCTCCCTAGTCCCAGTCAAGGTAGTGGAAACACATTTGAGTCATTCAGAATAATCTGGGCCTCTCATTGCAAACTGTGGCTGAAAGGAGCACGACGTTCTCCTTAGACCTTCATACATAAGGTGGCACAAAGAGCTGTCCAGAGCCCAGACACTGTGGCAAGGACAGGGCTGGTGTGGTAAGTGGAGATACAGCCAGCTATAGAGGGGACAGCCACAGAAAGATTGGAAAGGAATCAGAAGCAGAGGGGATATCTGGAAGGATGAGCATTTCTGTTACCTGAGCTCTGTTTCTGCATCACAAAGCAATGAGTTGCCCAAATCAGACATGAACATTTCCAAGGACAGGGGAGGTCATGCAAAGCATGCCAGTCATTTCAAAATGGGCTATAATTGGCACTGGCCAGAGCCTTAATACTCATTACCTGTAACTGAGTGGTACATAAGAAATGTGACTTCTTTTCTTCATCCTAAGAAATATTCCAGTCTGTTCCTTGCAATTGAATGGCCCTGGTTTAAATAAGTGAGGGTCAAACAAAACCAGAGTGAAAGATAGAGCTTCTCAGAAGTAATTTCATCTCTGAGTAACTAATGTGATTTCTGTGAATTATCATCACATAAACATGATACATCATGTAATACATAATGAGGATGGTTTGCTTTAAAGATTTTAGGTCTGTGTGTTTAACTATCACAGTTAGACATGTTTGCAAAAGACTGTAGGACCTTTCCCCTTCCAAAACTCCTGACACTTTTTCTGCTGTGTGGGTGTGTTTTTACATACCTGGAGAAAATTACATAGTTCTAAAAATTGAGTTCTCTGCAATGAAGAATATTTTGCCTACTTTCATTATAGACCCATAATACGTTCTCAAAAATGAAACATGATTTTTGAAGGGGAAGTTATTAACCACAGTGTTAGAACTGTTATGCTCCCAGGAATATGATGGATGGGTGGAAAGAATATGCTTATAAGTCATTTGGGGACAGTGTGCCCAAATGTGCCACTTTTTTATTGTTTTGGGAGAGAAAAGCCATATAATGATATTTGTTGGAAATTGCTTGAAGGCTACTCTGTTTGAACTGATTGATGTTCCTGCTGGTTAAAAGGGGTGTTTCCATCTTATGATACTAAGACAGAACAGATAAAAACTAAGTGTTTTAAAACCCAGCTTTCATCTAGACAGAAGTGTAAAGATGAGTCTGTTCTTATAATCTGTAAAGGAACAGAGCTAACACACTCTCAGAGTCTTCTCCAGATGTCAATCTATGTTTTTTATAAGGAAAAAAATCAATACAATATTTGCTTTACAGCAGAAATATCCCAAAGACATCTGTCCTAGAAACATATGCACAACTTTAGGGTTGTGTACACTGCCATTTACTTCATTAGAATTTTATGAAGGTTTCTCTGTGCTGTGCTTATCACTTTTTGCATCTCAGGCCTTGCTCAGACTCACAGGCGTGTATCGATGGGTGGAGCTGACATTGCTGCAGTGGGTGAGAATGGATGAGGAGGAAGTTTGGCTCCTTATTTCTCTCCTGATTGACATTTATGATGGGTGGGAAATGTGGGTGTATTTGTGTGCACAGGTAATAAGACCACACAGACTTTTATAATAAAGCAGTGAGTGTAAGAGCATTTGCGGGTTCATCAGTAGATAACCAGCCACATTTTGAGAGGTTACAGGCATTCTGGTAGAAAAACATCCTATTAGGCAGAAAAGACACACTGTATATGTCATGCATTTTTATTATTGCTTCCATATTCATTAAAGTTTAAGGCCTTAAATGACTTATCAAAATGTTCTGCCAAGCTAAGAAACATTGCCTTGATGTGCTGTAGCTTAGCAATTGGCATTTCTAGCACTCTGAACAGTCAAGAAAAAAGCCCTACACTCCTCAAGCCACTTGTATGTTTGTCTCCATTCTCCACTTCTCATTTTTTTTCATTCTTGCTGTACTTTTCAGAATTTGATACCTTTCTAATGTAACTCTTGTCTAATATGTGATGGGTTTTGCTTATGTACAGTCCTGATTAGGGGAAGTTATGGTAGATCTGAACTTTATCCAAGTTCTGGGGAGGTCGGATTAGAGATCCAAGACCACCCCTACTGTTTCTTTTATTTATGAATAAGAGGGCTTTGTGTAGGCATGAGTCCGTTTGCTTATTGCAGTGTGAATGGCCAAATTCAAGCATGGTTTGACTCATGTTGTTCTTGGGACATGCTGCTTCATGTACAGGAAAATAGAAAAATACCCTGAGGAGAATAAAAAGTCAAAAAAAAAAAAAAAAAGAGGAGTGAGCAGAACAGGAAAACAAAACAACAACAAAAAAAAGAGAATAAAGGTGTGGGAAATCTATGCTTTGTGTGCTTGTGTATAAATTTCATGCCTGGTAGGATTTGTCAGCAGTGCACAGAAGTTTGGGATGCTTTATAGATATGGTACATAGTAAGCACCTGCCTCTAGCAAATGAACTTTGATTGTGCCAGTTTCCTAGTTTCTAATAAAAATATTAAAAAGATCTTGAAGGAATGTTGATAGGCTGGAGTCTGGGGTGGAAATGGATGGGGAAAGAGTTCTATGGGCAGAATAGCATATCGTGCCTTTATGTATTTATAACATTACAGTACAGAAGTTCTGTTTGATTCTAAAGATCACTGTTATAGTTGTCCACAAATAATTGTATTGGACCAGATGGGAAAGCAGAGGTTTAGAAGTTGGTCAGTGCATCTGAAATTAGACAGAAAAAACCACGGAGGAGAGACCGCAATGGTGGCAGTAGGAAATGAATGCTCCTATTTTTAAGCCATGCTGTGTAAGTAAGTAAATAAGTCATTACTAACATGTTTTTAGAAAATGCCCAGCATCAGCACTGTGACAGCCCTACCCCAGTGGAGGGCAGATCCTGGGAGGGGACACGACCAGGCCAGCTGACCCCCACTGACCAAAGGGAAGTAGAGAATAAACCTTGTTATTTTTTGCTTTGCTTTTGCACACCCAACCTCTTGCTTTGCTTTGCCTTTTCCCAGCCCATGAGTTGTTTTCCATCTTATTCCCTCTCCCCTTTATGGCTGGGATGGGGAGTGACCGAGAGGCTGGGTGGGCACCTGGCACCAGCCAAGGTCAACCTACCACATTAGCAAAACTTAATTTAAAAGTGAAAGTTCTTTTTACCAGACTTGCTGATGTCAATGACTAAGGAGTGCTCCAACAAGTTTTTATTATTCTGGAAACAAACGAAAAGCATTAACTTTTGTTTTGTGCTTGTCTGTGCCTAAAGCAAATTTTTATGGTCTAGTTAGGTTCTCCTGAAAACAGGCTTTTATAAGTAAATACTCATGGATGATTAACCATCCTAAAATAAAACTGTTGTCAGATGTTTAGAATGTGTGGTGCATGAGAGAAAAGGTATGTACATGTTGACCTGAAAGCTAATTTCCACATTTCAGTGCATCTGCAATGATTAGGCACCTGCAGATGTAATTCCAAGGGCTTGGGCTTGGGGAAAGCATGTCTCTCTAATTTAGTTGATTCTAGGGTTTGGGAGCAAGAAAAGTTGTGGCATGATTTTGCAGAGTCAAGGAAGGGTGTCTTAATCTTTCAAGACCAAGACTATTTTCAGAAAGTTTAAGTGGAACAGAGACTGAAGGAATGGCACATGGAGAAACATGGAGAAACACCTCTAAATGAGTCCACAGAAAATGGTTTTATGTGTTGTTTTGCTGTACCCATCAGTAAAATACCAATATACTGCTGGCTGGTTACTTGTCACTGTAGGAAAAAACAATTGGATTTTGTAAACTGATTTTCTTAGAAAGGCATCTTAGTGTCAAGCAAGATCTAAGGTTCAGATAAGGGTTTTGCACATTAATTTGGCTTTCCTTTTTCATTCTTATTTCAAGCAGTTTACAGTCTGTAATTAATGCAATGGGCTCGGTTGAATAACCTTGTAACTGACAAGAGACAGTCCTTTATGACCTTCATTTTAATATTGAAAAAGGAGGCAAAATCAAACAACTTCTGTCAAAGAATGAGTACAAGATGGTTTGAAAGGTGTGCTTGTTCAGTAAAATAACAATATTCTGGTAGATGATCCATTAGTCACTGATAACTGGTTGGGTTTTTTGGTGAGGAAAGCAAATAATTCTTTGTGACCTTTTGTTCCTGTTCAACTAATCAGAGAATCTCTTTTTTTAATAATTTCTCTCTTCTTCTTTAGGAGTATGAGATCTCACTCAGGAAGGCAACCTGCAGTTTCCGCTCTTTGTATGTCCCAATTTCATGAGCCTTTTGTCACTCGGGTAGGATGGTAGCACAGACACCTGGGGTGCAGGGAGGGCTGGGGCTCCCTGGGTACCAGGGGCTCTGGGGAGGGGACCTGGCAGCCCACCCTGTCCCACAGTGCCAGGGCTGGCAGTGCCTAAGAAGCCCAACAGGGTTTTGGGAAGGGGTTTAATGTTTTAAGTTAGTGATGTGTTTGTCAGTGAGTTCACCTGCGAGGGAGTTCCAGGTGCTTTCACTTACTGCCTGAGTAAGGTCCTCCCCTCTGCTTTCCCAGCTTTTCCATAAAAGGGGCTGCTGGAATTATGGGTGACTCCTTTATCCAGCCTTTCTGAGCACTGGAGGACAGACAAGATGCAAAAGCTATGGAGATGTCCCATTGCCTTGACAACAAGTATGTTTTCAGTCTGGTGACTGACATTTTACTTGCTTCCCTTGCCTACAGTTTCATAAATCCTGCTGGTTTTCAGACAATGGAAAGAGATTTCCTCAGCAATGTGAGCCCTGGGCCCAAAGAGTTATTTATACACGGGACAAGAAGTGTGAGGTGCAGCAGCAGCATGTTTTATGGCATGCAGAGGCAATTACCAATAATCTTGTTTGAATATGAAAATGAATAGTCATTGATGTTTCTCAGGGTAGGTTTGGGTTGGTTTTTTTCTCATTTTCCAGCAGCTGAGGGAGCCCTCCCCACCAGGCAGGTATTGTGGAGCTGATCTTTAGAGAGCTACAGAAAAAGCATCCTGGGGTGCCTTTTTCAGCCTCTGGTTAATAATAGCTAATATGAAAGTGAGAACAGATTGAATGGGTTATCCACGTACCTGTCACACTTGCCAGCTGACTTTCTTCTTTATACAGCAATCCCTGTGAGGCTGATCCAAGGGAGGGGAAATTGTGTTTTGAATGAAAAGCAATGAGCAGCTCCTCTTTGGGCTAGGCAGGGGCTGCCAGAAGTAGAAATATAAATGCCACTTAAGGATCTAGGATGTGTTGACTTCCTCATTCTCCTCAAGTTAGCTGAAGCCTCTACAGCTTATTTCAGTGGTGATTCAAATCCATGATTGTTGGATGAATCTGTAACAAAATAGAAAATAAAAACTCCTATCTTTCAGTCATTTAAATTTATGATAAAACATTGCCTTGCAATGAAATGAAGATTTGGCCCATAGCCTGGTGGGTTTTTGTTGTGCTGTGTAATTACAGGCAGTGCTGTTCACACAAACTGAGGCTGACTGTGTGCCAGCAATTTGCAGAAGTCATTAACGAGGTTTTTGAGGAAATGGTGAAAATTAAACATTATCAGCTGGATGGTTAATGGGCATTTACTGCATAGTCTAGTCACTGAAATGTAAGATCCTTCATTCACAAAGTGGGAACACATTTGTTCATTTTGTTCTGGCTCTGCAGATGGCAGTGTTAAGAGATTATGCATTTTGGGAAATGTCTTAAAATATTCCTGCATTTTAATAGATTATGCATTTTTAGAAATATCTTCAAATGTTTTTGCATGATGATATGAAGACAGCAAGACATCCTTGAGGTGCAACAGGAATATTCTGTTTGGACAAGTTTATGGTAATAAATCCCACTGGTGAATTCTACCATTGTTTACTGTCTGGCCTCTCAGTCTTATGGTCACCCAATCTTTTTTAACCAAAGCCAGAAGCCTTTGTTATGGAAGCAAAAGAAAAGGGCCCTTATTTCCCCCTTGCTGAATGAGCAGGTGTCTACAGCGAATAGTTATTGGTCTCTCAGCTCTGTAGGTGTGATCAGCTGGTGGCCTGATTTAGGAACAGCGTTATCACAGAATGTATTCCCAGTAACATCCTGGGTTTGCTATTCAGCCCACATCTGTGCTCAGATTAGGCTTCAGTGTACAGTGAACCAGTTCAAGATGTAGCCAGAGTTTCCTCCTTTTACACAGCAGAGCAGCTTTGCTTTAATTAGGATTTATCTCTCTGAGCAAAGAGTTTTTCCTCTCCATCGTGGGAGTAGTATTTAAAAATGTGCACGATGTGAATGGGATTGTAGATCTAGGTCTGTGTCATACAGGCAGAGGCTTAAGGGCTTTAGACTTCGTAAGAATCTCAATTCCCATTCTGGATATCTTTACATTTTTAAAATTGCAGGTTAACTGTATGTACGTAGATGTATTTACCTCTGATCTTTGAATTTAGGGAAAGGGTGTGGTTATTCCCAAAACCCTTCTGCTTTTGGGCACTGGCAAAGAGATGTGTGCATGATTGCTTTTGTACACAAACTTTCCAGTCGAGAAAGCAGCACTGCTTGTCCAGAGATTGACATTCCTTTCAGTGAGAGTTGGAACAGTTCATAAGAATATATGATAGGCAAATGTTTACTTGAAGCTCTTTCTGGTTCTAATTTTAAAAACACAAGTTTTTACTTAGGCATTTCACAAAACATGCAAATGAAGTCTGAAAATATTCAAATCCTCTCTATACAGTAATTTGTGTTGACACAAGTGTGGAAAAGGCAAAGGGTGGGCAGCAAAGCTGTGCCCCAAAGTGCCTGGTGTTCAAAACCTCAGGGTGGGTTTGAGGCTGGCTCAGCTGCCAGCATCAGGAAACAGGGGCGTTTTTAACATCACCCATTAGTAGTTTAAGATGCAATACCCTGAAAACAGGCTTGCTGCTTTGAGCATGAAGCTTTAACTACTGCCACATTTCTTTTGGGTGTATCTGCAGTAACTCTAGGTTAGGGGTAATAACTCAAATTTAAGTTTTGTTAGGCCTTGATTTTGTTAGATCTTTGTTTTCCAGGATTGGGGGGGGAGTGAAAAAATCTCTGGAGATTTGTAAAATTCATTGAGAATATCAGTAGGTGCTCTGATGAAAACTTCCAACCAATTATACATTGGGAAGCAAAATTTAAGGATTACACAGTTGATAACTGCAAAGACAGCGGGTGGAAAAGGGCAGAAGCAGTGAAGCAGCTAGTAATTGATGTATGGAAAATTAACCCCTTTGCAGAACAGAGCAACCACTGAGTTTATAGCTGGAATTCCCAGCTGCTGCTGGGCCCTCAGAGACAGAGCTGTCTCTTATGAGTGATGGCTGAACTGAAGACAATCCATCACCTCAGGAAATTGCAGGGCAGTTGTTGGAATACGGGTGTTGTTTCAGATTCAGCAGCTGGTTAAGGAAAGGAGTTCTCACACATCCAGCACACAGGCAGAGAGGCTGTGGAGAAGCCATGAGACAGATGGATATTTTGGTTGTGCGTACAGAAATCTGGAATACTGGCATTTTCCCACTTTGTTTCTGTTCTATTAATTTACTCAAGAACCAAAAATAGAAGTACATATCTTCCATAGATATTTCTCCTGTGCTGGTCTGAGAGCAGGTTTCTGTGACGAGTCACTTGTTGCAGTTGTGGAAAACCAAACTGTATTTTAGCATTGAAAATTTTGGGGGAAGCTTGGATTTAAAGTTGGGTCTGAACTTTCTGATTGTTCTATGTCTGGTTTTGTCTTCCCTTGCACGTGGTGTAACCATTTCCTAAGAGAAAGAAGTGTTTCCTTCTAGAACAAGTCAGTACCATGCACACTATTTTTGAGATGAAACAGGTATGGTTTTAAGCTAGGAGGAAATGGGAGGATAGAAGTTTAGTACATGGGCATATAATTTCTTATTTGATCTGATTATTTATTAGTTCCTTAGTTAAGGTTGGTGTGTAGGGAGTGCAGAACAACACTAATTTTATTAATTAAAGCTATATACACTCTTTAGGTATGACTAGAATGGTTGTTTGTTGCAACGTGTCTTAGTAGCCATGCCCAGCTTTAGTAATAATTTTGGGAGGAACCAGTTTATGCAGTGAAGAGGCTGCAGATCTAACCATGTGCTGCTGTTGGTTTTCCCCATGTCAGTGTATTTTGGGATTTGCTTTGTTACAGCAAGAGAGTAGTTTACCTGTAAAGAATGAAAACAGACCAAATGGAGCAGAAATACAACGTGTGAGTTGTGTTTATTAACTTGTAAGCAGGTCACAAAATGTTGCATTTTGTAAATTTGGTGTTGAGAAGATTAAATTTCAGTTTTGGAGTTGTTGGGTGTTGTTTGCTGCTTCTGATTCTGTCAAATGGTTAGCTTTGATTTTCTATCTTTGGAAAGACCCTCAGCATCTCCTCCAAAGTTCACCTCTCCCTTGCCCAGAGTGTGGCAGGCCCTTTCACACAGCCAGAACCCAGTTGTTTGCATCCAGAATTTTATCTGGCATCCTCTGAGCCAAGATTTTTTTTGTGTAGAGTTAAAAAGTCAAACCTCTGCAGTGGTTCATCCCTTCACTGCATTCTAATAGATTACCATTCAAGAAGAATTCATCACAAATTGGGCGTTTGTTGCATGCCTGTGTTCTCTAAAGTGTACTAAGATAAACCACAGTATTCATGGAGTGTTTTGTGCCACTGGATAGCATTTAAAAATTAAAATCTAGTAATATTTGTGTTTCTGTTTTACGTCTTTAACCCCTGTGTTTTCCCTCATTTTATGCATGTAGGTGTACTTCTATTTAAATTTGTTAAAATCCCTTGTGGATTCTTTTTTCTCTCTGGAAATTACTTCTGTGATTTCAGCTTGCACCTCCTTCATTTAAACTCTTAATTTCTTGTCTTGTCCTTCACTACTGGATTCAAACTTACCTTTATTTTGCTGAGGTCTCTGGCAGATGTCTTTGTCTGACCTGTGTGCTCTTTAGCCCCTGTCAGCCTCCTTTCTCACTCTTACTTAAATTCTCAAAAGCTTTATCAGTTTTGTTTGCCAGCAGTTTCACTCCAGTTGGATAAAAGTTCTGATGCCCCAAAAAAACTCTGCTTTAAATTCCCTAGTCTTACTTAACACAGTCAAGTGTGGCATTTCTGCTGTCTAGCCATGTTTGCATTTGCAATGGGAAGCATTTTGGAATTCTTCATTCTTTTCTTTTTTTATTCCTGCATGAAATCTAAGTGTGAGCTTCCAGTTAGACTGACATAAAGCTGATGGGGGAAAGAACCCCATTTCCAATTTGCCCACCAAAAGATAATTCAGCTAAAATTGAAGGTTTTTGTATTTTACTGTTTATTAGCCTTGATAAGTTGATGTCCTGAAACTATCCTAAGAAAAGCAAAGGAGGGAAGGAGAAATTGAGAAAAACAGGCTGTGCAAAGGTAGAAGGCAGACCTGATTTTTTTTTTTTTTTTCTTCCTTGTATGCCAAAAAGACCAGTTACAGTCCTTTGGTCTAAAGTGGAGATGAAGGCCAAGAATACTTGTTATGTTAAGTACAGGTTGTTCACGTTTCAACATTGTCACAAGCAGTTCTTTTCCAAAGCTAAGACAAGCACACACAATTTTCTTGTCCACACATGGGCAAAATTAATAGTAACATATTTCATTTTATGTCATCTCAGATTTCACTTCTGATGGGCTTAATTTGAAAAAAAAACACGAGACATTAATCTTTCATATTAATTAGTTAAAATGACACAATTTTGGGGTCTGAACAAGATACGCTTTCTAAATTAAGCTCAAATATCAAAAGTAATTTAGATTAGTAACACTTTGTAGAATATGTAGAAACCTGCAGCACTAGCTGAATGAAACAACATATTAGCCAACTTAACTATGCTAAAGCAACACCAAATTAACTTCCCTTATTTATTATTTAAATATCCTTTCACAAAGTGTCCATATAAAACCTCCTGGTGCATTTCATCCACTGTAGATATTCAGTAATTTTCTAAGCATGTAGTTAGCAAGGGTCTTTTATGAAACCTCTGGATTGAATCAGTGTCATTGTGGATGGGTTTTTCCTTAGAGTAACATCAGATTAGAGAAGGGTTTTCTTCTATTCCCTTCCAAAAGAAATCTGAAGTGCCTGTTTTATTGTCTGCAAACAAAAACATACTATTTCCCCCCAGCAGTCAAGGTGTATTACATTTTGTGACAGGAGCTGTTGGAGCTCATCTGTCACCAAAGTGTTCCTGATGGTGGTGTGATGTCCCCACCTCTCCCAGCAGTGGCCTGTGACCCCATACAGCAATGTTTCTCGCTCCAGTAGCCTGTCAGGAGTGAGTCTGACCTTTTCCCCAAAACCTCCTTAAAAAACAGCCATGAAAATGGTTGGTTTTTATCTGGAGGGTTAAATGACTGTCCTTCCAGTGAAGCATTGTAAGCTTCTCTACAGCTGGTCTCAGGTCATGGTTCATAAACCTTCACTGAGTAGAAGTGAGGTGTTGGAGATGAGGAAAGTCCAAGACCCGTACCAGGAAAATATTTCAAAAGAGCTTCATATCCTGAGCTTCTCATTTGCAAGAAACAGTGTAGAGAAGTAGTCTCTGCTTGCCCTGATCCTGGAAAGGGTCCCTCTGCAAATCCTGGGGGTGAACATGAGTGTCTGCACTTGGGCTGCTTATTTTGAGCCAGGAATATTTACTGCTGCCTGTTTCCAAGTCTAAGATAGTGCATTTAAATTGTTTAGCTGAGTTTCTTCCAGAGATGCCTTTGTTGAAACTTAGTCGATCAAATCAAGGTTGCAATATATTCCAGGTAGTTTTAAACTTCATCTTCTGAAATGGTAAGTCAGAAGAAAATGAGGTTAGACTAACGGGTCTGTAGATTTTTTGGAGCTTCTTTCAAGCCCTTCTCGTAAATCAGGATAGTGTTGGCTGGTTTCCAGTCAGTGGGGACCTAACCAGGCTCCCAAGAACTTCGGTAGATGATTGAGGGGGGTTCTGCCATAATATCTGCTGGCTCCTTCAGTGCTCCAGGATTGATCCTGTCGGACCCCATGGACTTAGAAACACTCAGCTGATACAACTGGTGCCTTACTGTGTCAGTGTCCACAAAGGGAAAAATCACTGTTCCTGCAGACATATTCCTTTAACTCAGAGGGCTGGGCAGGCCAAGATCCATCATCAGTAGTATTGAAGACTGAGGGGGGGGGGGAAAATTGGTGGCTCTGTTTCTTCATCCCTGTTTGTCAGATGACCATCTTCAATAAGTGTTGGCCCAGTGTTTTCCTTGGACCTCCTCTTGCTCTTAACATACTGAAAAAAACCCTTTCTTGTTGGACTCAACACTGGCCAGTTTCACCTCTAGTTGAGCTTTGGCCCTTTGTGTGTTCTTCCTGCATGGCTCTGTGACATTCTGCAAAGCCTCACCTTGCTGCCAGAGATCATGCAATTTATTTTTCTCCTGTGTTCCAAGAGGAGTTTCCCTGCTCAGTCAAGTCCTCTATTCTCCTTGCTTGACTTCTGACACAGTGGCATTGCCTGCTCCACTGCTTTTGAAAGGTGCTTCTTAAGAACTGGCCAGCACTTGGGAACCCCTGAGCCTTCAAAAGCAGATTCCCAGGGGACACTGCTCCTTGAGTAGCTAAAAGTTTGGTCTTTTAAAATCCAGGTTGGCAACTCTGTTGATCTTTTTTTCCTCGTTGTACCAAAAGCTTATTACTCAACCATTTCATGCTAAGGCTGGCTATGCTGTCAGCATGTTAATAATTTTGATTACTCATTTGGGGACTGTAAGAGGTCCTCCACATAGGTCTAAGGCAAATACCTCATGGGGTCTTTGTTCTTTCTTTGTCTGCTATACAATACAATTTCTTCTACCTTGGGCTATTTTAAATAAAGCTGCAATTCTTTTGGGATGCTCCCTCAGAGCTGTAACTCTGATGACATATGGGGTACTGGAAAGATGCATTCAAATTCTGGAGGAAAGATGCCAGGCTGACTGTGTTTGTTTATGGTAAGAAATCACTGTCAAATATTTAGGACTCAGGTTGGCCTACTTTGGATGATTTTAGTGTGTTTGTGCCTCTTCCTCTATATTCTGAGTGCCAAATCTGTCACTGATGACAGTGATGACATGAGTGCTGGTCCCACTGAAATGCAGGGGGGCTGAAACTTTATTCGTTACAAAAGGGCTATTGCAAATAAACTTCACCCCCTGTCCAAGTGTCACTCATGCAGGAGGAAAGTGGAAACCAACCCAATAATGGGTTTTTGTGTGGACTATAATTTCCAACTGATTACTGAGTTATACAGAGAAAAAGGGAACAAAGTTGGGGGACACAAAAAAAAAATCTGTATTTGAATGGCCAGCTCGAAGTTTCTTTAATTGTATTTGTTCTTCCTGTCGTGAACAACAGGTCTTTGAACTTCACAGGTGCAGAGAGAAGCAGTCAGTCCTTGCTAGCACAAGATCTGGGGTATAACACTTCTTCAAAGCCTGCTGATATAAAGCAGGAGCTGTTTTCCCATCTCCTGAAAATAGATATGGCTTCTTATCCTAGGTCAATGAATATCTTTATGATATCAGTAAATTATTTCTTCCTTGAAAAGAGATCAAGAAAGTGCAAAATTGGCTCCAAAGTTCATTCTTTGCTACTCCAAGCCTCTCTCTTTCTTGCCCAGAGATATTTGAAGGTAACAGTCAGAAATGAAAGGGAGAAAGGAGCATTTGTGAGATCCCACCACTCAATGAAAAGAGTTCTATCCATCAGTTTGCTGGCACCGAAGAAATTACAGAAGCCAGGCTTTTATGAAGCCCCTAATCCTAACATGAAAGCCCTGAAGATGAAGCCAGTTCTACTCAAAGGATGGTGGTATATAAGAGGATTTGTGGGCTCATGATTTGCTGCATTGTATAAGACATAAAAAAGCAAGGGCACATCATATGGCTGTACAAGGAACTGAAAAGAAGGTGTTGGCCAGCAGCATTTTGATCATTCTTCTTACTTATGCAGTACAGAAGATTTCCAAGTGAGATTTTGGAGGAGGGAAGCTACAGAGATTTGCTGGTTTGTCTGGGAAGACTTCTGAGAACAGATAAACAGATTTGAATTCTATATATTCTTATCTTACATAACGGTGGGTTCCAGAAACACTTAGTAATTCAGTTCTATGAAGGAATTGTTCCTTGCCACAAGTGAAGTGAACAATATCCTGTCTTCTAAATTAACTCCCATGCTCCTCTAATACCCAGGAAAATAAGAGAATGGAGTCTAGAGGGAAGGGATCCTATGGACTCTATGCCTGCAGAAATGCACCAAAGAGAATGGTCAGTGACACTAAATTTATTATGAGCTGATGGATCATGAGAAAGATTATGCTGTATTTTTTATCACTGAGGAATTACAGAGTATTAGTGTCCTTAGTGAAGGCCCCTCTAGGCTGACAACTTAACTGCACCATTGCATAATAATTATACAGGCAATATGAAATCTTCAGCAGCTTGTCTACTTTTCACTCCTATCTGCAATCTATTATACTCTGTAGCCTCATAAATGGATATAAAGAAAATGGTTTGGATTTTTTTAAGGCATCAGTAAAAATGCTAATTAAACCTGTAATGATGAGCCTGCTGAGGATAGGGCATCAAATGCACAGGCTCAAGGATAAAATGTCACACTGGGCCAGTCGGGAGCTTGCTTGAATCTCGAGAAGGACCAGTAAATTCTTGATTATTGTAGTTTCACTCTGCATTTGTGGTGTATTTTGCACTGGTTTATGGAGAACTGGAGAAAATGTTGTGGGATTTCATTTGCAAGTGGGAAGCTTCAACAGAATGAGGTTTTCTTTTGGATGGTATTCAGAGTAGAACAAGAATTAATATTTATGACATTTGCCAATCTCTAAGATATGCCTGAAAAGAAATTAAATGAATGAAACTCCCTTTTAAAGTAGCTTTTGTATTCCCAGGTGTCTTTTTGCTTGATAAAATGTTTTCATCCCTTCATTCTGTGTGTCTACACTTGGTGGCAGTTTCAACTCCTTGCAGCATCCACAGAGAAGCAGACCTTCACATTGTTTGCATCTGTGACTGCTGGGGTTTTGTCACCTCTATGGGCTGGACTGCAGAAGGCAGAGTTGGTTTTACAGGCTCGAACCCCAACAAGTGCTGGGATCCGCTCACTGTGCTCAGTAAAACATGTCCTATCACATGAGGAGTGGACTCTCAGGAGGGTTTTAGCTGTGACTGTGAAACTCTGGAGTCATTTGCTCTCTGTGCACAATTTGTACATTAGATATACAGTATAACCTCAGGGTATAGTAAATCTTACTGGTTTACTGGCACTCGCCTCCCCAGGGATTTCCTTCTGTACCCTTGTCATAAATTGCTTTGAAGCAGATGTGTCCATTAATTGGGTCTAATAATGATTTTAATAGATTCTTTCTCTCCTGCCTGGGAATTTATTCACTATAAAGTCATTTTTTATGAAGTGCTCCTCTGGAAGGGTAGCCTTGGTGAGGCTTTGTCTTGCAAATAACTAATAGATAGACCAAAGTCTGTCCATCTCAGAGCAGGAACACTACAAATGTTTGATGTTAGGCATTGGCAGGATTGGGTCCAACAGTTTTCAATATTATTTTCAAGTGTAATAAATTTGCTGTTTTTTCTGTATGTGTTTCAGCAGTCATTGATATGCCAGGAGAGAGCTTTTAGAATTCTGCGTTTTTCTGGAACTGTGAATACTTTTATTTTCAACAACAAAAAGACTGGTTGGCTCAGAAAATGTTCTTTGAATAGCATTCACATAATAATAGCAACTTGGCACTGTGTGTATTTGTGTGAAAAGACAATTGATGGTATTTTAGGGTTACAACAAAATGGCTCTTTTTAAGTACATCCTTTTAGAAAAATTGCCTGTATTTATCTTGCTCAGAATCTCAGCCTAAAAGCTTTTATTATTGTTAAGTCAAGCTCTTGCGCAACTAATGATTAGTAGAAATATTTCTGGAACTTTGTTTTTACTTTATTGCCAGTCATGATATTTGATTTGAAACATAAATGTTCTTGGCTTTGTTTCATCCCTGTTGCTTTTCTCCTCCTCCTCCTCTCTGCTGCAGCCTTTGGTGATTGTGTTGATTTCCACCCATTCCCCGAGTTTGTTATCTATACACCATTTTCTGCACCCAGATGTTTATGCACTAAACCAGATTGTGGGCTTTGCCTTTTCCCTGGGTAGCACTCTGACATCTGTATTTATTCTTTCGCTGCTGTTGTTGCTTTCAAGTGTGTGCTGCCATCTATGGGGTAATCATGGAAATAAAGCTGATACACAAAAGATGTTTTATCAAAAGATCATGGAAAATAAGGTCTAACTAGCGGAGGTATCACAGAGCAGTTGGCCAGGTCTCAAGAAATCCTGTTTCTCTGTAGCCCCAGTTCTCACAGCAAGCACAGGTGAAAGTATCCCTTTTAGAAGCAAATCAATGATCTCTAGTACTTAAATTATTATTCAGTAGATTCGTTTATACTGGAGAAACTATGAGGGCAGCCTGAAAATCAGAATAAGGTTGCTTTGTCCCCTAATTGGGTAACTTATTCCTTTTCCTTCCCCGTTACCTTCACATGTCCTAGTTCTTCAGCAGTTTCGAAGATTTACTTGCAATGTCTCACTTCATTTGGTTTTTAAAGCTTAATTTTAATTCTTATCCTTCCCCAGCATCTTGTTACCTGGCTTTGTGCCTCTCCTCTGTGTGCAGTTTCAGCCTGCCAAGGTGCAGCTTTCCCTTCTTCAGATCCCTTCACGATGCAGTGCTGAAGATCAGTCCCCATTCTCTCTCTCTAACTTCCATAACTTTTTGTTGCTTGATGTCTATTTTAGAGTGTACATTTATTGCAGCACTTCTATTCGAGTTGGTCTGAATAGCACTTGGAGAAGTCATTTTCTCTGTGCTGGGGTATCTGTGCATGCAGAGAATCTGTCAGCTTTTAACTTGATGCTGTTCCTGTGCTTACGGATTTTTGACTAAGGATTTTAGCACCTTCCCACCTCGAATGGAATTAGGTCTGTGAGTTCCTGGCAATCAAACTTCCATTTCAGTCAGGAGAGGTGACAAAGAACAACCACGTCTTTAGGTCTTTCCTCAGTAAAAACAGTGTTGGAGTGGGTGTATATATAACCACTACTGCTTAAATGCTTTCTTATAACACAAGGCATTAGAATCAAAAGGAAAAGTTTAACCTATGTGGATGAAGAATTCTTAAAAATATCTTCTGACATTTTCTTCTTATTGCTGAACTCAGAAATTGATCTTATTTCCCAGCATCAGAGACAAAATGAAGGGAAAAAAATCAATGCTGAAGATTGATCAATGTTTTTCAAAACTGACTTAATAAGGTAAAAATCAATGCAGCTGTATTATTTGCCATTCTTTTATCACCAGGATCATTCAAACATGGTAATATTTGATTCTTAAGTTAAATGTGAAGATATTTCAGTTACCTCCTACAGAGGCAAAAAAACTTAAGAAGGAGGGATTTATTTAGTCAAACTTCACTTTTCTTTTTAAACCTAGTTTTGGAACTTTGAGTTCTGCAGAAACTGAAAAGAGTTTGATACTTTAAGTGCCAGTATATGATTGTTCCTTTAACCACACAGACTTAAATCAAACAAATTATTACTTGTATTTGCATATTGCAAGCTCTGATCCTCCTTCCTCCTGCAAATATCAGTTCCATCTTGCTTGGTTGGGAGGTCTGTACTTGAAATTTGAAGGTAAGTTTAGGCCCAGAATTTCCCCCGTGGCAGGCTCACAGTGCGTTGGGTTTAAGAGTGCTTTGTGAAAGCATTGGCTGGTTAATCTTTTTTGGAAAAAAATCGGGGGTTACTTGAACTGTTAGTTTTTTCCAATGTTCCTTACCCTTTTCTGTCTCCACTATCCCCAGTAACATTAAGATCCCATGCTGACTTATTTAAAGGACACTGACTTCTGTAATATTAGTGGATCAACCCCTAAAACATTAGTTGAGAGGGGATTTTTTTTAAAAATAATTTGTATTTCAATACTTCAATTCCTGTTTACCTGCTGCCTTGTGTTAGCCCTTTGGTCTGAGTGCTAAAAACTGTCCTTTTAGGGAAGAGAATCGATGTTCTCACACAATCACTGGAATGTGTGAACTGGGATTTTAGGGAAGTGCCAGACCTTGAAAGACTCCTGATAAAATCCTAGATATTGGTGAGCCTCTGGCATTGGCATCTTTTGGTTTAAAGATCTTTGTCATGAGCACAGCAAGACAGCTTTCTGCATAGATTTCTACTGGATTGCTTCCTTATCTGTAAGCTGGGCCAGAATGTCATAAAATTGGAATTGGCAATCTGACAGGAGTTAGACATGGATTTTGAGAACACAGAGCTTACTCAGGTTCTCTGCGGGGGCCAACTACTTTTATATGTGCTTTTCATATTCCTTTACTAATAGATAAATACGGTGAGTTTGCTGCTATCCTCAAGTAGCTCGGAGCAGCAATTTTCCCTGGGAATAGACGGTCCCTCTCCTTCATCGTCAGCTTCATTACAGACGATACTTGCAGTGGTATAACAATATTGTAGCTCTCCTCTTCCTTTTCTCCTGCCCCTGTGCTGCGAGGGAGAAGTAGCATGGCATATTGCAGAGCTGAAGGGTTACCCAGCCTGAATTTGTCACACCTCTGGATGTGGCAGGCAAGCATTCACTGCCACCACAGCTGGGCATGGCTCATCACCACGTGAGGCTGGACACCCTGAGAAGACAGATGATGGTGCATTGGTTTGCTTGCTGCTCTGCAAACAATCAAATGGGCTTAAGCTATGCAATCTGATACTCCCTAATTGACAGCTTCTCCAAGGTTCATTTGTTAACTGAGAGCGTGACATGTATTGAAGTTGTTTCTTCATAATGCACTTGGCATTAACAGGAGAAGCTGCTAGTGCCTCAGACATCAATGTCTCAGCAATGGCATATTTTGCCTCCAGTTTTGACTTTCGAAATAGCGACTTTGTGTTTGCAAGAGCGTGTGAAATGAGCATATGACAGAACAGGGCATGAGGAAAAAGCTTAAATACACTCCCCTAAGAAAATCTGTGAGGTGGTGTTTTTGCTGCTTGGGACATTTACTCGATTTTTATGGTTCAATTGTTCTTTTTTTCTCTTGGTATAGACCCTTGGTTTCTTGCTTAACAAACCACTCACTGGGTCTCAGGGAATCCTTTTATTTTGGTATATTTATAAATAGGCATATATGATTTTATTTATAGTGATGAATTTGTTTAAAAGACACACTCAAGAGTTTCACTTGCCTGTGCATCCACAAGAGAATAAAATAAACCCCCAAAGAAACCTCTGTTTCAAAGGATCTTAAACTTCCCCCAGATGAAGCCCATGTTTATTTGGAAGAATAAATTATCTGTGTGGAAGAGCCCAGAGGATGATTTCGTCACTGATCTTGTCACTACTTTGCATTTGCTGTGTTCTTGTAGCTCGTTGCCATAAACACTTTCTCAGTTTCCTAGAACACAGGTTGTGCCAGAACTGTAACATTCAACACTTATTTTCTTTTTCATTCTGTAAAAAATTTCCACTGTTTCCACTTCCTTGCAACTGTTCATATCCTGATACCTGGCAAGAGGTTCACACAGGGTCTGTAAGTGCTAATTAAGAGCTTTGTCACAAATCCATCATCATTAATAGCTGTTGTTTCTCTTCCATCCCATGAATTTGATAGTTACAAGAGGAATTTATCTTAGGTGTACAAAGTTGTTTTGTTTTTTACTTTCAGTTTTTGTTCTTACTGTAAGCATGTTATTCTAAATATTTAGGTTAATTTCTTTAGCACCTAGTTAAGCTTCTGCACGTATTTGTCCTTCTGGCAAGAGCACATGCCTGGAGAAGTACCTGAAATTTTGCAGATGTCAGGATAATGAAGGAATTTCAGTGGCACTTTGACTAGCATTGTTTAGGAAGTGACACACAGCTGTTTAGATGAGAAAAACTGAATGGATGGATCAGGATGCCTTCATCTCACAGGAGTAAAACACTTTGACAGGAGTGCCTGCTCAAAAAATGCCAGAGAGGAATGGGCAAAGCCAGGTCCAGCTTAGAAAAGCCAAGAAACAAACTTCTGAAAGTCCTGGGACTTAAGCACACATCTCTGCTCCCTCCACAGGCATTAATGGCCTGAGTTCCTGCTGCAGCCAAGTGTTTTTGAGCCCCTGGGGGATGCTCTGGTCTCCATCAAAGTACCCCTGTTTTATCTGCAAGGTCTGTGAGCAAATGCCACTTGGGTGCCTGGCAAGCACTGAGAGCCCAATCCCTTCTGTGTTGCAGGGCAAGCACGAGCTGCGTGTGGACACGGGGCTGGAAGGTGCCTGGTGTGGCCTCATCCCCATCGGGAACCCCTGCGAGAGCGTCACCACGACCGGGCTCCGGTGGAACCTCAGTGAGTCAGAGCCCCTGGGGTGGTGGGGATGGTGTGGTCCTGACCCTGCCTTTGCACCAGGGCAGGGGTTGGGAGGTGGGCATGGAGGGGTTTGTACAAGAAATAAAAAGATAAATATGTTAAAACCCGAGGCATCAAAGGTAGAAACATGTTTTTCGTTGTGCTCTTCAAATAGAACATTGGTTGAGGTCATGATAAATTAGCTTCTTAATGCATTGCCCTCCAGGGAGGAGAAGCCACGAGTGTCTAAACTCCTGCTCATAAAGCCATAAAGTTACAACAGGCAAATAATGATGTGATACAGATTATTAAAGCTACCTCACTTCCCCTGAACTGCTTCATGTATATTGTCTGTCTGTCAGCTCTGAATTAAGAGATCCTTTTCCTTATTTTAAAGTGGGAAAGGGAGCATTTGATCTAGAACCAGGGGCATTTATCTGTGGTCAACAGAATTCAAAACAACGGTCTCATCCTCCTGCCCCTTCCTCCAACACTGAGTCGTTCAGGATGTATATGGCATTAATTTTGGGATGTGAGGGAATTGCCAGATGAAGAGATGTGTGGCCAGGAGTGATTTTGTCCTTTTAAACTGGATTGGAAGAGCTGAATGTGTTCTATAAGGGGCATTCTCTTAATTTGAAAGCATCAGATCTTTTCATTTGTACTTCGAAGTACAGTTGACAAATAAGGCACTGAACCTGCCTCTGCTCATGTCCTGTTGTGCAGCGAATTTGGTGGCCCATTGCACTGAGGGACTGATGTCTCCAAAAATGTTCTACCTGCCAGAGGTGAAAAAAGCTCAAACCAGTCTCATGTCAGTGAGGGGAGCATCTCTGAAGGCTTTGCCATATTGCAAAAGGCTACTCTTTGCTTCACAAAGTGGTGGATGTTGTGAGGTTGCAGCCCTTTCCTGTGCTTTTTATTATTGGTTTAAAAAGTCATTTTTCAGATACATCAAAAGTTTTTTGAGTTTAGTGACATAAATTCCATCGGATTTATGAGGTGCTCATTAGAAAGATGATAATTTTAAAGATAGTCTGCCTACTCCCACAGATGGCATGGCTTTGTTACTGCTAAACTGTGATTGCATCATCTGCTAAGGCTAAGGAGAAGGGGATTCCAGTCCAGCTGTGCCAGCTGAAGGAGAGCTCAGAGGGGACATGCAATGGCAGCTAATGTTTTTTTGGCTTAGGTTGGTTGACGTATCAGTTTCCTCAAAGCTGGTCATTCTAGCTGTGCTGTAATAAACCTCTTCAGGTTTCTTACAGGCATAAATGTGGATTTTTATTGCACTTAATTTCTTTTTTTTTATTTCTTTTTCTGGGGGGACAAAATTATTTAAGTGACTGTTTCCTACTTGTGTCATGTTAACAGGACACCATCATCTCTGCATCTCCCTGCCCTTGTTACTGTCTCTTTCCAGGAGGAAGGAGAACAGACCTTTACAGAGTTTTCCTCAGTGATGTGCACATTGCATCCCATTACAGGCTATGCTGTCAGACTCAGTATTCTTGTTTCTCACAGGTCTTAGTTCCTTCAGTTATTTCTCCATATTAATCATTAGATAGACAGATTATAAAACCAAAAGATGATCTGGTCTTCCTTGAAGAGGTTCAAACTATCAGAGACATCAAAGTCATTACAACCTGAAACTGCTCTCTTGCCCAAATCACTAGAGCTAACCTAAATACAGAATAATCTTTGAATAAGGTTATTGTTCAGATGCTGATTAAAAAAAAGATTAAAGTGCAGTTGCATTCTTGTAAAGGGAAACCAGTAGCTTAAATACAGCATTGGTTAGTTGTGCTTTTTCCCCTGATAAATAGGACCTACATTCAGATAGCTTAAGTTGGATATTAACTTCCATGAATGACTCCTATGCTGCCTGTAGTTTTGCAGTTACTTTTAAAAATATTAGTCCTCCTGTGACTTGTGATGGAGAAGCAAAGGCTCACCTGGGAAAAGGGACTAAGAAGACAGTCAAGTGTGACATGGATGTCAGGCTTGCTGTTGATGGCTGGCAGTGGCAGAGCTCTCCCTATTCATTTGTCAATGGCACTCTCCTTCAGAACCTCAGTAAATAAAACCGTTTGGTTATAAATTCATTTGCATGTGTAAACCATAAAAGAAATGAATGTTTTAAGCCAAATATGACATGAAAGGCCTATTCCTCCAGTTTGTTATGGAACTAATTGAATGTGACCTAACAAGTTTGGTTTTAAAAAGTCACTTTTGAGTCCTCAGAATATTTAAGTACCTGGGCAGCAAAGTAATCTCAGGATTTTAGTTCAAACAGTGATGGATGCATTAGGTGAGAGGGGCGCCCTCATTTTTGCAAACAATAATTTCCAGCAGATCAAAATTCAAACAAGACTGCAGTATGAGAAAGAGCTGGCTTTGCATCAATGTTTTTCATGTTTAACACCAATTTCTGTCTGGGCACATTGAGATTACTCTGCTGATTAAAATTAGTAAAACCTTCAGGGGGTAGTCAAATATTATCTGTGTCCAGTCTACAGGTGCTGTCATGAGACTTCCTAGACTCTGAACAGAAAAAGACAAAGATAAATACTTAGGACAGAAGCTGTATTGAGGTTAAGAGCTGGCTACCCAAGGTCTCATTTCAATGGCTGAATTAGGCAAACCTGAAATCTCTAAGTTCTTCTGCCAGCAGAGAAATTACAATGTCTTTTAATATTGCAGAATTTGGTATTTTTTTGTATGGCTGTTTAAGAATGCAGCATGTATGCAGGCTTTTATGCATGCTTATCTTAGTTATTTGCTGGCACTTGTCACAAACAGAATTTTCATTTGGTTTAGTTCTCATCTTGTGGGTGAAAGGACTTGGAGAAGAGGGTGGAAAATTGATTAAAGAAAATATTTTTATCCATACTTGCTATTGTGTAGCAGACACTCAGAACACATTATAAACATATTCTTTCCACTCCCAAAGGGATACAGATCTTTTCTCTATTAAAATCTGATGTACAGCACAGGAATCAGATAATGCTTTATCTGATTTGACTCACCTGGCTGCTTGCTAATAACAGCTCTCATGTCTAATAAATAAATAACAAAAAAACCAATAATGCCAGAATTAGCCAGCATTCTTCATTAGGTCCTCAGTGGTGCTTTCGTGGAAGGTAAGTAAGAATGAAGGTAGAAATCAGCTGCACTGCTCATCACAGAAGAGGTTGGAGAGTAATGGTAGGCATTTTTAGGAAAGGGTTCCTTTTCTAGGAAATTAGTTAGCAAATAATTCTGCCAGCTAATTTATTGGTCATCCCTATGGCCTTTGGTATGCTGTATGGCATACCTGTCCTGAAAATGCCAGCATACATGTTTGTGTATATGTATATATATATATATAAACTGTGTGTATGTGATTGTGCTTTGCAGATAATTTTCATGCAAATTTGCTTCTTTAGGCACGAAGTTAAATTGCTACCAGTTAAAAAATGCTGCCATTCTAAAGAGCACCACTGTCATTTCTCTTCAAAAGGCAATGGCAATGACAAGGGGAGCAGGACCTTTCTCTAACTGCGCCAACAGGGCAGCCCCTGACAACTCATGGCACAGGTGGATGAACAGGATCCACAACCTTTTTGGTGCTGTTTACATTGTTAGTAAAATTGAAATGTTAGCACTGCTTTAGGCATTGGGGTTTTCTTGACATTTCATTGTGAATGGAACAGAAGGATTGCAAAAGCAGTGGGGGGCTGTGTTTTAGAACAATTCAGAGCCTAAAAGGGGAAAGAAAATGAGTAACTCCTTTTTAAAAAAATGTCAGATGGTGAGGGGCTCTTCTGGGAAAGGTTATAAATTAAGATGGACAGGTGTCTGTGTGCCAGCGAAGCTGTTTGTATAAGCACTCTGTAACCTGTTTCAAAGCTGAAATAGTTTATATTGCCCATTTTGCTACCCCAGTTCATCCTGGCAGAGGCAAACTAAGTGGTGCTTCTGGGAATAGCTCTGTTTTCAGTGGCAGAGTAAATAGCTTCACAGCTGGATTCCCCTCTCCTCTGCTTTGCTCTCCTTCCCTCCCTTCTCATGTCCTTCACTGGCAGAAGATTATGTTGTCAGTGATGTACTTTTTCTCTTATTCATTGCAGACTCTTCAATGGTAGGGTGGGGTGGACAGAAATGGTGCTGCTGATCCTGAAAGGCAATACTTTTGGGTGGCTTTGACCTTTAGTGAGCTGTTTGCCCGCAGGAATGCTGCTGTCAGCCTTCCAGGGTCACATCCTCTGTTACAAGGCAAGGGCTGCTGAAATGCTTTCCCAGTGAAGCAGATGTTCTGATGGTGGCAGCCTGGCATCCTACTGGTTTACTGAAAGTCAGCAAAAGCAGCAATGAGAGCATTGCTGAGCATTGCTTAGCATTGCACTAAATGGTTTGGAAGCAAAAAGACCCTTTGGTCTGCATTGAAGGACTGATGACCAGAGAGCTCAGTTGTGCCCAGTCCCTAAGCCTCTGTTTGCATTATTTCCTGAACAGCAGCTTGAAAACTCAAGCTTTGTGAAGAGGCTTGAAATGGGGATTTGAGGTCACACATTCAGTTCATTTCAACAAATGTTTGGAATCAGCAGGAGAGAGATTTGGTCCCAGCTCCTCTTTACTAAAGTAGCAGAGTCCTGGCATTCACTTTGGAAATGTTTCTTTAAGATGATAAACAGATATGCTTTTCCAGATCACACTGTTGGGGCAGCATTACTGCTGTATGACTCTGCTTATGGAAAGATTCATGGCAGTACCTGATTTCTGAACTAGCTCAAACCACACCAGTGGTGAGTTTAGCCCAGCTGAAGGCTGTCTTTAGTGGGATGTTGGTGCTGTGTGTGTGATCCTTCCATGCAGCAGGAACAGGCAGTAACTGCCAGGAAGGGTTAGAATAAAGAATCCCCAAGACACTGCTCCAGCACAGCTGTACACAGCGTAGATGACTCTCCAAAACCTGAGTAATACTATCCTCGAGTAAACTGAAGACACTTGGAATCGTAATAGAATATCGTGAGTTGGAAGGGACTGACTTGGGGTCATCAAGTCCACCTCCTGGCTCTGCAAAGGACAACCCAAAGAGTCCCACCATGTGCCTGAGAGTATTGTTCAAATGGCTGTTGAACTCTGACAGGCCTTGTGCCACGGCCACTGCCCTGGGGAGCCTGTTCCAGCACCCAACCACCCTCTGGGGGGAAAAAACCTTTTCCCAATATCTAGCTTAAATCTCCCCTGGCACAACTTCACGTTGTTCCCTTGAATCCTGTCACTGGTCACCAAAAGGAAGAGATCAGTGCCTGCCCCTCCACTTCTCCCTGTGTAACTGCATTGTCATGACACATTGCAACTATGGAAACTGATTATTAATAGAGACTAATTTCATTACTAATGGAGAGGGGAGTGGGCTATCAAGAGAGCAGAATACTGTTCTTTCCCTTGCATCACCTCTGTTACTTCAGTCCCTGCTTCTGCTAATGGAAATGTGACCTGGAGGGATGAAGAAATAGGTGCTCTGATTCAGCCCAGGTTTGGGGCAGATGTTCCTCATCTCTCTGGTGGCAGTAGATTGGTGAGAATACTTAATTCACATGAAAATCAAAAGCAACCTGCTGCTAATAAATGATGATTGTAAAGACAAAACACCTTCCTGGGCAAGACAGAGATCTTCAGAGACTGGTGGGGGGCCAAGTTAATTCTGTGGATTTCGGGGCTGACTCTGAATTTCCATAGGTGAGTTTTGCAGGCTGAATTTGTCCAAGAAAGAGACCTCATAGTTTATACTAAAGATGTTTAATCCTAAAGGCTTTCTCGTCAGTCAACCTGCCCACTTGGATACTAGGAATATCTTGTTTAGACAATAGCAGAGTCAAAGCTGAAATGTAATGGTGTACTTAAATGAAAGTCAGAGAAAAACTGGCCAGAGTACAGATGCTCGTTTGTCATATCCCTTGCAAATATACTTTGTTTTCATATTTAAATGCCCAGAATCAGCCATAATAAATGTCACAGTGCTGAGAGATTTCCAAAAACAAAACAGCTCTCTGAGGCGTGTGCTGAGTTATTGCCAGTTCCCGATGTCTCTGCAGACCCACAAAAGGGCAAGGAGCAGCAGGAGGACAAATCCATCACTCCTGGCTATGATGTCCCAGAGTTAAAAACGAGCTGTTTGTGTGTGGTGACTCGGGTAATGAACGTGTGCTGGTTGGGTTTGGGGAGGTGGCTCAAGTAGGCAGGTGCTGCCACCAAGCACCGACTCCTCCTTCCCAATTTCTTTGGCAGCCTTTTAGTCCTGTTTATCTTTTAGTACACACTGGTGTGTATGATTGATCTCTTCTCCCCAAAAACATGACACTGAGGGAAACTATTTTCTCTGCAGTGATCTATTCCTGTGCCTTAATGGCAAACAGTCCTGGCTATCTCCTCCACAGTGTCTCAATTCTTCACTCGCTGCTCGCTTTGCAAACTCTTTGCATGTTGTATCTGAGCAGGCTCTGCTCTCTCCCAGTTTTTGCCTTGAGGTGTTTGTGGAAAAGAAGAGGTGGATTTTTCCTTGTGGGTGTCATCACTGACTTTTGTTGTCCGTTGTAAAATATTATGTTTTGGCTGCAAGTTTTTTATGGCATCCTGATGTGTAATTAATAAGCTGTTAACAACTGACTGTAGTGAGCATGCTATGGAACTATTAATTTTAGACATACATGCCAATTACAGACCACTAAGCAAGGCTGTTGTTTTCAGGTGAGTTGGAAAATACACATTTGTGATAGTGATGATTCTGTGTCTTGCCACACGAGTAGCTGTGGCTTCTTTTGGGCAGTAAATACGCTTGGCAGGGGGAGTCAGGGAAACAGGAGGAAGAGGGAGAAAAAAGAGAGAATAGCAAAACTGGGATGTGAGGAGATTGCATTTGAGATTAGAAACATGCTTTGGAAGAAAAGGCAGATAACATCAGAATAGGGGAAGATATGAATATAGAAACTGAGGAAATGAGAACAGAGGTGTTTTAAGCAGGCAGTTGACATCATCTCTTTAGAAGCAGTGAATTGAGACCAAAATTTCTCAGTCTTGTTAGTTCTCTGCTGTGAGCAATCCCTCTCATTTTCCACTCCTGTCCAGGCATCATAGCCCACTTCTGCTCTCAGTAAACTGGTCAGCTCAAGTGATGCAGGTCTGTCCACAGGATGTGCCTGGCTATTGATCCAACAGCAAAGGATGGCATTAGATATTTGATTTGAGAACAAGAGGAAAACTCTTTACCTGCACTTTCATGGATAGCAATTCAAAACTCTGAAACTAGGGAAAACCAGAAACAGATAGATAAAATTAATTAGTGAGTTTGGATGTAATCATGCATTTAGATGCAAGACACCAGCATCACTCAGTGTCTGAGGTGAATTTAGGAATGAATCTGCAGCCACAGCTGACAGTGCAGAGGGATGCAACCTCAGCCTCTCCCAGTGCAGAAGCAGAAGGACCTGGGAGGAATAAGTCCTGCTGAAACGTGGGGTTTTCTGGTGGTTCAGGCAGTGGGTTGTTTGCAGTTCTTACTCCGTGCAGCTACTTCAGCTGTTCATTTCTCTGAGCACTCAGCTGAGCTCTCAGCACCCTGACCTGAGAGCTCTGCACAGGGTACTCCAAAGCGAAAGCTGTGGCATCATCTCTGAGGTTCTACAGAAGATGTTAGTGTGGCTGTGTCTTTGCTCCTGAAGAGCTGAACCCATGCAATGGCATTACCAATCTGCTGTGATGAGCAGCATACATACAAGCCCGTGAGGAATGCAGCATGCATGCATCTGGTGCAGTTTAATCTGTGCAGTAAATAAGGCAGAGAGCACTGTGGTGAATCAGGGCTCAGAGTGTGTCAATTAAGAGAATACTATTTACTCTAATGAGTCTGGCCTGCTTTGTCAGTGTGACTGTATAATTACAGGATGAAAGCTAAAGAATATGAATAAAAAAAATCACAGGCTGACTGTAATTCTGGCATCCCATTGCTCTCAAGTCCATGACTTTGGAGCCTTAGCATTTAAGGGTTGTCTTCCATGTGTATTATTTCCAAGTGAATGTGGGTCCAAGTGCTGTTCAACTGTATGTATATATATATATTTTCTATATATATGGTAAACTGTATGTAGCATGTCACATTGTATTGAGAAAAGTCTGGGTCAGCATGTGGGAGCTGAGTTTCCTGTGATATCTACATTTTGAAGCTTTTCCTTGTATTTAGTAAGAAAATTTCCATAAAACAAAACAAACCTTTCAAGCAATTGCAAATATTTTTCGTATATGCTAAGTGAAGACACATGTCATAAAGCAAACAGTAAATCCAAATAAGTGGAGGAATGGATGTCAAGAGATCTTAGACTCTGGATAGCATTCCTAGGGCATCACTCCTGAAAAATCTAAAAAATGGTTCATCTTCTATGAGCTTTCAGTTCAATTTTGGGGATTCCTTTGCAACAGCTTCTTCTGAAAGCCCGCTCCAATTAGTTTATTTTTCCCTCCTGTATTCTGCAGATACAGTATGTGATAAATATATTTTCATGCTGTTAAGCATTCTAACACAGCATTTATAATCTAATTGCCAATAAGGAATCTCAGAATTGTACATGTAGGTTTCCCAAGCATAGGGCATAACTATAATTTACAGAGGCACCAGCAATACCCCTGGCTCTCTGCTGATTGGCATGCCACTTAATGATGCTGTTTATAAGACGATTTTCTAATCAGCTGCATGAACACTCATCAGGAGCTTGGTTCTTGATTTAAAGCAGAGCTGGAGAGAAAGATGGGGTTTGTTTTGCTTATAAAAACAAACCAGGATAAAAAGCAAGTTACAAAGAGGAATATCAGCTTTGGGGCATTTTTTTTCCATTTTATGGGGCATTGATACAGTGGAGAAAAAGGGAAACACAAATGTGGAAAGCTTTGATGTCATGAATGTGGATTCTGCTTTTAAAAGTTCAGTGTAGAATTAAAAGCTTTGGCATGAGTGAGTCAGTGTTCTCCAGGCTATTTCCTTTGTGCATTTTGAAAACTGGATGATGATAGCTTAAACATTAACATTCTAGGTTTTAACAGGTGTTACATTTCCAATCATTTTTAATAATAATTATGTGATATTGTATATAGTCTGTTGGGTGTAGTCAGTTGAAGCTGAGGCATAGTCAGTTTTCCATTCATTTCACGTGCCAAATTTTAGTTTTCAGCCCAATAAATTTAGCCAACCCTCTTTTCCACTCAGAGAATAATTGCCTTCTTCCTATCTTTATTTTGTTCAGTAAGAGACAGAATGGCTTTAATTTTAAAAATGTTATTTAAACCACACATCAGCTGAGTCAAGTGTGCCTGGCAGGGAAACAATTTATTGTATGATTTAAGAGGTTTTAACAAGATGAGCTTCAGTTGACCTGCACAATTTATGAATAGTTTTGGTACACACAAACAAAGCACCTTTTCCAAATTTATCCCCAAGTAATCATTGTAAAACCCTTGTAAACAAACCTTGTCGTGCTGTATTCTCTATCTCCAGTGTATGTTGAAGAATTCATGTTTTATGAAAATATTAGAGCTTAATAGCGAGCTTGTGGAATTAATGGGAGAATTAGACATGGAATTTAATATTAGTATGTTAATCTGGAGTGGCTCTGTCCCTTCCTTACTAGGGTAACTTAAGCCCTCAGTTCATCAGAAGATTTAGGCATTCATGCATTTTCATGTTACTAGTTCCTTTGAATATAAAAGTATTATTGGATGGGTAAAGTTAAACATGCAGAAGTACTTAGTGCACGTCAGACTCTGCCACAGGAGCATATACCTTCAAAAATGTCTGCAATGGCTTTTCTGTATGTAAAATAAGATGGTAGTGACTTTAATCTCAATTTCCAGGGTTAGCTGTCAGGGCTTGTTCCTATTCAAGTACCTCTTCTCACTCCCCAATGCTATAAAGCTCCCTTTTCTAGCTCTGCACATTTCTTATGTGCTGCTCTTTGACTGTGGTAATTTACATGAATTCCTCCTGATTTTAGTGGTGGATGCCTGGGAAAAGTATGCAGACATGGTAAGACAAATGACTTTGAAATATGTCTCACATCTGGCTTCTTTACCTGTAGTTCAACAGATGTGGTTTCCTACGAGTCCAGCTGTCAGGTCCATGTATCAAGTGGATTTTTCATATGAGAATTCTGGGGGAAAAGGGTTCTGGATACCAACCAGAATTTTTAAATAGTCATAAAGTTTTCATAAATAGCCAAAAGCATTAGAATATGGTACATGTCTGCCTAGTTGTAAGAGAACAAAACATTCTGGATAGAGTGAATCAACCACAGTGGATTTGAATTTATTTTTTTTTTTATATAATGACACAAATTGGCCACACTTTTGTCTCTCTCTGCCATATGTAAAGCAGAATTTTCAATCCACATTAAAACAACGTATGGAGCCAATGCAAGGCACTCATTAGGGAATAGGGAACATTTTCCATGTCATGTTCTGGCCTAGAATGTATGAAGTCCTAACATCAACATAAATCTTCTTGTACTAGACTAATTAAGTATTGTTCCTTTTCTATTTTAAAATATAAAGGGTAGTTATGTTTACCTTTTAACATTCCCAAAGCCTGCAAACTGTTTTTTGGCAAGTGCAAATCAACAAATGCTGGCAATACCCTGAAAGACAGCTTTCTGTTGTGAGCTGCTGTGGAGATTTATATTGCTCATTTGCAATGTACAGGAGGAAGGTTGGTTGCTTATGCAGAGCTTGTGCATGCCACTTTGTCTCTGCTGCTGCCTTTTGTTATCCTCTGTGTTTGTGTTAGCATAGCTCTGGACCATTTGAGGCTTGTCCTGGATTTTTGGGAGCTCTTCTGCTGGTAATTAATTTTACATCCCAACTACCTCAAGTTTTTATCAGTGAATTTTCAGATTAGCTTGTGTTCCTTTTAATGCCATAATTACTTTAGTGTCCCAGCTGAAATAATCTCAGAATAATTTACTCACTGTTGTGAGATTCACTTTTTCCAGTTTATGCCATTCTCTAACTTCCCAGAGCAATGATTCAACAGATATTTTTCAGTCTTGGTTTTGTACCCAGGTTTCCTGAAATCCTCTGCCAAACTTGTGCTCTACCTGCTCCGATGCCATTTTCAACAAATCCTTTGGAAGTTACAAGTAAGGAAGACCCAAGAAACCCACAAACAAACAAAAACACAAACCAAAAACCTTAAATTGTTCTCATGGCACAGCCCCAGTTGCTGCCTCGGTGGGTGGCACAGCAGGCTGGGGTAATTAGCTGCAATTGGGAGGTGACTTCTGGAGTTACAGTCGAAAGCCAATACCATGGAGTGATTCCTGATTTTAAATACATGTATATTCTTTATGTGTTGGAGACTGCATCTGGATTGTCATCTTGAGAAATGGCACTGTGGAAAGACAAGGCATTGTTTAACATACAGTGCCATCTACAGAATAGGTTTTGCAACCTGCACTTCAAACATTATATGGGGGATTTTGTTGGAATTTCTGTAGTGGTTTTTTTATATATATATATTAATGGCTAGAGAGCATAGGAGAAGTTTTTGTCAGATGTCTGAGGATGAGTGTTCAAGAGCTCTGGAGCCTGGCTGAGCTCTGGCTGAAGTGCTGGGCTGCATGTTCTGATCTCTCAGCTGCTGCTTGGGAAGTCCATTTGTCACCCAGGGTACCCAAAGAGGAGGTAGCTGGTGTGCTCACCTGCTTCAGCTCTAATCTGCAGTGTCCATGGGCCAGCCTTCATCAGTAGCACCCATCATTACTTTCTCTTAGAAGCCTAAATTGTTTGGGCTTGTTTTGTTGATGAATTATTTTTTAAAATACAACTATTTGTAGAAATGCTGTGACTGCAGCTAACTTTCCTGGCATTCACGTGACCTACTGCAGTGGTCTGACAGGGACAGTGAGGTGGGAAAAAGGAGGGGAGGGACCAGAGAGGAAAAAGCCCCTCTGGGATCCTGTTGTGAAGATGAAGGATGCTGAGGCACCTGGTCAGCTGTCCTCTCTGTTAGGAGACAGCTCAGATGTGGGGGAGAGGGGGAGTGGGTCCTCCTGTGTTGTCACCCAAGCACATGTTAAGCAGTGGTTACACGTGTAAGCATCTGTGCTTGCACGGGTCACTGGTAGGATCTACATTGCAGGGAGAGTTAGATTTAATCCCCAAAATCTTTAGAGTGCTCTTCAGACAAATGTTAATTTTGGTGCAGAAAGCTGGACGTTATATTTTTTTTAAAAAGATGGAAAGGGTGAAAGGACACAAAAATATCACTCCTTCCACTCTCAGGAATCCATTATTTACGTAATATGGCAAATTAAGTTATTGTAGTCGCTGCAGAACAAACTATTGTCTGTCCTCCTTTGTCTAGCTTCTGAACACTGAGAGTTGTCTGACCTTTTGGCTGTTACTAGCTCAGGAGCCACTGCTTGGCATCTTCAAATTAGTGGGGTTGAAAACCAGATATGGGAAGGGAGGGCTGAGAATTAATTCTGACATCCAGAGCAGAGACAAAATAATTTTCTGGCAGATGATGTCACAGAGGTGAAGAGGGATAGTGTCTTTGGGTTTTGTTTTTTCTGGGGATTTTTGTATATTTACATGTGAAATCCAAGGTATTTAAAGCAGCAGCAGAGATGGACAGGGAAGCTGAGTGTCTGAGACAGCTGAAGTTGCATGTAAATAGAGTTTAGGAGACTAGTCTGCCGTTTCTCACCTGCACTGTCGCAGTCAGTACATGTGACTGTGTAGGGGAGTGGGGGTGTATGTAAATAACAATTCCTCTTTATTTAATATACATTAAACCTGAAAAGGGACAGAAATATGAGTTGGCAAAGTGCTGCAAAATGTGAAGTTAATTATGTAGCAGTTATCCTCAACATTTCCATCCTTAAAGTGGTTTTGAACTGCTTAAGTGCAGCAGTTACTGCAGACTGTGATTAGATAAACGGATGCAAATGGTAATTGTGACTGATGAATGATTGATGATGGCTTTATATGTTTATCATTATATACCGTTGTAAACACTTTTTTATTCAGCAAGGATGGAGCCTGATGGCAAAATGATGATGTATGAAATATGAATTCAAACTGTAGTGCTTTAGAGTATAGAGGGCCAATATTGTGGGCTGGGCTAACCACAGAGCTGCTACCTGAGGAACTGGTGGACTTTGCCATGGATATCATCTGGCTGAGCACCAAATGTGTGCCAGCTGATGTTCAGACCTGCAAACAAGCACAGCTGGGAAGGTGGGTTGGCAGCAGGGAGCAGATGGGGAGGCTGACCACTGTGGAATGATGAAGACCTGCTGATCCACTGCCATTTCTCTTCAGTTTTCTATTGTTTCTCATGGTTCCTGCCTTTCCTCACAATGTCCCAGTGTCCTGTCTCCTTCCTGCTGTCCTGTGGATCTGTGAGACATTGGCAATGCAGTATTTGACAGAGTGACTGTTGCACCCCACTTGTAGGAGCCACTGGGGACACAAGAAGTATGTTTGGATAATTGGAAGTCCATGGGCACAAGGAGACAACCAAGGCTGTCTCTAGAAAAGCAGGGTGGGATAAGAGGTTTGTATAATCTGAATGATGCTATAATTCTATTTGGTTTGTCACCTGCCATTTGCTATTAATCACAGTAACAACATTTGGTAGTTAGATTAATTGAAAGGGATTTTTATTGCAGCAGCTTGAGTTTAATATCAGCTCCTTGTGTATCACACAATGCAAAAGGTAACCTGTGGTAATTAAATTACAGGCTAAATCTTCATTCTACATAAATTATTCTTTTCACTGAGAGAAAAAAAAGGATATTACCAAAGGATATTACCAAAGAAAATATACCAAGCAGGATATTACCAAAGAAAAGGCCCAGATCATTAGCAGGCTCTACTCCCCTCTCTGTTCACTTCACTTGCAGTGCTCAGATCTGTCTGTTACTTTTCCTATGGTATTGTAGAACTGACAATGAACTTGCTGTCTCTTCTGCCTTGTGCCTGCCCCTGGGCTTGTGTAAAAGAAGGGAATTAGGTTGTGTTTTGCTGACCTTTTCGAGGCGAGGGAAATGGTAGTCCTGTTTCCTTGCACATCAAGCGCTGCCAGGCTGTTGTCTGCATTAACCTTTGTGGAGCCCCCGATGTGATTGCTACCCTGGCACCAGGACACAGCTGGCAGGGAGACCTGAGAGCGGATAAAGAGGAGGTGCCACGCAAAACAGCCCAAGCTGAAGACGTTTCCATCCTGCACTGAAGAAAAGGTGTTCTCTCTGTGTTTAACTACTTAGCAGGTCTGCGAGTCCTGTAATTTGCTTAGCCAAACAGAACTTCAAAACAGATGGTTTCTAAATTTGGGGAAAATAACCATTACAGTATTTTTTTTCCCTGTGCAGACTGCAGTTATGCTTTAGTACTGAAATTATTTGAAAATTAAACCGGAAAATAAAATCTGGATCTTTACCAACTGAATACTAATTTCAGGAACATACAATTTTTAGTATGTATTAGGTTTTCATCTGCACATTTAGCCTAAGATTTGTTTATGCTCTGATTTAGTGTTTCTTGCTGCTTACTTGCATAAACACTCCCAAATCAGTCAGCTGCAGTCACCAGCATATTTAGCTCCCAGCTGCATTGGCTCCTGAAAGGAAGAATGACAAGTTTCCTCCTTTGCAGAGGAGGAAGTGGAGGAGCATCAGGAAATAATTCATTGCACTCACACAACACCTGCCACCAGCCATTTCTACAGGCCCTTTACCAGAATTAAGGGCATTACCTTGTCTGGAAAGCATTTTGGTTGGAAGAAACTGCTTCGTTCCCCATCTCTTAATTGAGGAAACTGAGTCACAGAGCATTTTTCTGGTCCAGAACTGTAACTGAAGCTAATCAAAAGGTAGGAATCCAAGTACCCTGGGCTTTGGAATTATGATTTTTTTTATCCTGATAGAAATAAATTAGGACAAAGGACCTAATTGTTTGATATTCAGGGTGGGATTTTAATATATTTGTAATATTGTTGCACATATTAGATACACTTTGAAAATACTAAAATCATATTTAGGAACACTGCCTTTCTCTTAGAATATATGGTCAGCTGTTGGTCATTTGGTATGTGTCCATCCCTGAACGTGAAGAAGGCACGTAGGTGTAAAAATGAAGTTAAATTCAATTTTCTAAAAAGCCAAACATAGTATTTGGTCTCCATTTCAAGAGTCTTTTAACCATTAGCTGTCAGTGTGAGAGCCCTGGTGTATTCTCAGGTAGCCTTTGAGGGAACTCACTGCCCAAGGAAAGAAATTCTCTTGTGTTGGGGATCACTGGAGGGAATTTTAGGGATGTGACTCATTTGATCCAAGTCTTTGCTCCCAAGCAGGCATGCCTCGTGATGCCCAGCCACACTGCATGGCACGGGGCAGAGCTGGGCTGTGCAAATCACTGCCACAGAATACTGTGGAACACAGACATTAATGGACTGGGGAAAACCTTCAGCAAACACAGTGATACAGTCTCTTCCTCAAGAAATCCCTAAGCTATAGGTCCTTTGAGGAAGGGTATGCTGAGGGAAATACTGCTCCATATTGCCCTGTCTTTTCAGTTCTTTCCTAAATACCTGTTATGGACCTGAGGTGACAACAGTGGCTGCTTTTGTGCTCTTTTCACCCATAGAGTCTGCAGCTCTTTTTCCTCCTGAGAGCACTGTTATCTTCTCCCTTTTGGGCCCCTCTCCAAGCTGTTTCGTCCTCTGTCCAGATTAGGGACTCATCTTTTCAGTTTAAATTATCCTTTCTCAGACAGAGGACTAGAACTATATGTCCTTCTTCAGACAGTATTCCCTTGTACAATGTACCCCCTGGACCGTGGCAATAATATGTGTTTATCTCTGCTGAAAACATCTAACCTGCCACATGTTTTTTACCATCTCTAGGGTATTTCTGCTCGTGCAGCTGTAAAATACAGCCTTCAATTGCTTGCTGAATTGTCAAACTCAGCTGGCAATTGAAAGTCTGCCTCGGCATTTTAATGA
>JAWWMP010000081.1:51919494-51955339 GCA_035047865.1 Dendrocincla tyrannina | reverse complement strand
CTGCCTCGGCATTTTAATGGGCTTTGGCTACAGAGGTTTCCAGAGAAGAACTTTGCTGCTTTCCTTGAAAAGCTGCTTTCTCGTTGGGGTTTCTCCAGGTGGCATCGTGAATCTGCAGGCGTCAGTGGAAGTGGGTTTGTGGGCCCACAAAGAGAACTGATTTCCCTTCTTACTCTCCCCTGAGTTTTTGGACATTTGGTTGTGTTAAGGGGTACAATTGCAGCTCCCCTGCTAGAGAGGCTGTGAAGTCAATACACCAGCTACAAGGGTGCTTAAAATCCTGAGCTGTAAGAGTAGAGGGGTATGTCAGTAAAAGCATTTAGCCACCTTATGCCTTAGGCTGTTGATATTTCATTAAATTCTCTTGTTAAGCTGTGATTGCTGACCACAAATGCATTTATAGCTGCTCACCTGAAGGTGGAAACTCTTCACTGCTTTCCTTAAGCCCTCTTTGAGAGAGAATTAAATAACTAATAATTCTCTTCAAATTCGTCCCATTTGTGTCTTCTCTGGTGCATATAATCTGTGCTGGTTCAAAGAGAGTGCTTTTGAGCAGAATACAGCCACAAAGAAGGCTTTTGTCTAGCTGTGTTGGGTTTGAGTTGTAGTTTTTATGTAAATCCGTTTTAGGACTGAAACTGCAGCTTAGATGTTCCATGAGTGCCTTCTTGGCATGTTGCATCACTGACTTGAAAGGTAAAACTACATTATAATAGCCACTTGATGGTGCTTTCTAGAGGCTGTAATGTGTCTTTATTTTGCTGCAGATATAGTAGCAGCTGGCAGGAGCATAAGGTTCCAGAATTCTTACCACAGCCATTATAACTCTGTGGCTTTTATGTTGCTGCATAACATTTATATACAGGGTGATGGGAAAGGAAGAGGAGTGAGAGGTATTTGCGCTATTTAGTAACAGGATCCCGCATTGACAGGTTATGTTTTATTCCAGCAGAAATGCCACTTTTGGGGGTTCATCTGATGTCATAATTTGCAGTTTGTTTGGTCACCCTTGTGACTCTTAGCCTGTTGTGTTATAAACAAAAGTTCAAGAACCTTTTTGTCTCGACCTTTCTCATCATGACTTTGCATCTAAATCTGTAAGATATTTTAAATTCAAATTTAAAAGGTAATTGAATTTCTGGAGGAAGCAAAATGTATAATTTCCACATCTTTCTAAACGATCCTGGTATTTTAGCACCTTGACCCCAGGGAGCATTAGGTGGATGATATCCTTCACATCCATGTACCTATCCATCACCATGCAAAGAGAACCTTCTGTCTTCAGCCTGATGTTTCATTCAAATGCTTTGACTAAAGCATTACTGAGATAATGTAGAAAGTAATTAAGTAATATCCAGCAAAGGGTTGTGAATTCTGCCCATAAAAAGAGAAGTATTATGAATATTAGTTTTGTGCCCTTTTTTTGCCTTGGGTCTGGAACCTCTGCAGCCTCTGGTTCTCTATAAGAAAAGACAAAAAGGAAAGGAAGGAAACCCCAAATGGCCTCTTGTGAATGGAGGGATATCTTTAAGTGTAGACAGGACTTACATATATATTATATATATATATATATATATATATATATATATTATATGTAACAGGGTAACAGGGGATATATGGGGTGGTGAATTCAGATTGTATGGGGCACTTCATTATATAATAATAATATACTTTCAGGGAATTAATGTTTTGTTTTGTAGTAGCTTGCACCTTTTTTTTCTGCTTGCAGCACCTGACTCTGGCAGAAAGCTTATTCACCAAAATTAAGCCTCTGAGGGTAAATGCCTGGTCATAGTCATAGAAAAGACTTCCAAGATCAAGTCCAACCTTGGACTGAATGCCACCATGCCCACTAATCTATCACAAAGTGCCACATCTACTCAATTTTTTTTTTTATTAACACTTCCAGGGATGGTGACTCTACCACAGCTCCCAGGTGGCAAGTAGAGTGGTGGCTGACCTAGAGCAGATACAGTCCAAAAGTGGTGCTGATGGTGAAACTTTTCCTTTTTGCAGTATTATTTCGTGTTGCACGAGTAACACCATCCTCATCCCGTATTTGCTTGTTCTTTATGCTTTTGTAGCCTAAATTACACTGTCTCTGCACCATTTAGGTATAACCACATCTTGGAAGAGAAATGGCCCATGACTTGAATAGTCTAATGTCCTGGGCTTCACAGAAAAGTTGGGGATCCTCTGTGGCAAACAAAGGCAGTGCTGTGCTCAGCAGAACAGTGAAAAGGCTTGGATTTCAGGAATCAGGTTGCCCCTGTTGGAAAAGTGCTATGTAATGAGTGACCTAAAATAAATGATTTTTCCTGTGTGCTAAATTGAAAAGAGATTGATTGGAAGAGATGATGCAAAGGTTCCTGCCCCCTCATCAGTGGTTCAGCTAACGTAGAGTACCAGCAGGAAATTTCCAGGCTGCTGATTGTATTGCTTCAGAAGAAGGAAAATCATCCCATTGCTTGAAAATGCAGTGTTTTGTCTTGGAAAGAAAAATGCATTGAATTATGGTACTTAGTACTTTTGACCTTCTGCTTTGCCATATCAAGGTTCACTAGAGCTTGTAGAGGCTCATTCAAACCTGTAGCTTTTGCCATAACCTGGAGATGACATTTTAGCCTCCACTGTCACTCATCTGGCTAGGAATGGCAATCACAGTGATAATGACACAGACACTCCAGAGATGCAGAGGCAAAACAGATTCTGCTCCAGAGAGAATTTGTTTCTTGAACAACTGAAAGCAAACAATCAAATCCTCTTGTGTCTTAACAGATGCAGGTCTCCTGATGCTATCATATGACATTTTGTATCAAAGCAAAACTAATTATTAGTAGAATTGTATTGCCTTGCATGTTTCAGTTTTGGAACACATGCATATTTATTATTCTGTGTGCTCTCGAAAGACTTAGTAATTGGTTATTACAGTCAGATAATTACTAAATATATCCTGTCCTTCTGGAACTTAGATGAAGTGGAGACATGGGAGCCAGCAGGGACCACTCAGCAAAGCTGGTCAGTGCTGAACTGAAAGCTGATGAGAAGGTGCCACTTTCTGCAGTCCATAATTTCACTTTGGAGCACCTTGGGTTGAGCTGGTGTCAGGTTTTGCTCAGCTCTGGCTGTGTGTGACTGCACTGTATTCCTTCAAAGTGAGTGCCTGGACAGCAGCATGTAATCCTGCCTCATTGGTTTGTCCTTGGTTCCATATAATATAATATGATATAATAAATATAATATACAGCATACCATGTCCATGACTAGAGTGCCCCTGATGTGAGAACAGTGGAAGATCCAAATGGTGGATAATTTATTTAAGTAAAGGAGCAGTCTATAGTTCAAATAAAAAAGGCACAAGCACTTCTTGGAGGTTTTGTGTTTCCATGGCTGTAGTCAGTCATTTGTCTTGGAATTATATTTCCCTGGGGAAATACTCCAGCTGTGTCAGGACTGGTGGGGCGTTGCTGGTACCTTTGAATTTGGAGGGGAATTTACCAAAATTACAAACAAAGAAACAGGGGTTTCTGGTGAGATTGGTGTGTCTTTTCCCATAGTTACTCCTGGTTTAAGGCTTGTTTGTCTCCCAAACCATTTGTGTAGAATGTGACCAGCTCTTGGCTGGCTGCAGGTTTTTAAACTCTAAATGAATACATGCATGTGCAAACATAGGTGCAGTGAAATGTTGCCTATTAAAAACCCAACTCATAAAAGTCTGTTCTAAAAGTAATAGACCATCAGCATCTTCTTTTATAGAGGAAAATCAATTTAAAAAGAAGCAACTCTGAATATAATTAAGTGTCATAACTTGGGTTTATATGTGTTTAATAGGTACAATAATACCTACTGTATCTCACAGGAGTCTTTGGAAATTTAATTAATTAGTATTTATAAAAGCACACTAAAATCCTAACATGAGAATAAACTCCAAGTGCATTATATTGCTGCTATTGTTTTATGCAGAATTTTGAGAAAAACCTAGTACTTCAGAGACCCAGAATTTCTTTCAGCATTCCATCATAATTTTACGTTCACATAAAGTTAGTTTTTTGTTGCTTTTATAATATTTTCCACCTCCTAGAATCAACACTTAAGGCTGTTGTTTGCCTAAAACCCAAAATATGTATTTAAACCCAATTTTTAATGTTCGGTAAATACCATTTCTTTCCCAAACCTTGTTTGTTTTGCTTTCCTTCAGGAGCGGGAGACAGAAGTGCTTCAATAACTTAGAGCCAGTCTCAGTGACAGTATTACCATAACTCACACTGTGCACTGAAAGTGGCATTCAGGGCAAAGTAACTAGTGGGAAAACTGTTCAAAGTCCTGTGGTAGGTCTCAGTAGTTTATATTTCCTCATTACAGCGTGGTGTTTTTCAAAGGGAAGTATTGCAGGGAAAATAAGCAAACCAACCACTGCAGAGCCTCAGTCTGCAGATTTGGGGAGTGAGAGGGGTCTCCATAAGGGGTGGCATCACACCTGCTTCATTAACTGCTTTAAGGATGAACTTTTGATCAGTTCTGTAATGAGACCACACCTTCAGTTAATGGGAAGATCTGAGACCTTGCTCTCTGTGTGTAGGGGAGAGGGGCAGAGGTGTCAGACAGGCTGGCCTAGAAGCAGGCAAGTATATTTTTGCTTGTGCTGGGTAGATGCTCATTTCAATTTGGGTTCTCATTTGTGACAAAATATTTTTGAACCCAGGGAATCCTTTCTAAGTTATCTAAATCTATATGCTTTTTTTCCCCCTTGTTACAGCCACCTTGAATAAAAGCAGTATCTAGATTAGATTGTGTTGCAGACAATTGTTTCTAAGTTAATTCAGCCTGACTTTTGTTCCTCTCTGGTTTTAAACTGACATCTCTTACCTTTTAATCTGGTTTTATTGTGATTGCAACCACACAGATAGTTTGATGTACCTATCTTGAAAGATATAGCTCCTTTAGTTAATATTGACAATTAATTTGTGTCATGGGTCTATGCTTTGAAGCAGCAGAAAGGACTTAGAGCCAGAATTAGCCAGCTGGAGGCATGGGAATTGCTGGGTGTCACCTCAGGGAAAGCTCTAATAACTATGAGTTAAGGACTACCTTTCACTTTTATGCAGCACTGTCTTCAACACTGGGTTCTCCCCATGCCTCTCGCAGAGTTCTGAAGTGGAGAACACAGGCTTTGTTATGTACAGAGTGTTTAGCAACATAAAAAAATCATAAAATTCTGTGATTTTCATGGTCTGATCTCTGCATGAGTATCTGATGTCACGAGTGTTCACTGCCTGTATACTGGATAGTTGTTGCAATATTCAATCTGGTATTTGACCTCCTAAGAAAAAAAAAGACCTTTTTATTATACTCCCTTAAAGTTTTTGATTACATTTTAGATTAGAAACATCATAGTCTGGCAGGTGGGGAATTGTGCTAGGAATCACTAGAGGGGCATTTTCTCAGGTTGTGCTGGGCCACTCCAAGCATACCTGTCTGTGCTTCATTTTCCCCAGCTCAGAAACAGGAGGAATGCCACTGACCATGCTTTAAGTGCTGGGAGATGAACATTTCTTTGTGACAGCTATTGCTGCCCCTGTCACCCTGCCTGGGTGGCTCTGTGTGCTGTGTGCCTGTGGCAGAGGGATGTACCCCTGGTTGGTTTGTTTCTTCTCCCATCTTCTCACTCTCCTGGTTCCTTTGATTGGTTTTGGGGGGTTTTATTTGAGGATTGGGACAATCATGTAGTTTTTCTTTGTGCATTCCCAGCACAATGAAGTCTGAAGGCAATGACTGCTGCTGCACTGGTGATTAAAACTGAATTTGGTAAGTTGATGGGATGGTTATGTTAATAGGCTGTAACAGGATGGTTATTATGTTAATAGCCTGTAAATCCCTCCTGCACTGAACTGGATCATTCTTAACTTGCTGAATTCTTGTACTTGTGACATTTTGATCTTGGAGATTTTCTCACTGTGTGGAATGGAAAAGTTGATTTTTAAGCAAGTTGGAATACTTTGAGAGAAAACACAGTAGTCATCGTTCAGTTTTGGAAGTGCATTGGCTCCATTGGCTTCACAAAGCTGGTCTTAGGTGTTTGCTTTTGTGTTTGTGTTGTTAAATTTACAAGCTCTTTTTGCCTCTTGAAGTGGAATTCTTTAAGATCATGTAATCAAACAACAACTAACTTGTTCTTTATTTAAACTACAGGGTTTTCATGGGCTGTACTTCCCATTCTATATAATGTAAATCCTTTGGGGGGAGGGAAATTGTCACTGAATATTTTAGGTTGTAATTTGGGCTTTGGAAGTATAAGAAAGAGTGTTTCTGTTTGCTCTATGTATACAAGTACTTGTATAATGACTTTGAAAGGCCTCGGTTCTCATCAGATTTAACAGCAGTGCTGCTGAAAGACTCTTGCTTAGGGATTGGAACATTGGGAATGCACTTTTAGAAGGGAGAATATTGAGCCCACGAGGTCTCTGGGCAGTAAAACTCTACAGACCATCAGCAATGAGGGCTGAGCACAGCCTGAGATGTCTCAAAGAGGGATCTGAGCAGGGCTGCTGGACAGGGACAGGTTTTGCCTCTCTCTGGTCTCTGCTGCTCTTCCCTGGGTCTTTAAAATTCCTGCAATGCCCCCAGGTTTTTCTGAGTTGAAATGGCTTATAAATATCTCAGACTCTCTGAAGGTATGTTGTCCTGTGCCAGTCAAAAGGATAAAGACATACTATCCTTACTACTAAGAATAGTTGGAGAGGTGCCAGCGAGGAGCCAATTTACAGAAATTATTGCAGTGAGATAGATCCCTATATAATTGATATTTGATATGGACAGATTTATGGAGGTAGCTGTTACAATCCCATTAAATACTTAGCTGAAGCACTTAGCAGTGTCAGTTTTATTAGCACAGTTTTGCACACTCATCCCATGGTAATTTGAGCTGTGTGTTTTTTATCCTCTGTGTGACTTCTTGCATTGCAGAAAGACACCTTTAAAACTCCCATCATCTTCCTTTATACTCGTGATAGGCAGATTGTGTTGACATGGTCTTCACACAGGATCAAGCACCTTTTTCTTGTCCTGCCTTTGGCAGTGCTGCCCCTTTCCATCTGGACATATCTGCTGGTTTATTTTTTCCTCTCTTCATGCCAGAAACATACTGCATATCTAATATATTGTGTTCAAAAAAGCCGAATTTGCTTTTTTAATACAAGCTCTTATCTCTTCCCAAGCATAGATCTACAAATACTGTACTGTGTGCCCCACAGCTATTCTCTGTTTAGAGATTCTTCATCATGTGTCGGACAGATGGCACAATCAGTGGGTTGTATCAGAGCATTAAAAAAAGAAATTCTTTCTCGCTGCTTCTACCCTGACTGTTCTGAATTCAGTGAGATGCAACAGCTGTAACACAATCTTTCAATGACAACTCTGAACGTGGTGGCGGGGAGAGTGTTCTTCCGTTTGAAAGTCAAAAAATATGTGGGGAAATTGTCATTTAAAAAGCAACATAAAGGGCTTTAGCAGAGCTTTGGAGTTGCAAGGTTAAGAACCTGACTTTTTGGAGTTGTTTGCTCTCCTGGCTGTCTCAGATCACAGGTGGGTCTCCATTTGCTGCCACTTATACAAACAATACAGCTCTGGTTTTCCTTCTGTCAGACACTTCTTGAGACTGCTCCATCTCCTGTTGCTTTATAAGGTATCTGGTACTTACAGAAGCCTTGCCAAAGCATCATACACTTTTTTTCTTGGTGAGCATGGCAGAAAAAGTAGCATTAATAATCCACGTGTTTGCAGAGAGTGTCTGTATTGGGCATCAGCTGTGCTTGACCATTACCAGTTTTGCAGGCGTGAAATTCGGTTTGAGTGCCAAAGAACCTGAAACGTTTGATAACTGTTAAATGGTATATAAAAAAAGAATAGATCTTAGGTTTTAGTCCTCATCCTGCACAAGCCCTAGTAATCTTCTCCTTGTATGCCTTGTTCTTCCCACCCCTGTCACTCCTTCCCCCAAGGGAAATGGTCCTGGTGCAGCTCCTCTCGTGGGTCCCAGCTGCCCTCAGGGCAGAAAGGCAGTCAGCAAAGGATGCCAATATGTAGTGAGTGTGATCTTGGCAAAAGGCTGAAGGAAGGATGAGGATCATTGCAGAGCTGGCAAGGAACCGTGCTGTGGAGGTGGGGTAGGAGGAGGGAATTTGGTGGCCTTTGGAATTCTGGTTCAGTGGCCATGGAAGGGCCCAGCCTGCTGCTCATACTCACCTTACTTCTGGGGAGAAAGCCTGACATGAGATTTCTAGAAGCAGCATCATGGTTTTTTGTGTCTCCAGCCGTGCGTCTTATAGGGAGGAGATAGATCTTCTTTCTTACTTGTGTCATTATCCACTCTCATAGAATCACTGAATCATTTAGATTGGAAAAGACCTTTAACATCATGGAGTCCAGCATAAACCTCACACTGCCAAGTGCCCAACTAAACCCTGTTCCTAAGTGCCACATTGAAATGTCCTTAAAATACTGAATCTTGACTATTCTCCTTAATCTTCTTGTATAAATATGAGTCATATTTCTCCCATAAGAACCTTTTCATATCCCTTCATATCACTGCAGTCAAACTGCTCATGTAATGCTGCTTTAGGTGCTTTTATTCCTAGAAACTGCAGCTTTTAAAGCTAATGTTGTATCTCTGCCCAGGTAAACTTGAGTTTGAGAAGGCACTCTCATCTAATATGAGGAATTACATGAGAATAACTGTATCAGTTTGAATTCATATTCTATTTAAATCGAATAATTTTTTTCACATTAGTAAATTGTGAAAGAAAGGAAGTTTTTAATTCAGTCTTTGAGCAGGGGGAAGATGAGAACACAGGCTAGAAACAGACGTTCTTCCCCTGATGTTGTTGCAATATCCAATTCTCTCTCTGGCACTGTGTGGGAGGCAGTTTGGATTGTGGGACAGACTTGATATTTCTGCTAAACGATCAGCATTGAAACGGCTGTGCTGGTATTTAATTGTCACCTTTTAGATCCAATGGTTTAGCGAGTCACTGTGACTGATGAGGTGCCTGTTGCCTCTCAAAGCCGCTCGGGGAGCATTTGCTCTGTCTCCCTTTGTGCCCTTCTTCAGAGCTGTGTTCATAACTGCGGTGACTGGAGAGGGGAGCGAGGAGGAGGAAGGCATTATTGTGCAGCTGTGGTGCATCCTGGCAAAGGCACAAAGCCCTGCCAGAGGTTCTTCACCCAGGTTTTGACCACGGAAGTGTACAACAACCTGCATCGTGCTGTGGTGTGCTGTGGAGCTAATCCTGCAGCTCAGTGAGAGGTGGCACTTCAAGTCACTGTGAGGGACACCAGCCAGCAGTTTGACAACTCAATGTTCATTGCACTGTCCTATTTCTACCCATAATACTATAATTTTCCCAAGTAATGATTATTGCCCTCCTGGGCAGTTGGTTAACTCTCCGTAAAATTCTGCTCCATCACAAGCAGGGGAACTTGCCCTTTTCCAACATGTTCAGCAACACTGACACCATTTTTTTGTTGGTCTGTGCATTTTATTGTCATCCTTTCTCCATGACAATGTGAAGCAGAGAACAGCTGGCCAGCTGCAGAAGCATTTGTGCAACCAGAGAAGGTTGAGAAAAGGAGGGTAGGGAGTCTGGTTGAGAATTGCTTGCCAGCTTTACTGCAGAATTATGATTAAAATGTTTTGTTGAGAGTTAAATATATGTGCATGTGAGGGTCAGCAAAACAGCTTGGGCTGCCTTCTGTTTCCTTCTCTGTTTGTTTCACATACAATTTCTCAAAAGTCACATTTACTGTAATAACTCTCCTTTAATTTGTATGATATTAATCTGCCTTTTAACTCTTCCTGTTGCATTTTAGATGAGCTCCCAGTGCAACACCAGAGCTGGGGGTTTGATTTAAGTTCCTCCTTTGCTTAACACTGATCCCACATCATTTCTTGTGGACTTGTTCTACGTGATGGAGTGAATAACCTGAAATGACAGTTCCACTGGAGAAACCTGCAATTCCTAGTGTGGGACAAACCAAGGGGCTCTCTGGGAACTGAGATCACTCTTTTTATTAAGAGTCTATCAATATCCAGCTCATAAAGCATCAGTAGCTGTTTGGATGAATGTAAATCAGCAGCTGTAGTTTGTGTTACTCAAAATATTGCAAGCTGCTTTTGACAGTATTTTAGACATTTTTATGGGGTGTGTATAATCAGATGGAAAACCATTCCATCCTTGCCTTCACAGCAAGGGATCCAGGGATCCATCCAGACATCTATACAGAGTCCATTGCAGACAATTTTGATGTAGGTACCCCAGACTTACAAAAGTTATTGCATTTCTCTCCAAATATAACTGGGCAAATATGTAGGGAACATAACATTTACAAGGGGAGAGGGGAGAAGGGATTAAGGGATAAATTGTGTGTCCACAGTGGTGCTGTTAGGAAAATGTAGATACCCGTGCTGTGATTCATCTTGCCAAACATTGTACTTCTGCAGCTAGCTATTCACAGTTGCTCCTTTTATGCTCAGAAGATGAGTGGGCACTTTGAAAGTATCATTTATTTGATTTACTTCATATGTTTAGCTTAAGATGAGTCACACCCCCTATACAGTTACAGCCTTAGGGCATTGTAGGTGTTTGCATTCACTCAGGTGATTCTCACTGCCATTTCCTCTCCTGAGCGAGGTATTTTTCAGAAGGAGAAGTACTTTATGAATTGCCATCGTTCTTGTGTCTGTGTTTTCAGAGGATTTCCATTGTGGATGCAAATGTGCATGTTTGTAAATCCATACTTTCATTTAGAGATTTTTCCTCTCCTACATACAAGGTCAAAATGCTTCCTCCTCTTGTCCTCTGCAGAATTTGAAACTGGCTGTGGAGGGAAAGGATGCCATCTCACACCTCAGATGATCTCTAAAGATGACCACTACTGTGCTGACAAATACCTCCTTAATGTTTTCTTAATGCAAATGACTTCTTTTCTGAAGTGGTTTATTAATAATTGGTGCAACTCAGAAAACTGAGAAATGAATGCTCTTGTGGCATTTCCCTGCCAACCAAGATATAGCCCTTGCCTTTCTACATTTTTTTTTCTGCCTGTAAATCAGAACACATCATCAAGAGCCTTAATAATACATTTTAAAGGTCACTCTTGCAAAAGAAAAAATACCCAACAAGATAATGTAGACTTCATTCCTCTTAATTTTTTTAATGTTTTTTAATAGAACAGAAGGTCAATTAATTGCTCAAGTTTAATAGCAGCCCTGCTCAGACCCCCCTCTGCTCTGAGGTCAGCACTGTTTGCTGTTTTGAATAGTTAGTAAAGCTGTCGGTCTTTGTAAAATCCATTTCTGAGTTCAGAGGATTTGTACACCGAAATCTGTGATAAATGTGGGAAAGATAATTATATAATTTACATGAGAAGTGTGGAGGGGAATTGACTCTTGTTTTTCTCAACTATTTTAACTCCCTTTTTATTGCTTCATTGTCATTTTTCGTCTGTGTTTGGTAGGTTGTTTGGGGTTGTTTGTTTTTTTTAACCCAGGGCATAATGAGAATGAGCACTAGAACACAGAATTAAGAATTAGTTTAGTAATCTTGACTGCTTGCACCATCCTGGTTTTCAACTTTGCTGGAAAACAATGAACACTACTTGGTGCCCTGCTTCACCTCCTTAGGGAGCTGAGGAATGGTCCTCAAAGTTAAAGTAAAGGAAGGAATTTATTCCCTTTCCCTGCAACTGAGTTAGTGCTTTTGTTACTTAGAACACAAAAGCTGATGTAAGGCATCATATCCTGGATGTTATCAAGCTTCTTCTTCCCAAACTCCCAGGAGTCCTGACAGTGTCAGCTCCTCTCCCTGCTGAGACCAACCTGGGCTCAGTCCTGTTTTGAAAAGACTACTGCTATTAATTGGAGTATTTTGGAGGTATTTTTACAGGCGTGGCAGGAACATGCATTACTATTGTTGTATTCCATCCTCAAGGCACCCAGGAGCCTTGGAAATTTTAGCTTTAGTCATTCAGTTTTCCTCTGTTTTTTCTGCAAGTGCAGTAGTTACAGCTTTTACTTTCTGAAGTTAAATGGACCACAAAGAATCCTCAATTTATTTAGGTGAGACAATGATCCTGATTTCTAGTCAGGACTAGTAGATGTCCTTGTATTCTTCAACATGCAGGGTTTTTTTCTCTGTTCATTGCGTGACTCCTTGCAGTTTGCCTCTTCTTAAATGCTTGTTTGACAAATCTGGGTCCTTAAAATTTCAAGAGTCTAGTTTTAAGTTAAAATTAAATGTTGTGCCCTAAACCTTTCCTTTGACTAAATCTAATTTCTGGAGCATGTCCACTTCCATGGAGGGGACAGAAACAATGCACTGTGTGTGTCTCCATATGAATGGCAGCAAATGCAAAAGAAAGTTTAGTACCTTGATGTTAATCACTGATTTTATGCATAGCAACCATTTGACAGATCCTAACTTGCCAAATCAGCAGGTTTTCCAAATAACAGCATTTTGGACCAATTTCTTGTTGAATTGTTTTCCCTTAATGCAGAAATTTGGGGTTGGATTCATTTAACCTGCAGGACTTCAAACTTTGGCACTTGAAAGTATGTATTTTCATATTCCTCATGTTCCATGTGTCCTTATCACAGCCTGAGGCCACCTCCATTCTGTGTGCTGTCACCTTCGTGTTCTCTGATGAGTACCAGAGCACTCTAAAAAACCATGGACAAGTAAAAGAAGTGGGTTTTGTTTTGATTTTTTTTCATAACACATTAATGAACAACTTTTTCCAGTAATGATAATAATGGCCCACAGTTTAGGACACAACATGTAATAGCACCAAATAGTCAGTGCACTTTACAAACCAGCCTTCCTGAAAACTGAGCAAAAACTGCTCATGTGAAATATGTCTTTCCTGGTTGAAAAGTAGCTGGTGTTCTGCATGAGCTTCTGGAGTGTGTTAAACCTCAGTCAGAGGGCACTGAGCTGTAAAATTGATGCAAAGCCTAAAAGTCTGAAGGAAGTAGGGCAGCTTTGCTAGCAGGAGAGTCGCTGCTGCACGTAGGAGATGCTGCATGGTGTGCCAAGAGTTGCTAATATGATGTACTTAAGGAGGAACATGTGCTGGATGTGAAAGGTGCCTTTGAAACCCCAGCTCACAGAGTAAATATTTCCGCAGACAAAGAGGTTGGATAAACTTTCAGGGGCACACATATTTGCAAGGAGTGTGAGCTGTGCTCTGCAGAGGTGGTTGTGTTTTACTTTGCTTTGCTTTAGACTGGTAAGAAGGGTAACTTTGGGTTTGCATTGTAACTAATAGAAGCCAGGATGAGCTTGACATTGATTTTAGGCACCTTTGAGCAAGAGGAAGTGTTTAAATGCAGCATCCCAAGAGCAGCTGTGCTGACTCGTATGCCCATGTGTGCCCGACACAGGGAGGGGTGTGATGACCCTGCCCTTCTTCAGATGGAAAGAACAACGCTCTCCTGCTTGTACATCATCAACACAAAGTGGGAACCAGCATCTTCCTGTGTATCTCAGAGGCTGTGGCATCTGAATGGCTTACAAGAAAGAAGTTGGGCAGTATCCCTCCCTGCCTCCTTCCTCCTCTGCTGGGATATACCTTGGTATTAGAGTGCAGTTTTTTTACTCCTTTATGAGAGGTGTTAGTCCCTATCAAAGTCTAGAGCTACAACAGCTGCTCTTCAGATCTTGGTGTGTATTTAACAGGGCTCATGAATGAGACCCTTCCTCATGAAGTTAACTAAAAAAAAAGGAAAAACAAACCCTTGTTTAAACAAACCAGTGGCTCCAACTGTAAATGAACTGTAAAATCAAAGGTGACACTAGACTGCAAAATCCTTCTTAGAGATCAGTTGCCAACAGTAGCGCTCAAGAGGTTTCTGTCATGAAGGAAGGACTAGGACTGACTATTCCAGGATTCATTTAAGGAATCTTAGTTTCCCCCACTAAGTACTGTGGTGAAAGAAGGATTTTTCTACTCTTTCACCTGTTTAGTGCTTCATATAAAGATTGGTGTTGAAGTGAACTACGTTTTTATAGCAGGAAAGAAGATGCCACAGAAAGTTTTCCTGTTTGCCTTTTAATGGTGACTTTTGGTCCTGCTATATAGTTGTGACAGTTCTCAGTGCTTGCTATATTATATGCACATCATTAACAATTTATACTCCGTGTCAAGATTTAGATAAGCTAATGACAAGTCAGATAATATATGTGCTCATTTGCACACACATAAAAATATCTTGGATAAAGAAGTACAGCAAACTGCAGAAAAGTTGCTGAATACTTTATGGTTACTCGTGCTTTATTGCTCAGTGGACAACTTGAGAATAAATTGTCTTATATTGTAGTAGTAAGAAACTTTTCCATATGCATTTGTAATGTCTTTTCTCATGGGGAAAAAGTTTAAAACCCTGAGGTTTTTATTTTGGGGTTTTTTTTCTGTTTTAACAACAAGAAGCGCTTGCACAATGCTATGGTCTAGGATCATTTACATTATATAAGTGGATGTTTGCATACATACAAATGCACATTCAAGTCTTAACATCTCTAGATTTAGTGTACCTGTACAAGAAGGTATAAACATACACTGTCATCATGCCATCAGATAGACTTTCAATGACATAAGACCTGTAGTAGTGTCCTAAAAAAAAATAAAAGGGAAATCTATGCAAATGCCCCTTTCCAAAGCAGTACATTTGTATGGCAAATGCAGTGATTCTCATTTGAAGAGAAAAACTGAAGCATCTCCCCCATCCTGGAGCAGTTTAAGTGTTTCATGTAGGAATGTGTTCCCCAGGTAATTGATCTGGTTTGTTACACGTTGTCCAGGTGTCCACACGTTTATGGACATCTGCAGAAGGAAGGAAAACCCTGCCCACCTCCCCTTGTCCATCAGAGGGCAGGTGGCCTGAGAAGGCAGGGGTAGTGAGAACCAGCAGCTTTGGTGAGCACTCCCAGGGTTTGGATGGTCTCGGTGTTAGAAAGCAAATTGGTGAGGTTTGACAGGTCTGTAATTCTGTCATAGCTGGCTTTACCTGAGAGAGTTTTATCGCAGGAGTTCACTCTGTATTAATAATGTCTAAAGACATAGCTGCCCTTCTGGTGCAGGCAGCATCCCAAGGAAACATTAATCATGTTTTCCTGAAGCAGCCAAATTGATTTCTTGGGAGAAAAATTTCTCTGTCTACTCCCCAGCCATTTCTGAACCCATCAGAACCATCTGAACACCAGCTTACGGTGATCTGAGCAGCTAATGAACAAATAATTACTGCCTGTTGATCAACAAGAAGAAAGGGTACAAGTGTTGCTTTAGGTTCTGAGTGTAAGTAACTTCACTTTTATCAGGGTGTAGTGACCATTTTGTCCTATCACCTGTTTGGAGTTTTATTCCTTCTCTTTTCAATCCTTGGGTTACACAAAAAGTAATGTCATATTTACCATGCTAGGAGCAGCTTACATTAGTTTATTTTAGGTTTTAATATAATACCTGTTGCAGCATCCTATGCAAGCTTTTACAAACAAAGGAAAGCTGTTTAGGTTTTGTTTACTTTGTTTGTATTTGTACAGTTGTCCCCAAGATGCAGCCCAGTTCTGCCTGGCAAGTGAGAAGATGGCTAAACCCAGAGCCCATTAACCCAAGCAGAGCCAATGTTCCATGAGCTGTAGTTGAGGGTAGGAGAGAAAGGGGGATAGGAAGAGTAAGAGGAGCTAGGATAGTCTGATGTGAACATGAAGGGTATTGAAAGACCTCTTTATTGTAGGAAATATTCTAGTAATTTTGTTAACAAGGCCTTTTTTTCATCATTTGATCTTTATTGCCTAAAATCATCTGCACACAATTACTACTGTGCATCCTGGGATTGATTTTGTGATTCACATACCTAACTCAGGGCCTGCATTTACCTGTTGTAAGCATATGGAGCAGCCTGCTGGTCTGAGTTGCAGCTTCCTGCTTTATGTACTTCTGTGCCTGTTGAAAAAGAAGTTTTTCACTAAAGGTCATGTTCGTGCTCCAAGCACTGAGCTGGATCATATGCATGGGAATTAAGGCTGGTCTGTTTTATGTAGGCACCAAATGCAACCAAGGAAGGAGAAGCCTTGGGGATTTCCCGTCATGATGGATTAGCATGTCAAGCCCTTGATTCCTTGCATTCCTTGCCTGTGCAGACGTGATGCTGTGTAAGGAGCATCCCTGTCCCTCATCCTGCTGCACACACCTGTGCCTTCCTGCTCTGCTGCAGGCCAAGGTGGCTTCAACAGCCCCAGCTGCTGGGCTGAGCTAACCTCAGTTATTGCTGTGTCCTAAGGAACTCCAGGGACAGTGCATTTAAAGACCTGCTGTGCCAAGCAAGGGGAAATGAGCATTTGATGTGGTGGCACGCCTGTACCTCAAAAGAGATGTCTGCCTGCAGAGCTCGGATCTAAATGTCAAGGTCTGCCACCACTCAAAGCTTGGCCAGTTGAATTTTCATTTTGTATCGATTTTTATTTTTTTCCCAGGTTTTGATCAACACAAAATGTTCACGTACCAGGTTGAGTTAGCTTAAGTCATTCTCTATAAAATCACATTTGTACCAGCCTGCTTTGATTGAGCTCCTGCCTATACGTAGGAGACATGCCCCAGGTGAGCTGGTTATTACAGTCATGATTCACACCAGTCTCATTTAAACTTCACTTGTGTTTTGGCTGCCTCTTCATTTTTCTGCTCCACAGCAGCCACAGGTGAGGTGGCAAGAACAAGTATCAGCTGGCATTTCTCAACATCAGCTCTTCAGTGGTTTGCTTCCCCTCGAAATTTGCTCCCAGGGATGACCCCAAACTGAATTCTCTTGAACCTGAGAAGTGTGAGCTGCAATAGAGTAGAAAGTGTCCCCCTCTTCAATTCTGGCCTCTCCTTCTTGGGAATACAAGTTCCAGCTCTGTTTAAAGATTATGAAGAGAATAATTTTCAAGGTGGACACTTCAATTATTTATGCCTCTCTTGTCACTGTTGTTGAGCCTTTCACTCCCACGTGCTCATGATCCACAATCTCCAAGAAGCTCGTGAGCAGTGAACCAGAAGTGGTCTAAAGTGTCCTCCAGAAACCTCTTTTAGGGACTTTCCACCACCTATTTTAAATCCTTTTGTGCTTCTGGTTTAGGTCTGACTTAGAGGCTTAAAGTCAGGAAACTCAGCCCCTCTGTGGTGCAAGGCAGTGGTGGGGTTATTTTGTGCAATTCTGGAATTATCCTCATTTAGACATCCAATTAGGTGTCTAAAGGAAATTTTAATAATATTTACTCTTCAGACTAATAGAGGAGGTTTCATTATTCAAATGCATCTGCATTGTACTTGTTTGTGGGGTGGTAGCAGGTAATGCAAATAAGGCAGAGCTAAAGCAGTATTTAAAAGTTTATCAAAGTTTTATAAAATATTTATTTTTTTTGTCTGTTGACACTGGTTGAAGTCCTGAGGTCCTTCCTTTGCTTGTCTCCAGATCTTCTTTGGGCCCCAAAAAAGGCAGCTGAACCATACATCTCAGCACTTGGAATTAAATGGCCTGTCGTAATTGCTGCAAACCTTCTTTGAAAATAGATTGCTCAGCGATTATATAGCCACTATTTATATATCATTTATATTATTTATATGCAATATAGAGCCATTATTGTCAATTACAGCTGAAGTTGGAACTGAGTTAATACTGGCCTAATATAATGGCTTTATTTATATGGGTCTGATTCCTTGTGACAAACCCTTTGTTCCACCATAAAGAACTTTTTTTATTGTTTCTTTCCCATTATAGCTTGAGTCTTAAGGAAAACTTTTTTCTCTTTACTACTGGAAGCATTCTCACTGAGTTATGCTCTCATAAATATACTGCCTTAAAATATTTAAGAGGGAGGCATCTCTTTTCCATGCATTTTCCTGGCATTTACTAGGGTGAAAGTGTTTGATTTGTTGTTGATTTTACTTTGCAGAGATGTTTCCTTTATCTTTTTTATTTATAACATGCTCATTACATGAGCATGAGAGGTGCCTTATGGATTTACAAGATAAGCTTGAGGAGTGATACTGTGCGAGTTTCTCTCTTCTTCATTTCCAACTCTCCACATTCACATTGCTTGGGATTGATTTCCAAAAGACAAGATAAATACGGAAACCTGACAGCTGAAAGCACCATCAGCTGGGAACTTGTGTCCTGATTACACTGTGGAGAAAGTGATGTTTGCTTTATCCTGATTTATGAACAGGGCAATGACTGCCCAGGTGCTGGGCCAGCACCAGCCATTTACTTTCCTACATAAAGAGCAATGAAAGACATCAGAAAGCAGAAAGAGCAAAGTCTTATATTTTTTATGCCTCAGCTAAGTGGATCACGGTGCTACTGGCAAGCAGCAATCTATCTTAGGTGTTCTGAAGAGCATATTAACCTTTCTGGAGCAGGGGTTTAGCCTCGACGTTCTCTCTCCCATTCCAAGCCCTCACCCATAGCGCCTGTTCAGTCAGGAGTGAATCAAAAGCCTGAAAACCAAGATCAACAAAATCCTTGTTGATCGTGAGATTTCAAAGCATTTCAGGCACCAGGGCTGAATTCAGCATCGCCACAACTTGAGCTGTACCTTTTGGCACTGCTGGAGTAAACACAGGTCCAGAATATTCCACATCAGTTTTATTTATCAGTTTTTAAAACACATCAAAGAGGCAGGAAGAGGGAGAAAAAATATCTCTTGTGCAAGTGTTTAAAGTTATGTCTTAATGGATGAGTAAAAAGGAGGCAAATAATTCTAGTCAGCACCAGGACTAAATGATACTGCTAAGAGTGCCTTTGGTTTGTTTTGTGAAATAAATGCATATCTTGTATGTATGTGTGCAAAATCCGTGTATATGAGGGCTGACATAGGAAAAATTGCTTCAGCATGAAATTAAATGAGTAGCTGATCATCTCAAGCTGGTAACGTCATGAGACCATTCAAATTCTTTTCCTCCACCATCTTTAATTATTTTGTAACCTAGGCCAAAAATCTTTGAAAACTATGAGAAGATATATTGATATAGCTCTTCTTTGGCTGCCTGGTGCGTTTTCTTTGTAGAACAAAGAAAGCATAATGAAATACTTCTTAATTTCATTTTTTTTTGTTTGCTTTTAAGCTAAAACACAGTAATTACAACCATAAGGGATTCATTACACAGGGCTGATAATTGCTTCTCAGTGTCTGACACGACTTTTCATGTGCATAAGGAAGTTAGAGGGGTTCTGGCTGATGTGAAAAATAATAGTACAATGCTTTTAACTTGCAAAAGTCCTTAGAAATTTTTCCCTCACGGTGCATTTTCTGTGCTTATGTGACCAAAATGTTTACACGCCCTGTAGTAAATGTCCTGATTTTTCAGAGATACTTAACAAATTCCCTCTGATAACCATGTTTAATAACCATTACAGATAAAAATATCCAGAAATCCTAGAAATATCATGCCTTAATCCATCCTTAGTTTGCTTAGCACAGATTACTGCTAAAGTTTTTGGATGCTTTGGACTCTTACTTGAATATCTGTGTTGCATCTCATGGGTCCTATTTCTAAGCTGATGAAATTTCCTTTTTCAGTGATTGCTGTGATGTTTAGAAGCTGTAAGCAAGGCTTAAAGAGGAGTGCATGAACATATAGCATATGTACAATATCTGCCTCTAAATGCTCTGAATCTTACAAAGTTAATTGAATAATGGGAAAATAAAGCAAGGAGAGTGTAGCAAGAGAAGGAAATGGATTTGCATTAATCAGATGTCACAGCTGGGGAGAGCATTTTCCCTTAAAAAAATCTAAATTAATATTTTTTTTTAATTAATACTAATTTCTTTAACACCACTACTCCCAGGTGATACATTTCTTTGTGATGTGAGTAGGACATAATGATTTGGGAAAAAAGCAAAGTATGATTCTTTTTCCCTAATTGTTTCTTAAGTATGTTTGTGCACATGGGGAACATGGCAATGTCACCTCAGTGTGTCTTCCTGCCTTTTCTCTACTCAGAAGAGTATTTGAATCCAAGGCATATAAATATAGTTTTCTGCTCTATTGTTTGTATATTATTCTAGGGCTCTGAAACTGTTTCAATTGTATCTTTCACAGCATATGATCTCTTATGCTTCATCTGTTTGGTGAATTAAACATAATGTCTATTAACCTTCATTACAGGCTTTCTGCTTTTTATGCATTTTTCACCAATTCTTACAGTACTGATTACATAAATTGCAACATAAAAGATTTGCTACATTTGCTCATTGGTTTTATGGCAGAAATTAATATTTGCTTTCTGATTCTCTTATGGGTTAACACGGAGTGTGAAAGAAGTTTTGTTTCCTTACAAAGAATGAAAAAGGAAAGAAAATCTTCGTGTTTCTCACTTGAGTTGTGTTGGATTCCCAGGGTGCACAAGGGCAGGTTTTGGGAATAAATTTTTCCTGGTGTTGTGTCCTTTCAAAGCACTTTTTTGTCATCTCTGTGTGTTCACAGTAAATAGGCAGTTGCCAGGAAATACAAATTTAGAGCTCAATATGCAGCTCTTCAGCATCAGCGCCTGATCAAACCTGATTTTTTTTAGCTCAGTCATTAGTACCAGCCAGAATAATCTCTTGAGACTTGCTCAAATTGGTTTGCATATCAGTGACTACATTAAACACAAGGCTGAAGAAGGCCAAGGTGAATCAGAACATGCAATCTTAATTTTCCTTTGTTTCAGATGTGCCCGTGAGGTGTGGAGGCACTAGGTCATTATTTCACTGATCATGTATTAGTATAAAACTCACATTACACTGGGCCCCGTCCTGCTTTTGTCATCTTTTTGGAGCATTTAATATCACGCTGCCTGGGAGTCTTTGTGCAATCTGCAGAGCTAACAAGGCGTGAGGCAGATCATTGGGGAAGGCATTAGAGCCAGCAAATGGCTTGGAAAGCTGAAACTCTTTCTAGAACAGGGCTGTGTGCACGTGTTTTGGGTAGACTTCCCTCTGGCTCGACGAACGGCAGGTGCTGAAGAGCTTGGAAAACTCAGGGCTGTATCTGGCCAAAAGAGAAGGTGCTTCTTGGTGTGGAGGAGGGAGTGTGAGAGAGCTGGATGTGGTAAGTGGGTGAAGGAAGAGCTGGCCAGCATGTGCAGGAGACAAGAAGACCAAAGGCTGGGTTGGAGGGGGAAGGGGAATGGTCAGAGCACCTCAAGGATGCTGCATTGAGGGGGCGTGGGAGGCTGCGTGCCCACGGATTGAAATGGGGTGCATTTCAGCGTAAATACAGATGGCATTTTGCAACAGACAAGGCACACACTCAGGCTGTTGGCAAGAAACAACCACTTTATTAACAGGAGCCTTGTCTTCATGGTCTTTTTTATCTGTCCACGTGCATACATGCTACACCTCATTGGCTATAGGTTCTTGCCCACGAGCCTTTGCTCGTCTTCTGATAGGTGGTCCTCATCTCTCCTCCTGCTGGTGAGTCTCAAAACACACCTTGTTAGTCACATTTGTTTTTCTCAGTTGTTTTTCTCCTTTCTTCTACTCTCCCATGCCTGGTACAGGGCCACAGATGTTTCTTTTCTGCTTTCCCATGCCTGCAGCTGCATCTTCTCAAGGCCAAAGCTGTCCACAGCCCAGTAGTCTTCCACAGTATTTGCCCTTCCATTGGTAGGTGTTGTTTGGGGTGGTTTACAGTGTCCTTCATTTCCTGCAAGTGGGATTGTGTAAAATACAGTACAGAGCCCAGGGCCACCCCTCGGGTCTTCTGCTGACCTGCTGAGGTCCTGTCAGCCCCAGGGACAGCGTGGAGTGTGATGTCCAGCCCTGCTGCTCCTAAAAAACAGGGGATGGCATTAGTCTCCCATTGCTGCTGGATCAGTGAAGCTTCACTGTTCCTTTCTTGGCTTGGTCACCTCAAAACCAGGTGGCCTCAGTAGGGCCACACCCAAGGACAGAAGAGAACAGTGAATCTCATAGAGGTGAAGCATCTCCAGACATGGACTAACATCACTTCTGTATATACAGAAAGCATTCAAGATTTTAAAGCCAGGTATTTGTGGACCATCTAAGCTCTATGTAAGCTCTGATAAGCTTATAAATTCCCTCTGTCTGTTGGTAAAATAATACATTAATGGGTACTATATGGGCCCAGACCTTACTGTTAGACTTTCAAGTCAAGGCACTTCTGTAGGAGATCTCTTCTCAGTCATTTAAAAATGTATTGGTTATAGTCTTTCTCAAATCACTGTGTGGTTTCACTGATGGCAGCTGAAGTGCAGGCTCAGGCTTGCAAGCCATAGTTTCCATAAAACTTTGTTAAATTCCTTTTTATAAATTGGCCCTGCAGTTTGCAGCAAAAACCAGGGGACATAAGTGTGATAGGAAAGTTTTATTAGCCTTTCCTTAGGGTGATCTGCACTAGGCACTTACAGCTTTCACACACACAGTTAATGCAGTCAGCCCAAATTCACTGCAAAAATGCCACACCACTCTCGATGTGTTTAATCTACTGTACATATTTTTGTGTGGTAAGTGCACAAATCATTGGATGTAATTACAGTGAACATCTGTGTGTATATGTACACTGCTTTTCTTCATGATAGTAGCAGCAAAATTGAGGTAATTGATGTTGATTTTTTTTAAATTAGTTATCCTGGCTTCTAATCCCATGATCACTTTATACAAGGACAAAGCAAGGGTGTTTTTCCTGAGCATGTATAATAGTCATTCCCACTACCAAACTACAGTTATCTGAACATAAAAGAAAAAGCTTTAATAACACAGTAAATTTACACCCTTATCTGTGCTTGACAAAATTCTAGCCATAATTTGATTTGGCCATATATACAATATATGTTTTTATTTAAGTAATAATGACTGAGGAACAGAACATTTCCTGAAAATTAATGGCTGGCTGAAAAATTTTATAGCCCAAATTCAGCCAAGGGCCATTAATCCCAACTGGTCAATTCTCCATGAAATGCCTTATGTCAGGGGTCATTTCTTACATTCCCATCCTTCCCACCTACCAATAAAGAGGTAAAATTAAACGTTACTTTCCTCCTATGGCATTGCTGAGTCTTGAAGCAGCTGCTGGAAGCCCCTGCTAGAAAGTGTTGCTGTTGCTGCCTGGCCATGAAGGTTTCTTAGGGGGTGAGTGATGGGGAATGTTTCAAGAATGGTCTTTCACTGCCTATTACTTTACATTTCTAAGTGAATACAGTTCCTCAGTTTGCTTCTTGGAGCTGACAAGGAGATGAAAAGACTGCAGTGTTTCCTTTGCCACTGGAAAAGCTGTGGCATTAGGAAGGTGGGGGAAGTTGCATCCCACACGTGTCACAGATCTGTCGTGTCTGTGATGACTGCCACCTTTCTACTGTGTTGTATTTAGTGATTGACCAGTGTTAAATACTTACGAGTCTTGTGTATTCTCCCCGAATATTTCATTCATTGTTGGTAGAAATTGGTATATTCATTGAAGCTACATGATACTGCTTCAAACTGGAGGGCAAGGTACGTGTACTGACTGTTGAAGAGAATTAATGAGAAAACCCACAAAACAATTGCAAAAGCTGTCAAGAAGGTCATTGCTAAATATTCAGGGTAATTAAAAAAAAAAAAGGCAAACCTCCCTGCATTTTTACGTTCTTCAGAATTAGGTGAAAACACTGCATTTCCTTTTGAAAGCATGATGAAAACCACATCCCTGTATCCTTACAGGTGGCAAACCTGTCAGCAGGTTCTGTCTCCCACCACGTTCCCCCTCTTGCTGTCAAACACTTACACCTTCCCTGAGGAAATGAGCCCTAATGGCAAGGAATGATACCTTGTGGGTGGAAGGGACAGTGAAGACAAAAAGCCCTCCACCTCCTGGGCTGGGCTGGTGCAGCTGTGCCTTCAATCATAACCTAAATAACTTATTTATCTGCTTTATTATGAGGTGGTTCCTTACACAGTCTCAAGAGCTGGAGACTTAATTTTAATTTCAGCCTGCTGCCTTGTTGGAAGGAAGGGTGAGAGAACTGGGCTTTCATTCTTTCAGTCATGAAATAGAACTACAAGCTTCCCATTGTTAAAATTTTGACTTAAAATTGGAAAGCGTTACAATTACAAAACTAAGCTTGTTATTATTCTGTTTAAGCCCTAGAGTTCAAGTGGTTGACTTTGAATGGTCAGTCAGTGTATCTACATAGAGGGAAGATCTAAAAAACCCATTATTTTAATTTCAAGTGAAAAAAGAGTTTCAAAGTCTCTCTAATGTCATTAGTACATGAAATAAATACAGCACCTAGGTGTCTTGTGGCTTTCCCTGGAAGTCTGCTGGAGTGATCACTTCAGAATATTGGGTGATGGCATGGGTACAGTGAGCCAAAACATGCTTGACTCAATTTCTTTAAGCAAAGGTACTTTGATAATTTAAAACTTCTTCCATATCCCTTATGCAATATATTGTTTGTAACACTCACCTAAAAAGCACAAGCAGGTAAAAATGGATTTAATTCCACATTATTTTTATTCACTTGGATTATTTTTTTTTAAAGTGCTTTGTTGTGCAAACTGTGACTGGAGTCTTCCAAATAGTCTCACACAAGTTGTCCCATTGTGCAGTGAGACTCCTCATATGCATGGCTCTGCCTGTGGATGTGTTGGCATTTGCAGGATCACAGCCATTTTCATTAAATTTATGCTTCATCTTTAAAGCAAATCACTTTAATGAAATTACATGAGCTTGATAGCAACACCACCACCCAGACTGGATTTGCAATCTGCTTTTTTAATTATGGAATTTAATTATTTTTTTCTTCTAATATTTACTATTGAATTTAGTTTTGATTTTGTTTTTATCACTTCAGCATCCTAAATTTCAGGGATTCACTAAAATATGTCACATCATTATAACCCTTATTATGAATTATTCACAGTAATTACTGAGTTGTTACAAACTTCATTGTGAAATTTAAAGTACCAGAAAATCTGGTGGTGATACTGTTTTATTCCTGGGATGTTCTTAAAATAAGTCAGAGTCAACAGATTGCAAAAATATGCAATTACAGAGTTATTAAAATGCAGATTTTTGGCAGGCAGCCACTGTAGTCTCCTGTGTTCACAGCTGTCTATTTACAGCAAAACCTCCCTGAGCAGCCTGTGGTGGCTTCTTGGAGCTATTGCAGCTGATTGGGTCAGGTCAGTGGCCTCTCTGAGGACCAGGTCCAGTAACTTTTTACCTCCTGGGTCATAAGCTTTGCTTGAAATTATATTTTTTTGGCAGGAGGGATTGACAGTGGACAGTCATCTTTTGTTCCCTGTCATGCTGACGGTAAGTCTGGGGTGCCTCTGCTGAGACTGTATGTGCTGCATCTCTGTCTCCACAGATGGTTCCTCGTATTAGAGTGCAGACCATTCAGCAGCATAAATTTCGAATTACACTTTTGAGGTCAGTGTAACATGCATTTTCCCCAGTTGGATCTGGCTTTAATCATTGCTGCCTTCACAATTCTCTGAGAGCAGGGTATACAGGGACATTAACAGAGTGGCAGATGCTTTGGTTTAATGAAGAAGCAAGCCCTGTCATTTTACCTTCATCCTGTCCCCCATAATGTCACTGAGTGCCCCAGTGGGTTTTTTTCTCTTTGCACAGTGACTTGGGAACAAAAATGATGACCTAAGTCATACTCTAAGTGTAAAAAAAACTTTCAAAGCTGATGCTCAAAGCGTTGTGTGCAGCTGTTCAACACCACTGCTGGCAGACAAAAACTGCTCTGGTTTAGCATCCAGGTAGGACCAACATGTGCTGGCTCTTTCTCAGTGTGTATTTTTGCAAGGTGCTTGCAGTATGAACTTCTGTCGTTCATTTGTGCAGCTTCTCCCAAGAAGCAGAGTAAGTTCTTTTCCCTCTATGAAATTCTGGGAGTGGCACAAGCCATGAAAAGGAGGGGGAAGGTACAGCAAAAAACAGCAGCCGTGGGCAAGTTATCCCTGCTGTGCAGTTGGGGTGATGTTCCCAGAGTGTGGGGAGGCAGAAGTTCCCATTGTCTATGATAAGGTATAATAGAAGCATCTCCCCTTCTAAAGCCCAAATGTCTGGTGATGTTGGGGGCCTGCTGGCTGCGGGAAGCAGATTCATTAATATCAATGAGGGTCTTTAAAAGTCTCTAATAGGACAAGTGACATTTCAAGACTGGAATAGAACAGGACCATTAGAGAAGGTATTAGAATTGGTTAGTATTACACGGTCCTATTTTATATGGGACTTCCTGGTAATACTTTAGCTTATTCCTCATAGAAATACCTTTCCTCTCTCTCAATCAGGTCTAGCCTGTGTTGTCCCAAAAAACGCAAATGTGCCCACCCTTTTCATAGATTTTCCTAACTGATAGTAAAGAGACTGTACCTTTTAACACATTGTCATCATTTAAAAGCTGTGTGCATCCTGACAAACTTGCATGGGCAATAACACAGAACAGTGATATCTTCGAAGAAGAAAGATGCAATGAAAATCCTAGGAGGAACTTTTAACCTCAGCATTGCCAGTACACACTGTTATACAGCAGAAGGTGTTTCGAGGTTACCATGGGCAGAGAGAAGTACACCAGAAGAGCTTCATTTTGAGGCTCTCTGGGGGTGTGAGCACACCAGAGGACTGCAGAAGTGCAAAGCAGTGGTGTCATTAGACCAGTGAAATGTCCTTGCCTCTGCTGGGGTTCCTGAGCCGTGCAGGAGGCAGGCTGGATGCTGGCATTCCATGCAGCAGCTTGGCACTACTGGAGTTTATGCCTACAGACACAGCCCCTGCAGGAGGTCAGCTCATGAAGGAGCAGCAAAGCACAATGTGCTTCTCTACCACCCTGACAAGACTGTCCCTTGGGCTGCAGAATGAAATGGTGAAAGAGGAGGAACCCAGCAGGGATGCTGCAAGGATCAGGGACTGTGCCCTCAGAAGCAAAGCCCACTCTTGGTCATTTGCACCAAGGATGCTCCACTGATTTCTGTCCCCTGTCCTGACTCAGTTCCCAGACCTGATTTCTGCTCTCAGGGTAGAGAACTGTGCCCCTGAACACAGTGGTGGGCATTTGCTGTGCTGCTGTTAATCACAGTTCTCACAGTCCACATGAGAAGAACATTATAAAAATCAGGACTGACAAAGGTGCTGAAGAACATGAGGCCACTTCCCTTCATAATTTCCTCCCAGGCACTTTCAGGTATGTTTTTCCTTATGCAGTTGTAAATGTCCTGAAACAAGAGAACATCAACATGTGGGGGCTCAAGGTCTGAGACCATGCTGAGACTCATCCAGAGGGACTGAGGAATGAGGGAGAGAGCAAGTCTTTTCTATATGCTGTGACTTAAAGACCAGATCTCCACAGGAGAAGAGACAAGGAGTCAGACTGCTTTCCCAGGGAAGAGTAGATTTTGATTCCCAGAGAAAATAAAAAGAGAACTGCAAAGGAGGTTGGGTGGGGGATTTGAGAAGCTCTTGGGGCAGGTGTGTGATGATGCTGGAACCAGCAGGATGGGTTGTGATGAGGCAGAGAAGAGGAGCACTGGCTGTGTGGGTCTTACAGCACAGGGTGCTGGAGAAGACACAGGGCAGGCTGATGTTACTCACACATCTTGTGCTCTTCCTGCATCAGTGTTGGCTGGGACAGAGTTAACAGCAGCTTTGACCATTACTTTTTAGGACTAAACCAGGAAGGAAGGAGGTGAGCTTGCTTAGTATTCAGCAGGCCCCTGTCTGGGTGCTCTTCCCCATTTTCTCTCGAAGTAATCTATTACCACATCTCAAGAGAAAAATGACCCCAATCTAAAGATTAATAGAGCAGTGTGTGGACGTTTCCAGTGATGTGTATGAAACTCATTTTTTTTGTTGCTGTATGCACTGAGGTGTCCTTTATCAGCAAATCTCTAGATCTTAAAAACTGGACTGATTATTGAAGAGGGCAGCAGGCAATTTAGGGCACATGGTGTTTTCTTATGACAGAAGCTTTGCTGTGAAGTACAGTAATTTATGTTGATAAATTGCAGCCGTCAGAATGTCTCGAATGCTTCATAGCATGAATTTCTAAGCATATCTCTCTAGTTTGAGTAGTGGAGAGGTGGGAAAGGGGTATTTGTTTGAGAGGCTGGGGGGGAAGATAACTCTTGCTTTTACTATTTCTTGAAAAGTAGAACAGGACTTTCATGTGTTTCTAAAACTGGCTTGTTGTCACTAGGGTCAGATTAGCCCAATTTTTGGTTTAATGTGACAAATTAAAAACCTTCCCTCCTCCATAACGAAGCTGCAACAAAAGTGCAGGAGTCTACACAGTGTCAAGGCTGAGTGGGTTTGGAACACTGGATCTTTCTCAGCAAAGGTTTTTTGGTTTGGGAGTTCTGTGCAAGTGCCAAAATGTAAAGCCAGTTTGGCTTTGGCAAGGCATATGTAAGTGAAGCAAACCACCTTCATTTAATCAAGAGCTAATGAAAACTACTGTAATTGTAAGAAAAAACGCTTTGGGGAGCAAAAAGTAGTTTTCATACCATGTTATTATTGATGTGTCTTACTATCATTATGGTTATAAATAGATTAATTTTAAGTAGAAGGGCTTCACTAGACTAAGTTTTGGCTTATTTTAGTTGCACTTTAAAGGCACTGAGGGGGGTCTAGGTGTTATTGTGAGAGGTTGCAAATTTGTCCTATTCCCATCATGTTATATGGGCAGAGGTTTTAAAGGGAATTCTTTGGACTTTGATTCAGTACAGCACAGACTGGATGCTGAGGTTTCTATGACAACAGTGACATGTCTGTGTGGACTTAGCTAGGCACGTGATTCAGTCCCTCTCTGAATCGTAGCCTGCAGAAATGAGCAGTGAACTAGACTGGCCAGGTAAGGTCCCAATTAGGTATGAATTTTCTCTAAAGATGAGTGTGCATATGTCTCGAAGTTGCAGTTGTCCCTGAACATGGTGGTGACTGCACTCAGCTGGCCTGAAGATTGGTACTATTTGAGCCCCATACCCCTAAGGAATGATAGAGGCACCTACAGCGTGTTCTCAAAGCAGGAAATACATTCAAAGTTTGACCCGTCATGACCCTTCTTGACTTGCAGATCTTTTGCAAAGGTGACCAAGACCAGCTTTCTGTAAAGAGTGAGTGGTTTGAGTTCTAGGCTTTTCAGAGGGACAGACGCTGAAATTAGTCCCATTAGCAATTAAGGGCCTTTGAGGGGACAGTTTGGTGTTTTAGAGCATCATGAGTCCATGCAGAATTTGTTGACATACTGGTGTTAATGCTCCATCAAACGGAGTGTGCTGTGGCATAGGGTCTGATGTTGCTAACTGTAGAAGACCAGAATTTAAGTTAAAAAAAAAATCAACATTTGTTTTTGTGCTGGAGAAAAAGGTTTCTGTATTGACAGACAGGCAACTTACTGTGCCTGTCATTCCCTATCCTTATCTTCTCCAACTTTGCTGTACAGGAGGCAAACTGCAGCACAGCCTGTGTACTCATGAGGGTGGTTCCTTCAGGCTGAGTGCAAGCATGGCGTATTCTCATGAGACACTTGTAAAACTTTCCAAACAGCAACAACTAGGAGTGATTTCTAGCATGCCTTCTGGAGCTCAGGAAAAGGGCCTTTTACTCGTCACTAAGAATCAGAGACAGTTGGAATTTGTTCAAATAAGCTCTTTCCTCCTTGATACATATATTGCTATCTCCAGTTTTACCACAAGTGTCTTCAAGATATTGTAATTTCTGCCTCTCCCCTTTTTTTTTTCCTCCAAGATTTCATCTTTCAACGCAAGTGGTCCAGAACCTAACAGTCTGCTGAAGATAAACTGAGTTATAAACTGAGATGGGACGTCTCTCTTGGCCATGTACCATCTCCTAAAGCAAAAAACGTGAGCGACTCCAAATTTTGAGTTCATCTTTCTAGTGGAAGGAAGTTTCTCTGGGTGTTAACTTATGTTTCAATACCAAAAAAAAAGGCCGATGGAATCAATTAAAGCTTTTTCTTCTGTTTTCAGGCCTGAACTATAAAAAGCACAAAAGCATCAGTGCACTTTTGCCTTGGACATTGCAATGTAATTGCATTATTCAGTAAAAATTACAACTGGCTCCACAGTGTAAGGGAGAAGGAAATGAGAGGCTGGCAGGCAAGTTCTGCCTCACCTTCAATGTGTACACGAGGAGCAGAGTGTATCAAGGGAAGGACAGGTAGGACTGGGCCCTGGGGTTTACATTTGCATTACCTTAACTCTTCACAAATGTGAAGGGGGAGTAGGCTGGTGGACTCCTAAACTTAGTGATTATTTTTCTATTTGGGGAAGATAAGGTTTTGATGAATAACATCCAGTAATCGCTGGGGTGCTATTTGTACCATCACAAACTTGTGTCAACTTAGCTGATTTTAATAATGATTATTATTATAAAGACCCAGCAACTCCCCACCACCACTACACATGTGCTGTGGTAATGAGGAATTTTCCTTTTTTCCCTCCTCCCTTCTGTTTATTCCCACAGTACCCAACTTAATTTTCTCTCCTCTTCTCCCCTAGCTGTCAATCATTGTCACATTACTTTGCATCATATGCATCAAGAAGAGCAGCTTTTCCCATCAAGTCAGCCAGTTCTGAAGCTGCCTTCCCAGGGGCTACACAGATTGTGCAGGCTGGAGGAGCTCAGGAAAGAGTAAGGTGGACAATAACAAAGGCTCCCAGAGCTGCTTCTGCCTGCCAATCTCTCATGCAAGTATTCACAGGCACTTTATATAGGGCCAGAATCAGCCTCCCAGCCCAGCCAGCAGACCCCCAGAGCACAGCACTGATCACAGTGGGGGGAAGGGACACAACCCATTGCCCTGCATCAGTGATGTCTGTTCTGTCTGCCACAAATGACAGGAGCTGTCTGGCTGTTGTGCTCTGCATCACCCCTGAATTTTGAATCCATGATCCAGGAGAGGGAGCAAGACTTCTTCACAGGAGTGCGTACCTGTGGGCAACAGAGGTTGGCCAGCAAAGAGAATTTAGTGAGTTTAGAGTGCTACAGCAAGGCAAGCTTTCCAAGGCATGTTTTTTCCTTCCCTCTTCCAAAATGATAGATTTGACGGGCTTTTTCTGTTCTGAAGCATTGTTTTCAAGCCCCTCACTCCATTTCCAGTATAGTTTGTGTGAGAGGCATCTGGTAGGCATCCTTTATGGCTGGCTGCCTTGAGATATATTTGAGTGAGGTATATTTCCTGCAGTATTCTGGCCTTTCTTAAAGGTCCTTTGTGCTTCGCTGGGGCTAATTATGGGTCCTTTTTCAGAGCAGCAAGCAGAGATGTAGCCCCCTGGCTGCCAATGATATTAGAAGTCATATAACAACGTTTTTGCTCACAGCTTTTCAACATGACACTTTATTGCCCTCCTTTCTGCTTATATACCTGCAAATGAGCCCTTCAAAATCAGTATTAGCCAACTTTCACTCTTGCACGTGGTGGGACAAACCTCTTGCTGTGTCCCCCCCTCATTGCTGCAAGGCTCTTCTATACCAGTTACATACAGATCTTGCAGAGTTCTCCAGTTCTTCCTGGAAATGTTGGTGTTTAACTGGGTGTTTTCTAAACCCCAGTAAGGTCTAAGCTCTTCTCAGACTTTCTTCCTGGCTGATTTTGAGGAATATGTGCCTATATCCACATGTTCCAAGAGGAGAAATAGAGTTGCACTGGCTTTGAGACCTCTGAACTTGTTTAATTATGAAGTGTCTAGTCTGATTGAAATACCCCAGGATTAATTTTTAGAGATGTCAGTATGTTCTTAGGTACATCTGTTTACTTTGTAATCATGTGGACATCAGAGATTTGGTTTTTAGACTGGTACAGCACAGAAGAATTCTAATTAAAGTATTATTGCTTTATCAAGTTTTTTCTGTGAGCATTAGTCATAGATACATCCATCTTTTAATGCACTGTGCAGCAGACATGTTGAGACTATTGGTGGGAAACCCCAGAGTAGTTAAAGGAATGGTTATAATTTGTAAATGCTGTGTGCTTTATTATTGATCTGCCTTATTTGAAAGTAGAAATTCACGTTGTTGGGATTTTTTTTCATTCCAACATACCTAGTTAAAACAAATTTTGAAACAACATATGAAATAATCTTCTACATCTATTATTCTTCCCCCGGGATAAAGAAATACTCAACCCTACTCATATCTTTTTAAACTGTACTTACCTTCTTTTCTCACACTTATGCCACCCCTCTAAAATGGTGCATTAGTCTGCTGTAGATGGTGAGTTAATCAGAAATCTTCTACAGTGCTATTTTTTCTTCCTTTAGATGCTTTTAAGGAAGATGTGAATTTATGAGGAATTGAAGCTGCTATCACTGCTGCTAGAACTAACAGAAATGTTTTAATAGTAATTTTTAGCAAAGTTTGCTTTTCCTCTGAGATAATTTTGCTTTCAGTAAATTTTTCCATGTTTTCAAAATAAAAAAACTATTTCACATCTAGTGATTTTAAGCAGCCAGGGAAATAGTTTCTGTCAATGAAATTCTGCTAGGTATCACACATTTTGTGGAGTGACTACAAAACAAAGGAAGGGGGGAAAATACAGAGTACAACAAATGGCCAGCATGGGAAAAGAAACGTCAAACTATATTTCACAGAATCACAGAACAGTTTGGTTTGGAAGAGACCTTAAAGGACATCTCATTCCAACCTTCCTGCTGTGGACGGGGACTAGCTCAGGTTGCTCCAAGCCCCATCCAACCTGGCCTTGGACACTTCCAGGGATGGGGGAGCCACAACTTCTCTGGGCAACCTATTCCAGTGTCTCCCCACTTTGATGTTGAGTTCAAAAGGTAATTCAGAAAGGTGGCTTTCTTAGCTGTTATAGGAATGTTTCTCCTACAGTAATCCTCAGACACTGATAATTAGTGTTTGAAGATGACAGTAACTTCAGGTAAGATAAGGAACATTCTATTCTAAAAGTAGATTTACATGATGGAAGCTCCTTTTAGCCTGAAAAATGGAAGCTGTTTGAGGATGTATTTCCTTACTGGGCAAATGCAGCCATCATGTTCTTTCAACCCCAAACCATAGAAATTATTTGGTGTTGGCAGCAGACAAGCTGTAATGTAGTTGGCTTAGCCTTTTATTTTCACATGTGACTACTGGCTTTGGAGCTCCCTTTCCTTCCCACTTCTTGCAGTGTGTTAGGGTAGTTTATTGGTAGCTTAAAAGCCAATGTCAGGTCCTCCATGCAGTAGAGCTGAGAGCCTGCTGACATGCATCACTGTGCCATGGCCTGACTGTTGCAATCCATCTTGGCCAGCGGGTTTGAAAGTTGAGCTGCAAATAATCCATTGCACTCTTAAAACTTTAATGTCTTTGACTGCACCGTGTAGCACTGCATTAATTTAGTGGTGCATTCAGCCCCTCTGTGTGTGTGAGGTTCAAGAGCCTGGCCAGGAGGCTTTTCATCCCTCTCAGGCACAACGTGGGATACAGCCCTGTAGGAAAGGGTTCCCTGGAGGAGAAGCAGGAGGAGAAAACATTCCCCAAAGCACTGAATCCTGGCAGTGCATGACATCTGAAGGAGGAATAGCTAAGGCAGTTTGCAAAGAGCACAACCAGGCTCTCCTCAGAGGTGAGGCAGAGGAAGCACACGGACAGAAGAGCACTGTTCCTATTGGAAATCATTACTGGAAATCAATCAGATCTCTTTCCGGAGTGCACAACTGGCTAATGGATTCTCAGTAGCTGGTTTTTCACTCGAATAAAGTCTTTGACAGTTAATGAGATTTAGGACTTGTCTTCAATGATGAATCTCCCTTTTTTTTTTGTTTTGGGGACAGGGTTTATACAGAAGCTGCTTGTATTCAGCAGCATCGGTAACAAATCTGAATCTTACACCCCCCCCAAAAAAGCTGGAAAAGCAGAGCCAGAGACTTTAAATGAGCCATATGCAATGACTTATGATTCATGTAGATGGCAGATACCACTCCAGTGTCCTTCCTGAAGGCTCTAATGAGGGGTGAAGTGGAAGGAGCAGGTTAGACCAGCTAAAATAGACTTTGCTGTGTCATAAGTTATGTTTTTGTTGGATTTCTTTTTTTTTAAATCTGACTTTATGGCTTAAAAAAAGGAAGCTTGAAAGATGCAGTGGGAAACGCTGTTTGAAAAAAAGAGAAAGCTTTATTTTTTGGAGAATGTGGAGAGCATTCTGATCCAACTGGCTGCCTCTGAACTACAAACAGTGTAGTTTGCAGTCTCCTGAATCTCACATTCAGCACATAAACTTTGCTGGATTCCTGTGAGCGAGTTTGGAGGAGCTGCAGCTCCGTGAATGCCAACAAATGTTTTAAGTTTACGATGCAAGTTTGAAGATAAATGGAATAGAATTAATAAGGATCTGTAATGGCTTTATAATTGAAATCGCATAGACATTAGAGGTACATCGGGGGTGTTAGTAATCATATTAATTATTTGTTAACAGAAAGACAAAGTAATAAAATTAAAAATCAAAAAGCTTAGTTGTTCACATGCACATCTAGGGGGACATTTTGTAACAGAAATAATTGCTTTTGCTTCATTCTCAGGGTGATACTGTCTGTGTCTAATTGTTTTTCCTCAAGAAAGCAGAGCAATCTAAAATTCTAAGTAATGCACAGCAATTGTAGGGGTGAAAATAACCACGTTTTAGAAGCCTCTTACAGCATCCCCCCCCAATGCAGTGAAAGGAAGCAGTGCTGCTAAGAAGGGTAAAGATAAATGGAATTACTTTTCTATTAGAAATATAATAGACTTTATTAGTTAGTTACCTGTGCCTGGAATAGATCAGCTGTCAGGGAGAGCAAGGAGATGAACATGTACCTTGTGAGCTGTCAGGAGCAGATCAGTGTGGGTTTTTAAACAATAATTACCCACTTCTAGAGAAATGTTTTAGACAAAAGCACAGCTGCTTTACTAATGGTGCCTTTTGTGCACAGGGATGAATATTCTAGTTTGTTCTCTTCTTTTTCCCATGTAAATGTAATACCATATTTCCATAAAACTCTGTTAGGAAGCGGTGCCTTTTGCTGCTAAAGCTTGCATAATGAACTTGTTTGTGGGGGATTTAATTTGATTGAAGGTGGTTATTTGCAATGAAGTGCCAGTAGCTAAGAGGGGTCCCAGCTTGCTCTCAGGCCTGGCGATGCCCTTGCCATGGTGCAAACAACTCTCCTGGGACTCAGTGTGGCAGGGCACATATCTTTATTTTTGCACTCTGATCAGTGCTCAGAGGTGAAGGCAGCTGTTTGAGGAACTCTTTGAGCACCAGAGCCAGCATCCTGGCACAGTTTCATAGTCTGGTCCAGCAGCTTGACTGATGTGAGGTCTTGGAGCAAGAAACTCAGCAAGTGGTCCTCGAGAGAATCTGTGGTTGGTTCTGGTGGGGGCTGGACTTGGAGGGGAAGGATTGAAACATGCAATCTGTTGAACCCCTCTGTGAAGGGTTGACTGTGATGTGTGATGGGTACCCACTGAAACTGCTCCATCACTCCCCTCTGCAACTTCATGAGTTGAAGGTTCATGAGCTGAGATAAGGACAGGGAGAGATCACTCACCGATCACCACCATGGGCAAACCAGACTGGACTTGGGGATATTAATTGAATTTATGACTACCAAGATCAGTGCAGGATAATGAGAAGTAAAATAGATCTTAAAAACACCTTCTCCCTGCCCCTCCCTCCTTCCCAGGCTCCACCTTTCCCCCCCCCCGCCCCCAGCAGCACAGGGATTTGGGGAATGGGAGTGTAGGTCAGTTCATCACAGGTTGTTCCTCACACTGCTCAGGCACAGGAGTCCTTCCCCTGCTCCAGCCTGGGGTCCCT
>JAWWMP010000081.1:51866829-51919394 GCA_035047865.1 Dendrocincla tyrannina | reverse complement strand
TAGATAGATAGATAGATAGATAGATAGATAGATAGATAGATAGATAGATAGATAGATAGATAGATAGATAGATAAACCAGCACTGTGTTCTGGTCCAGGCAGGAGATTATGGCCATGAAGCCCAACAATCAACAGCAGCCTTTCCCATTTTCCTTTCTCTCTTGCATGGGATAAATATCAGATTATTTAATGACAGGACATGTCAAGTTTATTTCATGCAAGACCTGCTTTGACATGAGAAACAATATGACAGATGTAGTCAGGGATAAATGGTTTCCACCTGTGGATTTTGGTGCAGAAAGATGGAGGAGAGGTGAGGGAACTAATGCATTGCATCCTTTGAGGATACAAAAGAGATTCATGCAAGATAAGCCAAAGCATCTCTTCTCTGTAAGTCTGTCAAAATTTAATTTGGTATTTATTTTTCCCGAGAGGCCTTTGGGTGGTGCAGTCAGTGTTAACAAGGAAGCAACTGGCAATAAGAAAGGTCAGACTATGAAAGTTAAAATATGAGGATTTGTGGAGTAGCTAGAGAAGGTCAAACACAATGAACTGAAGCACCTTACAAAAAAAATTTTAAAAAAACCCTCAAAACATTTAGAGAAAAAGACTTATTTCTTCCTTACTAAAAGGTTTATTTAATATTTTATGAGAGCTAACAGCCAAGGTTGCTTAGACAGAGGTTGCTTAAACAACATGTTGCCATTTGGAAGAGCTTAATAGCATTAAATGTATATATTTTACTGTCTTCTACAGCCCTGTTTTCGTTGTACTGACTGGCTGGTGCTACACCTGCAGTCCTGGAAATTAGCTGTGGTTGAATTGCTTAGGCCTTCATATTTGTCAAGAGATAACAAATCCTGCGTGGTGCTGGCTGGGAGAAAATTATTCTTGTCTTCCTTTGGCATGTGTAGACAAGGAATGAGAAAACTAAGTTTGTAAAATGAGAAAATTAAATTGTTTTTGCTTTCATTGTAACAGGCTGATACACTTGCTGGATGAGCACTAGCTCTTAGTGAGCTCAGCTGCCCTGGGGGAGGGTTGAAAAGGTGGTATTATCCCAGGGGAAGCCTGCTTTATATGTCACCTCTTATCAAACTTGGGCACTGAAAGCCGAAACGCCCCTATGGCATTCTTGCCCCAAAGGTGAATGCTCTGGAGGAAACACAGCAGCACAAAGCTGATTCACAGGTAAAGCTGGCTAACCAGTTCCCAGTATACAGCTTTGTATATAAAAGCAGGTTTGAGGTCTGTGAGCAGCCCGAGCCATTTGGGTGCTGTCACCTCTGGGGTGAAGGAGCAAGGGGAGAGCTGGGCAGAGGCAGCTCCTCTGCATGGCTGGGACCTGCAGCCTGCAAGAGTGTGCGAGCAGGACCTGGAGGGGAAGGGCAGAGAAGTGCTTGGAAACAAAGACCATGCAGCTTTTGTACTCTCACTCAATCAGCCCCTCAGCTGCCTTGGCTGGTCCTTTTCTCAGAGTTGGCCGTGGCTGCTCAGCTGAGGTACTTGAGAATGTTCTGTCTGTGCCCAAGACTGGAATTTGGCTGTTTCTAAGACTCTAAAGGTGATATTCATCCCTTAAGTGAATTAATTTCCTGCCCAGTTGTATTGCCAAGGACCACATCATTTAATCTGAGAGCCCAGATGACATGCAGGCAAAGTGGGCCAGCCAGTGACCAAAGATGATTGAATCAAAATATTTAGGGGGAAAAAATATCTCAGCAAAGCCTTGCTCTCAAAACTTTCTCAGTTACTATAACAGCCATACTATTTGATCTATATACCCAACATTTGCACTCCTGATGTCCTTCTCATTCCTTTTAAGCCTTGCTGATGGGTTAAACCATCACATTCTTCTGAAGGTGACTGACATGAGACCACACAGTCAGTGTAAGTTAATTCTTTTTGTCTCACCAGAATGAATTACCCCAAATATCCAATACCTGCTTTTTACTGCAGGCCAGTGCATAGACAGTTGCAGAAAGGGGTTTATTTTGGTGAAGTTACTCCTTTTCTGCATCCTTAAGTACTTCAACCAGTTTCTGAACAGACAGGATCTTCCTCTTGAGAGTATATTTGTGCACGCAGAAGACTTTTTTATGAATGGGAATACATTCTCAGGAGAAACAAACCAGTGTAATGATAGACTGGATTTTCATGTTGCTTTTTAATTTCAGATCTAAGTGACTTGTATCCATTTTAATTTGCATGAAAAATGTTGCTTAGGCAAACATACTCCATTGATTCTTCTTGGCAAGTAGCTTTTGTTACTTGATGAACGCAACGTCCTTGGTCTCCACCAGTGATCTCAATAAGACTGTGTTCTGTTCTACCACTCATGCTGTGCCATTTTGGGGTGAAGAGCAAGGAGTCCTCAGAAAGCTGGACTTTCTGTGGCTTTGGCTCACAGCTCACCAGCAAATGGTTGTCAGACCTGCATGGGAATTCGGTCCAGCTGCCATTACACTTGGTGACACTTTTGCTACTGAACTCAGGGAGCACACATGTAACCGGGAGTGAGGTACAACTACTGGCACTCACTTAAATCTCACTTCAACTTGTGATTACCCTGTATCTGTCTATATCCAGAATTTACCATCTCACCAATGTACCAAGTTCCAAGGGAAAATGTAAAGAGCCATAGGTTGTTAAAATACATTCATTTACCATAAGCTATATTGTGATTGCCAATTAAATTACTTGGCTTTTCTAGGTAACTAAGAAATGAATCTTAAAATTTCATTTGTTGATTTTCAGTGAGCAGCAGAAGTTCTGTGTTGTAGTTCTAAAGATCTGCTGGCTGAATCATTTGAAAAATCCCAAAGTTATCTGATCTGATAACAAGTGCCTTGGAGAGTGGAGGATGGGAAGGGAGTGTTGGAGCTGCATCTTGGTGGTGCTGTGGAACATTCAGGCCCACTGCCTTCCTGCTGTCTCTCCCACACACACTGACAGTCTGTAGTGCTGTGCCTGAGCACATCCTCATGAGCATGCAGTGAGGCAGGAAAGTGCTGCTTGCTGCCTTTTCCACAGGGGAGGCACAACGTCTGACTAGTCCCAGATCACACAGGGCCTGAAGAGAGGACCAACAGATTGAGTCCACGTGCTCTAAACCAGAATCCTATGCTTCTGAATAATCCCTCTATCAAACGAGCTCTCCATCTTCTCTTGCATTTTATGTCAGGGTATTCCTTTCCATTTCATCTGTCAGACCTTTTACTGTCGTCTTTGTGCTGCAGCACTTCTGGTCAAGAGAAACAGGGGCAAGAACTTGTGTCTATGTTAGCGTAACACAAAGCATGAGTGCAGTGCCTGAGGTTGGCCAAGATGTCCTCACTGAAGCAAGAGAGTCCTTTGTTTTTGTTCTTTCTTGGATTTTTGCCCTGCTCCTTGAAACCAGTTCAGCGGGACCTTTAGCCAGGCTCTGCCTTTTCCAATGACAGCCTTCAAAGGATTGCTCTAAGGTACTTAATAGTGAGCTCTTTGCCTTAACAGCTTGCCTTTCTTTGCAGACAGCTATTAAACTTAGTGACTTTAATAACTCAGTAATAGCTACAGCAATAACATAAATGCAATTATTCAGGGGAGTTTTGCTGGCTGAACAAAGGAAATGCATGTACTTCACTGCAAGGGCTCCAGGAGCTCTTGTCCCTGCTTGTGTGATCACTGGCCTCCATCTACAACCAGCTTAAGCCTGGTGTGTCTATTCACTGATGGCACATAGACCTTATGAAGGTGTTTGTTATGTTGCTTCTCTTATAGGGCTAACCATCCTTTGGCTCCTGTGTTGGATTCTCACTCGGTGTGCTCAGAACTAGAAGCAAAGTTGGCCATGCTGTTGTCACTGAAGGCAGTGAGGCCAAGTGTGATGGAGCTCAGGGAGCAGCATCCTGAGCCTCCCATGCTCACTGTCAGAGCTGGCATCATGGAAAAGAAGAAAAGGAGACAGCCACTAGACCTGATTTCAGTGTTACTGATCTGCTCAAAGCCAAATCTGCCCCACTGGACCCCGTGCTTTCTGACAAAAACAGATATCTGAGAGCTCTGCTCTCTGCTAGGCTTGTTTGGTCTACGGAGTTTGATTTCTGTCCGCAGGAGGGGCAGGTGGGATGGTGCCACCTTCCAGTCTCTACTCATCACCATATAAAGGAGTAGCTGTACCCCTTCAAGACAAAGCATCAAGTAGAGCAAAGAGGGAGGAAGAGCAACACACAATTATTTATCTATTTGCAATGACACTGCTTTTTTTTAGGTAAGTGTACGTGCCTAAGACAAGATGTGAGGTCTTTCTGATCAAAAGAATTCATAGTAAGAACTAATTCAAGACTTGGGGCTGTAGCTAAGCTTGTGCATGCTGGAGCACTAAAAAAGACATGGTTCAACATGTGCTGCATAAACTAGGCATGTGAAATAACTCAGACAATAATTTACCTCTGTGGCAATAAACTTGATCAAAATAGAAAAGGGCATTACAATAAAGCAATCCAAAAGAAGGATGGAACAGCTTCTCCACAGCCTTAGCTCCAGGGAAAGGAAGAGTGCTCTCTAAATGAGTTACAGCTGCGTGCAGGGCTGTTGCCCATTATCTGCTTTGACTACCTTGTAATTGCAACCTGAAGAAAGTGCTGGCTTCTCAAAGAAGCTGAGGCAGAGAATCTCAGGGCATCCCTGTAGCATCACTTATGTTTCTAATCACCCACCCTAAAGAACCTGTACTGTCAAGCACTCTTCATATATTTCAGCATAGCCACAGCTCAAGGGGAATTGCTGTTGTAGAATTGGCAGGGAGAAGGAGGGATCGTGCTGTATCTGTGAGTGCAGGCTCAGGCTGGCAGCGTGTCATAACCTGAGTGGATAGGGTAGCTAATGGGCTGGAGTGGAAGTCAGGAATTAAACCAGACCACAGAGAGACACGGTGTCATGAGATCTGTTTGGTCTTTGTCTGATTCTCTTTTTGGTGCTCTCTTCAATGCTGAAAGGTACTAGAGTCTTTATTATTCGGCTACCTAAACCACAGGTGGCTCCAGCTTTCTGACACTCTCCAGAATGGGTTGGAATATGCATGAGGCAGAACAATTAAGCAGGCTGCTTCTCATGATTTTAAATGGCTTGCTTGAAAATTGAGTTCTGTTTGGGGCTCGTGCCCATCTGCCTTCAGAGAAGAGGCACATGAAAGCGATGCAATATGACTCATGTAAGCTGCATGGACCAAGGCAGGCCATACATTCCCCAGAGGTGAGACCCAGAGCTGTGGGGATGTGAGCTCTGTTGTAACTTTGAAATCAGAAGACTACAGACGAGCATGAGGTTCTCTCAAGTGAAATGTAAAAGGTGGTCCGTAAGGAAAACAAAAAGTTCATCAAGAACATTAACAAACACTGTGCTGTCTATAGTTTCAACTTTACTACGTGCAGCTTTGTGTCACTGGAGTGAGAGAACACCACAGAAACTGGAAGGGTACAGGACCAAAGAGCGTCTCTTGTTGGGTCCAGGTGTGTTCCCCATCCTCCACAAGTCTCCTTTATATCTATGTCGCATTGTTTGCCGTGATGCTCCGTGTACTTTGTCACTCAGCATTCTTCTGCAAAAGGCATTTGCCCTGGAGCCTTGAGGGCGACGCCTCTGCAGTACCCCAAGCATCCTTAACCCTGGCAAAGCTAAGCCAGCAGGAGTACCAGCTGTACATTTATTTTGGCTGCAAGGGTCAGCAGTACAAAATTTAATTTAGCTGTGCGGTAAAGGAAAGTATATGAGTGCCAGTCTCTATTTAATCTCATAACTCATGTTTGATAGCTATTCTGCAAGGGAAGTTGCCAGCAAAACATATAGAAGATTTTATGATATATCTATTTCTTCATAGGAGTGAAACATGGTGAAGTGTCTATGTTACCTAGGTGACAACTGTTCTTGTCCTTTACAGAAACTGATGGGGTTGGTGAAGTTACCTTTCAAGGCTGATCAATGCCCTGTGTGTGTTTCACCAGCAATGAGTTAACTTCAGATCAGAAGGTTGGCCCCTCTTGGTTGGATACGCCAAAGTGTATGTCCTTCTTTGACTTTGTGTACAAGCCATGAGATTGAGAAGAAAACAAGCTGTAGTTTACAAGAGGTAGATATACATACTGGAGGGGCAGAAAGCAGGATTTAACTTCTCTAGCAAGGAGACTTGTCTGGATGTTACAGAGAGTATCAAAAACTACTCAGAAATTATTTACTTGGTTCTGTCTGGGGTAGAAAGTTGAGAGGAAGAAAATGCTATCACACTGCTGAATGCATCTAAACTAACCACATGGTCACCCAAGAAATGGAACAATCTTCCAGACCAAAGAGACTGAAAGGCTCCTGAGGCAGTGATGAGCTTCTGCTGTGGGAACCATATGAACTGGGGAGAATCAACCAGTATGGTCCACTGGGAGGCTGCTCTTGCTCAAAAGTCTGCACTGAGCAATTCTACACATAGGCAGCTGATCCCCAACAAAGTGTATTTTGAAACAAATGTGCTGTTTCAAGCAGGATTCTCACTGTTCATTAAATAGGACTTGTTACCAGAAAAAAAAGATTAAAATCTCAGATGTCAAAATGTGTTTTCAGATTTTTCAACATTAAAATATTAAACCATTTGTCTCAAAGTTGGCAATTTCAGGATTTTTAAAAGTTAGCCAGAAAAGAAACAAAATATTTCCTTCCAACTTACATACTAATGAAGGAATTTATTTTCTTTTTTCTTTTTCTTTTTTTTTAACAGTGGGCAAGGCACAGAAAGTAGGCATTAAAATGAAGATTCCATTTATTAGCATAGCTTTAATTGGGGTTACCTTCTTAGTGGAGGTTATATCCTGCAAGAACTCGAAGATCAGCAACGGGCAAAATTTGTTGCACATATTGTTGAGTGTGGTATTTACAACGAAGTAACCAACATTATAAGGAGGTGTAAACAGCAAGCTATTTCTCTTTCCTTCCATGGAAGCGTATGCCCTTATTTTCCTTATTTTTTGTGTATTTTACTGCTCCTGGTGAGGGAGATAGCTCTGATACAAACAAAACCCATTTACTCATCAACAGTATAAATAAGATGCTGGCTAAATCTACAGCCAAGAAGCAAAACCTGTGCAGGATCCTTTCCAGGATGGAGCTGGAAGCCACAGCACGTGGGCTGGCAGCTGGGCAGGGTGGCTGAAGAAGCAGAGTCCAAGGAAGACCCTTGTTCATCGAAGTCTCCCTCCAGGAGGAGAGGTTTGATAAGTTGCCAGCCCTGGAGTGCAGCAGGTGTGTGAGAGAGTTTGTTGCTGTGTTTCTCTTGGAATGCAGGGACCCTGCAAGTACCCAAACCTTCGTGTGCCTCGGCCAGACTGCAGTGTCGTTCCTCTGGGGAAATGTCTGAGCCTCTCCAGCTTTGCTCTAGGCCTGGGGTAACTGTGTTTTCTTGCCAAGAGGAGTTGGAAGGGGGAAAGCATGGCTAGATAATACCTAGGAAAAGGTAACCACAAGGGCCTGTCTTGCCAAGTTGTTCAAAAATGCCATTATGTTCTTAATTTTTTAGCAACTTGAGGTGCTTTTCAGTAGGCTGCAGTACCCCAAGATGATTCCACAGGAGCATATTCCTAATAATGTTTCCCAGAACGTAATCCATGTAAATAGGAGAAGCTGGAAGTTGAAAGTCTGGCAAATGACAGACAGATGCTCTATTAATTTAAAGGAGACATAGAGGATTGTTTTCCTGTAATTCCATTACTTATTCTGTTATCAAAGTGGGATTCTGTTTTCACTCAGAATGTGAAGATTTGCTGAGGTTTCCAAAACACAGGGTTTCAGCAGGAGCACTTAAAAATACTTGAAATGCAAAGATGTAAGAATCATAAGCATATTTATCAGAGGTCAGGAATGCTGCCAGCTTTGTGCTGTATTTTCTATTTTAGTTCCTTCTTGCAAATATAACCAGTCCATTGCAAAAAAAGTCTTGAAGTGACTCCAGATGTAATATGCTTTCTTCAAAATCTCTGCTTACACAGACGTATAAGCCAGGAATATCTGGTGGAGCTTAACTATCTTACCAAATATGCAACATCTGTGGCATTTACAACAGCAACACTGGACAAAGCTAGAAAGACTGTGCATGGTTTCTCCTTCTTGCAGGGTAGGAATCAAAATGCTTAATTAAGCTTGAGAATATCTAAGTGACCCTGTGTATAGTAAATCACAAAAAATCCACTGAATGTTCTCAGGCCCAAGTGGTGCCCCTTTCCTGTAGTGAGAGTTGCTCAAGGTGTGGGTCTGTGTCTGTTTTGTGTGTGACTGTGTGTCAAGAGGACGTGGCATTTGAGTTGTTCTTTTTCCTTAGCACTAGTGCACTGAGTCCCTGCCCTGCCTTGTGTGTACACATGTGGGCTAGCAGAGAATGTCCTTTGCTTCAGCTCTTCTGAAGGTGTGATCCAAGCAGAAATAGTCAAGAGTGAGGTGAGAGAGGCAGAAAATGAACAAACACGTAGATAGCACCCTTAAAGAAGTCAAGTTACAGATGAGTAGCTGTCCTTTCTTTCTCTGGGAGATGATCAGCTTATTGGTGCATTCTTCACAGTACTTCAGGCACTACATTACACTCAGTACTGAGAAGAGATGAGTTTTAAAGACTCTCATGAAAAAATTGCACTTGATGCAGTTCTGAGTACTGTTCCTAAACACGTCTGACTGCCTAGTATTGGATGAAATAAAAGAAAAAAGCAGTCAGGTGTCTTGCTAGTGGAAGTGACTCATGCAGACCGTGAGGACTGGGATGAGAAAACAGCAAATAGTCCTGAAGCAGGGCAGTGCTGTGCAGAAAAAGCTGCCATGCACATCTTCGTGAGATTATTAGCCCTGAACAAGTAGGAGTGGAAGCCTCACATCTGTCCATTCCTCTAGTTCTTCAAGGCTTATTTGCTTGTGACAAGTCAAGGCTACCACCCTGAGGCTGGTGGTGTCAGACCAGTATGATCTGACAGCTTGGGTGCCACCCTCTTTGGTGATGAGGTCAGTGTTGGTATGACTTTCAGCCTGAGAGCAGAGCTGTATCAGGGTCCTGGTGGCTCACAGTCCTTGGATTGAAACCTGTCCCCATTGTCACATGGAGTAAGGTGAGGGATAATATGCAAGAGCCCAGCTGCAAGAGCAAAGCTGTGTCTGCTGGAGCTTGTAGATGTGCTCTAGTCTGCTACATGAATACTAAGAGAATGCTAAGAGACATTGAGTATTCTGGTGCTGAGGTGGGATTGATCCTCTGAAAGGTGAGTGATAGGCTGCCACACTCCTAACTTCATTTATCTGATGATCTCTTTTGACCTAGAGCAGCTGTAGCCACAAAGGTCATGCTGTTTTCTTAAAAACTCTCAAGTAGCCAGATATTTAGGTGGTATTTTCTGATATGGGTTTAGAAACCTGCAGTGGAAATGGCTACAAGCAGATGAACACCACGGGTGCTCAGTGGCGTGATCTGATGTTCACAGGCACGTGTGGCACGAGGTGAGGGAGTGAAATGCCATCAAGGGGCTCTCACAGCATGTAATCAGGGAGAGGAGGATTGGGCCACACACTTTGCTGCATATGAGGGCCCTGAGGATGTCTAAGGTCAGAACTGGGTCAAAATGAGAGGACAAAATAGAAAGATGAGAAAGAAATGACAAAGTGCATGTTGTAATTGACTGATGACAGTAAAGAAAAGGCTTCTGCTTATTCCATGGGAGGATGTGGAAGGCAAGTCTTGACTAATGTGAGTGCCTCATGTCTGGAACTGGGATTTGACCTGCAACTATGATAAGGCTAATGGAAAAGAAATCTTTGGCTCTAGGCCTTTGTGACTCAAAACAACTCCGAGTATAAATGGACCTGTGCTCCACTACCTGAAGGAAAAACCATAAGGTGTTTATATGGGTTACCTGAAGAGAGATTTGAATTCCATGGTGCTGAGCATGCAGCAGTTGCTTTATTCAAAATATTTCCAATTGACAGTCTGGATTTCTTGTGTCTGAACACAGAGTACACTGTTTTTGCTGAGGGCAGCAGCAAGCAATCCCTGCCACCTCTGTAGCACTAGGGTGGCCTTGGCTTTGGCCATCATCAGCTCCTGCAATCTCCTGAACTTGGGAGTCCCTCTGACTATGGCTTGGTTGAAAAGAAATACTGTTCTGGTTATTCCCTGCTGCATCTTCTCCTCCTCATTCCTGCCCATCTGTTTCTGGGTGCAACTTGCTGTTCCTCAGAACATCACACCTGTTTGTGATGGTTTGCTTTTTGCTCCTGCTTTGCATCAAAAAAGGTACAAATAAGAAGAATCAGCAGGCTGAATACACTCCAAAGGCTGGATAGAGGGACCAAAAGAAAGAGTAGTACAGTGTGGAAGGCCAATCAAATGCCACAGGAACTGTCACTCTTGCAAAGCACCTGTGAAAAGCTTAATACAAATTAATTAATTAATTAATGCAAATTAAAACAATCAGAGACTCCATACCAAGTCATTTGACTAGAAGTGACTTTTGGAAGGTGGGGATGGAATTTTTTTGGACTGTTCAGACCTGGCTGGTTGCATCTCAGTTGGATTTAGAGATGAACCATTTGTCTCAAACTGTAGATTGCCCAAATTCCTTTTTTTTTTTTAATTGCACTTTTCTAAATAGTTTTAAAATAACAGCTAAAGTGAATTTTAATGAGTTAATTCACTCTTTACATATAGATGAGCTTGAACCAAACCTGAGAGTCAAACATCTGTGAGCTTTGGGGAGCTCCAGGTTGGTGCTTTGCAGCTGAAACTCATCTTGGTTTTAACTACATTTTTATGACAGATGCCAAAACTTCCCATGAGCAATTTCTCCCCTCTCCCACACTCAAGTCAAAGCAGAATATCGGTGCAGCTTCATGATGGAGCTTTTTTTCACTTGATTTTTTTTTACACAGTAACTTATGGCCTTTTGTGAAAAGGTTGTAATCCAAACTCTCCCTGAATGCAACCTGAGATAATTCCCTGCTTATGCATCTCCTCTGCTTGAACTGCAAAAGGTAATCAGTGCCTCTTCTGAATTGTTTCTTTCCTTTTTCCTTTCCCCTGCTTGATCTTATTGTACTGAATTCTGACTTGGTGTGAGTTACAGATGGGTATCAGGTCTAAATACTCAGTAATTTGGCTTCTGACCTGGTAACCTTATTTTATAGCATGTTGTATAATGGAACCTCGTGGAACATGCTGATATAGGTTAATGTGAGGGGCCAGGTGCACATGCTTGTTAATCATCTTAAATATCCGTTCAGTATCTCTTGATGCTATTAGTGTGTTTGTCCTTTGTTTAATAAGCAACAGGGGGGAGGACTAAGATAAAAAATAGGAACTAATAAAGGAAGGCTGAAACTAGTATGTAACCTTAGACAGTCCCTTGCAAACAGGTAATAAAAGAAAGCAAATGGCAAAACCAAAGAACCTCTCCCAGCTGGTTGGATCTGCAGGTTAAATTCAGATCCTGTAAATGGATTCTCCTGTGTATTTATACATATTTACATAGATATGGCATATATATCAACCTTTATAAGCCCACAGGACTCCAGGAAAACCTTTCAGAAAGTTTGTGCATAAGTATATACACAGTTACAGCACTAAACTTTTGGTGTTTGGGGTTTTTTCTAGGTTCCTACTCTTTGACCTTTGGAACTTCATATGCCCTCTGTCATCCTGGTGCCTGAGTGCCTTGCAGATGGCAATAGTTTTGTCTTCACAGCCACCTTGTGATGTGAAGAGATATTTATATTCCCATCTCCCCACAGACACACTCACTAGGATCACACAGAAGATCTCATTGCTGCCATTTGTTGTCACTGTTGGCTCCTCTGTTAAATAAATAAGTCTTTATTTAATTGCAAATATTTTTGGTTGTTTCTTTTAATCATTTAAAGTACTGTTTACTCTCTTCCTTCTTTTCCCATCTCCAGGGTTTATTACCCTGCTTGAGCTTGGCTTTTTGGAGCAGGGGCTAACACTCTGAGAGAGGTTGCCTATTGAAGAGCTTCAGCAGCACCTGTGCCTGTGCACTGGGTGGCATAAATGAAAGTATTCTTCTAAACTCAGGTTCAAGAGACATGATTGTTAAATCCAGGACCTCAGGGGGTTTCTAAAAGCATAACTGAGTCAATTTAATTACACTGTGATTATCTTTTTTTTTTTCTCTCCCCTGCTCCTCCCTTCACTCCTCATACCAGGCTCAATTAACACAGCACAAGACTTGGTGGGCATTGCCTTGGCTTAAACGAGGCATCTATTGATTTAGCTCTGTCACTTAGGAAAGACAGTTGCTGTCAGCAGATTACCTTACCTACCACCTACTGAGATAATCATAATCACAGGTTAATTATTTCATTATGTTTTCAAGTATTTGCACGAAATACCAGTGTTTCATATTCTTGTTTTTATTTCACATTTCTTTTCATCTTTATTGCTTGTTTCTATTAGCAAATACATTTTATTGTCCTCATAGCAAAGGAAATCACCCACTCTTTATTTTGGCTCGTCTTCTGTAGGATCAGTCATGCTGGCAGGCTGACACACAAGGGCAGTGAAAGCACAAGACATTTTTTCCAGGCCAATTCTCTGCTCTTTCGGATCTAGTTCCAAGTTTCTTACTGCCACAAAAAAAAAAAATATTATTAATATATTGTGATTCTTGGCACTTGTTGAACATACTGTTGGTGCTGAACAAGTGACTTTCCTTCCACTTGGCTTGTGGAGTTTCAGGCCAGGCTCCCATTCCTCTGTGTACATGTCAGATCAATGTAAATATGATGAAGCCAAATAATGACATAGTTTTCCGTAGTTTCTCAGGATTAGGTGCTGTATGACTGCAGTGAGAAATCAGCTCACAATATGTGCCTCATCTAACAAATATTTCCAGTAGCACCAACAGAGAGAACAGGCAGAGAAATGGCAGTGCTGAACTCACTGGCAGATCCTGGCACTGCTGTGCTTGTGAAGGTTTTGCTTCCTTATCCAGTTCCTGCAAGACCTTTAATTTGTTTAGCATACAGCAAGTCTCATTATCCTTAATGGGAGCTGCTGAGAAGTGAGTGATTTTGAAAATCTGCCTGTACATGCTTAATGAACATGCTTGAGGGAAATCAAACATTTGGGATTCCTATTGAAATTCCTCACTGAACCCCAAAGACTTTTTCTAAGCAGAAAGAACAGTTACTTCATGCAGAAAATATGTTTTCCATGTGCCTTGCTTTTTCTCCCCGGATCCCTTTCTCAGTTGCTATGTGAGCGTATTTTCACTGGGTTTTTGACATATTTTACCTGTATTTTACTGCCCAAGGTGCAGTGGTAGAAGGAGAAAACTATATTGCAAAATCTGTAGGTGGTGTAGCACTGGTGCAACTTGTCCAAGCTGCTACCATTTGTGAATCCAAGACAGATGCTGGAAGTGCCCATTTATACCACAGGAAAGTACCTAAAGTTTAATACCTGTTCCAGCAACTGACACAGTTTTACACAAGGGGTTTTTTGCCATCTGGCATAGATGGGAGTTTTTTCTGGTCAGGACAAAAGGCATCTCAAGCTGTGGATCATCTACACTGTACTGCTTTCCACAGACACCATGTTTTGACTCACTGGGACTCCTCATGACCCACTCCTGGTTTTTGTCCTGCATTAGTCACTGGGAGAAGGGGGAAGGAGGGCAGCACTGTGTGCCAGGCTCAGGCAGTTTCCAGTATGATGTCCAGGAGGGCAGTAGACAGTCTCCTTGCCCTGTTGTGATTATGATGTCCTCAAGTTATAATGCCAACCATTGTTCTCTAGTAAAACTTTTGGTATCTCCAGCGAGATCATCATCAGTGGCCTCTGATTGTGTGAAGATACCAGAGCAGTAAAATGATGTTGAATGCTGCTGTACAACAGCAAAAACCCTGCTCTCCTCAAACCCATTTGAGCCTTGCCTGGCTGGTCTGTGCCCTGCCATCAGTGCAATTGCCTTGTTTTGACATAGCCAGAGTGAGGAGGAGCTGTCTGTCTGTCTGTCTGCTGGTCTCCTGCGTGAATCACTGTCCTTTCACACCTGCCAGGAGCACCTTTCTTCAGGGCTTACCTGTCCTGGTGGTGATCTCAGTGGAAGGCGTGAGTCACTTCCAGTGTTTGTGAGTCACCCAGCCCGGTCTGAAGATTTAGATAACAGCATTGTGGAGGAATTGCAGTGTGTAACAGAAAATTCTTGAATTAATTCCATTCGTTTTAAATCCCTCTGTAGATTATTGTAACGGTGCAATTATCATTGTGCTACAGAAATGGCTTTAAGATTTTATAGAAAAAGTATTATTGTCTATCAAATTCCATACACCTTTGACCTCACTAAAGCCCTAGCTTCATTTGGGATGGTTTGTCACATCCTGGGGCCGTCTTTCATAGTCAAGAATCATACAAGGGTGTTTAATTTAGACTCCTTCCAGCTTAACTCTCAGATGAGCTCCTCCCTCCTGCTGACTGGTTTACATGATCTTGGGCTGAAGTGAGGGGGAGTCTTTGGTTTTGATATAGGCAGAGCCTGGATTTTAGCTTCAGACTCTTGCATCAACCTCTGATGAAACCCTTGAACGACTTGACATATAACCCCTGAATTTGGCCTACCGTTTTAGCCATTCAAAGGGCTTTTCATTTGCAAAGTCCAGCATATAGGCTTCCTGTTTGTTTTTTAATTCAAGCTGGCCTAGAAAAATGATAAAACCAGACTGAAATAACAAAGCTACTCCTCTTGTTTTAGTTGTAGATCTGAGAAACAGCTAAGTAAATGTCAGCCAGATTTAATTCAGAAAGAAAAATAGCCTTCTATCTTAGGCGCCAAACTTCACTTTGCATAATAATGAACCCCCGAAATTGATGATAGGTATCATCAATTTTTCTGTTTTTTTCTGTAAAAACAGAAAAAGGGGCAAGGGAGAGTAGGAGCAGGTACTATTATTGTAATTCAGTGAACTATTATTGTAATTGATAAATTAAACAATAGGGAGAAGCTCTGCATAGCTAATAGTGAGTGATGAAATTAGATCTCTATGAGAAAGGCAACAAAGACAAACAGTGAGCTTTCTTCTCTTGTGTTTGTGTCTGTGTGATCACTTTGGAGGGAAAAGAAAGTTGTTCTCACCTTCCCAGGTTATTCATTACATGTCTGAAGCTTGCCTAATTGCACTCTGAGAGGTTATCAATTCTAACAGACCAGTCATTAAGGCATACTGATATTTTTCTTTCAATCAACTTTCCCAGTGGCTCAAAATTGTTAATATTTATTAATGGAAGGAAGTCAAGGCAGGAGAAGAAAATTAATCAGTGAGCTAACAGTGGGGGGAAAACCCTGTGTAACTGCTAGCTCTGGGTATTGTTAATTATTCACCAGAAGTATGCTAGCACTGTCTGCCTCATCCAAAGTAGTGTTTGTGATAAATGTGGTGCCCAGAGTAGGTCCAAAGATAATGGCAAAAATAAAGACCATTTTTACCTGGCTAATTGCATAGTGTAGGAAACTTAGGTTATAATTGTATCTGGGTGTACTTTAGTGAGTGAAATGTATATTTTTTAACTGTGATGTCTAGCTTTGCTGCCATGACATGTCAGAAGGAGAGATAAGGGCTATCTTTGAGCATGTTTTAATGGAAAGCCTATGGGCTAGACTGCAGCTGACACTGGATTAAATTGCAGTTAAGAGTGTGTGCCTAAATGGCTTTGGTCATCCATGCCAATGCTGAATTCAGTATAATGGGATGATCTTGACACAGCAAGGACTTGAGGACTGGCATGTTTTCAGAGCTTTAAATTCTGCCTGAACTGCCACACTCCTATCAGTATCATTGGGTGTAGAGCAACTAAAACGAACCCTTCTTGATTTGAAAGTCTGTTCCTGAGTGTTCCTGAGGTAGATTTATAGTTTGCTACACGCTGTACCAGAAGGTTATATCCAGGGCATGATGTCTGTCTGTAATCCGCCAGAAATACAGATGCTGGGATCTCTTCACAGCTGCAATAATATTCCTGTAAGATGTAATATGTGAGACCACTCATGTCAGCTCCATAGATCACAGATAGTCCCTGAAACAGGATGCCAGATCCGATTCCTAATTCTGTCCCCTCAGATCTGAGCGTGTTCAAACATTTAAAAGCCGTGCCCTGGGAAAGTCTGGGCGAGAGGGATGGTGAAAACTAAGCCTTAAGATGCTGTGTTCTCTTCTCTTTAATCCTCTCACCTTCACTACTAAGCCTTTCTTGGAGAGGTGGTGTTGTGTCCCTGACCTCTTAGTTCTTTCTGCCTCAGCTTTGCTGTGTCTTCTGAAAGCTGTGTGATTATTTACCTGTCTAGTTTTGGCAATGTGTGATTATGGTAAAAATGAGTTCAGGAGAAACTCATTTAATAGGCCTTTTTTTTTTTTCCTGATTGACAATTAATTTGCCCTGAACAGAATAAAAAAATAGAGTCTGACTTTAAATCACTTATGTTCCCTATCGATTTTCAGGCAAATACTAGATTTATATTATGGGGAAAAGTCACAGGGAAGAAAAATTGCAATTTTCCATTGTGTATGAAAATATTTTGCTTAGCTTGTGAGAAGTGACACAGGATAACAGAAACTAAGTGCCAAGGCCAATGAAAAATGCCTGAATTTGTTTAAACTTCTCTTGCTGGAAGCTCAGGCTGTAAAACAAACACATGCTGCCCTGTCAGGTCACTCCTCAGGATCCCACATTGCTAATTTTGCTTTAAAATACCTCTGAGTGATACGACTTCTGTTAATTCTGCTTCCTAAAGGTCAGGCTGATATCCAGCTCCTAAGTGTTGCATAACACCATTTCTTGAATTCTGGACTGTGTAAAATATTTCTGGATGGTGAGAAAACATCTCAAAATGAGGACTAAATTCCAGACTGGATGGAGAGATAAAGCTTTTCCGTAAGTTAGTGGGCCTTACTTGTATATTACTTAGAACAGAATGTTATTGCACTTTATCTCCCTTCCTAATTCAATGCCATTTTGCACAGATTCTGCCACTTTGGCTGTCTGGATTTGGGAGTTTTGAGGTTTCTTGCTTAGCTGCTCTACCACACCAGCCATCCTTCCTCATCTTCCCAGCTTTTCCATCCATGCAGTTCAGTTCCTCCAAGACGGCCAGCAAGGCAATTTGGAAGCTGATAAATCCTGGCCCAAACGACCTTTGCAGTCAGCCCTTGGCCTGGCAGGAAGGAACTGATCAGAGGGATCCCAACACCATCAATTTGCAGCGTGAGTTCAGACCTGCATGTGGCCTTGACTTTCTTCTCACGGATATGACATCTGATTATTTTTACACACAGGTTGCAAAGTACCAATCTTTTTTTTTCTGTCTGGAGCCTGATGTATTTCACAGCTTGGAGAATGAAAACAATGCCAGCTACATCTGCACCTCTTAGCCACGTAGGAGATACTCTCCAACACAAACACAGCCATCTCTATGTGGAAAATCTGTTCTCAATCTCTACTGAGGATGCAGCAGTGCACAAAAGTTAAGGGAAAGATCCTTTTAGCTTCAGCAGTTCTAATCCAAACCATTCAAAGCTCCCCAAAGGAACATTATTCCATTCATTTAACTTTTACCTGAGCATTGGCAAGGTTCCAGAGGCCTGTCCTGAGCTCTGCCATGGATTGCTTTGGAACCTGGGAAGCAGATACGTGTTGAAAAGGTGTTTGGATCTGTGGTGACTGCACATGTTCAGCTCTAGGAGCAGAGCTGGAAGGAGGAGCAACCTAATAATCGCTTTTCCTTGCACCAGGACATGTGGGAAGATATTTTTTGTTCAAATTTACCAGCAAAAAGGAGAAAATATTGCTGAGATTCTGGGAAGCTTCTGCCTGGAACTTGAAAGTGTGGCAGTCTCTGGTAGACAAAAAGCAGAAATATCAGCAAGCTCTAAAGGAATTAAATCAGCTTGGCTGGGCTGGGCTCAGATTTATGGTGTGGATTCATCTCTGCTGGATGAATCCAGGGAGCCAAGTTGAGCACGTTGCTCATCTAGCACGTTGTAGCATCTCACCTCAGAGGCAAAGGTCCAGTGTTGCCCTTTCTCCCTGTCTGCCCAAGGTTAAAGTGTGTGTCACCCCTGAGCTTACCAAAGGGATTCTCTTTGTCCACAGGACCCCTCTCAGGCCGTGCAAAATTTCTGGGATAGATTACAGCAGTTTCTCCTTTCCACAGCAAACCACTACACAGGTTGGCTATCCCTTCCTTTTGCTGCCACCAGTAGCCAAGTGACATGAACTGTGGTGAGACTAAGTGGAAAAACTCCTTTCTGCAGGCAGGAAGGCATTTGTGATTATCTCTGACTGGGGGGATATTGCTTCAGTGACTTTTTAGGAGGTCTTGAGAAATCAGCCTGGAATTTCCAAGTGTTTGTTGGATGAGGAGTGTCATGGCTGGTGAGGTTACTGAGGACAGAGATTGCTGCACCAGGGAGCAGCTGAGGACCTAAAGGGTAAATCCCCACCAGCTGTAGAAGACCAAGAATGAAATCCCAACAGCTATATAGAATGCCATCTTTCTCAGGAGTATTGAGCAAACAAACCACTTTCCCAGCAGGGTACCTTAGACTGCATTCTTCCCTGGCAGCTGTTTGTGAGTGGGCTCTGTGTGTCTCCCTGTGCCCTGTGGAGGACAGGCTGAGGATGCTTTATGCCTCCACCTGGGAGTGACTGATCCCTTTGTGACTCTGAGCTATGCATTGTGCTCCTGAGGGTGATGTGAAACACCAGGGCTTTTCACCCAGAGATTAAAATCTTCACACTGGACTATTTGCCATGACACTTTTACAGCCTAGCTATGGGCCATTTGCTGATATGGATTAAATCATCTCTTTTATTAGAATTCCCCCTTTTCAATGGTTTAAGATTTTATCCCTGAAGGAACTGTTTTGATTTTCCTTTAAGTTTGGCCAAGAATTAATGTATGTGTAAAGTTCCAGCAAATACATTCTGTTTTTCCTCCAAACTGCCAAGTGTGAAAGGTCTGCCACGGGGAACAAGCAGCATGTGGTGTCTGGTTGGGGCACTGGACTGAACGCCTCAGACAAGGGGAAGATGATTCCAAAGCAACATGTAATCTCCACAACCTCCAAACTTCTGGGAAACTTAAATTTAAAATCCCCTCTGTTGCAACCAGCTCCCATGCCACTCCAGAGTGGGACCATGTCTGCTCTTGCATATCTGAAGGTCTTGTGCTTTGACACAGTTTGGGATACAAACCAGTATGAAATACAGTTCATGGCTTGGTGCCTTTTACAACTTGATGTGCAGATGGTAGCTTTGATTTCATTACTTCTGTAAATATTAAAAATATAATTTATTTTTTTTAATGTGAGATTGGATGCTGTTGATACCTGATGCACACACCTAAAAAGCATTTTCTTTTAAAATCAACTGTCAAAAGCATTTTGGGGGGGAGAAAATGGGCGGGTGAGAACACTTATCAGAGGTGGTTCTTACAGATGAACTACTTGGAAAGAAAACAGCCCTGAGTAATGTCTTGATTTGAAAAGATGCAGAGCCTTCACACACAGGAGACTCAGATTAACCTCCATCGTGACATTAGTAACTGTGTCCTGTTACACACTATGGATTTTGCTTTGGTCTGTGAATTCTGTATAATGGCACTCTCTGTTGATTACCAAAGGCTGATTGCCCTCTAACATCACAATGCTATCACAATACTGAATCAATGGCATTTTAGGAATAGCCAGGCAGGTCAGATTGACTTGTGGCTATTGTCCATCTGAACCTTGGGGTTTTAGATGGTGCTGCTCATATCTGTAACACCTGTCTGTCTGGTTTAACCTCACCAGCACTAACACAAGCCCCTAGAGGCTACAAACTCCTTTCCATTTTGGGTTGGATTTTCTGCTTGGCAAGGCTGTGTGGATACTGTCAGCGTGGGTTTATCAGTACTCCCTCACTCAACATCGCACTCAAAATGGGTTTTTTCTCATAAAAGATCCTTCCAAAGTAAAGTCAGGTACAGCCCAAAGACCTCTAACTTTATCGTGTGACTCTGTGTTGTTCTAATTATAGCTGAACAATGTATTTTACTATCTGCTAGCAGTTCTCTTATAAATTGGTAGGAAAGCTCACTTCTTTCCAAAGGTTGTCATTCAAAGTTTAGTCTAAATGCAATTAATTTGGAAACAGTGGTTCCAGATGTTTCACTGAAGAGAAGAACCATTTCTGACTAGAACCAAATAAACAGCTGAAACAATAATGAATTCTAGGTTGTGTCTAGTTCATTGTATGATGTTTCTTTCCTCTTCCATACACCAGAAGTAAACCAAGTGCACATCCCAGTGATTAGATTGGCATTTCAGGCTTGGAAAGGCCTGTGAGCAGGGGAGCTGGAGGTGGCTGGGGTGAGCTGGCAGAGCAGGGCTTGTCAAAGTGTGTACATCATCAGCTAGGCAAATCCGGAAGGGATGCCTGACTTCAGCCTGCTGACTCAGGGAAGGCACCAGGCTGTTAAACATCCTGCTCTGCCTTTAGCCTGTGCTCATGACCATAAGATAGTCACCTATTTTATCAGAAAAGGGGAAAAAATTTTGATGCCCATTCTGAACACATCTGATTCCCAGCAAACTAACAAGGCTGGATAACCACAGTCTTGAAACTATGGCCAGGAAAATGCCTTGTTCCAAAAATATGTATTATTCCTTGCAGTGGCTACCTCAGCATCCCTGAAGGGAAGAGGCCTGAGGCATAGTAGTTTCTTGTGACCTAATGGTGGTTTTAAGAGTACTTTCTGCAGCAGGTCTTGCTTTATGCATTAGTTAAATTGCACACAAAATTTGCAACAATGGGAAAAAAAATTCATTACCAGTCTCTGCCAGTTTTTCCCATGGCTTGATACTTCCCTACATCAGGCTGATACCTCAGCATGGGAGAAGAATGGGAAAGTCCTCTTTTCCCTTCCCTCACCCCTTTCTCCCACTCCCCCCGAGATGCTGAGGACTCAGACCTGCTTTGCTCCTTTGTGGAAGAAAAGGGCAAAGTTTTAGCCTGTGAGTTTTGCTGAATGTAAAATGAAAGTCACTCGCATGTGAGGAGCAGCCATATGAATATAAATCACAAAATCACAGACCATGTAGGGCAGCCTGAATTTGCCGTGGCTTTGGAACCAGGAGGGGATTTCAGTAGCTGGGAGGAGAAGAACAGAGGACCTTCTGTCCCAACAGGAATCCGTGTGACCAGTTTTGTCCCAGGGACAGGGGTGGTGGCCAAGCTGCAGAAGAGGAGGAGGGTGCAGGCAGGAGCTGGGATCTGTCTGCATCACAGACATAGCCTGGCAAAGCCAAGGTCTTGTTAGTCTGTTTTACAGGTGTATGTGGAGATCCAAGAGCAAACATGCCAATATTGCAACTAACCCACATTCCTGTTCATTTTTACACAGCTTGCTGCTTGATTTTATAGCATTATAAAGTATTTGTGTATTTATGTGATTGAGGGCTCAAGAAATATGTCATTCAGTGACTGCACACTGTGGTGGGGGACAGGATGGCAATCCAGGGCAGACACATTTCCATATCTGGGTACAAAGCTCTTGCACAGAAACATTAATCTCTCTTTGCCTATCAAGGAATTCACATAAGTAAGTTTTGATTTCACAATGGTACATATTTTTCAGGTTACCAAATATTTACAAACAGCAGAATATACATTTAAGGCAGCTTTAGTAAGAGGCTTAGTCAAACACTGGCCCTTTTAAAGTTGGGTTCTGACAAATTGTGAGTGGCCAGTATCTTTAGTCTCACTTGTGAGATAACAAGGAATTTTACTGAAATTGGTTCAGTTTGTAGCTGAAAACAAGAGCCAACAAATATTCATGCTTTTCACTTCTTTCTTTCTTCTTCTTTCTGAAAACAAATGAAACAAAAAGCCCTTCTAGACACTTTTAATGTCTTCTAGCACTCTTAATGTTTATAGGAGGCTAACAAGTCTCAGCATTGCCCATACTACCTGCTGGAGTCTTGGCTGCTATTTGCAAATATTTTTTCGCTGCCCTCTGAGTCCCTATAAATGCCCTAATTTTCTGAGGCCCCTGTGCCCCCAGGCTCCAGCTGATGCTCAAGGCAGGAGTTCACTGCTTTGCACATCTGAGAAGCAGGTTCTTTATTCAGGCACCGAAGTGACAGGTACCATGTGAGCTAATTTGTTTAACATGTTTTAGATATGATGACCTAGCTGTCTGGCCACCATTTACTTTGTCCTTGGAAAGGCAGTAAAGGCAATTATGGCATGTGTGTGGAAAAATGATATAACTCTGCACAGAGTCAGGCTCTACAGTTTGGTGCCCATCCTGGAGAAGAAGGTGGGGAGGGAGGCACTGTGCCTCAGGCTGCTCAAGTGCTCGTGGTCAGGCATTGCACGTGTTGCTTCTACAGGGCTTGCAGAAGAGAGCAGGGAAGGGAAAGGCAGCACAACTAAAATCTGTTTCTGAAGATCTGGTTACACAGGCTGACAAGGCAATGACTTCCCTGAAAATGTATATTAATTTTTGTAGTGGTGACCTCAGCTTCCCTGAAAGGAAGAGGTCTGGGGCTTAGTGGCCAGATGTGCTTCTAAAGAAGAAGCCAGAGAGAATGGCAGTTTTAAGAGCACTTTCAGAATGGGCCCTGCTTTCTTCATTGAGTGGCACACACAGTCCCAACAGTGGAATAAAATCAAGTTAATATTTTTTCATCTCACCACCACCACAGTTCCTAGAGACAGAGCCTTCTGTGTCTAGGTGTGTTGGTTGGGTGGGCAGAAATATCCACATATTATGTAGTGTGGGATCAAACAGAAGGCAGATAGTGAATCCCTCTGCAAAGGAACAGCCTGTCAGTGATTGAACAGTCCTAAATCTCCCTGTAACTCTACTGAACAGAGCAAATGCCTCCAAGACATTTTTGTCCAGCTCCTGATAAGATAGCATGCTGTATGCTATGTTCAAAAGGAGAATGTTTTCTCCCGAGTCAGCTTTTACAGAGGAAAATAGTTACTTCCATTTTTTTCTTAGAGCAGCTCAGATGGAAGGAATGAGATCTTGGCAAGTCTGTGGAAAAGGGTGGGGTGTCCTAGAGAGAACGCTAAAATGGAAAAATTTACTCTCTTGAATTGAAATGATTCCATTATCATTTGGATATGATAAATCTCGGCAAATTCCTTCTGTTTTCAAAATCCTGGGAATTGCTAAATTTCTCACTGTAGAGAAGAGAATTGTAAGACAGTTGCCTGAAAATCCCAGAAAGGTCTTTACATTAAATGTAAGCAAATCATGGCTTTGGGCTTTACATTCTGATGGAGTAAAAAAGGTCGTCCAAGAGATTTCTCAGCTTTCCACTCTAGAAGAATTCTTTGGTGGGTGTAATTTTTCTAAAGAATCAGCTAAAGCAAGAACAATTAACTGTATCTGTTTTTATATAAGCACTAATGATAGCCTCTCTCTTCTGATCACAGTTGCCTTTGTCACCAGAATTGTGTGGATGTGTAGGAAAGAAACTGCAATCCCCACGTCCATGTTACCTCCTGGGAGATGTGCCTGTCTTTGCAGTGATGGTGGATGGGAGCCACGTCTCACGAAAAGGGCTCTGAGGGGTGCCCACAGCAGGAACAGATCAGAGGCCCAAGCTCTGGAGAAGCCCCTTCTGCAGACATTTTTATCTCCTGTGGGTTTGGGTTCAGTGGGACCAAGCTGGCAGTGCAGTTTTGCTCTTCAGCTTCACAAACTCTGCTGTAAATGCTGGTTTTGTCAACAGCGTCTCATGCTGGCTGCCTCCCTTGTTATTGCTTCCTGTAGGATTTCTGAGACAGCTGCTTACACCAAACTCAAAACAATGTCAAATACTTTAGACTCAGTGACAGAACGAATACCATGTACTTCTTCAGGGGCCAAGAGTCTAAGGACCAATCTTTCATTACTTGATACGTAATTATTTTTCATTCTTTTCAAATGCAGCAAAATTCAAATCTTCAGATGAGAATAATCATAGAATCATAGAATCATGGTATCAGCTGGGTTGGAAGAGACCTCTGAGATCATCAAGTCCAACCCTTGGTCTTAATTTTGCAATTAAGAAGCTTTGAAATTGTGTTTGAATGAGAAGCCAGAGAGCACAAACATTTCAGTGCAAGACCCCTAATAAAGAACTATATGGGAAAATGATGAACTGCTCCAAGGCTTTATGCAGCACTTGAATTTGGGCAATCTCTGAGCATTCTCATGAAGCATTTTTTGTAGCTGTGGTGAGGGGGATACAGGAAGTGAGAAGTTTTAGATTTGGACAACAGCTCCTGATCAATCCAGAAAAACATCCAGTTCCTCCTTGTTCCTTGATTAGAAGTAGTATCAATAATTTCTGCTTTCATTTCTGGCTTCTTTTGTGTTGGTGTCTGTCTCCTTAAATCACACACACGTTGAGGATGCCAAGCAGTAGCTGCTCACTCAGCCTGTCTTTGCTTCCACAACCACCAAAGGACACACAAAAAACAGGAGCTCACTTTCACTCGTGTTCTTGTGTCACGGAGGATACAGCTGGTGCAATAGAGAAAAATAAGCAGCTCTGGAAACTGGCAAAGTAGATGTGATTTTCTGCTAATAAAGTGAGGCCTCTGGAGAGGTGGAAGCCAAGGAAGAGCTGGCAGAGACAGTGTGTCCCTTGAGGGCTCGAGGAGGACAGCTGCTATTACAGCTTGGGATTGCCACTTCAGAGCTCTGCTCCTTAGAAGTGAATTGAAGTTATCCCATGGTGTTCCCTTGCCCTCTGAAACAGACTGTTCAGCAAAACTCTCACCTCTGGAGTGGTGGAAGAGTTACAAATTTCAGAATCAGTTCTCTGAAAACCCAGAGATAACAAAATGCAGCACTCCTCTAGCGTTTTGAAGCCCTTTCCCTGCAGCCAGCACTAGCCAGTGGTAACTCCCTGGCTGGCTTGTACCCCTTGTATTAGTCAGAGGACAGCTGTGCTCACAGGGAAGCACAGTTTGGATAAGATAAGCTGTGGCTGGCCCTGCTGTCTCACCTGGCCACATCTGAGCAAACAGCCCTGGGTGCCTGGGGAGGAGCTCCAGTGTGTGCCTCTCTGCTGTGCTGCAGAGCAAAGGTGGAGGCAGTGGCAGCTCCCAGCAAACTTCCTGCCACGGGGAGACTGTCACAGCAAAATAGGAAACAAGACTGTGTGGTAGGACAAAACTAGAGTTGGAAGTTGCATTGCTTTACCTGCTTTTCCCTATCTATCTCTTGCCCCCTGGCATTAAATGGAGTTTTTAGTTGTGCTTCAAAGCACTCAGTGTGTGTCACTTGTAACTTACCAACCAGGAGGAATCACAGTCCTGGGCTGTATCCCAAAGTCTGAGCCAATTTATTCCAGAGTTACAGCAACCAAAACCAACTGAGAGATGTGCCTTTCCTTCTGCATCAGCTACCAAGTCCCCTCCCCTTGGCCCAGCCCTTTCATCTAAGCTATTCACAAGTGAAATGCTGTCGATGTCTTTGTCTCCCACTGCAAATCCAACTGATAGCACACCTTCTTTTTGGGCAGACCAAAATGAGCAGTTTTCCATCTGGCCCAAGCTGTGCTCTGACCTACTGAGCCATGGCCCTTGTCCATCCAGGAGCCTCTGTGGCCTTGCTACACAGGATGTGAATACTCAGGATACCTCAGCTCTCCTAATTTGTACTGCTGGCTTGATCATCTCACCCATTTGGTGCTTTTCTTCTCTCATATGCTCTTGAAATCGTTTCCATGTACATTGATCTCCTGTCCCTTCCAGCAAACATCCATATATCTACTTTATTTGGTTTTTTAACAATGGGTTGAGCAACTTTTTGACTTGTCACCAACCTCAGTTCATATATTTGCAAACAAAAAGGAGCAGATGGCAGCACTGTGCTTTGTTTGTTTGTTTGTTTGCTCCACTTCCTGCCAAGCGTGAGATGTGGAGTGACACAAGTTGGGTGTAGGTCAGGTTCAAGAGGTTGTGCCTGTCCCCTTGAGTTACCACCTCAGATGCAAAGCTGGCAGGATAAATGTATGTGCCAGGCAATCCATCTTTTCTGTGAGCAATGAGCTTTGCTCTGGGTTCTTTGTTATAAACACTTAATTGCTCATATCAATTTTCCTTCATGAAAAGGAGAGCACGTGACAAGCTTGGGAAGAGGTGTCAAGCCATTAGGACTGTCTGAACAAGTTCAGAGCCGAAGCTGGACTTCAGAAAGGTCTCTTCAAACCTAACAACCTTAAAGAAAGCTCTTCTCTGGTTTGGGTAGAGGAAACTGTATGTGTATGTGGCTCAAAGACCACAAAAACAAATCACTCAGCATTCATTTCTCATCTCCATCACCCAAGAAGGTAAATAAGATTTCAGGACAGTCTGGATAATTGTAGTTATCAGAATTTTGGAGAAGGACCCCTGAATATCACAAAACTAGGACTTTATTCTAATTGCAAGAAAATTGCATCACATAAGCAAAACAAATTGTCTCTTATTTTCCAGTAAATCTGGGTAAACCCCTCCATTTCCCTACCCCTATGAATGTTGCATAGTAGTTGGGTAGGCTGCATACTGGCCTGTGTGGAAGGATAAAAACTGAAAGAATAGCACTGGAAAGATGATTAACTGAACACTTGTTCGGAAAACTTCCTCATTATTTTAGAGAATTACAGGAGATGCCGATTTTAGAGGTGCCAAGAGTTATGGGTGGGCAGCAGAAAGCCATGAAGAAAAAGTAAACCAACAGAAAAGCATTTGATAAATAGCAGATATAACGCCTTGAAGAATAACTCGCAAATTGTGTTTGGTTTAAGCTTAGTTCTTGTTAACAAAGAGATTATTTTGGTGATCTGGCACCTGATGAATTAGGAGAACTCACTGGACTAACATTCCAAGCCAAGTGGCTGGCAGGTGAGAGATGAGACAGGCCTGCCCTCAGCTACTGATTTACTCTCTCTATAAATAGTATTTGAAATGTATGAGGTCTTATTTGCGTCCTGTGCACAGCCATGCTGCAGTGACTGTACAAACTAGGTCGAGATGAGTGTTTGTAGATGAGCAGCTTCCTTGCTAGAACAAGGCCATTATCTCAGTACAATGCTAAAAACAAATGGCCTAGGAGATGTCAAATGTTGGGTCACTGAGATCAGGAAATGAGGCTTGGCAAAAGGTTGCATAGAGATGAGAGACCTCCAGGTTGTCTCTCCACCACATATGTCAAAATGCCCTTACACAAAGCCCAAAGAACAGGTCCTTCCCTGAGGTATTGCCTATTTTAAAGTAAGATTTTCTAATTTGGTAGAGCTGCTTTCTGTCCTGCCTGCTGAGTCTGATGAGAAGTGTGTTTTCCTGCTACTGACTGTCAGCAGCTCTTTTGCAAACCCACTACCAAACTCTAACCAGCTCCATGTGGCAGATCTGCAGAACCAGTGAAGGTGAACAGGTTCTTTTGAGGCCATGACTCAGTCTGCATCACCTTGTGACAGGTGGCCAGACGGGAGGACCTGATTCTTTGCTGGCAATTCAGAGACCTGGCAGCAAGAAGAAACAATGCTGCTCACAAACTTTATTGTCCCAGAATTGCAATATTTCAGAACATTAATTTAACAGTGACTTCTCAACTCTGTGGCTTTGCTGCTTTTGGGCTCCCAAGATGAGTGTTCTGGTTTTCTTTCTTTTCAAGGCACAGAGAGAGAATGCACCTGCACTGCCAGGCTCTAGGAAGGCTCAAAACATGGCTGTGGAGAGCCCAGCTCGTGTGCATCCATGCACAACCCCCAAGTGCAAAAATGATGTACTGGACAGTGTGTGTGGAATACCAGCCCTCCCTTCAGGGCTGTCAGCGTGGTTCCAAGACTGTCAATGTCTTCAGAAACCACAGCCATCACAAATGCCCCATTAGTCAAGGGTTAGCTGGTCCCACAGCTGTCACTGTGAGTGCCTCTCCTGGGCTCCATCTACAAAGGATTCCCTTGCCAATGCCACTCTTTCATGGAGAAGGGGACAGTGGGGTGGCAGGACCATCTGCTTAGTTTCAAAGGACCGAATCAGGGCCAGAATGTAATTACAAGTGTGTTGCAGGGGAGGTGTCACACAGGGCCATTTTGGAACCCCCCTCGAAGAGAGGGTGGACCAAGCTGTGCTTGTAGCTGCGCTGAAATTCACTGTGAGGAGCTTTGTCTTCAGTGATGATACTCAGAGGTTACAATGTCTGGAAAAGGTAAATATGACTTCGATTTCTACAATATTTTGTGGTCACACTGAAAATATAATTTTCTGTATGTATCTATAAAGCTATACAAAAGCTTCACAACAAAAATCTAATGGGCAAACTTATGTTATATAGCCATAGATATTAAATCCTGGATGTGTAAAACTGGGTGTCAAAATTCTGGACCAGAAAACAGAAGCCAGACTTTAAAAATGCTGAGCCACTCACTGAAGTCGGTGGGCAAGGTTAGTACTTCTACTTCCTCACGTACACAGCTCTGATTCACATAGTGCAAGACATTTCCTTGAATTTCAAGCCAAATCTCAATGGTTTCAGGAGAAATGTGCTTGCTCATGACATAATTTTAATCCTGTAGTCTTGAAGCTATAGCAAACATGGAATAATAATGCAAACCACCAAATACTGAAGTTTGACTTTTCTTATGGATGTCATTCTCACAAAATAAATGAAGAAAAAAAAATTATGAAAACAACATCTCAATGAGCAATTGTTTTGCTAAAGATCTATTCTTTGGGAAGGACCTTCCTTTCAAAAACTTAAACATTTTCCCTTTTAACAAAAAAACCCCAATATATATGTTTTAGAGACAGATAATTATTTCAGTTCTGCTGAATTCTTCATAGCAAATAAACCTTATGCTCTCATCCACATTTCCACATTTTCCAGATCTCTATAAAAAACAACAGAAGTGCACTTTTATGCTCTATGCTAGCACTCTGGTGAGTAAGTATTTCTGCTATCCCATATAAAATACACAAGCAGGTTCTTTTACATAAGTGTCTTGGAGTTTATTGCTTGTAAGCCTGAACTGAAGACAGTAGACACTATTTTGTTTAGAGTTGCTGTAAATTTTGACATTTGCCTAGGGGGTGAATTCATGTAGCGCTGTAGGACTGTTGTTTGAATTCCAGCAGGAAAAATGTCTTGTTTTGAAAGAAAGGCTTGTTTAAAATCACAGATCTCAAACGAGAAACCAAATGGTAAAGCCAAAAAAGGCAACAAAACCAATTCTTACAAGGCAGACCTCTAAAGCTTTGAATTGCCTGATGCATGAGCTGTCAGAAATATAAACTTCACCACATGCAGATAAATGTTTTGTACAATCCCTAAGTTAGGACTTCTTGGCAGTAGGTATTTCCTGAGAAGCATTTTGAAAAATTGAATCCCTTACAATCGTAAAAAGCTTTCAAAGTTACGCCTTCCTGCAGCAGAAGTAGAAATGCCAGGTTAAGGTCTATTTTCAACATTTAGCTTGTGCTGATGTGATCACTCTGTGCCATTTCTAGAGCTAAGAAACGTGTGTATCCTTTTGGTTCAGCCATAATACATGAACTCCCTAAACACTACTGTGTGTCAAGCTTGTTGAGTACTTATGAGGTAGAATGGAGCTTCTGAAACCTTTGGTGGAAGGCCATGCCAGATCCCTGGCTGGAGAGGTGGATCACCAGTGCTGGGTGTTCTGTGTGGGAGGGGAGTGTGATGGTGATGACTTACAGGAATGTGACAAACACTTATGGCTTTATGTCCAAATGCACTCAACATCTTTAGGTTTTGTTAATACCATTTATTTGTGTAGTGGGCTCACACCAAGCCAGGAAGATAAGTATCAAGCACTGAGAATACTTCAAATCCATCCCTGTGTTTTATGTCAGGTTCTGATTAGAGATTTTCTGTCCCAGGGTCTAGAACGTTAATGGCAAACGCCTTTGATTTGATTGTGCATTTTCTTGGGAAACTCCAAGTGAGAAAGGGTTGTGGAAAAGAGGGACTAGACTTAGGAGGTTTCAGGCCACCCCAAACCTGCACTTAGATGAAGTATAGCAAGACCTGAATATGGTTAACCCACACAGCCCTTCACCTGCCGTAAGCCTCACCTGTATGCAAATAAGAAATGAGGGGAGCGGGGACTACAAAGAGAGAAGGCTCAGCTGATGCCTTTTTAAGAGGAAGGTGTTCTGCAGCTTTGTGGTAACTTAGCTTTACAAAGGAAAAGATTTGCAGCAAAAGCTGTGTGATGCCTCTCTGGCAAGTAGAGGACAGGCTTGCCAGCATGTCTTGTGGAATCCTACAGCACATATCTCTAAACTGGATTAAGAGTATTTATGTATTCCAACTCTCTAGCACGTGCAAGGCTGGGTGTTAAGCAATGGAGATACAGCTGTAGTTTGCTTACTGTACAGTCCATTAGCCTAGTGGGTTACTAACTTTGTGCAAATTCTTTACTATACTGGAGGCTAAAAGTGATGTCACGCGCAGTAACCTTGTGGTTGTGTGGACAGCTATTACCTCTAAAGCTAGGGAATGCTAGATCAAGCTCTGCCTTAAAAATAATTAAACCTTTTGCATTCTCTCCTCCCGTGGCATGACTGTTTGAGATCCTCTCTGCTCTGCTTCTTGGGAAGTCTTGTTTCCCCTGTGAGATGTAGTTATGGCTCATTTGTGCTCAGTGTGAATTGAGCATCCAGGGGAAATGCAGGGCTCGTGGTATATTCAGAGCCTGAGAAGGGCTGTGGTTGGACTGAGGGAGCTGCCAAGGAGCTCTGCTCAGTGGATGGAGGTGTTTGGAGAAAGGTGCTGCCCTTGCAGTTGTGAAAGAATATTTTTCCATATTATCAAAACATAAGCATGTAGCTCAGCTGGTCCCAGTGGATGGTGAGGATAGGAAAGATTCTTGTCTTTTAAGCCAAATTTCTAAAACTCCCAAACATCTTTTGCCTCTTGAGCTCCAGTAACAATAGGCCTCATTTTCTCAGCTTCAGCTCTGTTCACTGAAAGAAGAAGTATTGGTTCCCAGGGGGAGAGCTGAAGCTGAGTAAAACAAGCTGTGTGCAATTACTGTTTTCTGAAAAGCAGAAGGAGCTGGACCAGTACAAATGGTAAGGTTCAGTTCTCCATAAGAATTTTTCAGAGCAGCACTGAGAAGGGCAAACCCCACAGCTCTAATTCAGCTAAACCACTCCATGTCCCAGTCTCAAAAAAAAAAAAAAAAAGAAGACTGAACAATTTGTCTTTCTTGACGAATTGCTTTCTTGATCCTTTTAAAAACAAATTCTCTAAAAGATAGCATTTTCTACTGCATCTCATTTTGCCATAGCATTACTGGTTGCCAGAGAGGGCTTCACTGAGTATAAATAGGAAGTCAGTGGTGTTTGAGGATCAAGCAACACCCTCCACACACGTTTCTCCCTGCACTTGCACATTCTTCCAGGCTGGTGGGTTCTGCCCCATTTCCACCACTCCTGCTCCAGCCCCTTGCCCTGCACGTGAATCCATGTAAGCCTGTTTAGGGGATTGTTATGATGGATGCATCAAGACGTCTTGGCTTGTTCTCCTTAAAGAACTGTATGCATTTCATAAAAGGACAGATTTTGTGGTGGCCTCTCGTGTGCTTGCAGTGCAGGCAATATCCCCTTCCCAGCCTCTTGTGAACTGCTGTCAATATGGATCTGTCCCTCAGGGGCTTGTGCAATGCTAAGAGAAGATTACTGCTGGTGTGGCCCTGCCTGTACTTGTCACCAGCTGGGAAAATAGTGCAGTCAGGAACACAGGAGCCTGGAGACAGTTTTGCAGATCCCACTATGAAAGGTATGGCATTTTGGGACTCAGAAGTGTTTAGGGAGGAGGGGGGTTGTTATCCAAAGTAAGTAACCTTTCTGCACACAATGGGTTCATATTCTTGTGATATAAAATATGGTCTTCATGATTTTCCAGGATGGTTCCTAATCTCAATGTCCTGTTATCTTTGTCCTCCCCCTGGGCAGCCAGGACAGCAGTAGCAGCTCCCTGCACCTCTTTCTAAGTGGCAGCTGGGCCAAGAAAGAGTCAATATTTTTCATGGAGGCAAATATATCTGCCCTTCTCACACTGCCCATGTCTGCAGGCACCATTTCAGGACTTTGAGGCTGTCTGTGAGCTGGATCCATCTCAGAGACTGTCCATACTCAGCCTGACACTGCAGTGGAGCTGCTCATTTTGGACATTTTCAAGGTGTCCTCTGCTCTGCTGCCTGCCTTGCTGTGCTCTCAGAGGGTCTGTAAGCACTGGTGGGGCTTTAGGACCTTGAGTGTGAGATTCAAACACAGCTGAAAGGTGTTCTTGCTCTCCACTGCTTCTGAACTGTTCCTCACCTACCCTCACTGTTGGTGGGGATGGGTTTTGTTCTGAACTGTCTGCAATGACTCTACTTTAAGAAGACAGGGCTGTTTTACTCTGTCTTGAGGCTCTGTGATTTTATTAATTGCTGCCCCGTGCCTTGTACTTTTGAGCGGATAAAAAAAAAGGGGATCCTTCAAGTTCTTGAAGGACTGCTAGTTTTGAAGTTAAATCATGCAGCTTTACGACTGTCAAAACACACCATGCGTTTACTGAGTATCTTAATATGTTAGTGCAGTTTTTAAAAGGCCTCTTCTTCCAGTCAAGCTGCCAGGGATAATTTCAACACACATTCATTCTAAATGAAAATACTGTTGATGAACAGTGCCCCTCACAGAGCCTATGATGGAGAGCAAGTTAAACTGAGTAGTTAAACTTTGTGTAGTTCACTGAGTAGTTAAACTTTGCATAGTTCAGAGGTTCTTATTTAGGACACTTTGTACTGCGTTGTGGCTTACTGTTGCCATCTTTCTAATATAAAACCAAACCAAACAAAACTAGTTACCATAGTTATTAAGCTTTTGAGAATAGATGAAGCAAACTCTGAAAACGCAGTAAGAGCTGCCTCATGGGAAGCAAACACTGACACAGCAACCTGACTGCCTACTCTGTATTCAGAGCGCAGCATCCATTCCCACAAAAACCTGCTGCAGCTTCCTGGAGCAGCAGCTTACAAGAGGATGGGATATTTTATAAGAGGGATTGAGAGAAAAATGAGAAAAGAGTGCGTGAGCATGCAGTGGTTGGTGATAACTGCTCCTCTCAGCTCCATGCTGAGCTTCAAAGCAAATATCTAAGCCCTTCCAGCAAAAAGAAGCGTGATTGCTGAACAAGTGCATGGCTTGGAACCCACTGTTCCACTTCCAGCAAGTATCCTTAAGTTGTATCATTTTGTGTTGAAGTCAAGAATTGTGTGTTTGTTTCTAAGATCTGCAGTAATTATGGATTTAGAAGTACTTGGTCATTTTTTTAATAATTGCAATAATTACTTCATCTGTCTCATTCATCTCTAGCCTTCTCCAGCAGAGCAGTGAGGGGCATCCCCAGCAAACTTTCTGGTCTGGGTTAAAACATTCCCCTGTGTCAGGGAGGTGCAGTCTCACAACTCTTCAGATGGAGAAGGAGCTGAACCTGGTTCTCTCGTATGAAAAAGGACTTCTCAGGCTGTTGAATTAATGCTTTAAAAGGGACTGGGAACATCACCACCCCTCCCACGGTGCCCTCTGTCACCTCTGGCCGTGCTTAGCTGGAGTGAACCACAAGAGAGGAATGTGAGAGTAGTTATAGGTGCAAGGTCTTGGTGGGACTCCAGAGTGAGCAAGGTTTTGGTTGGTGACATCAGACAGTGGACTGAGTCAGCTGAGGTGGATGTCATGGTTAAATGAATTACCTTGAGTCAGCTGGGCTGGTAACTGATTACCTGCAAAATATGGGGTAAAATGCATGACCTTGTATTTCTGTGCTTTGCCAAGGAGGAGTTGCCCACTGCCAACACAGAACAGCTGAGAATAAACTTCAAGCATCTTCCCCCTCACACTTTCAATGGATTATCCTGAGCTTTCACACAGACAGATACTGAAATAAGTCTTATTTGTATATATCCCCATAAAAATAGAACTTTTGTACAAAGAAATTGTTCTTCTCCCATGGCAAGAAATTCCTTTATTTGAACTGGGACTTCTTTTTCATTCTTGTCGATATCATACATACCATCTCTGAATCTGAACCTACAGAATATATGCTCATGCCAAAGTTAAGATAGCTATCTTTTTATTCCTCATAGTCTTTAAGAAATTCTGTGTAACTCAGCAGATGCCAGTTTTCTCCACTCTGTGCTTTAACCACTAAGGCCACAGCTTTCCCATGGTGCTTCCTGAGCTGCAGCCGTAATTGTGAGGCTGGGCCATGAACCATATTATAAATTGATTTTAAAAAAAGACAGGGGAGGGGTAGAGCAGAAAACCACTCAGCAAGACCGACTATTTTTTTGCCTCCTAGAACTAGAGAGAGTTGCATACTGCCATACAAAGTGAATGTCCCATGGGCAGTAGATGTGTTTCAATTCAGTGACTTTTTACAACCACCCCAGACTCACTTTGCATAGAGCACAAGAAGCAACCAGGCATTCGAGGAGTGAGGCAACAAAGAATTAGGGAGGAGGTCACAAAATCTGAAATAAATGTCATTGTGGGAAAATGATCAAAGCATGCACCCAGGGAAGATAGATGTAGAACGCCTAAACCAGCTGTGCAATTCTTCAGGGACTCTGGAGGTTTCACTGGATCTGTGTTGCAATTGTTCTCATGGTTCATGCTTTCTAAATCCATAGCTTGCTCTGACTTGTAGTGCTGTGAACTTGATGAACCTCTGCTTGGGTCATTTGACATTTATTCCAGTAATTTAAACTTGGGGGTTTTTTCCTCTTCAATAAAATAAAACTGAAAAGCAGCACTCCAGGCTCGTCTACAATACAAATTTAATCCCATAGATCTAAAGCTGAGAACTGAATAACAAACACAGAAAACACACTCAAAGAGATTAGAAGGATTAAACAAATAGTTTTCTATAGAAATATTTTTTTTTAAACCTTCTGGACTGTGATAGAAAACTGAGGTGGAGCAGTGTCTTTGTGACCATCAAAGGAGTGCAGACTAAAGGACTTAAGTGCATTCTGGAGGTCTTTTTGAATGGGAAATTTGCAGGTCACCTTCCTCTCAGTGCTACGGTCTCCTCTGCTTTCTCTTTGTCAGCTGATGAAGGAGTGGCTCTCCTTCCCAAATCTCTGGATGTGTTTGATTTGGGTCCCTGCTCCCATTTCCCAGCTGTTACTTGAAGGCCATTTTGAGGTTTGGAGTACCTCCTCTGCCTCCCTTATTGAGCCCACAAAGGCCTCCAAGAACACTGGGGGGTTTGCCAAAGTATACAGGCTCAGAGGGAGTCCCCAAACCCATGGCTGCCCTTGCAGAAACAGCGAGCTTGGCAACTGCAGCCTGGCTGTCCTCCTAAGGAGAGTCATTTGTTTATCTGGAGAACCAAGAGGACTCCATGAATCTTTTTTTAGCATGGGTAGGACCTGCTAAAGACAGGAATCTGTGGCTCCATCTGGGCAGTGTCCCAATAGCTCCATCTGAGCAATCCCAGGTGTGGCATTACGCTCACATTGCACCCTCACCTCCTTTCTCTCAGATCCTGCAGTTCCTCCAAGAAGGCTGAATATGTATGAATATGGACCAAAAACCAGAAAGAAGAGTGCAGTGATGTTGCACTGTAGTAGAACTTCTAATGCGTTACACATCCAAATTCAGAGGACCATTTAACAGTGTATTAGGGTTTGGGAGCCTTTTAAGCTAAAGGGTGCAAACAAATAGATTCAAAACAACATGAAAGTAAATCTCCATTCCCTTCGTGTTCAGTCACGGGATTAATTAAGACACTGAGTGAAGTTCAGCAGATGAACAATTGTTATCCCTGTCCTCGGATCATACCATGTGTTAATTGTGCAGGCTGTGTTAAGCTGTGGTTGTAACAGACAAGTCCCATCTGAAGACAGCTGTACAGTGTCCCCCCTTGCAATGCATTTGATGGATTATTTCAGTGCCTACTTTTGAAATTATTAGAAAAGTGAAAACATTGTTATACCTCTCTGCCTGCTGTATCATCCAGCCAGGTTCTTGCCCAAGCAAGGCTGCTCAGTCCATGTATGGTGCTTACTAGGTGTGTGCATCCCCTGTGTCATCTTCTCACATTTATTCAGGCACAAAAGACCTATGGTAACCCTTATAACTATGAGTAAATTGGGACCTTTTAGTGATTATCACTGTGTGAGTATGGAAGACTATCCTAAATAATGCCACACACCTGTTTGCTAATTTTGGATGGGCCTGTTGTGTTTTGTATCATAAGAAAACTGGTCACCCAAATATTATAGTAATTAGTGTTGCACTGTTTCTTATGTAAAAACCTGTCTTTGAGGCTCATGGGATGGCATGCACTCTGGACCATTAATAAGTTAACACATTAAGGTATTTTGTACATTAAAACCAAAATAAAATCCATCTACTCACACCACTTACTTCTAACTTCATGGTATCTATTCAGACCATCTTTTCAGACCATCTATTAATGTGTAAACTTTGTGTGAAGCTCATGGAAAGGCAGTGAAATCACTTGAAATTCAGCCCAGATTTGGTCAGGACCCCTTGGTTGGCTTAAAAACTCTGAAGACCTGGTTCAAATTGTGGCTAATGAACAGTGTGTACTATTTTCCACATGTAAATGGTCACCAGAAAGGGCAGTTTTTCTCTTCCCTCTATGCAGCTGTTCTTTCTCAAGGTCTGTGTCACCTTTTGTTAGACTTCCTTTGGATGTTATTGGTGAAAATGAGAAGAATTTTGCACAGAAAAGCTAGAAGAGAATTTTTTATGTTTGAGGATGAGCTTAAGAACTGAGTAGGAAACCCAGGTGGGTAAACTGAGAAAAACAAGAAATGACCTGTACCACCCAAGCCCCCAGGAACAAATGTCAGGCAGTTACATGTCCTCTCCCTGGCTCTTGGAAGACCTGTCAGTCCAAACTGCTCCCTTCTGTCATCTCTGATCCCAGCTCCTTCTTCCCACATTGTCCTTCCTCCCCTCACGTGCACACGTTTGTCTACTCAGTTGTAAACCAGTTGCAACTCAGAGAGGGGTTGGAATAAACTCCTTCAATTCCTTTACAGTATTGATGTGGTTCCTGTTCCCAACCCATGTATGCTTGAGTTTAAAATCGTGACTTTATGGAGCAAGACCAGGAACTCCCTTAGCTGGCACCAAATTCATGGACAGGGGCTGTGGGTGGTGCTCTGAATTACCACTTGCCCCTGAGCACGTGTTTTTGTGTTCTGTCCCTACTTTCCTTCTTCCTATAGCCAGAAGACCTTGCACATGACCATCTGTCTCTCAGAGATGTTTGAAGGACCAAACTCCTTCAAGCCAAGCTTTCTCAGACTAATACTAGGCTGTTAAAATTGACTTGGGCCTAGAGAGTCCCAAAATGAGGGTCTGAATTTTAAAAGTGGGGCATGTTTGATGGTGATTGTGTTGAAATAAATAGATTAACACTCAATTCCACAAGCCTGGACATGATTGAAGAAAACCCCTTCCATTTCCTGGTTGGTTGAGCTGTCATGGATGGTATTCACTGCCATTGTTTTCCCCATTTCTCAAATTGTTAAAGTAAAGTAAAAAGAAAAGTTAGAGAAAGAAAAATAGAGAAAGTATATCCTGCATGAGCTTTTAAACAGAGAAATATAAGCCTCCTTAAAACAGATTATCATAAAGTATTTGAAATTGCAGAGAAATACAAAGATTTTAGCATGCCATGCAAAAGAGTGGAATTGCTGTTGACAACTTTTATCCACCTCTGCTGATGCTCAAAATACCCACCTTCAAAAGGGAACTTTTCCATCTCCAGTGAGGGTAATGATCAGAATCTCCCCAGCACTTTCCTTGTTCACTTTCTCCTGCTTCCCACTGCATCCAAACCAAATAGGATACTAGTGAGGATTAACTCCAAGTCAAGTTAAAACCCCAGTTGTTTCCTCTTAACAATGCATGGTTGGATTCCTTTGCAAGACTATTGTTTCTTTTTCATCCCTATTGCACTTTTTATGGGCTGATGAAGCTGTGCTTTTACTTGTGGGCAAAGACCAAGAACGGAGAATGGAATCCTCAAGGGGCATTAGAAATTTTATATAGTGAAACCTCCTGTTTTCCATACAAACCCTGCTGTAGGACTCATGATCAAGTGTCTAGAAGCATTTGATTTTGACAATGAGATACAGATATTTTTCTTTCACATAATGGAAGAGTTAATAAATATTTTACTTAGCAGAAAAAAGAAAATCCATCCAACTTACCAGTCACACTTGCAGTGAGGGGGGGATATGTTGCTCACATCTTGCATTCCTGTCTGCTGTATTTGCTTTGGTGAAAGCCTTGTCTTAGGTGAAAAACATGGTCCAATGTTTGGTCTTCTGATGCCTGGAGTGGGAAAAGAGTCCAGCAAGGTCTTGTTAGGAGGAGTCAGAATGAATAAAAATAATGGATAGGCCTTAAATGTCTGATTTGTGCTGTGTTATCATATTTGGAGCATTTCTGTAATAAACACATCCTCAAGCAGAGCAGTTCTATGAAGTGTAAAAATGAGAGTCAAGTTACTACTTCTAAGCAGTGCTGGAGTCATCTTAATGCAAGGCAATTTGCACCTTTGGAGTGCACAAAGCAGAGCCTAAAAGAAAGGAAAGTATTTGTAAAATGTTGCCTCTGAAATGAGAAAGTAATCGTGAAGTTACCTCTTTGAAATGGTTGTCCTTAGCCTGACATTTGGATTCATCTCCTGCTACTGCTAGTCACAGGTCAACACAAAGATTGCACAATGAAATAACTCATTTCAAGGGGATTTGAGTTCCTAAATACCTTTTCCAGAGTTTAGCTGTGTGTCAGCTTCCCATTTGGAAGAGGAATTCCTATCTTAAAGGAACTGCAAATCTGTGAAAAACTATGAAATATCTCATTATTGTAGAGGGAAGAGGCATCTGAATACAATGCCTGGCAAGGTCTTAGGCAGACAAGGTTATCTCCTTGTGTGTGTATCCACGGCCTTACATGGGATCCTGCTAGTTAAAAACAAACAGACAAAAAAATAATGAAGAGAGAGAAAAAATACCGTGCCTGGACAGTTCATTACACCAATAAACTTACTAGAATTTTGTTGCAACTAACATTTTACAGATTTTGTCCAAAAAACCTAATCTTTGTCACCTCCACAGCCCTAAGAATAATTTGGTGGTTAAAATCCTTAGAAATAGATTTTTTTTCGTCTGCTAATTTCTTCAATTTTACTTTATGAGGGAGACCAAAAGTGTTCCAAGAAATGAAGCAATACAGGACAAAAGATTGCATTTGTGGAAGGCAGTGCTGTATCTCTTCGGAAATCCTTGAAGCAGATGAAGTGGCAGACAGGAAAGTTTCACTGTAGCTTCAATGAGAACATTCAGAATTTGACCCTTCAGAGCAACTGGAGCATTGGCACAAGCTCCCGTGTTACATGTTTCCTTTCATCCATTCATGATTCTCCCTTAAATTATTCCATTGTTAGCCTTAAAATGAAAATTAGGAAATCTATTACACACCTACAAATTATAAAGCTCTGGTCCGTGCCTTATTCAAACCTCTATTCACCTTCATAAAATTAAATTAATTTGCTCCAACTAAGAATGTAGCCTTTAATCTATTCCCTGACTACTAAATGTAATAATCAAGAATTATTTAATGGAATAATCAAGAATTATTTAACTTATTATTTAAGGTTCAGATGGACTTCAATGTGAATGTGCCATAAACCTTTCCTCTTTTTTTTTTCTTTTTAAATATATAATTTTTTAATCCAACCAGGAGTCTCTATTCTTCCAAGCTTTCCCATCTTCAGAGAAGTTAAATTCCCAGCTGAGAGGCACGGTCTGTATTCTTTTCCTAAATATTTTCCATGTCTTTTGATCTATGCTTTACAGTGTTCTTCCCCAAATAAAACCAGCATGAAATAATGCAGCCATGCAACCTGTCTAAGGATAGATGAGGTTCAGGGATTTCCTGCACGAGCAACTGCAGTTGAGAGTCCTTTATGTCAAAGGAAGGGCTGAGCTTCATTTCAACATTTCACATTTGGCGTGTTCCCCACTGCTGGCAGAAAACTACGACTTTGAAGGTGACTAGAAGCCTGCCTAAAACAATCAGGGCTGGGTTTCTGCTCCCCTAAGACCAGATTATTTTGTGGGATGGAGTTTAAGTAACATACAGGAATACAGCTGATGCTCTGCAATTAAAGGGGAAAAGCACAAGACCGTGCTCACCGTTGCTCATTATTAATGATCATGTCTGTGTCAGTGGTTGTTTGCACTTCTACCTATTAGCTTTTGAAGTTGAACAGGCCTAATGGGCTTATTTGAGGGAGGAAAGATGACACTAAGGTACTGGAGGAAGCAGAACCATGAAAAAATAATGATGATGGAAAACATGGTGAGTAGAAGGAAAGTAATTGTAAGAGAAAGGGGACCTTTCCTCTCTCATTTTCCTTCCCGAGGCTGGGGGAGTATGTCCTCCAAAATTTCTGTGCACCACAGGTTTTTTTTCCCATTTCAGGGTGAAAAAGGACAATTGCAATAAATCAGCCTGATTTTCTTTGTAGCATTAGCCACAAAACTTTCCCTTGATCAAGACCATATGTGGAAGAGGGTACAAAGAAGGAGCCATGCCATGAAAAATCAGCTGTTCCTTTGGCAAGGCAAGGCAAGGCAAGGCAAGGCAAGGCAAGGCAAGGCAAGGCAGGGGTGCAGCCACCTGAGGCAGGGTAGTCCCTTCTTCTCTGTGTGTTGGTCTGTTTATTTTCTATTAACCAAAGGAAGACATAAAACTACTTAATTGTATAGATAAATCCATGCTGTGCTTAGATCTTGGCACTTGCATGTGACTCTAGGCCAACACAACCCAAACAGGCAGCAGAAGTGGAATAACCATGGACAAATGTAACAGGGGGTTATCCCAGGTAGGAGACGCCTTCAGGACAAGGAGGACTAAATGGACCAGGACTTTGCAGGTTTCATAAAGAGATGGGGTGGGGAGGCAGGGCTGTGAATTGGTGCAGAAAAAAATAAATGGTGGATGTCTTAACCATTGACACAGTTTCATATTTCTGCATTGAACTAAAAAGTTTGTTATGACATTATGATTTTGTTATGACATTATGATTCAGCACCTTCAGATGAAAGTGAAGAAATGTCAGGGTTTCTTCTTCCACAAAGCTTATGATAGTATTCCCATATCTCATTGCTGCAGGATGTACTAGAGTCTAGAGCTGTAAACAATTTTAAAAACACAATTTAACATGAAGGGTAGACCTCTTTGTAATCACCAAATGCTGGGGACCACGGTGCAATCTACAGAGCCCTCTGAAGCTCTGATTTGGCAGGAGCTGGGAGGTCATTGTGATCACAATTGCTTTGGAACAAATGCTTTATATAAATATATGTTATATTTCATGGGCTTTTTACCTCGAGCTTCCACTGTTTGTGTTTTTAAACCAGGACACTGGGCTAGATGGGTCTTTCAGCTGAGACAACTTGCCAGGACTTATGTTTGAGCATCTAGAGCAATTACTCCACATACATATCAGAACTTTTCCACTGCTTTCCCCCCAAGAAAGACATTGATTTTACAAACTTTATTAAAATAAATTTGACAGTGTTCTGGTTTCAGTTCCATGTTCTCTTTCAGTGAATTAATCTGTACAATGTCCTTGCCTAAAAATCCCCAAAAGTATAGGGGCTCAGAGACTTGATCCTAAATAAATGTAAGGAACCTGCCCATCCCCAGGGCAATTAGAATCATTCAAATTAGATTTTGCAAAGTTAGGAGCATAATGGCAGCTTGCTTTCAAAGATGGGACTTTTCAGCATTCATAGGAAAGTTTCATGAATCTTTCTTTGTGCTTCCTTTGGTGTCCTGAAGGAGTAAAGTTGAAAGGCCAGGTTTCACTCCTGCTAGACTGTGAACTGTTGAATTTACAGGGTATTTGCAGATAGCAATGTGAAAAGATTTTATGTGAGGAGAAAAATAAGGACTACCAGAGGAGATGAAGTACATATTTTTGGTCGCAGGCTTAAATTGTATCTTGACTTAGATCCAAACAACTGTGTTGATCTGTCTTACTAAATCTACCTGAATAAATCCAGAGCAATGCCATAAAAATGTAGCAGTAATTCTGATATAATGAGCCATTCTGAATTTAAGGAGAATTTGGCCCACCACGTGAAGGTCTCCTGCTGGCACTCAGCAGCCTGTCCAGTTCTGCTCCTCCCATTTGAGAGCAAACAGTATTTCCCCTCCTCTTGTTGTAGATCTCTTAAAAGTTAATGAAGTGGATGCCTGGGAAGTGCACAAAAATTACAGGCATGGGCTTGAAGGATCACTCATAGGAACAAAACCCCCTTGGAAGCTGCAGGTTCTCCAGGGACACTGACGGGGCATGCAGAGAAAACACAACGTGGAGGTGTGTGAGGTGCCAGCAGCTCACGCAGATTAAATATTCAGTCCTTCTTATTTCTCTTGTGTCAGTGATTTCCTCAGCCAGGCTTCAGTGGTTTTAAAAGTGCAGACCTGCTGCTCCCTTCATCACTGGCAGGGCCACTGGGACCTGCACTCAGCGTGCTCGGGGAGAGTCAGCAGCTGCTTCAGCCAGGGGAGGCATGTGGCTGATTGAATCACCTGTCATATTGATTTATGGAGCTCCAAGGTCATTTTTTTTTGGTGGCTTGTAAGTGATTTTCTTCAGATGAAAAGTATAAAAAGAAAAAAAAAAGTGTAGACGACCTCTTTACTGAGGGAAATGTAAAAATAATGAATAAAGACAGATTTTTTTTTAATAACTCCAGTGGAGGGAAAAACCCACTTTCTCCCATAAAGATATCCATAGGTTAAAAAAACTAATAAATAGTGAAAAAGAAAATCTTGGTCACCACTGACAATATCTTTACAAGGTACTGACCTATCTGGTGTTTTTTGATTTGGTGGTAAGTACATTGCCACTCCTCTTCAGACTGAATTTAGGTACTCGCCAGAGGTGAAAGAAAACCTGCTTACAATGCACTGTGGGTGCCTGAGCTTCTTGTTCTAGTTTAGCTGCTGCCATTCACCCAGCTCTGCATCTCATGCTCATTTTCAGGGCAGAGCTGGTGGAGTAAAATGCTGTATGAGACAAGGAGAGAGGAATCCATTCTGTAGGAATACAGCAGGCGTACCTGAGGTACTACTGCAAGGCATCTATTGCACTTCAGTAAGGAATTATTTCCTTGCCTGGATAAATTTGTCTTTTGAAGCTGTTAATTTAAAAAACAAAAACAAACTAAAAAAACCCAAACCCCACCCAAAGGTGAAAGTCTAAATAGAACATATTTCATTTATCATCATCATTACACTACAGTAAGTATGACAGGAGATCTAGAGAAGCTTTTAGGTTTTTTTCTGGCATGTTAGAAGTCATGTGTAAGAGCAAAACTTGGCCTATTTGTTTTATTCTTTAGAAAGACTTTTCCTCATGCCTTTCGTGCCTTTCACCTATCACTCCTGAGCAGGAATGTTGTAGATCGTATGGATAAGAGTGAGAGCAAAGCTCCATGAAGACTCCCAAGGGCTGAGTTTCACCCTTGGTCTCCAGGTATCACATGCATCAAACATCACGTCTGTGTTCATGGAAGCAAACAGCTTTTAAACAGTGTGACTCTGGTCACTAAGTAATGCAGAAATCAGGGCAATGCCAGGGCTGTTGCCCATCAGAAATTCTCAAAATAACCAGGAATGCCCCGTGGGAGACTCGGAGCTTAAATAAGTGAAAGCTCAAACTATGCAGAAAAGAGTTCAGAAATCCAATTTGTAGTTTGCAGAACTGCTGTTCTGGTATAAAGTCTGGGGTTTCTGCATTTTCACCTTGTTAATGAATCAAACTTTTCTTGACACGCAGCAGGAAGTTCTGTCCCCCAGACCTGTGCAATTGCTGCCTTAGCAGCTGAGCTTGCCTTCAGTTCTGGCAAAGGAGCTGAGGGGATCCACAGGGAAGGACTGCAGAAATACAGGGTTTACAGAACTGCTTGCACCTCTGTCACAACACTCTGACAGCTTCAATTAGAAGGAAAGGGTGAGTTAACTGTGTGTGTACACATCATTAATATGGAGTTATTTTTTTATCATTTTGCAGTGATTAGTCAAAACTGATTAAAACCCCAAAAACATCCAATCAAAAGAGCTGATTGGGAAACCATAGTGATTGCACTGAATGATGGCTCCTGGGACCACAAAGTCAGGCAAGGTGGAGGAACTGATTTTAAATACGTAACAATTTTCACTTTTAGAGACAACTCAAAACAATATTACCCTTTTTTACTTCCCAGAAATGTTCATCATAACTTTTCCATTATTCTGTGCCCTTCTGAAATTCTAGATTCCAAACAGGACAAGAAGCAGAAGCACAGTAATGCAGTGAAAGGAATGGTTGTTCCAGCATTTCTGGGTTCTCAGGAAGGAAATAAGTAATAGTATATTTTTTATATATAGGCTTCCAGTTGCAGTGACCTTTCGAACGAAGTGAACAAGACAAGAGCAAAAAGCCCAGTGTTTGTGAGAGGGTGGATGGTGTTGACCTGATTGCTGCTGTCTGGACTGCTGCTAAATAATTTACACTGGTGCAAAGTGGATGTGCAGCTCTGCCAGATTGCAGGGGCACATTTACCCTACCTGCATGGGAGTTCAAATGTCAGCACCAAACTGAGGGGGAGGAAAAAACTGGAAGGAGCAGAGGAAAAAATAGAGACAGACTTTCTGGTGTTTTTTGTTGTTATTTTTTAATGGCAGTCATCGCACCAAAGCAGTAGCTGTCTCCTGGACTTCTAGACATGTAGGAATTCAGGATAAAACAACACTGGGTTGCTTCCTACACTCCCTGTAATAGTGGCAACCTCCTAACTGGCAAGTGCCTTAGAAATTTCACAGCCCATTTGCCACAAACCCAAGAGATATGGGTAGTTTGAACGGACCTAGACATCCAAGCACTTATCTCAAGCAAGGCTGCTTTTCAGACTTGAGTTGTGCTTTCAGGACTTGTTTCCTTTTTTCCTCTTCCATGCCATGTGTTGAAAGTGACTTCCAATAGGGAAGGAGGGTATTTCCAGGATGCTTTACCACAAAAGGAAGTACCACCCTACAAGAAGATGGAATGTCAAAGGGATGAGACTCCCTCGTCATTCATTATACTCTCAGTGTTATCTGCTCTTTTCGAAAATAAGAATATCTTTAGAGTGGAAGGATCAACAAAATGAAGTTTTTTCTCATTTCTTGAGCAAAATCCGAACATCAAAAAATCACAATTTGCTTGTGTTTAAATTAAAAGTAAAAAAAGAAAAAGTCATGCATGCATAGTATATTTATATTGATATATATATATTAGCTGTTATGATTATTTTTGGCTTTTCTCAGAGAGGAGTTTTGCTTTATTGATGGCAGCCAGGGATGGCTCTTCAGCAGCCTGTGGTAACATCTGTGGTGGGGCAGTTCTTCTCACAGACTGTCAGGCACTTCACATTGATAAGAAGTTATTATTTGCTTCATCTTGCCGATGAAATACAGACAACAGTTCAAGAAGGGGATTTTGATTTTTGTTTGGTTGGTTTTGTGGGTATTTTTGTTTGGTTTGGGGTTTTTTGGTGGTGGTGGTTTTTTTGTTTGATTGGGGGGGTTGTGGGGTTTGGGGTTTTGTTTGGGGTTTTTTGCTTGTGGGGTTTTTTTGTTTGTTGTTTTTCTCATGGGATTGCTCAAGGAGCTGGGGCAGGGCTGAGATTGATGGTCATACAAACCATGCCCAGGAGCTCAGTTCTTCCCAAAAATGTCTGTTGTGTTTCAGCCATGGGTGAAAACAGAAGAGATTCTGAGTAAAGTCCTGCAGAGACATCCTCCTGTTTTAGACAGAGAAAGGCATTTGTTTAAGACTTAAAAGGCATCAGCACAGAAATCTGGCTTACTGGTTCCCCCTTTGTAGCTTATCTGAGGTTTTTTTACAGCTATAATCTGTCTATGATATTTGCCATTTGGAAGCACAGCTTTTAACTAGTGACCTACAGGGAGCAACACGCTGTTTCTCTGTGTGGTAGGGTTTGAGGAGGGAGGGTTGCTCTGGTTTTCGTCCTGGGAGGACAAGCATGTCTGCTGCAGACACCAGCATTGTGGAATAAGCATCTAAAACCCTTGTGGGTGACAAGTGTTACATAAATCAGAGATGGTGAAGGTGTGGCAAGGTAAGAAGTATTAAATTCTGGAAGTAAGCAGGCCCACTTGTATACAAAGGTTGGTTTAAATTTACTGTAAGATTTAAGTTGCAGTGTAGAAGACTAGGGCATAAAATAACTCAACAAGCAGCTCTCCAGAGAAGTGGTTTTAGAGCCCTCACAGCCCATGAGATGCTTCTGAGGGGATCAGTGACAGGTAAAGAAGAAAGTTGCTGTCAATAGAGTGAAATTTCACTTGTCATAAGGCTAAAAAAACCCCAAACCACCACGTAAGGAGGCTGCACATCAACTTATTTGAAAATTGTTAACCTGGTGTATTCTGTGTTAATGTAGGTTTGTTAGGAGCGTATCAGGTGGTGGGGAAGGTTGTTTTTTCAGGGCTAGACCATGGCATATTTCTCATCTACAGTAAATGTAAAAAGCCACTATCTACTAGAGCCCAAGGACTTTATCTTGCTCCTGGAATTGTTGAACTGGATGTGAAATGGGTTGGTGCTATGGGAATGCTGCTGTTGTACCAGGCTTTGGGATGCCTAGATTTTATTTTTAGCACCATGTACCATCAGACAAGTCACCTTTGGGGTGATTTCTTCCCTATCAAACAGAAATTATGTATAGAGATTTTGTGCAGCAGGGTCATCTCAAAGCAGACTTCTTCCCTCCTCCAGCTCAGGAAACCAATCTGATGGAGCTCTTATCCCGTGGAGAGTGGGAGGAACTCACAGCTCTCCCTTAAATATTCCTTGTATTAGAGATAACAGTGGCTGAAAATCCTTCATGATCCATGTTGTCAGTCTGGAACCTGACATGGAAGCTGAGGCTAAGACGGAGACCCAAATCAGCTGAAGGGCATTCATGTTTGGTCAGAGCCACACCTGACATGGCATTTACAATTTTATCTTCTCATTGCATGACCCTTCTCCTGCAATATTTCAGAGAGACAACAGTAGCCTTGAGAAGGTGCACTGCCACAGTGGAGCTGTAATTTCTGTTTCTATAGTCATGGAAGTTCGTGGGCTCTTTGAAACAAAGCAAAGCCCTGCTACCATGAGAAGTGTACTTGATCCTGACCTGAGGGAGAGCACTCCCTTGTGTCTGAGAAGAATCGGAAGAAAATTCATTTAGCTTTGATTAGAAAGAACAGCAATGTGCATTTGGACTGCCATGTATGGATTTCCTTTAAATTATTATTCCTTGTCTTTAATTATATTTATTACATTTCTCAGCACCTTTTTCTCCTGCAGTTCTGCCATTAAATGTTAATTGATGGAATTGGTAGCACAGTGTGTACCACCGAACTGCCTGGTGGAGCAGTGGACAGTTCATGAATGAGTTTTCTACAGCAGCTGCAGGAGCCATAGGCCTTTTCCCATGTAATTCAGCTGTTTGGAGCACCTAATCAGGGATGGGATGGGGCAGACTGGAAGGCACTGTTTCCCCCTTGCTAGTGAGATTAGCTGAGCCAGAACCAATTTCTTAATAAATCATTAATTTTTTATTGCGAGAGAGAAGGAATGTTTTGTTGCAAGTCTCTCTGCACTGCTCTTTTCTTCCAGGGTGTCTTTGCAGTCACAACAAAGTTCATGTGAAATACAAGATAGTTATTTTCTATGGATAGAAAAAAAACATAAAACCAAGCTGGTTTCATGGCTTTTCTGTGCATAGGAGAAAAAAAAGATACGTATATGCAAGGGTTAAATAAGTCATTATTATCATGTACACTGTAAGGAACTTACATAGAAAGGAGTGTCAGGTGTTTTGCCAGAAAAATTTAAGTCAATTATGGAATCAATTACAAATTATTTGATGGCATTGGCCACAGGAAAGTCTGACCTGTGAGATACAATGCACCCTTTAAGATGCAGCCGAAGATCTAATCAATAACAAATCCAGTTGCTGCAACCACAGTCTACCCTTCTGGACCACATAGCTTTGTGAAAAGTCACATAAAAAGTCAATATGTGGTTTCTTTCACACTAATATGCATTTGTCTCAGTCCCAGAGCCAAGGACCACACTAACCAGACATGTGTGACTCTTCCTCAGCACAGGGGGAAAATCAGAAATCTTCCTGAGGCCCTTTCCTAACCCATTTTGCCACGATTTCCCCTCTTTTCATGACTTCTGAAGTGAGGACAATGCTTTTGCATAAATAATTGCCCCAAATTCACCTTCAGAAGCTATGTACAAGACTGGAACTTAGCAACAGATATACTCATCAGTATCTTCTGCATATGCATCTGTTTGCCAAAATTTAGGTGATGCTTTGGTCATCTGAAGACTTGACTGGTTTTCCCATGTCCTAATGTGGCCTGGATTGTACGTTTTACACCTAATTTAGAGAAAACAGAGGATCTCTTTGAGGAGGTAGTAGACAGGAGTTGCTTTTGTATGTCAGTGACTGACGTAAAATGTTTCTACCATTATAGTCTCACCTATTGAAATTGCTTACCATGGCCTGGGGCGAGGCGTTTCTTGTATCGTGTTGTACATTATATAGTGTTTTTTCCTCTGTAGTACCCCATCCCCTGGCAGGGACAAAGCCTTGTGCAGTGTTTAGCACTCTGGGTTCCCAGCTCCCACTGGGCCCTCAGGAACTTTGGTGACTATTAATAATTAATGCCATTTCTAGGACGTTTTCCCCCGTACACGCACCACCCCCTTGCTTCAATGGCTACTGTAGGCATAACCTCATCTCCTGGACCTCCAGCTTCCATACAATGGGACTATGACACTGCAGAAGGCTCCTTCCAGCTGAGAGCAGGGATGAGACTGGGCTAAATGTGCTTTTCGGTGCAGCCAGAGGTTTGCAGGGAGAGTTTTCCAAAGGAAGTGTGTTGGTTTATAAGGATCTGGAGTACACTTCAGCTCCAAGACAGTAATTCGAGACTTACTGCTTGGGTTGCAGTGCTATCCAGGATCTGATGAAGTCTTTTGGTAATCAACTGCTCTACTCTGAGAATTGGGGGCTTAACCCTAGAGACATTCGTGATGATGTTACTAGGAAAGAGGAGTAACTGTGATATGGGGAGCCAGTTGCAATTCCTTTGGCCGGCAGCAAAGGGGAAAGGATGGGTTTGGTTTCTGCAGACCGCTGGCAAAGTACTGCCCTGGGCTGTTGCCCAGAAAACTGGCTATTTCTGAATAATAAGTCCTCCTTTTGGAGCAGAGAGTCATGGTTATATGAGCCCCTAGCTGTTTCTCTCGTGCTGCTTCCCTTATCCCACGCACACAGCATGTTGATGTCAGGTCCAATAGCTCCACTGAGGTGTAGCTTTCTAGTTGCCTGTATTGAGAAGTGGGTGTCCCATAGTCCCAGGGACCCACAGATGATCCTTGATCCATCTGGAAGAGCAGAGTGATGCTGCCTGATCCTTGTTCTGGGCTTTCTGTGCCTCCAGGCTATAAGCAGAAGCATGACATTCAGGAACACGTTATTTCACACGTTATTTCACCAACTATAATTTGCTCATTTTTATGGTGTGGCTCCAAGACCTTTCAGATGCCACTGGTTTCTCCTCATACTCCCTCTTCCCCTCTGCCAGTGGTCCCACCCTTCTTGGATGTCACTGCCCTGCAGTTTTCAGGAGCAGGACATGCTCATGACACTTTCTGCTGTTTTTTAGGTGGCTTTCCCCCACATATTCCCTTTTTGCTTCTTGGCTCCTCTTCCCTCCCCCGCATTTCATCTCTGCCTACTTGAGTTCTCTGCATGCAGAGTGGCTTCTACATGCTGCATCCAAACTGTGTCAGTGAATGCACTGAGGCAATTTTCCCATGTCATAAATACACCTCACGTGATGCTTAAATCAGATTAGAATTGTGCCCAAGGTGTGTTTTTAATAAACAGGAGAAGAAAACCCTATCCCACCCTACCACCTTCCCCTCGGGTTATAGAGTATTTCTTTTAAGCTTGTCTTTCAAGACAGCTTAAAAATGGTCTTTTGGGCTGCTGATTCCCTTTCATCAAGCAGCAAGAAAACCACCCCAGTCCTTTCAATCCTGGTAAACCTCAAAGTATTTGTAGTTGCAAATAAAGGATTTTTTGTTGGTTGGTGTTTTTGGTTTTAGTTTTTTGTGATTTAATCTGAATTTGACATCCAAAGGTTAAATTCAGCCACAATTCAAAGCAGGGCAGATTCCTATTTAATTTCTTGGTTTAACTCTGGTATGGGAATGGTACACTATTTTCTGTCAGTATTAGCTGCTTGTTATCCCTGGAAGTGTAAAACAGGTGTGTGGAAGAGTAAAAATGGCAATAAGTGCCTAAAAGACCTCCAGCTGAGAATTTTTTTCTCTGTTTTACTTTATTTTCTTCCTCCCATGTTAAAACTCATCTGTTGTAAACTGACGTAATTCTTCCAGTCTCATGGCAAGGATTAAAGGAAATGCTCTCCTTTTTTTCTTACCTACACAGAGAAGGAGTTCCAAAGCCTTCCCCACACTGGGCACCCCAAGTGTCAGGTCTGCCAGAGGCACTTGGAAAGGAAAGCAGAGAGGGAACACCAGGGGAAGCAGGGCAGGGGTAACTCACAGGCTGGGCTGGCAGTGGGGCAGTGGGAGGACTGAGTCACAGCCCTGCATCCTCTGCCTCCCAGCCAAAAGCACCTCCCTCCCCATCTCTTTAACACTAATATAGGTTTTTTTCTGATCCCTCAACACAGAGGGAATGTAATGTGCAGTACTTTGTACTTACTTGCTTTCTATATTCTTCTCCATTATTTTTTTATGAAGTGCTTGTAGTTTCAAGGTGCAGCTGAGAAAATAGTGGGTGACTGTGCTGAGAAGAAGCCTTTGCTATAGGAGCAAAGCCCGTGCTTGCTGCAGTCTCAGCTTAAACACGTTTGTTTTTGTGAGGTGGCTGCTTAGGGAGGTGATGCTGGTGGCCCTAGACTGAGGGAAGATGGGATGCTGCAGGAATCACCACCCTGTAGGCATGAGGCTTTGGGCAGCAGGCAGTTTGCCCTTTGCCTGCCTGGCCTAGCCCTGCAAGGTAGGGCAGGGCAGGGACTCTCTCCTCTCTCCAGTGGAGTTTTGCTGGTGCCAACTTACTCAGGTACCTGGGCTGTGTATGCCAGCCCCCTAAGCACAGCACAGCTGACTCCTGTAAAGAGCAGGAAGAGGAAGGGGGTAGTCTGATGAGCCATCCCATCTCTTTTTCTACTCTCAATACTCGTCTTGGGAAAGATGCCACAGAGCATTTGACTTCTCCATTATCTGTGTGTGTAGCTCCAGGAAATGTGTGGTTTGTGGAGTCTGATGGTCAGGGAAGGAGGATTTGAAAGAAAACAGGAGCTTGAAAGAGATTGTTCCTATTGTGAAGTGCTGAAAATGGCTGGGGGTACCCCAGGAAGATGCCCCATGGTGACACCGACACCTCTGTGCCCACATGTCACTGCAGAGTCTCCACAGCATCTCCCCATCCTCACTCCTGTGCCCCAGCCCTGGCTGCAAGAGACACTTTATCCCCACACCTCCAGAACTCTGATGGGCTGCCCAGGCAGATCTGTCTCTTCTGTTAACATGGGGAAGAAGGGAAAGCCATTGTAATCCCTTTCATGTTGTCATGAAGTGAGGTTCGGGTGGGATACGTACAGCAGTATAATGCAGGAAAGGGAAAAACTCTTAATGATGGAAGGGCAGAAGGGAAGGGAGGAGGGATGACTTTGGGGCAAGTGCTCAAGCTAAGGGTTTCTTGGCTATTTTTATGCTTTAATTCCTATTACAAGTGACTCAGTTGTTCTTCCTCATATGATATAATGGACCCCATGGGAAATTTCCTAGTTTAAAAAAACCCTTGCACTTGCATAACATAACTTCTTCAATATGTGCTTTTCCCCAGTGGGTATCGAGGGTTGCAGAAAGGTTAAATGCCATAACTGCCAAAGGACTTACCCTGATGGAGGAGACCAAAGAAAACAGACTTTCTCATGTAAAATCCCTCTGGAGAGCATCTCAGGATGATACAGAAAACGAAGGCTGACTCTGTGTTTTACAGTGCTAAAAGTGAGGGTTGGCTCATGTGGGGAGTGCTTCGACACATGCCAGGCACTCTTCCACTGAAGGAGGGCCTCAAACCTGGAAATCTTGGAGGATTTAATAGGCTGGAGTGTGCAGCCACTCTTGGGACCAGGTTGGGTTATATGTGTCCTCTGAGGAGTGTGATATCCTATGCCACCAGTCTGGATGTGATGAGAAGCCTTGCCTTGAGCTCCCTGGCTCATTTTTCCACTGAAATACCATCAAATAGGGATACCTGTCTGCACAAAGGAGTGACAGTGATCTGCTTCT